>OZ004708.1:120476348-121076348 GCA_963924515.1 Vespertilio murinus
GGATTATTTCACAAGAGACTAGAAGGCACCTGCATCTCCCTATCACTCAGCTTCAGCAATAATCAGCATTTCCCCCCATTTTGTTTTATCTACTCCCCCACTTTTTCTTGAGAATGTGAAAGAAAATTTCAAGTATCAGGATAGATTGTAACTGCTAAGAACTTTTGGCTAATGTCATCTAATACTCAGTCTATGTGTTCATTTTCCTGATTATCACGAGAGACTTTACATTTGGTTTGTGCAAATTAGGATCCAAATATGGTACGCACGTTGCAATTGGTTGTTACATCATTACACACACACACACACACACACACACACACACACTTTTTAATGCCTCACTTGTTGGAGAAACCATGTCAGGAGTCCTGTAGAACGTCTCACATTCTGAGGTTGATGTTTCTTCAAGGTTTATTTAACTTGTTTATCTTATCTCTTTTAACAAGCTCGATATTAAGAACTTAATAAGATGGTGGCTCAACTTTTATGAAGAATATTTTGTAATAGGGTCCTTTTCAATTTGAGTTCAAACTCAGCATACTTCTCAGAGCATCTGGCCAAGTCATCAGCTTCCCTTCTTCCATGTTTTGCTGGAAAGCCTTTTGCAAAGGCATTTTGTTAGAGTAAGAGCCCCTGCTGATCCCAGCCCTGGGTGTGGGGCCTGTGTTAACATGAACCAGTTTCCTTCTAGCCTCTTCAACCTCGGTAGAAAACTAGCAATTGCTCAAAATACTTTGAATGCTGTTGGAGAAAACCTGGATTTGAGAGGAATCATTGAGAATTGAGGAAGGATGTCTCAGCCTTAAGTCAGGGAGGGTCATGTTCACAGGTTAAGTTAAAGGGTTTGGGCATGACATGTACCCACTTTTTGGCCTCAGTACTCTCTGAGAATAGGGTAGTTTAAGGGAGATTTCACCTCATTCCAGGCTTAGCATGAAGACCATCAGAACACAGTCATTTCTAATGAGTCTTGTTTTATGAACTGAATCTCCTGGTGCAGTGAAGGGGCCGTGGCGAGAGCTGGGGTGTGGGGCACGTTCCTATCTCCCTATGACACACTCCTCCTTGCAGTTCAGATGTGGTGTATGAGGCTTCTGCTCAGGACCCACCAGACAGAACAAAGGGGCGTTCAGGATGTGAGATTCCTGGGATTGTCCAGGAATTGGGAGAGGCAGAGCAACACTCCTTCCTCCCTGGCCCAAGAAATTGCAAGGCACACCTGGCTTTCCCTTTAGGTCATTAGGTGGAGTCAGACCTTCCACCTCCTGGTTGGCCTATTTCAACCCACTCTGCCTCCACAACCCACCGCAGCTTTGTAGGAAACCCTCTAACATTGCTGGCTAAGGAGGCACAGGGTCCCACCACAAGCCTCTCTGCCACCCCTGCACCGGAAATGCTGGATGGAACTGCTACTCCATTACTCCAGTGTGCGCCAGAGCGTGCTATGCTATTGCGTTAATGGGGACATGGAAAGGGCTGCTGACAATAGCTGCGGAGGAGGGCTGTGAAGTCCTTTATGGAATGGGGTGACTGGTCTCTGGGGACTAAATTCAAGTCTCTGAACTTTTCTCTTTTATCTTATTGGATAGGCTAAGGAATAGCGACTTTGAATTTTGACCTTGAGCTGCAGGAATATGGAGACTTCCCGCATTCTTTTAGCTTCTGGTTGCTCATTTGTTTTATTCATTACCATTGTAGGGTATAGGCAACCTTCCTGGAGGGTCAGCCACAGAAATTTCAACTCTGAAAATGGGGGGAAAGAGACTCAGCATTAGGCTGTCTAGTCCCGTAAATCCCTGTTTAAAATTAGTTTGGGCAACTTGACCTTTGCCCAGTTGAAGCTTAAGTTGTAACCATTTTTCTTCTTTATTTTTCTTAAGAAGTGGCTTTGCCCTGTGTTAGGTATGACTGAGGATCCTGTTACTCTTTTTCCTGATTGTCTGCAGGTATGCCTCTTTGGGACTAGGAGGCAATTCTTTCTTATTTAACCTTTAAAATATTTAGAGGCTTTTAAGTTGACACTGGTAAACAGCACTGTTCTTTGGCTGTACGATTCTTATTACTTTGGATAGTTCTTTAATGTGTGCTCAGAGAGTAGAGGTAATGCATGTGCAAGGAGTAGTGTGAGTACAATGAGTAGTGTGTGTCCAATATAGTATTAGACTACCATAAGTGAGAGGAGAGAGCAGCATTCTCTGGTTTGAAAGAAGTCATGCAAGGAGTAGAAGTGAAATGGAAAGGAGGATGTTGCTTTAGGCTTGAGTTTGTACAAATAATTTAAAAATCCTTTTCACTGTTATTGCTCAGTATTTCTCAAGGGCAGCAAGACTGAGACTAGGAAATGGAGTGTTTTATTAGGTAGCCGGTAGTTTGTCAGTTAAGCATACTTAACAAGTATGCTTAATAACAATCTGTCCACTCAGTGTATATCCTATATTATCAAAGGCTAATATGCAAACTGTCCCCTTGACCAGAATTTCGATAAGCAGGCAGGCCGGCCAACCACCCATGTCCCCTCCCCCGCTGGCCAGGCTGGCCGGACCCCACCCATGCATGAATTCATGCACTGTGTGTGTGTGTGTGTGTGTGTGTGTGTGTGTGTGTGTGTATGGGGAGAGAGAGAGAGAGAGAGAGAGAGAGAGAGAGAGAGAGAGAGAGAGAGAGAGGCCAGATTATTATGCGTTCAGAGATCATAATAATCTGGCCACTCAGTGTCTACTCCGTTGAGGGCAGCAGCATCATGGCTCTGAGAGTCAAGCACAGAACTCCATGGTGAAATGAGGACCTATGGAATCACACTGTCTCCTACTCTTACCTTGTAGTTTTTCTAGGTCACTTGGCTACTTAGTTGCTGAGCCTTCCCCCAACCCTCAATTCTATGCTTTGTTATGTTTAGTCAACAATGAGTAGGAATGACCTTAGGAATTACTACTTTTGTATTTTTACCTTTCCATCATGATCATTTCTCATTTCACAATAACTGTTACTTTGGCCCAGCTGATGTGGCTCAGCAGTTGAGCACAGACCTATGAACCAGGAAGTCATGGTTTGGTTCCCGGTCAGGGCACATGCCAGAGTTGTACGTTCAAGCCCCAGTAGGGGGTGTCACACAGGAGGGAGCCAATTGATAATTCTCTCTCATCATTGGATGTTTCTATCTCTCTCTCTCCCTCTCCCTTCTCTCTGAAACTAATACAAGTATATTTAAAAAAACCCACAAATGTTACTTTGATGTTCAACATTGCTAAATACTATTGTATGGCAAATACTAAAGATATCAACATGTTAAGTTCCTCCAAAATGATGACAGGCTCTGAATCTTTTGCTGATGATTCAGACATTGTAAAAACAGTAACTAGCTCCATTATGTTGTTTTATGAGTTTTCATCAGCCTCTACATTATATATGTTCACCAATACAAGGAGGACAAAAGTCACTCAAGTAATAAATGAAGAAAGTTGGTGATCATTTCCAAGGTCAGCAACAAACCTTCCTCCCCTCAGACTCTGAGATGGAAAATATAAGTAAGGAGGCACCTGAAACAGAACCAGTTTCTAACTTGAGACCTGATGGGCATAACTCCATTCCTCTTCTGAGTGCTGATCTGGACTTTGGTTTTTGTCTTTCAGTGTTTCCCATTTATGTAATTGTTTTTTTTTCTTTTTATATTAAAAAGCTACTTAATATTGACATATGATTGGCATACAGCATGTTTTTATGTAATGTATACAACTTGATGGGTTTGAGTACGTATATACTAGTGAAGCCAGCAACTACAGTTTATGCCTTAGACCTATTCATCACCTCCAAACGTTTCCTCTTACCCTCTTTATTTATTTTTCACTTATTTCATTCTGATCTGTTGGCATTCTGTTTTTGAAAAGAATCTTTGTAATCTGGGGACACCATTTTCTCTTTGTTTTACCATGTTAATTGGCTATATTCCAGTCATTCCCTTTGAATATATACAACTTGTAAGCTTGGTAATTGGTATGTGCCACCTCATAGTGTTCTGTCCATATTCATTTCCTCTATTGCATATGCAGTTCTGGTTCTGAGCAAACAAAGGAGTAAATGTCTGTATATATGGATGAAGCTAAAAAAAAAAAATGCTTGACTATCAGACATGAATCAAGTGTGCTTTGCAGACTAATCTATTATTTGAGAATATCTGGGATGGCAGGAATTAATCTTGATCATGTTTATTCTTTTAAAAACATCAGCAGTTAAAAATTGCATATCTATTTATTAAAAATGGTTTGAGGCTGCGATGTAATCTCCTAAATGAAGGAATAAAAATAAGAGCCGGGCGCTCCAGCTAACCATTTTTCTTCCTAAAAACTTGAAATAAATGGAGATCAGGAATGTTAGACATCTTTACATAAATCAGAGGTCTAATGACATTCCTCATATTTTATTAAGAAAATTTTGATTTGATTTATCTATTTAAGATAACAAGCAAGGTATCCTCTAAGTGCTGAAACATAAATTACAAACATGAAGGCTTGATTTATGTTAATGGTAGATAATGCGGAGACATGGCAACTTATCACAGATTTTGCAGTATTTCCTGAGTTGGGGGATGAAATTTTATAAAAGTACTGAAGAGTGCTGCCTTGGGCTCCATTGGTTGCTGAATAGATGATGACTGTCTTCTAAGACATGACATTTTCCCAATGATGTGAACTTTGACTTCTATTCCAGACTCCTCCAGCTTTAGTGAAATCTGCTCGACAGTTCTGAGTGTCTCCATGTCTCTGTGATGGATCGGACACATTCAGATCTCTGCCAGGAAGGCGTGGGAGTGAAAAGAAATAAGTTCTGCTTGGGTAAATGTTGTGTCTCTGATCTCTTGGGGAATGGGAACATTTTCATATTCTCCACCTTCTAGACCCTCAGTGACACCGACTGCTAATTCCCAAATTCTGTGTCAATCCAAAACAGGCCTTCCGTGTACTTTGCTTGGGCTGCTAACTATCAGGAGAGAGTCACGTGACATAGCGCTGGAAAATGGCATGAGCTTTCATTTTCCAACCTCAGGAACTTTGTTTGCCTCACGCACCGTCTCCCTGTTTTTTGCATGGCTGTCCTCTTCTGGTCCTGCAGGTTCCACCTTCAGTGTAGTTGCCTCCTTTGCTGCTCTCCCTATGTAAGTCTGCCTGCCCGCCCCCCCCCCCCCACCCCCTCACCCGGAGCCTCTTCATCTATCTCAGGGCCATTTGCACTCTTTATAAGGCTTCCCTGTTTGTCTGACTTATTGTCTGTCTCAACAACTAATTTTTTTGTGTGCTTAGGGACAACATCTGTCTTATTGCTTACGGTAGTAAGTGCTTCCCGACACACAGTAGGCACTCAGGCAGAATTTTTGTACAAATAATAAATCGGGAGGTTGTATTTTTTTAGAAGCATGCCTTAATGAAAAGCGCTGCTTTAAATGACCTTTGGCCATAACCCAAGAGGAATCCTTCCAGATGTCAGGGTGCACATACCTTTCAAATAAACTTCTTACGTGTGGTTCCGTAGCATAACCTTGTGCTCTGAATTCAGAACATGTGGCCGTTGCAGAGCCATTTTTTTTTAAAGATAGGTTTTTATTGATTTCAGAGAGGAAGGGAGAGGGAGAGAGAGAGAGAGAAACATTAATAATGAGTGAGCAGAGCCATTTTAATGCTGGTTCTCGCCCTGCCTTTGCCTGCAGGTGCTTAGGCTGCAGCTCTGTTGATGTGTTGTGAGCACACCCAGCCTTGGGAGTGATTCCCGAGCCCTGACTGTTCCCGCATCACTTTGGAAGTGAGTGAGTGAGTGAGTGAGCTTGCAAGCCTGTTAGAAGGGTTATCTGGAATCTGTTCTAGTGTATATTAAAAACCAGAAGATAAATCAGTTACACTTTTTTAAATATTAAGGAATTACTTTCTACTCTCCTCCTAATCAACCAAGATACACCAGTGGGTCATGACATCTGATTTTTGAATTGGTGTTTTAGAAATTAGTCCCATATCACTGGGTAAAGCTTTATTGCTTATGCAACTTTTGAGGAAGGAGGAAAATGAGTGAGTTGAGAACTGCAGACCCTACCGAAGAGGAACTGGTGGAAATGAACTGCAGTGAAGTGAATACTGTTACTTGTAAGGCGATGCCTCTGAGGCCTGCCCTCAATGATAACATCATATGCTCATTATTCAAGGGGAACCATTTGGGTGCAAATATTCCACATCTTGGGCCTAAAACTGCAATTTCATATGGTTCAAACTAATCAATTTGTAAATATGTTTTATCACCCATCCAAAATGCTCTTGGACATGAGCCATAAGCACTTACAAAAAGGAGAAAAGCAACACAACAATGGATTTTGGGGGCTTCTTTTAGTGTCTTCTTTCTCGGGGTGACTGCCGATCATGATTGCCTACCTTCTCCCAGCACTGGTCTTAGTGCCGTGTCGAGGGAAACCAGGGAAGCCCAGGATAGAGCTGGATAGAGCCCAGGATAGAGCTAAGAGGATCTACAAGTTGTATCCAGAAAATAAAGAGCTTATGCATGCTAAAGGATGCAGCCTTAACAAACAATTCACAGGGGTTTGCTGCCATTATGGTTCCTAGTGTGGCTTGCCATATATGTATTTTATAAAACATTTTATCCTAAAAAATGATTTTATGTTTCTAGAAGAGTTACAGTGTTAGTACAGTGAGTTTCCATAATAAACTCTCAGCTTCCCTTAATATTAACAAGTTACATCACCGTGGTACAATGATCAGACTAAGATAAGACAATCGGTACATTGTCATTAACCAAGCTGTAGACTTTATTCAGATTTCCCAGGTTTTTCCCATTAATATTCTTCTTCTGTTCCAGGCTCCAGCCTGAAATACCACATTACATCTAGGCTACAAGCATTCTAATAATGGATGAGACATAAAAGTCAGAGAGAAAGCATTTCTTTTCTCATACGCAGGTCACAGTTGTTACTATTTTGGTATATGCTCTCCTTAACACACTCAAATAAACACACACCACACACATTTTAGGTTCATATTGCAGACCTCTTTTTGCACTCTCTTTTTAGCATTTAACAAATTTTAAATATTACCCCTTTCTATGAATTAGTGTTTGGAAATGTTTAATGTGTACGTGGGTTTTTAGTTTAAGCCAACATGCCCAGGTTACTGAATGCTGTTTCCCATTTTTCTCACAAGCAACACAGTGATGAGTGTAACTGCACAGGAGCCTTGGGCAAGTTTTCATATTTCTGCAGGGGGATCACAAGGAAGAATAGATAATGTGATGATCTAGGGATTTTCCCCATTTATTATAATTTCTAGTTCAAGAGTAATGCATTTTGAAGGAAAAACCAAGATGGCAGCAGAGGTAAATGCCTAACTGCAGCCTCACTCAACAATTTCAAAAAATACAACTAAAATATAAAGTGGACATTATCCAGAACTACAGGAAAGTTGACTGACTGGAAATTCTACAACTAGAAGGAAAGAGAACACCAGAAGGACAATCGAGGAGCTATAAAAGCCTAAGGTACTGACACACAATGCGCTCGTGGGGAGAGGACAGAGTCAGAGAGGAGGGGCAGCTGAGTGCCTGGCTGGCATTCCCTAGTGGGAAGGAGATAAAAGCTCCGGACTGAGCTGAACCCCAGTTCCAACTGCACTGAACCCCAGTCCTGGGCGAGACCCTGGGGTCCCAGACTCATACAGAGGGAATCTGGGCTGTAAGGTGGAAGCTCAGGGGTGTGGCAAAAGGCAGAGCCCCGAGTCGCACACATTTCACACAGAGGACAGATGGTTGATTGGGCCACAGGATTGCCCTAGCGGGAAGGAGACATAAGCTCCGGACTGCTCTTAACCCCACTTCCAACTGCACTGAACCCTAGTTGCGGGCTCGTTGGTGGAGAGACTAGACTGTCTGGTAGCAGGCGAAACTCTAGGGCACCTTTCTCTCAGAGGTGCTTGCAGCAAATACCAAAGGACACTGAGGTACACTGAGACTCAGGAACCTCAGAGGGCAGGCCTAACTGGAAGCCAAGGCTGTAGGCTCCACCCTGAAACTCTGCCCCATCCAAGCTGAACACAGAGGCTTTTGCAGGTTTTAAGTCTAGTGGAATACGGCTATCTCCTGGTATAGACACAGCTGATCCTCCCAACCTACCAACTCAGGGAAGCAATGAAAATGCTGAGATGAGGAAACAGATCACAAACGAAAGAAATGGAGGACAAAAAGTGACTGGATATAGAGTTCAAAACCACGCTTATAAGGTTATTCAAGAATCTCCTAGAAAAGGCCGATAAAATAAACAAGACCTATGAAGATATGAAAAGGGATCAACTAGAAATGATAAAGGATCAACAAGAAATGATAAAGGATCAACAAGAAATGATAAAGGATCAACTAGAAATAAAGAATACATTCTCTGAAATAAAAGAATATTATACAGAGTCCTAAAAACAGAATGGAAGATTGCAAGAATCAAGTCAAAGATTTGGAACACAAAGAGTCAGAGGACACTCCTCCACAGAAGCAAGAAGACAAGAGAACCCAGAAAGTTGAAGATAGTGTAAGAAACCTCTGGGACAACTTCAAGTGAACCAATATCAGAATTATGGGCATCCCAGAAGAAGAGAGAGCAATATACCGAAACATATTGAAAGAAATAGTGACAGAAAACTTCCCCCACCTGGAGAAAGAAATAGACTTACAAGTCCAAGAAGCACACAGAACCCCAAACAAAAGGAATCCAAAGAGGACCACTCCAAGACACATCATAATTAAAATTCCAAGAGCAAAAGACAAAGAGATGATATTAATAGCAGCAAGACAAAAGCAGGTAGTTACCTATAAAGGAGCACCCATATGACTGTCAGCTGATTTTTCAACAGAAACCATGTAGGCCAGATGGGAATGGCAAGAAATATTCAAGGTGATGACTAGCAAGAACCTACAGCCAAAAATACTCTACCCAGAAAAGCTATCACTCAGAATCCAAGGCCAGATAAAGAGCTTCACAAATAAATTTAAGCTAAAGGAGTTCATCACCACCAAGCCAGAATTATATAAATTGCTAAAAGGGGTTCTTTAGAAAGAGGAAGAAAATAAAGATAAAAATTATGAACAAGAAATACGTCACTGTCAACAAGTGAATCTGAAAACCAAGGGAAGTAAAAATCATGATGAACAATATTAACTGGTGAATATAATAAAATCAGAGGTATGGAAGGGGAATGGACTGATGATTCTCGGGGAAATGGGGAGTGGGAGGGGAGAGACTGAACATAAACTGCACCTATGGATGAGGACAATGGGGGATAGGGAAAGGGCAGAGGGTGGGATGGAAACTTGGTGGAGGGGAGCAATGGAGGGGGGTGGGAAATGAGGAACATTTGTAATAATATGAACAATAAAGATTTATTAAAAAAAAAAAAAAGAGTGACGCATTTCAACTAGACCGAATTCTGTGCAACTGAAGATGAAAATCTCCTCCTGCTCTGGTAGACTTCGTTCCCGGGGAAGAGAAAGCAGGGTGAGGTCTCTGCCTTTAACCTGAGCCAGATGACTGAAGTCATGACATGAGTGGTGTTTCCAGCAACCGTGTAAAAACACAGCCTCGTCCCTGAGCTTTTTATAGGTGCTCCACATCCTCAGGAAGAACATTCCAGTCCCATTATGTTCTGATTTGTGACCACGGCTGGCTTTGCTTGAGCATTTGCCGTGGTTGTGGTTGACCAGTTGACCATTCTTACTTTCAGGATTTTGCTGCTCATTTGTCACTGAGGAGTCCATTTCATTACTAGGCAGCAGACATCAACACCAGGGATAAAGGATCTCCTGATTGTCCCTCCTTCTAGAACAGTTAAGTCAACTGTTCCGGGAAATAGTCCTGTGGGAATAAGCCCCTGAGCTGCCAATGTTGTTGGCCGTGAGAGTGGCCAGGGAACGTCTTGGCTGCTGGCTCCCCAAGCTTCAGGCCACAGCACTGGCACCCAGAGCTCCCTGCTGATGCTTGGACTTACGGCCACGGGGGAACAGAGCCTGGGTAATGGGAAAAGTGTGACCTCTGGTGTTCGAGAGGCAGGATCCAATGGAACTCCAACTTTAAAACAAATAACTGAACCCCCTCTGAACTGTGAACATGATAATTTTATACATGCTGTTGTATAATTTGAACAAGATGCAGCAATGTCAGGTACAGTGCTTGACACATAGTGTGCCAGTAGATGAAATTTATTAAACGAAGGGATGGATGGATGACCCACAGAGCACGTTGAACACCTATTTTTTTTTTTTTTTAAATAACGGTGTGGCCACCTATAATAGAAAGCATAAGGGATAGCAATGCAATGAGTTGAATGTCAACTTCGTTTCTTCCCCAGGGTAGCAGAGGACATAAGCCAACTCCTACCAGCTAACATAAAAGGAACTTATTGTTAGGACACTAAAGTCTCTGAGAATTAAAACAACTATCTTCAGACAGGCTGGAGCCGGGCAACTTCAGGAACTCAGAAGCAGAAAAATAGGAAGCTTTTCTTTAGAACACTGGAATTCATTTGTATTTCTGATCTTTAGTGACCTGCCCTCAGATGGAGCAGCTCTGGCCAGGAAGGCAGGATCACGTGGTACAGGCCTGACTGCTGGGGCCCCTCCTGTGTATCAGGGGCAATTCCCAGGTCAAGGAGAATGCCGGGAGCTAACAATCTACACAAATTTAGATTTTACAAAAAAAGGGAGGATAGAGAGATGGGAACATCAATAATGGGACAGAGAAATAGTCTCTATGTCGATCTCTATCTCTATCTATCTCCAGGAAACTATCACCATGAGGAAAACAATGAAGGTTTCCTGTGCCCTTTGTATTCCCCCGGTCCCCAACCTCCATGCCCCTGTCCTCATCCCTAGGTGATCACTGATTTGCTTCTGTCACGATAGATTACTTTGCACTTTGTAGAACTGTCTATAAATGGATCTTACAATATGCACTCTTTCTTGTCTGACTTCTTTCACTTAGCATAATTATCTTCACTTAGCATAATTATTTTGAGATTCATCCATGTTATAGCATGTATCAGCACTTCATTCATTTTTACAGATGAATGATATTTCATTGTGTGCATATACCACAGTGTGTTTATCCATTTACTTGTTCATTGACATTGGGATTGGTTCTAGTTTGGGGCTATTACCCACAAAGCTGCTATGAAAATTCATGCACAAGTCTTTGTCTAATGAAAATATGTTTTTATTTCTTTTGTTTACTTAGGAACAGAATGGCTGGGCCATATTGTATGTGTATATTTAACTGTTTCCAAGTGGTTGAGGCATTTTACACGATCACCAACAAAGTTGAAGACTGCCACTTGTTTTGCACCCTCTCATACACTTGGTATGTATCCAGAAGTTATTTTTTAAAAACTCTCAAAACTTAATACTAAGAAGACTAATGACCCCATTTTAAAAAATGGGCAAAATATCTCAACAGATAATTTGCCAAAGAAGACACAGTCATTAGAGAAATGAAAACTAAAACCACAATGACATGCTTATTCAAATGGCTAATATTAAAAAGAAGCTAATAATCTTACATTATTATGATGCCCATTTTACTAGTGAGAGGGAGACAGAGATAGAAACATCAATGATGATGGAGAATTATTGATTGGCTGCATCCTGCATGCCCCACAGATCAAGCCCACATTTAGGGCATATGCCCTGACCCAGAATCAAACCATGACCTCCTGGTTCATAGGTTGATGCTCAACCACTGAGCCATGCTGGCTGGGCTCTATTATTTCTTTTTAAAAATATTTTTATTGGTTTCTGAGAGGAAGAGAGGAGAGAGAGAGAAACATCAATGATGAGAGAGAATTGTATTTTCTATTACTTGTTTTGCATGCATTCAATAGCTGTCTCCTGTATGCCCCACACCAGGAATTGAGCCTGCAACCCAGGCATCAAGCCTGCAACCCAGGCATATACCCTGTCCAAGAATTGTGCCACACCGGTCAGGCAGATCTACTACTTAAGTGTGTGATCCTGGACAAGTTACTAACCACTTTGAGCTTTGATTTTTTCATCTATTAAGTGGGAATGATACTGAACTTACAGTGTTTAAAGGGTTAGAAGGACTGATATATGTGGAATATTTACTCCAATATCCTATACTTAATACATTCTCAAACACTGTTACCAAGTCAAAAACAATAATATATAATCCTAATAAGATTAGTGTGTTAAGTTTCTCACTCACTACAAAGCCTAAATAGAATACTAAATCATCACTAGCTAATGCTTGCATCCCTCTGGGTACTTGCTCCTTCACTGAGGAAATGCTAATTCCCCGACAGACCATGGGGGCATTTAAGCCTCTGAGAATTATTGAGAAGTCAGTGAACTATTTGTCCGTTAGCTGTAAACACTAGACATATTCTTTGGAAAGCATATCTATGGACGCTGTTGGGCCCTATCAGCTGAGTATGTGCTCATGTGGAGTTTTAGAGTTCCATTATCAGATCTGCGTGGCACAGAGAAATCAAAGCAACTATAATAAAGAGCTCAACGGAGCACCGTTACTCATGCTAAAAGGACGAAAGCCCAGCCGCAGTTTCTCGTGGCTTATAATCCTTATCAGGCACCCACACCCGGACACCCCTGCATCCTTTACCTGCTCTAACTCCACCAGCTCTTTCCCCAGGCCCCTGGAAGTGTGGCTGTCACTACCAATGACGCATTTCCCTCTGTCCTATTGGTTTCTCCTGAAACACAATCAGTGTTTTCAATCAGTACTTAGGGACCACAGCAAAGCTTCCTGGAAGCACGTGGATATAAGATGATGAGGAGAGACAAGTCAGTTTCTCTGTGGGATACCTCCAGCAATTTCCTCTTCATTAAGAGCTGGCCCTGCAGAGAGAGCCACATGTTCTACTGGTTGGCACCGACGTTGCTATGCAAACTTCCCAGGAGATGAGCCCAGGGAATGGGACTTTTCTTCACGCAGGCAAGGCTGGGCCTCCTTTTATAGCAAATGAGCCAGGTGATCGCTGTCACCTCACAGCTACAAACATATGAATGGCAGGGCACTAGTGGGTCTCTCTCCTGGAGCACAAGTTAAATTGCCTCCAGCTGTGCCAGTTTAAGCAGGACATAGCCTAAGCCACGGGGTGGTGAGAGACTAGGGCACTGCCTCGCCCTAGATCCTGTTCCTTGAGTCCAAATGTGGACTATTCACTGGGAGTCATTGTGGTGTGTGACCCCATCTCTTTTGCAACACAGAAGGGAGACTTGTCCAATCATCATTTGACTAAAAGACAAGTATATAGCACTTTACCAGGTAGAGTGAGATACCGAAAGTCAGCTCCAAGGCCTGCAAGATATGCCCTTCCCTCATCTGATTGATCCATTCCTTCTTCTTTCAAAAATTGTGGTAAACACACGCAATGGTCACCATTTTTTTTTTTTTTGCCATTTTAAGTGTACATTCTGTGGTACTAGGTACATCCATATTGTTGTGCAGCCATCACCACCATCTATTTTCAGAATTCTTTTCATATTGCAAACAAATTCTGTACCCCTTACATGATAACTCCCCAATTTTCACCCTACACAGCCCTGGCAACCACCGCTCTACTTTCTGTCTCTGTAATTTGATTATCCTAGGAACCTCATATAAGTGGAATTAGACAGTATTTGTCTTTTTGTCCTATTCATTCTTAACGTGCATTGATAGAATCAGAAGTAGTAAATCACTTTCTAGCACCCTTGGCAAAGAAATCCTATAGAGAGTGGGGTGAATCCTGCTGCTTTTCTTGATGCCATTAAACATTTGTACATTGGGGTTTCTTCTGATTCCATGTTCAGAGGGGAACCCTCTGACTGTGGATTGGCTTCATACAACTGGTACTGTTAGTTGCCTCCCAAGTATCCATCCCATCCTGTTTGTGTTACATAGTGTTGTACTGCAGTTTGGATGGTACTCCCATCCCTTACCTCCAGAGATTGGCGTTAAATTGATTTTCACAAATCCATCCTCTTTATCAGAGTGATTGATTCAGGGATGGGTACTGACCTAAGTCTAAACCAATTTCCTGGCTACTGTGATTAGTTCATGGACAGGTAGTTTTCTAATTTAGTTCAATCAGAGTGAAGTGTAGACCTTTATTTGATGATTGGGTAGAAAGGGCCCTTCCTTCTGTTATTATTGTTGAATTTTAAAAATGTATATCGTCTTACTGTTCCTGACAACCATTCTGTAGCCATAAAAAGAAGGTGCTAGGAGGGTGTCAATATGATGGAAAATAGAGCCAATACTTTGAAAGAAACTTAATCCTTGCTTGCCTTAAACTACTTAGGTTAGCCTTGTCTGCAGTACTTCCTACCACAAACCTTTTGAATTATGTGAGTCAGTAAATTCTCTTTATTGTTGAACCAAATGTGAGCTGGATTTTCTATTACTTGTTTTGAGTGCATTCCAATAGACTCTCCATAAAGATCTGTGTACAGAGCCAGAACACAATGTTTACATGAACTTTATGTTCCCTCTGATACTAATTTCTCATTGTGAAAAAGAAATTTTGGTATTTTGATTTTACACATTCGTTTGTTTAGCTCACTTAATGTGAGATGTGGATTCATTCTCAGGATCCTGACAAAATTTTGTTTCTGACTTTGTCCTCCTGGAGAACCATGGTAGGTAGTATAAGTGGAGGCATCTTAGGATACTTTGGTGATTATACATGGTTTTCCTTGAAGACTCTCCTTGAACTTGAGCTTGTTTCATCCCTTTGAATTTCTGTAGCCACTGGAAGTTTTTTTGAACATCGGTGTTAGTTCTAAAATAGAAACTGGCACTGGTCATACTGTGAGCCACCTTGTCTCATACAGTTGGCCTCAATCTTGGGAGCCTCCTACTTAGGTTCCTTCTACTGTGGCATTCCTGGCTAGCAGAAGACAACCAAGTCTTCTTCCTATGATTTCTAAAGGCTTTTCATGTGGCCATCATGGAAGTGATATGATCTAGCAGAGTGCCTAGTACATAGGGCGTTGACTGATTCTGAGGGGCTCCTCTTGTCGATCACTTGTAGCTCTGAGAAAGTTGGAAGTTACAAAGTCCATGAAGGCTCAAACTTCCCCTGATCTTTTTAGCAACTTTTCCTACTTATCCAGATGCCCTGGAACTTTCTTGTGGCATAATTGTGTGTTCTCAAGAAGGGGGAAACTCTTCCTATTCTCCTTAAAAACAAAACAAAAAACTATGGTTCTTTTTTCCTTCTTCTGCTGGCCCTGGATAAAAATATATTGCACACAGAATAGAAACAACACATTAACAGCAGGGTTCTTTCTACATGGTGTGTTCATGAAGCATTTTTTTCTTTTATTTTGTCCTAATCATTTTTATTTTTCAGTTACAGTTGACATACAATATTATGTTAGTTTCAGGTGTGCACTCAAGTGATTAGACATTCTATAACTTATTCAGTGATCATCCCAACAAATTTCATACCCATCTGATACCATACATAATTATTAGAATATTATTGACTATACCCCTTATGCTGTACTTTACATTCCCATGACTATTCTGTGACTACCAATTTTTACTGTTAAATCCGTTTACATTTTCACCCATTAATCCAAATCTCTATCTTCTCATCTGGCAACCATCAGAATGTTCTCTGTATCTATGAGTCTGTTTCTGTTCTGTTTGTTTGTTTGTTTGTTTGTTTACTTATTTATTTATTTTAGATTCAATTATTGGTAGATATGGATTTTATTGTTCATATTTTTAATCTTTTTTCCCCTTAAAGTAGCCCCTTTAACATTTCATATAGTACTCTTTTGGTGGTGATAAACTCCTTTGGCTTTTTCTTGCCTGGGAAGGTCTTTATCTGTTCTTTGATTCTAAATGACAGCTTTGCTGGAAAGATTAATCTAGATCCTTGATTTGCATCACTTTGACTATTTCTCATCAATCCCTTGTGGCCTGCAAAGTTTCAGATGAAAAATCAGCTGAGTCCCTCGTAGGTAACTAATTTTTTTTCTTGCTGCTCTTAAGAGTAGACCTTTAACCTTTTGCATTCTAATTATGATGTACCTTGGTATGGGCCTCTTTGGGTTCATCTTGTTTAGGACTCTCTGCACTTCCTAGATATCTATGTCAAGTTTCTTCACCAAATTAGGGAAGATTTCCATCATTGTTTTTTTCAAATAGGTTTTCAATGTCTAAAGCATGTCCTTATCAAGGGACTCAAAAATGCAAAAAGAAGATGCTAACAAAAGATTAGAATTACATAGAAAAGGTGAGAATTTATTGTTTATTTTGCCTTAGGATGCAGGGAAAGTTGTGGATGATGTCATGTCCAGCCATCCTGTGGGAAGTGTCCATAGACACATATTTCATCACTTGTGGCTCCGTGCAGAGCTGTTTGCCCTGTCAGTGGCAAGACAAGATGTACTTGCAATTCCTGTCTATAAACATTTAAATTCAGTCACTCTAAACCTATTGCGGCCCTATCTTATATTTTCTCATTTCCAGTGATGGGATCATTTTTTAACAGAGCGTGCTGTGTGAACTGGTTGAATGGAGTGCTATGAAGGTCTCTAATAAATTATAGGGGGATTTATGGGTTCTGCTCAGGGCCATGGTAGGTTGGCTGAGTTTAAATGAAACAGGACATATTTATCCAGAAGGTTCAGTGGTTCCTAGATATTAGAGAAAGGAGATTCATCAGTGGAAGCTTTCCTTTCTCTCTCTCTCTCTTTCTCTTTTTCTCTCTCTTTCTCCTTCCTTCCTTCCTTCCTTCCTTCCTTCCTTCCTTCCTTCCTTCCTTCCTTCCTTCCTTCTTTCCTTCCTTCCTTCCTTCCCTCCTTCCTTCCTTTTCACCTTATAGGTTTCCTACTTCACATGGACAATTGTCTCTAGGATTGAACACATGACACATTGTCTAACCGGTTACTTGGGAAAACTTCATAGTAACCCAATTTACCTTCTGCAAAATTATAGCAGTGAGCAAAGCATCAAAGCAATTCAAGATGGATTTGATGGGCCTTGTTTATATACTTAGTATCTCTAAAGCAACGTATTTCACACCCTCTGACTAGTGTGAAACTAGTGACTAGTGTCCCCAGCAGGTAATACATTTTCCAGCTCCTCTGCTTGCATTATGAGGAAGCAGAGACAGTAGAGGAAATGTCAGAGTTTCTGCTGAACTTGGCCACTTCTAGGGAAGTCATTGTTTTGTCAGTTTCATTGTAATTATCCTACTCCTTTATAAATGAGCTCCTTGTGAGCTGTGCTCATGAGAAAAATGGAAAGAGGAGTGGGGATTAGGTTCTAAATGAAAGAGCAGTGGTTCCTTAAATCAGGGCCAAGTGTTAGCAGAAGCAGTGGTGTTTGGAAATTATTGCTGAAATAACTGGAATTTTGCAGGAAAGTTCAGAACCCCTGCAGGTTATGTATATTGAATATGTGTATTGAAAGGGAAAGAAAGCACTTACCTGGACCTAATTCCTCACTGAGATGATGATGGTGTGCATTGTGCTTCTCCTTCCCTTTGGGATGGTTCATAATAGCATGGATGTTTGCTCTCTGTCTTCATTGAATTCGTGTGTTCAGTTTCTGCTGCTCAAGCCAGTGATACAACCAGTCACACTGTTCAGTCAGTGACTAATGTTTCTTAAGAAAAACAAGGACAATTTTATCTAAAAATATAACTTCTTTTCTTGTTTTCCTTTTCCAGAACTTCGCTAGGATGTCCAGAAGGTCCATGTGCTTCGGCACTAGAAGGGCTCCCAATAGACAGTTTGAAGGAAAAGAAAAGAGTAAAGAAAAAAATAGAATGAGCAAACCCCTTTTTTGTTGGCAAAAATAGTATTGAGGTTTTGCTGCCTCTTAAGGTTTGTATACCTGTTTTCATTTACCTAAAAGCATGTGTTCTGATGAGTTTCTCTGGAGGTTTTGAGAAGTAAAGGCCAACAAAAGAGCAAGTTTCAGCGCATGGGAAGGAATTGTCTCTCTTTCTTCTAGAACCAAGTTATAGAATGAATCTGGGCATTGTCAGAGGTGTCTTCACACTGGAAGCAGTTTCATGCAAGTATGCACCACTATTTTAAATGGACTCCTATGAATAGTTCGCACAGGGAACAGTTTCCTTATGAGAGTAGCTAGAAAAGTCTTCTTCAAAGAGATGAGACTGGCTTCTCTGCCTGGAACACCTTTCCCTCACCTGGCCACTGCAAAATCCTGAACATCTGTCAAGCAAAGTGCAAGTGTCTCCGCCTCTCTTTGCTCTGTAGAATTGTCCTTCCTTTGTTCCTGAAGTATGTTTAGGTCTTCCTTTATTTAGTTCTTGCCTCTGTTGTAACACCTTTTAGAGTAGAACAAATGGCTGTTGACTTATATCAGGAACTAGCCAAGTGCTTTCACAGTGACTCTTCATAATCTCCCTAGTAGTGTCTTCATTTTACAGATGAGAAAATGAGGTAGTGTATGAAAAATGGTTAGTATCTAGAATAGAGTAAAATGCAAGATAAATTATTAGAAGTAATTAATATTATGTGTTTAAATACAGCCTAATGTCTCTTTGAGATTAGAGCAGAGTCTTTGGGATTTAGTAGGTGTTTAATAAATCTTAGTTAAAGGTGTGAGTGAATGACCAGTGAATCTAAATCTTCTTTAAGTTTAGAGTAGAGCAAAAATGATTTATGTTAGAACGCAGAGCTTTATATCTTTTATAAGGTCTTTTTTCCTAATTAAAAACATAATATACATTCACCTGAGAAAATTAGGACAATAAAGAATATTTACTTTTCACAGCCATCAATTACCCAGAGACAGTAATTTTTCTTGTAGTCTTTTCTCTCTGCATTTTACTCTGTGTGGGGCACGGCTACAGCGTTTGGACAGGTTCAAGCCTCGAATTAATGAGGCACAGCCCTCTCGTGGCCACGCGCAAGTCCCAGCTTGGAGGGCAGAGCTCTCCCAGCACAATTATAGCAACAGCTATAGTTGTAAGCTTGAACCTATGGTCCGAACGCGTGGCCCGAGTGATGTGGGCTTGATAGATGGAGTTCATGTGCATGTAGTTGAGTAGGATTGAAACTCATGAGAATGTTGTAAACATCTTGACCATGCCCTTCCTTTGCCTCCTGGCATCTGCTATAAAATAAAGCCTCGGCTTGTGGGCATCGGCACTGTCTCTCAGGAAGCAGAGTCCCATGGAGACCCAGCTTTCATTCATTTGTCTGTCTTTTCTAAGTCTTTCAGTCACCCCCACTCAGGTTCACCCTTGGCTGTACTGGTGCGACACAACTCTGAACTCATGCTGTATACATAGCTTTGGAGGTTGCTTTTGTGCTATTCCAATTCCATAAATATTTTCCATGCCATCAAAAAATTTTAGTAAAATTTACTTCTAATTGGCATATAGATAAATGTGTTTTTTATATAAACAATCCAGCAGGCCAGGCCAAGAGACCCCACTGGTGTGCAAATTCATGTACCAGGCCCCTAGTCACACTATAATGAACATCTTTGTGCTTATATAAGTCTATGAACATCTTTGACAAATACTGTTGGTACAGAATTTTCTAGAAATGAAATCAGCAGTCAAAATGTCCCAATATTTTTAAGGTCCTGATACATACTGCCAGTTTGCACACAAGAGAGTTCATAGCAGTTTAGATACACATTAGCTGTATCTGAACACTCTTACCGACATTATTATTAACCTTTACTAATTTGATAGACTGAAAGAGACATTAAGCTAAACATAGAAGACTACTTACTATACAATTCTATTTTAAAAAATATATATTTTATTGATTTATTACACCGAGGAAGAAAGAGGGATAGAAAGTTAGAAACATTGATGAGAGAGAATCACCGACCAGCTGCCTCTTGCACACCCCCTACTGGGGATATGCCCGCAACCAAGGTACATGCCCTTGACCAGAATCGAACCTGGGACCTTTCAGTCCACAGGCTGACACTCTATCCACTGAGCCAAACTGGTTTCGGCTACAACTCTATTTTAATAATATTCTGAAAAAGGAAAAACTATGGGGAAAGGTTGAATAAGCATCTTGGCATAAGGAAGGGATTGATTGGAAAGGATCTGAAGGAACTTTGGGGGGTGATGGAAATGTGCTATATCTTGATTTTGATGGTGCTTTCATGACTGTGTATATTTGCCTCATGACTGTGTATACTTTCTGAATTTAATTGAAGAAGCCAAATTTGTTGACATTTTTTCTAGTGGTTCTTTGATTTTTTTTTTAAAAGTAGAATTTCCTGATAGAAACTGTTGAAACACTGAAATGCTTCAGTAAATTCTGCCTTAATTTCTGTAGTGAGTTCACAAGGCATGGTCTGGGCAGACTTTTCAAGTGAAAAGAAAACAATCCCTTAGGCATAATGCAGTCGGTGACCTTCCTGGAAGAGGCTCTTGGGGCTCCTCTGCCCTCCAATCCCCAGGGGCACCACAGGGCAGAGTGACTGGAGCCTGGGCCCATGGCTCAAGTACCACCCTCTCCCCGCAGTGGCAGCAGCAACAACAGTGTAGGCACAGAGATTCCCAGCGGGAGAAATGGAAGAAAACCTCAACCAATAGGAAACCTCACTTAGCATTTCCCTCTGTTCACCAGTTTTGGGAAGTTCTGTTTTGCCTTGATTTGCCCCATCATGGGACTGAGGGGAGACTATTATTTCTTCACTCGTACATTTCAGTAAATATTGATGGAAGGCTTACTATGTGCCTGGCACTTTAATGGGGATGAAGATGGACTCCGTTCCTGTTCTCCTATATTATCCAGGCTAGCTGTGCAGACAGACCATGAGTGAGCACCAAACAATGACATAAAATAATTGGAAATTGTGGTAAGTGCTAAGGAACAGGCAAAGAGGGGTGCCGGCCCCCCTGCCGTCAATGGAGATGTGAAGAGTGGCTTCTCACTCTAATCTGAAAAGTTTTCTCTGGCCTCAAGGTCCCAATACATTTTCACTTCGAGGAAGGCTTCAGCAGGAGAAAAATGTTTGCAAAACCACTGCCCTATGGAATTATAAATAAATGTGAGAAGCTGAGTGAGCTTGGGCAAGGCCAAGTTTTCTCATCTATAAAATATAATGTTATCTACCCTTGGAGTTGCTGTGAGAATTAGCTAAAATTAATGTATGAGGCAGAGAGGTAGTGGCTAAAGACTGGCGGTGGGCAGCCAGGGTTCAAATCCTACCTCCTCCACTTAAGAGCTGCTTCTATCTCAGGAAAGTTACTTATTCTTTCTGTGCCTCAGTTTCCTCATGTAGGAAATGGGGATAATAAGAGTGCCTACCTCAATGGGTTGATTTGAGAATTAAGTGAGAAAGCAAAAAACATATAGCTTTTAAAATAGTGCTTGAGGCCCTGACCGATTTGGCTCAGTGGATAGAGCATCATCCTGCGGACTCAGGGGTCCCAGGTTCGATTCTGGTCAGGGACATGCACCTTGGTTGTGGGCATGTCCCGAGTGGGGGGTGTGCAGGACATAGCTGATTGATGTTGCTCTCTCATCGATGTTTCTGGCTCTCTGTCCCTCTCCCTTCCTTTCTGTAAAAAATCAATAAAGTATATTAAAAAATAAAAATAAAATAAAATAGTGCTTAGGCCCTAGCCTGTTTGGCTCAGTGAATAGAGGTCGGCCTGCTGACTGAAAAGTCCCAGGTTCGATTCCAGTCAAGGGCACATGCCCAGGTTGTGGGCTTGATCCCCAGTGGAAGACTTGCAGGAGGCAGCCGATCCATGATTCTCTCTCATTATAGATGTTTCTATCTCTTTCTCCCTCTTCCTTCCTCTCTGAAATCAATAAAAATGTATTTAAAAAAGTAAAATAGCGCTTGGTGTGCGGTCAGTGTTCAGTCAAGCCTTACCATCGCCCAGTACAGGTCTCAATATAAGCACGGAGGAAATTGCAACCACGTGGTCCTGTTGCGCTGGAACAGCCGGGCTCTGGGACTATGAGAAACAGGAACATGGCATGAGGAGACACCTGAGCAGCACAGTGGCAACAGACGTTCTGTGTAAAAAGGGTCCGGGATCTCATCTCAGCTCCAACCCCACTTCCCTGCCCCTGCTTCCCTGGGGGAGAATGACCTTGCGGGAGGGAGAAGTGCACTTGGAGTAGATAGAACAGCCTTGGCTGCAGCCCAGCTCCACCCAGGCACGGAGGAGAGCCCTCTGAGGTCTCCTGAGTGATTTAACTTTATTGCCCATTCTCTCACCCCCACCCCCTCCTCTCTCCAGGATAAATGTCCCGGCTGGAACTCATATAGAGGACAGCAGCTTCCAAGTGTCTCGAGAGATGCCGATTCTCTCCCCATTTATGAAACCTCCTTCAAACTGCCCACGCATAGAGGCTGTGTTTTGCACATTACGAGGGGAAATGGCACTGCACTGGAAGTTCTGCACCCTGGCTTAGGGAGGGAATTAGCTGAGGGATCCAGGCCGAAGGACTTTCCTACGGGGCATAATACCCAATTTATTTTCATTTACATTAGCTGCTCCACATCGCCGACCATACGAGGCATTCAACTGTTACAGGCAAGCATTTCCCAGTTGCTCGGCACAAATAGAAATGTTTAATGAATAATAATAAAAAAGGAGCCTGTGGATGACACCGATATGCAAAATTGTGAGAGGGTGTTAATCAACTTTTCTCCATGCAGAGAGTTCTGCAAACTCTTTCCCTCCCTCCCTCCCTTTCTAACTTCTTTTTTGAAAAGACAGAGCGAGTGCATTTAACTGGAACAAAAGAGAGTGGGGTAGCACTGGTGACCCTGGAATCTCTGGAGGATGCCAAGGTGCAAAAATGTTTTTTTTAAAACCTATTTCCCTTCAGTTTTATGGATGGAGCAGTTTGCCTGCTGGTAAGAAAGTGGTTTTTGTTTATGCATCTCCTCTCTATCCATTCCCTGTTGGAGGGGGGGCTGGGTTGGGGAAAGGGAAGATGGTTCTGCTGGGAGGCTGGTCAGCACCGCATTCCAGGAACCTCGAGGCTTACCTCCAGCAGCAGCGGAATCTCACAGCCTTCATCCAAGTTGATGGACACAATTCCCCCCACAGTTTTACTCTGGCTCCTAGCTTCGTGGAGCGCAGTGGTTAAAAACAGAGGTTCGTTGTTAAGCAATCTAGGTGGGGATCCAGGCTCTGTCCTTCATGAGCTCTGTGGGCAAAAGGACTTTAATTCCTCTGACCCTCAATTTTCTTATACAACATGGGCAACAGCTGTTTGTCTTCATGGTTACTTGCCACACTCTGACAGTAGAAGCTCAACTAGGTAAAAATATGCATAGGAAAGAGGTTGGAAGGAAAGACAATAGAATGTCTAGAGTAGCTGTTTTTTATTCATTTTCCTGACCATTTCAGCTCTCTATACAGGTAAGCATTCTCTTTCCATAGGAAAATTATGATTTATAAGAACGCATCTTTTGTCGTTTGAGCTCACATAGATTATAGTCACTATTGAAATTCCTTTTCCTCTGCCCCATACAATTTACCCTTCTCTCTTCTTCTTTTGAAAGGAAAGCATATATGGGGTATATTAGTTTCCCAATGGCTTTTGTAACAAATTATTCCACAAACTTGGTGGCTTAAAATAACACAAAGTTATCCTCCTCCAGGCCTGGAACTCAGAAATCTGAGCTGAGTCTGACAGGGCTAAGATCAAGGTGCAGGCAGGGCTGGCTCTCTTGGAGGCTGTGAAGGGAGAATCCATTTCTGGGTCTTTTTCACCTTCTAGCGGCTGCCAGGATTCCTTGTCTTGCTCATCTTCCTCCATCTTCAAAGCACGTCACCCCATCTCTGCTCCTGTCCTCACATCTCCTCCTCCCCTAGTCAGGACCCTTATATTACCTCAGGCATACCCAGTCCTCCAGCCCAGTCTCCCCCTCTCAGATCCTTATCCACAGCTGCAAAGGCCTTTTTGTCATATATGATAATGGATGCACATCCTTTAGTGGGGGGTGGGAGTGTTGTGGGGGTGGGTGTATATCACTCAGTCCAACACATGGGGCTTATGCCATAGGTGAAGGGTTCAATAAAAACTAGATAAGGCTTGGGTTTCCCAGGCAATAGAAGAAGCCAAGCTTTGCGCCTACCCTTGCTGGCCTAGGCCTCCACTCAAGGCTACAAAGTTTCAATTATAGAAGGTAAACAAATCCAAACAGAAATGGCGGCAGACACAAACAAGCAGAAGGCTTGGCTCTGCTCCAGGTGATAATGTTTCAATTGTAGAAAGTAAATAAATTCCAGATACCAGGCTTCTGCTTGGGTCGCCAGGGGGCATGGCCAGCCTGCAAACCACCACAGGCCCCTCGCTCAGGCCACCGCATGCCCCAAAGGAGTCCCCACCCTGATCTGGGACACCCTTCAGAGCAAACCAGCTGGCCCCCAACCATGCACCAGGCCTCTATTCTATCTAATAAAAGAATAATATGTAGATTGACCATCACTCTAGCATACAATATGGCTGCCCCCATGTGGTCAAAGATCCTGCCCCCATGAGGACACACGATAGCCACCACAAGATGGTCAGTAGAGGAGGGCAACTGGGAGGCACCAGGCCTGCAAGGGAGGGCAGTTGAGGGTGATCAATCCTGCAGGGGAGGGCAGTTAGGGGTGACCAGACTGGCAGAGGAGGAAAGTTGGGGGCAAACAGGCTGGCAGGGGAGCAGTCAGACATCAATCAGGCTGGCATGGGAATGCTTAGGGGGTGATCGGACTGGCAGGCAGAAGCAGTTAGGGGCAATCAGGGAGACAAGCAGGTGAGCAGTTGGGAGCCAGCAGTCCTGGATTGTGAGAGAGATGTCTGACTGCCCATTTAGGCCAGTGGGATCGGGCCTAAACAGGCAGTCTGACATCCCTCGAGGGATCTAAGATTGGAGAGGGTGTAGGCTGGGCTGAGGGACACCCCCTTCCCTGTGCATTCATTTTGTGCACCAGGCCTCTAGTGTGAAACAACAAACCAAGTACTTTATACAGAGCAGCTGTTCAATTCTCACAGACTGTCACTGCACTGGACTAAGTGCCATGGCAAGAAATAAAAGGCATTTAGGTCTGGTGTGAGTGTAGAAGCTGATGTATTTTATTAAAGAAAAAAACAAAAAACAAAAACAAAAACAGAACCACAACACACAACAACAAAAACTATCAACTTCCTCTTCCCCAAATCTCCAAAAGGCCAGAAATTCAACCTAAAATTTTTGTTATTATTATTTCTTTGAAATGTCAGTTCTCGCTGTTAAAAGGCACCAGAGAGACCCATGCTGGGACTATTCCTTGGTTCAAAAGCAGCCTGCTCGCTCCAGGTTGGTAGTAAGATGTGCCGAGAATGATTATTTTTTTAAAAAGCAAAAGGATTCAAATTATTTTTTTGTTGTTGAAAAATGCCACAGGTTATTAAACTAACATCAGGAATAGATATAATCAGATCTCATATATTATTAATGAGGTTCTGCCTTAATGTGATCATTATAGGTATGTGCCTACACCTAGAAGCTATCATCTAACATAATAACAACCGGAAATAATGAGTTGCCGGCATGATGTTTTTCTTCTGTGAAGGGTTATACCTAGAGGGTTGCTTTTTCCTTTTCTTATAACAACAACAATAATAATAAACTGCAGCATTTTAGACAGAGACAGGTGTAAGTTTTATTTGTAATAGAATGTTTACTGCTTAACATCTTTATGGTTAAGATTTGCTACAGAGCCAACACAAAAATACTTTGAAAACCATTATTATTACTGCTTGTAATGGTGATCCCACAGGCAGAAAAACTCAAGTAACTTTCTGTATATAATATCTTCTCTCTTTCTCTCTCTCTCTCTCTCTCTCTGTCTCTCTCTCTCTCTCTGTCTCTGTCTCTCTCTCTCTCTCTCGTGTGTGTGTGTGTGTGTGTGTGTGTGTGTGTAAGAGAGAGACAGAGAGATCCAAGATATGAATATGCTAATAGGTTAATCTACAAAAATTTTAAAAAAATAATCATTTTCCTCATACACAGGCCTTTGAACTGCAAATCCCTTTCCTCCTCTGAGGGATGGGCTCTGAAGAAACATAAATCGAGCCTTTGTGAAGAGAGGGATAGACAGAGTTTAGCTTCCTTTGTAGCAAGTTATTGCACATTACTGTGCTAGGGCTCACGAAATCCTAGTGAATCCTTAATGCATTGCATTCTGTGGGGTGCAGCTATCTGGACCCCAGATCTGGCACATTTAAATGCCAGAAATGAGAGTGAATGAAACCCAAACATCTGAGCACCCGACAGCAGCATAATTGAGGAAAGCTCCGGGTTGGTCAATGCTAGCCCTCATCTCTGGAATGGATGTTCCACTCTTTCCCGTTCCTTCCCTCACCCCTAGGTTCCTCTTTCTCACAATCCACTCCCTTCCAGCTCTGCAGTCTGACTCTTGCTCTGCTGGTTTCCGGTGCCTCCGGGATCTCTCCAAATGGATTGTCAGACTTGCTCTCTCTGTAACATCAGCACTGGTGTTGGTCATGGTGTCTGGAGGTTCTCTTGGCTTCTTCAGCTCCTGTTTCTCCAGTGCTCCATGCACCCCTAAAGCATGGTCATTCCCCAGGACTTCTGTGTCCAGCTTCCATGACCAGATCTTTACTGATAGCTCCTGAGCCTATATGTCTATCCCCCCTCACCCCCACCACTCACCAGATGGCTCTACAGGAATGCTTCAGCAGCTCTCAGTTGACCAAGTTCAGTTTTGCTCATGAGCTTCTGTTCTTCATCTTCCATTCACATGCTCTGTCCTTACTGACCCTCTCGGTAAGAGGCCTCACCTTCCAAGTCCTTCAGTCTGGAAACATGTTTGTATTCCTCCATGAAGGTCTTTGATGTGTAGGTTCTGCACTTTCTTTTTAACCAGGGGACATGGCTCCTCCTCATTCCCTTCCCTGCTATATTGCCTGGACCAAGATAGGAAGAATTAATTGATATCTGGCGCAACCCAGCCTTTGTTTTGTTCGGGGGCCTGATGTGGCGGGATCTCCCTTTTCCGCGTCCCGCATGGAAAGAGAGATGAAAGAACCGGTTCTAAGGGGAGGCGGCCAGGGATTTAGAAATATTAGAAATAAAGAGAGAAGACACAGAGATAGATTTTAAGCTGGGAGCTGGGAGGGCCGCCGCCCTCCTCTGCTGGAGGGGCAGACTGACGACCCTCTGAGCCACTCAGCACATCTATTTATACTCCAATCCACCAAGGGGGTTTCACAGGAAAACAAGGAGCCTGGGAGTGCCCATGTCCCACCCACTCCTTCCTCATGGACAAGCCAGGAACTAAGAACATCTCCACACTCCCAGGGCGGGAGTGCAACTGACATGATTCTGCCAATATCCCAGGCCCAGTCAACAACAATCTAAAGAATGTCTAGGTATCTTCCCATTTGGCCCTCTACAGTTTTGCTGCTAGAACTAACTTTTTCAAACACAGGTGGACTTCACAGTGTAGCCGCTCAGTGCTGCTAATTTGGTCTCCCTCAGCTTCCATGACTTTCTATGGTGAACTGAAATATTCAGATAAGATACCTCTAAAATCCAGCCTCAGGCTGACATTATTTTTGCCCCTACGAAACAGAGGATGGGGTTTGCATTTGACTTCTGCCTGAAAATCTTATCACTGAGGATTCTGGGCCCAAGTCTAAAGAATGATCCCAACATTTGAGGCTCATTTCACCCGGAAACTCTCTCCTCGCCATAGATTTATCCGAGGTCGGAATATCTCCAGATCTCAAATCAGTGATGCTCAGAATATAAAATATACTCTGCCGAGAAAGACGACAGTGGGCCATCTTCTACAGGGTGGGCCCTCTGAAACACCTTCTTAGCTATAAAATAAGGGGGATGAATTAAGGAACGCTACAGTCTACTCATTCCCCTTCCAAATATTTGGTGTCTCTTTGGAACCTCATTGATATGCTGAATCTGGGTTTTAAAGTTACTTCTCTCATAGGACCACACACTGTGTATGGTTCTGCATGGCTTTCTTTAAGTGAGGCTCTCTGCCTGCACGTGGGGGAATTGTTCAAGCCGTTGGCCTCCCAAATCTGTCCCTGCATTTTCACGAGACCACTCTTCCCACAGGCTGTTGCCATCAGCCGCGGAATGTGGCGAGGAGGTGAAGCAGGCCCATCACCTGGAGACTCAAGGCCTCCTCGTCAGCCTCGCTGGGCTTGTCTTAGACCTGCACTGCGTTTTCGGGTGATTCCAGCCAACCTTCCGTCCTTCCCTTCTCTTTCTCTCGGGGTCAGACCTGCACCACGATCTGACGCACACCCAGCTCCTTCCCATTTCCTCTCACAGGCATTTTCCCTAATAAAGTTCTCCATGGCTTAGCTACTGCCTCTTGGGTGACCTGAACTAATATACAACCTATATTTGGTATCCTAAGAATTTCACCTTTATCTATAGAAGAAAATGCAGTAATTGGTCTGGTTTTAGCATCATCCGTGCATTTACAACCCATCCTGCAGATTTTTTTTTTCCCATAGTAAGAGCATTCATTCACCTTTTTCTTAAAAAAAAAACAAACACCAAAAAAAACCATTTCCCCAAATTATGAAGAAATTCATAACATTAGTAGAACATATACATATATAAAAAAAGAACATATAATTATCCATAATCTTTTCATCCCCAAGTAACCACTGCTTTCATGTATTTTCTATAATATACAGATAATTCTCACATAACAGTAATGAATAAAAATTGATACTATAATGGTTTAGTAGGGGAGTTGTCAGACTTCCGTAAAAGGCCAGATGAGTGAATATTTTCCATTTCTGAAGCCATACAGATTGCTGCAGCTTTTCAACTCTGCCTAGGAGGGTGAACGTAGCCAGAGACAATATGTAAATGAGAGCATGGCTGTATTCCAAAAACACTACTTAAAAATCTGGTGGATTGGTCTTGGAGCCATAGTTTGTTGACCCATGAGTTCCTGAAAAGATCTTGTTGGGAGACCTACTCTGTGGCTGAATGAGGATTTTAGGACCCTTCTGAAATTACCCATTGGAACCTGTAGTGATTAGCAGATGACTTTGGCAAAGTGGCAGCTGGAAGAGGGGGCGCCGGGGAGAGTGCAGCTGCAGGCCTGGCCAGCTTACCTGCCCAGGGACCCCGGGTGTGAGGGTGGAAACATTTCTCCTTCTTCCCTTCTAGGTTCTTTGGTAGGTCTGATATGAAATTGACACAAAACAAGTGAACAGGAGAAAAAAGAAATTTAATTTTGTATATACAGGAGGCCCAAAGATATGAGACTGAAGGGCAAGCGGGTTAATTGAGGCTTATATGCTGTCCTGAGCTAAGGAACGGGGCAGGGGCCCAGAGCTCCAAAAGGGATCAGAGGGATTCACAGGATAATAAAAAGAGCAGATGGTTGGTAATTAGAAGTTTGCCCTGCCTTACAGGTAGGTCTTTGAGATAAAAACTTATCTCTGGTAATAATTATTTTTCTGGTACAGGTTCCCTATCTCAATCCTTTTAGGTAGTTAGGAGAGAGGTAAAAGTTTTTCCTGGCTCAACTGGGTGTTGCTTGCCTTCAGCTCAAAACAACATGTCAAAATCTTGGATCTTCAAGCGGCTCATCCTACCCCCTTCTCAGGCCACAGGGGCCAAGCCCTGGTTTGGAGGGAACTTTCCCAGAAAGACTAGCAGGACTTAGTCTGGGGAGAACACCCAAGCTGGCAGCTGCATTGTGGTCTCTCACAGTCATCAGGCTGGAGTTAATAGGCTTCCAACCTTCCTAATGCGCTTCCCTCATTTAATTTTGTGGCTGCATAAACTTTCATAGCAAATAATGCGTCGGGGCTGCAGCCCAAATGTGATGCACTCTGTGGATCTGGAGGGCCGCTCTGCATTTTAATGGCTGCTTAACCAGGCCCCGGCGGGGCCAGCCAGTTTGCTTTGGCTTGAAGAGGAATCCTGCAGAATGCGAGGGGAACCCACCAGAGAGCCCTTGGTCTAGCTGTCGCCCTCCCCTCTCCACGGAAGCATTTCCCCCAAACTTGGCAGCTGGCCCTCTTGGGTCAGAGCGAATTGGTCCCTCAGCTAGAATTCTGGTGGTGTCTGTCTTGATTTGAGTGGTGAAGGATAAATCCTTACCTCGGAGTCATTTTCAGCATCCACACTTGGTCTTCCTATTTGGCCGTGGAAATCAACATTGACTACCCATCTCCGGCCCATCTGCTGGGATGGCACTGTGCCTGGTTCCTGGCGGGGCCGCGTGCCCCACAGGGCTGCGGTTTCAGTGCCCTGGGTTTGGAGAGATGGCCATGAAGGGTGGGAAGAGAAGAGCTTCAGAAAGCTACTCTTTCATGCATTGTCCCGTTCCAGCCTCCTGGGGCCTTATGTCAGCGAACTCTGCACCTCCAGAATCCATCTTGAGCCTCTAGAGGTCAAGCCCTTCAGAAAACCTGGGCATGAGGATTGCTTGTTTGCATGGGGGACAATGAATGGAACCTGCTTTCAGTGCTCTCCCCAGAGCAGTCATCACCCACGATAGAACAGAGTAAAGTAGAAAGAGCAGGTTACAAAGTGATAATGTGCAGTGTTACCCCATTCACGTAAAAAGTGTGTCTGTGTGTGCTTGTGTGCATGGGTGCACATGTCAATATTTCTGGAGGTAGGTAGGTAGGTGGTGGGACTATAGTTGATTTTAAATTTTTATTTCTTTTTTTATTATCTACATTTCCTGCAATAGATATGTGGATGATAACAAAAAAGCAAGAATAGCTGCAGAATGTTGGGTGTAAGAAAAGACGTTTCTGGAAGACCCAGCCTGTGGCCGAGGAAGCAGGTGTAAGCCCTCTGTAAAATGCCAATCTTCAGGTGCTGGTGAGGTTCAGGTTGAGACTTCAGGACGTGAGACAAGGGACCTAGGGGCAGAAGGAGGTGCAGAAGCTGGAGTGGAGGAGCCTCAGTGTCAGGAGACGGGGGGTGGGTGGGGGGAACAGAGCCAGACCCTGGCATCAGCCTCTCCCTGGGAACTGGGCTAGGAATCTGTATTTTTAATGGAAGCTCCAGGTATTTCTGATGATCAGCTAGGTTTGGGGATCACAGAACTCCACAATTTCCCCCCCCCTAAAATTGGATGAATAACTGTTACCCCACCTACCTGAGGGGAGCCTGTGAAATCCTTAGATATTTTCTTTGCTCTTGCAAGGTAGAATTTGAAGAGTGGCTCACTAATTATCACAAAAGGAGTCAGAAGAGTAAACCAAATTGTACCTAATAATGAGTTATTTTTCTCCATGAGGGGAAACAAAATCCTACAATTACCCCTTAAGCATTTTGCCACATCCCTATCTTCACGCTATAACTTTGCTCTTGATTTATACCATGCAGATTTATGGCAATACTAGCCACCATTTTTTGCAGCCAAGAGTATTCTTGGCACTTTGGGAAACACTGCGTTTAGTTTCCCTACACCTTGCAAAGCAAGATCACCTTCCATTTCACAAACGAAAACAAAGACATCAAGGCCTGAAGCACTTACCTGAAGTCACGTGGTGAAATGCACCTCTGTTTACCTATTTGCCTGACATAGACATTTACTTCTAAAGGGAATCCAATCCAATCCTTCTCTTTCCCAGGTTCATGCGGAGAGTGGCAGGTGAAGTGTCCAGCAGAGGACTGATGGTGGGCAGCACTCGGGTCATTATTCATGTGCCTGACTCACCTTCTACTGTGTCTTTCACATTTCCTCCCAGATAGGCTATGGATTTCTTACAGATAAAACCTGATCTATACCTCAGCATCCCATCATGCTTAGGATGGGGCTAGGCACATAATACGGGGTGATTGAGTGAATGGGAGGATTGTACAGATGCAAGAAACACAAGGCATGCAGGATGACTTTCCTTAAACAGCATAATTTTTATTTATGAAGAGTTGCTCTTGCCCGGCCAGCATGGCTCAGTGGTTGAGTATCAATCTATGAACCAGGAGGTCAGGGTTGATTCCCAGCCAGGGTGCATGCCTGGGTTGTAGGCTTGATCCACAGTAGGGGGGGTGCAAGAGGCAGCTGATCAATGATTCTCTCTCATCATTGATTTTTCTCTTTTTCTCCCTTCCTCTGTGAAGTCAATAAAAATATATATGTATTTCACCTAAAATATACCACTTTGGGATAAGAATTATTTAGAGTTGAAGACAACTGAGAGTTGAGAGATACAGGAAGATTCCGACTAACTGCTTAAAAGCAGGTCACAGATTTCCCTTCGTAAAAGTACCCCTGAAACAGAAGAGTCCACACTGAGACAAGTTCACAGAAACAGACCTTGCTGAATAACCCTTTTCTTCCAGTAGTTCTCCCATGTATTTCCCTTTTTGTTTGTTTGTTAATCCTCACCCTAGGATATTTTCCATTGATTTTTAGGGAGAGTGGAAGAGAGAGGGAAAGACAGAGAGAAACATCAATGTGAGATAAACACATCAACTGGTTGCCTCCTGCATGTGCCCCGACCAGGAGGAGAAACCTGCAACCAAGGTACGTGCCCTTGACTGGAACTGAACCCGGGACTTTTTGGTCTGCAGACTGACTCTCTATCTGCTGAGCCAAACTGGATAGGGCTCCATATATTTTCTAATCACTTCCCTATAATTTATGGTCTCTTGAAGCCCCAAGTCCCATTTTCTTTGTGAAAATGGGAGATAGAGGTAATTTTATGTCATATAAATTTTATGTCATCTATATGTTGATTGATTGCTTAATAGATTTTTAGGCCCCGGAGTCTAATCTCTTCTTGGAGTTTTATACCTTTCCTGTGAATTACTGTGTATCCCTATTAATAAACATTGCGTGCTTTTTTTCCTGTTAACATAACTTTCATTAGTTTAAGTTGTTTTGCATAAGAGAATAGAGGAAATATTATTTCTCCCTGACACAGTATTTTGAGATCTTGCACAAATGATTAAATTCTTGGCCTCAGCCTCCTCATCTCTACAATGGAGAGACCAACCTCTGCTTCAAAGGATTATCGGAAATAGAAAGTGAGAGCATCTTTCTCAGGGCCTAACCTCCAATCCTCTCCTGGGAAGAAGAACACTGATCTCAAGGTGAAGGCTGCTTCACCAACTGAAGGGGGATGCATCATCGATACAACTGGGCAACTCGAGGTCAAGTCTTTGGATCCATAAAATGTCTCTGTTTATATGAAATCTATAGAAGGATCCAGTTATACAGTCATGTTCATAATGCATTGCCCAATGTAGGCAAAAGGCAGAACAACTCGGGTGTTCCTCTGCAGATGACTGCATAAGCCAAATGTGGTACACACACACACACACACACACACACACACACACACACACACACTGGAACATGACAGCCTCAGAAAGGAAAGAAATGCTGACATGCTACAACCTGGATGAACCTTGAAGGTATGATGCTAAGTGGAATAAGCCAGTCACAAAAGATAAATATTGTAGGGTCCCACTTCTAGGATGTACCTTGAGAAGTCAAATTCATAGAAACAGTAAGTACAATAGTTTGCCAGAATCTGGGGGCAGGGGGGATGAAGAGATGTTGTTTAATGAGTATAGAGTTTCAGTTTTGCGAGATGGAAAAATTTAGGAGATTAGTTGCACAAAAATGTGAATACACATCACATTACTGAATTATCACACTAAACTATGGTCAGAATGGTAAATTTTATGTCACATATATTTTTATTGATTGATTTTGAGAGAGAGAGGGAGAGAGAAGGAGAGAAACATCGACTTGTTGTTCCACTTATGCATTGTTTGAGTCTTGTATGTGCCCTGACTGGGAATCGAACCCACAACCTTGGTATATCCAGATATCACCCTAACCAACTGAACTACCTGGCCAGGGCCTATGTTATATGTATCTTACCACAATTAAATTTTTTAAAATGAGTACAGGAGCAATAATTATTATTTAATTTCAGGTGTACAGAAAACCACATCTTTTCTTTCTTGGTCCAATGTATGAAACTGAGGCCATTTCTCTGGAGACAGAACTTTACCCATGCTACAACAGGTGAAAAAGAGCTTCACAATTTTCAGATTAGCAGCCTTTCTCTGTTAATGTCTCACTAATTATCATGTAGTCTGAGCATTGAGCCATAATTATTATCAGTTAATTAGACCTTAAAATGCATTTTTGATAACACCTCCAGCATTTAATTATATTACTGGTAACTTATGATTGTTATTCAGGCAATATATGACTATAGTAAAGTATAATTAGATCTCATTTTTGTTTCTTGAAATCCTATTGATTGTGATAATAGTTTTGTAGTTTTTACAGCTTAAATGGAAATTGTCACATTAAGTTGATAGTCTATAAAACAAATGAACATGTTAACATATTTTAAAAGCATATTAAAAAGAGAGAGGCTGTAGGAAAAGAAAAAATGTTTATCATTCTTGATTCCATTTAACAAAAGTTCAAAATAGGCAATGTGTTTTTTCCCAAGGTCAGTTTTTACCTAAAAATAAATAACATTCAAGAGGTTATGTAATAAAAATTAATTTTATTAATTCTTACTGTTGGCAAACAGAAAAAAAAAACCTACCAAATTCTCTCCAATATTGTGGAAATACAATACGTTCTCCTAAAAATTGTGTACACATTAACTCATATTTCACATATTCTATTTTACACTTAGGAAATGAACAGTGGATCTTTTTGTAAACTAAAGGATCTCTATTTTAGAATAATGTGGCTAATTTCCTCTCTTTGTAGGAGAATTAAAGGTCAGCTAGAGGTCAGATGGTCTGGTTGCATTGGCTGGTAGAGTCTAGCCCCCTGGAGAACAATGTTCTATCTCTGTTACATTTTTTGTACATTGTATTTTTCAGTTACGGCTCACATTCAATATTATTTTGTATTAGTTTCATGTGTTGTTTCCTAGTGCTTATACAATCATGTACTTTACAAAGTTGCCCCTGTTACACTTTAATATCATATATAATTCCTAAAGTGATGGTTTACACATCGTAGGTATATTTTCAGCTTTATTGAGGTATAATTGACAAAACTGTAAGATATTTGAAATGTGCATCATGATGATTTGGTGTGTGTGTGTGTGTGTGTGTGTGTGTGTGTGTAATGAAATGATTCTCTCATTTAATTAATTAACTCATCCATCACCTCACATATTTATCTTCTTTATTTGTGTGTGAGAACATTTAAGTTCTAGTCTCTTAGTAAACTTTAATTATACCACATAATGTTACTAACTGTAGTCATCAGGTTATCCATTACATCCTCCAGTCTTACCAACTATTCCCATTTCCTCATCCTCCAACCCCTGGCAACCACTTTCCTACTCCATTTCTGAGTTTGACTTTTTATTCAGATTTCACATGTAAGTTATCCCATGTGGTGTTTGTCTTTGCTGGCTTATCTCAGCACACAGTGCCCTCAAGATCTATCTATGTAGTCGCCAATGGGTGGACTTCCTCCCTTTTCATGGCTGAATAGTATCCCATTGTATTTGTACAGCACATCACTATCCATCCATCTGTTGATGGACAACGTAGGTTGTTTCCATATTTTGGCTGCAATGAACATAGGGGTATAGCTATCCCTTTGCTATCCTGTTTTCATTTCCTTTGGATATATACCCAGAAGTAGAACTGTTAAATCATTCCGTATGAATATTAATTGCCCATTGAGTGAGAGATCTTGGAGGAAATTAAAGAAACTCTGCTTACGTTAATATGATTTTGTTTCATTACTTTTGCCTTCATTTGTTTTCAAGTGTTTGGCCTTTCTCATTAAAAGAAGAGGCAGGAAATGGAGAAATATTGACTTTTAAGCTTGTCGTGGACGGAAAAGAAAGAGCACAAGACACTGGAGCAAAGCTGGTCTTTAGCGGACCTGTGCAGCATACTTAGTGCCTGAAGAATACCAGGCTAGAGGTGCACTAACTCAGCATTCCGGGGGACGGGGGAGAATTTCACCCCGGTACCAGGGATTTGTTTTGTTCCTACATCCAGGAGACCCACCAACTTTTTTAAAAAATATATATATATATTATTGATTTTTTACAGAGAGGAAGAGAGAGGGATAGAGAGTTAGAAACATCGATGAGAGAGAATCATCCATCAGCTGCCTCTTGCACACCCCCTACTGGAGATGTGCTCGCAACCAAGGTACATGCCCTTGACCGGAATAGAACCTGGAACCCTTCAGTCCACAGGCCGATGCTCTATCCACTGAGCCAAACCGGTTCCAGCCCCACCAACTTTTAAATATTACCAAGCAAGAACTTATTATAAAACAAGCAACACATGCCTACCATCTACTAAGAACCAATTTTATAAAAGAAAGGATATTTCAATTCCTGAAAAATAGGAAGGACATAATTTTATTACAATGGGCAGTTTTATCCAAGAAAATAAGTTAAACTCTGCTTAATGTACTGTCCAAAAAGATTCTGAATGGAAAGGGTATTCAGAGCCTGGTGAATTGGTGAAATCTTGGTCACAGAGGAGATGGTGGCATACATAAGGAATAAAGGTACAAAATAGATAACTCTGCCAGTAGGGTCAGGTGTGAAACTAAGTTATATGAAACATATTCAGAATTGAATTTGTACAATGAATGTAAGACAAATAGATGGATTTGTATATAGTTTAACTCCATGCCCTTAATTGTAATAAAAATGTATTAATTAGCTGAAATTTTATATTCTATTTGAGATGCAACATAGGTGAAATGGCTCCTTGCTCAAAGCCACAAAGGATGTAAGAAATCATGGTTTAAAATCACACACGTGTGACACATCCGTCATGAGCTGGAAGTGTTTGTAAGCACACTTCGCATTTTTCAATTCGAATTAAATAAGCAGATTTTGAAAACATATTTTGATACAATTGCAGCCGCCTTGGCAGTCTTCCTGATCACAGACAATCTAAGGAACAGAGCAGGGAACACTGACCTTTTTCCCTTTAAAAACATGAGCTTTCTTGTCAAATCCAAATGGTTTTGATTTGAATATTTGTGCAAATCCAATTTACTTTTTCTTTCCCTGAACGGAGTGATCCTTGCAAAGAAGGAAAAGATGTAGAAGCTAGCATGCTTGCTCAAGAAGCATTGTCATGTGCTCCAGGGCTCAGTGGGAAAGACAGCTGGTCCCGTGAAGGGCGAGAGAGCATAGCTGTGTGGTCTTGGGCAACTTATTTCTCATCTCTGAGACAATATTCTTGCCTGTAAAATGGGGCAGTCGGTTGTTGTTAGGATAAAAGAAAATATTTGGAAAGCATATCTCACTTAATGGGCGCTTAGTAAATGCTAGTTAATTTTCCTCTTATAATAGTAAGGAGCCAGAGGCAGACTGTTCTGCCAGCGAAAGGGGAAACCAATCAATTTACCAATGTGGAGCATAAAGGTACACGAACACCAGAAAAAGACAATGATTTACCTTACAGAATTTGTCGATGTTCTTTGGGGAAAGAATAATTATGTTTACCCAAAGCAACTGGAGTGTATTTTGTTTGGGGAAGATTAGAGTGGAGTCATCTACAGGATGGGGAGGGGCTAGTAACATTCTGTAATCAACTTATCATATTTATTCAATAATGAAATCACCTTTCTGAAGAACGTTGCTACCCACAATACTTAGTCTCTTGGTACCCTGAACAATAAAGAGATAAAACTGTTTTTAATGGTATTTTAAGAGTTCATGAAGGCAAAAGTAATGAAACGAAATCATATTACCATCTTTATCCTTTTACAAAACATGGCTGCTGTCCCTGGTGCTGGTGAAATGTAATTACATTTCATGAAAATTCTGCCCCATGTTTGAGTCAAGTGTTGATAGAACTTCAACAAGTCCTCCACAGCAAACATCCGTGCCCACAATCTGGAGAGGAGAGGTGAAATTACCATCCAGAGACCCACTGAGCGAAACAATGGGAAGCCAGAATGACTTCACCTTTTAACAGAAAGAAATCCATTTCTGAGAAAACATTACAGGCAATTTAGCACAATTGAACTTTGTTTTTAACCTTTTACTGTGATTTATGTGATTAGGCCACAGGAGGAAGTGGTTTTCAACAGCATGATTAGAGCATTTTGAGGAAATAATTTTTGTCTTTAAGCACCTTGTGTACATTTTTGTTTTCAAGTGTTTGTTCTTTCTCATTAAAAGAAGAGGCAGGAAATGGAGAAATATTGACTTTTAAGTATTGTCGTGGACGGAAAAGAAAGACCATAAGACACCGGAGTCAAGGAGTCAAGGCTGGTCAGCATACTTAGTGCCTGAAGAATACCAGGCTGGAGATGCACTAACTCTGCATTCCCGGGGGGGGGGGGGGGGAGTGCACGCCCGTGCAGGATTTCATCCTCGTACTAGGGATTTATTTTATTCCTACATCCAGGAGACCCACCAACTTTTAAATATTACTAAGCAAGAACTTATAATAAAAACAAGCAACACATGCCAACCACCTACTAAGAACCAATTTTATAAAAGAAAGGCTATTTCAATTCCTGAAAAACAAGAAAGGACACAATTTTATAACAAAATGGACAGTTTTATTCAAGAAAATACAGTTGTTGCATTAGTCTTTGGTTTTCTCACTTTGCCAGAAGGTGAAATTAATTGGGTGACGGACCAGGTTGAGAGCTGGTTGTTCACATAACCTGCTCAAATCCAGTTCAGACTAATTTCAGGCCAAAAATATCTGACTCTCCTTCTATATTTGCCCTGTGCCTCAGATTATGTTCAGAAGTTCCCAAACAGGCATAAAAATCAGTGACATTGCTAGGCAATATATATGATTTCACATTTTGGGGAGTAGGAAGAAGTGTTCTAAGAATGTACCTAACGCCCTAACCGTTTTTGACTCAGTGGATAGAACGTCGCCCTGTGACTAAAGGATCCCAGGTTCAATTCTGGTCAAGGGCATGTACCTAGGTTGCAGGCACATCCCACAGGAGGCAGCTGATTGATGCTTCTCTCTCATCGATGTTTCTAATTCTCTATCCCTCTCCCTTCCTCTCTGTAAAAAACTCAATAAAATATTAATATTTTGTTGATATTAATATTTTATTGATTTTTTTACAGAGAGGAAGGGAGAGGGATAGAAAGCTAGAAATGTCGATGAGAGAGAAACATCGACCAGCTGCCTCCTGCACACCCCTATCAGGGATGTGCCCGCAACCAATGTACATGCCCTTGACTAGAATCGAACCTGGGACTCTTCAGTCCACAGACCCACGCTATATATATATATATATATATATATATATATATATATATATATATATATATATTTAAAAATGTAGCTAAGGATAGTGAGATTTGCAAATCCCAAGATTCCGAGTCATCATTCTGAACTCTGCCTGTGCTTTGCCAGTTCCTTTGGAGAAGCAGGGTCTTGTTCCCTGGTACTTCACACCTCAACGAAAAGGAAAAGATGACATGTTCTTTCTGGGCAGAGAACAGATTGTGGCTGACCTACCTGAGTTCGCCAGCTCACTGAACAGTGATTAACATTTACGATGTATGCAAACTAGACTCCTAATTAAAGCCCAATAATGTAAGACTTTGAACCTACTTGCTGCCTTTGGAAATAATCACAGATGCTCGCTGCTTATCATGAAAAAGCCATTATGGTAAATGACCAACTCCCCCACTTTCTCCTTCCCATCCACGACAAAAGTGATTATCCATTGCAGAGATTTGCCAATGGTGCGTGTTGCAGAGTCCAACGTCTCCTGGTAGCTGTAATTGTTATGCAAATTACCTTGATAGAAGAAGGATAAAATTTGCAGAGCTCCTAGCATATGTGGACTTGAAGGGTATACTAAATTTGGAGCGGGTGTGCATTTGTTTATCTGAAGGGTCCTGATGGCAACCTGACATGGCATTGATGAAGGATGAGTGATCCCGTCTCCGTTCCCTATTCATCCTCCCTTGCTTTGCTGACTCCCCATGGGAGCGTGAGCATGAAACTCCCACAGAGAGGGAATCAGGAAAAGTGATTACATCCAAAAGAGGCGAGAGGTAAGACAACAAGATGGCGGCAGAGGTAAAAGCCTAACTGCAGCCGCGCTCAACAATTTCAAAAAATACAACTAAAATATAGAGTGGACACTATCCAGAACTACAGGAAAGGTGACTGACTGGGAATTCTACAACTAGAAGGAAAGAGAAAACCAGAAGGAAAACCAGAGGAGCCGTAAAAGCCTAAGGTACTGAAGCAAGGTGCACGCGCGAGGAGAGGACGGAGCCGGAGAGGAGGGGCCGCTGAGTGCCTGGCTGGCGTTCCCCAGCGGGAAGGAGATAAAAGCTCCGGACTGTGCTGAACCCCAACTCCGACTGCACTGAACCTCAGTTCTGGGCTAGACCCCGGGGGTCCCAGGCTCATACAGAGGGAATCTAGGCTGTAAGGCGGAAGCTCAGCAGAGCCCCGGAGTCACGCACATTGCGCGCAGAGGAGGGACTGTTCGCTGAGCTGCTGAATTGCCCCAGCAGGAAGGACTCAAAAGCTCAGGACTGTGCTGAGCCCCAGTTCTGACTGCACTGAACCCCAGTCCTGGGCAAGACCCTCAGGCTCCAGCCTCATACAGAGGGAATTTGGGCTGTAAGACAGAAGCTCAGGGGAACGGCGAAAAGCAGAGCCCCTGAGTCGCGCACATTACGCGCACAGAGGACAGACTGTTGTTTGGGCCCCGAGATCGCCCTGGTGGGAAGGAGACATAAGCTCCAGACTGTTCTTAACCCCACTTCCAACTGCTCTGAACCCCAGTTGTGGGCTTGTTGGGGGAGAGACTATATTGTCTGGTAGCGGGCGAAACTCTAGAGTGCCTTTCTCTCAGAGGTACTTGCAGCGAATACCAAAGGACACTGAGGTACACTGAGACTCAGGAACCTCCGAGGGCGGGGCTAACCGGAAGCCAAGGCTGTAGGCTCCACCCTGAAACTCTGCCCCTTCCAAGCTGAACTCAGAGAGGCTTTTGCAGGTTTCCAAGTCTAGTGGAATAAGGCTGTCTCCTGGCATAAACACAGCTGATCCTCCCAACCTACCAACTCAGGGAAGCAGCGAAAATGCCGAAACGAGGAAACAGATCACAAACGAAAGAAATGGAGGACAAAAAGCGACTGGATATAGAATTCAAAGCCACGCTTATAAGGTTGTTCAACAATCTCTTAGAAAAGGCCGATAAAATAAATGAGACCTATGAGGATATGATAAGGGATCAACAAGAAATAATGAAGGGTCAACTAGAAATAAAGAATACAATCTCTGAAATAAATAATATTATACAGAGTCCTAAAAACAGATTGGAAGATTGCAAGAATCAAGTCCAAGATTTGGAACACAAAGAGCCATAGGACACTCCTCCACAGAAGCAAGAAGACAAGAGAATCCAGAAAGTTGAAGATAATGTAAGAAACCTCTGGGACAACTTCAAGCGAACCAACATCAGAATTATGGGCATCCCAGAAGATGACAGAGAGCAAGATACCGAAAACATATTGAAAGAAATAGTGACAGAAAACTTCCCCCACCTGGGGAAAGAAATAGACTTACACGTCCAGGAAGCACACAGAACCCCAAACAAAAGGAATCCAAAAAGAACCACACCAAGACACATCATAATTAAAATTCCAAGAGCTAAAGACAAAGAGAGAATATTAAAAGCAGCAAGACAAAAGCAGGTAGTTACCTATAAAGGGGCACCCATAGGACTGTCAGCTGATTTCTCAATAGAAACCATGCAGGCCAGACGGGAATGGCAAGAAATATTCAAAGTGATGAATAGCAAAAACCTACAGCCAAAAATACTCTACCCAGCAAAGCTATCACTCAGAATTGAAGGCCAGATAAAGAGCTTCACAAATAAATTTCAGCTAAAGGAATTCATCACTGCCAAGCCAGAATTATATGAATTGCTAAAAGGGGTTCTTTAGGAAGAGGAAGAAAATAAAGATAAAAATTATGAACAAACACGTAACTATCAACAAGTGAGTCTAAAAACCAAGGGAAGTAAAAATCATGATGAACAATATTAACTGGTGAATATAATAGAATCAGAGGTATGGAAGGGGAGTGGACTGATGATTCTTGGGGAAATGGGAAGTGGAGCGGGGTGGGAAGAGACTGAACATAAACTGCACCTATGGATGAGGACAATGGGGGATGGGGAAAGGGCAGAGAATTGAATGGAAACTTGGTGTAGGGGAGCAATGGGGGGTGGGGAATGAGGAACATTTGTAATAATATGAACAATAAAGATTTATTTAAAAAAATAAATAAAGTGTACCATTTAAAAAATAAATATATTTTTTAAAAGAAAAAAAAAAAACAAAAGAGGCGAGAGGATGGGAATATTCAGGAAGCAGATCTCAGTTGCCGATTGAAGAGTTAGAGTCCATCTGGTTGCTAAAGGTAGAGAATCCCAGTAAACATCAAACACTCAGCCTCTGAAGAGGAAACAAGGGAAAAGCGAGAGCCAATGTTTGTTGTTCATTTGCTGTGTCCCAGAGCTGCCAGAAGTATGTTACCCATGTTCTCACTTGACCTGCAGGATGGCCTGGTGAGCTAGGTTGTGTTATCATTTTTAGGTGAGGAATCGGGGTCCAGAAAGGTAAGGTTCCTATGACTCAGAGGTAAACGTCAACTCTAAATCTATCTGCTTTGTAAATTCACAGCTATTGCCTTTGCCAAGCTGCCTCTCAGAATTACTTGAAAATGCACCCTTAGAAATGAACTTTGGAAACTGCCTCCTTCACTGGGACTTCAGTGACTTGGGAACAAGGCGGCTACCACAGCTGGTTACCACAGAAGCTGTGCTGCCCAGAACAGTGCACCGTGGTCCTGGGACAGACGCCACGGGACCCAGGAGGCTCTCATGTGTGTGTCGTCAGCACTCTCACCAGACTCATGTGTGGTAGATGTGCGGTGGCTATTTTAATGTTAATATTTTTTCTTTTTCCTTCATTTTACCTTTTCTTTCCACATAGCTGAGCATTTTATTTATTTTTAAATTCATGTATTGTTGAAAGTGCTACACTACAGATGTCTATTGAATCAGCAGATATTGAAATGCAGTCACCAAATGAAATGATTTCCCCCTTCCAGACATCACTCATTGGATGGACACATTTGAGGAATGGGAGTTATTTATTTGATGATTTAAGAACAGAAGAAGTGACAATGAGCTAGGAGAGAATAAATTTCCCCTTTATTCTTGTCCCTCTCTCAGGGCTGGCAGGCTTTCCCAAATATTTACGAGGCTCAGGACACGAGGACAAATCGAGGCCTGGATTCCATATGTCTAAATATTTAAAACTGTAAATCAAGCTAGCAAACTATTAGATGTGTCCTACCACTCTATTGTATAAAGATGCCTTTTCAATGACGTGGAAGACCAGGCTCGTGTTTAGACTTCTTGGACCCCATGGAGCTTCACTAAGGACAAGGTCTGAGCACAGGAAGAGCAGGACCAGTTCCTGGATGGCAGCCCACCCCCTTCTCTTCCCAGCCTGCATGTCCCTGCATTGAAAGAGGCCTCGGGAGCCCCCATGAATACATTGAATAGATGCCAGGCTAACTGTCCAGGCTCTAACACAAGCTCCACAAATAGTTACCCTCTCTCTTTGCAACCCTCAGGCCTGGGGCTGTGCATCCTGGCAGGAAAGGCTGTAGGCTGCAGGACAGACCCGGGAAGAAAGCCATACAGTCCTAGAAACAGTTTGGGGGAATTTAGGCATGGGATCTAAGGGATTCTGGAACCCAGAGGTAGTCTAGAAAAGGGGAGGTTTGGGCTTTGGGTGGGCAGGTCTTTTTGACCATACACACTTCTCACACCATGGGAGGAAGTGTGGCTGGAGAAGGCTTCTGGCATGGTGCATGGAAGCCTGGGACCCTGGGAAGGCCCCTCTTACTGGGTCCAGGGGTAGCACCATTGTCCAAAGTAGATGGAAGAGAGGGGTCTGCAAATGGGAGATGTAATGTGTTATGGGAGAAATATTCTTTACTATTAAAATCCACTTTTATATATTTTACTAGAGGCCTGGTGCATGAAATTCATGCACTCAGGGGGGTTCCTCAGCCCAGCCTGTGCCCTCTCCCAGTCCGGGAGCCCTCGGGGGATGTCTGACTGATAGCTTAGGCTGCTTCCCATGGGGAGCAGGCCTAATATGGCAGTCAGACATCCATAGTGCTGCTGTGGAGGCAGGAGAGGCTCCCGCCACTGCTGCTGCACTCACCAGCTGTAAGCCCAGCTTCTCACTGAGCAGCACTCACCCTATGAGAGCATACTGACCACCAAGGGCCATCTCCTGCATTGAGCATCTGCCCCCTGGTGGTCAGTGCTCATCATAGCAATCAGTTGTTCTGCATTTGGTCTATTTACATATTAGCTTTTTATTATATAGAATGGAGGCCCAATGCACGGGTGGGGGCCAGCCGCCCTACCCTGATAGGGACCCCAATCAGGGTGGGGGTCCCAGCAAGGGGGCAGGGCTAGCCAGGGTGAGGGGCCACGGAGGTGAGGCTGGTAGGGGCGAGGGGCTGTGGTTGTTCTGGTCGTACTGGTGGTTCTGGTTGTCCCACCGTTTCAGTTGCTGGGCTTTTATTATATATTATTGTACCGACTCTTCAATGTTAAAAATGTTTCAGTGTAGCAGTTTCTTATTAAATGAAACCGGCTAGTATTCCTCTGACCAATACAATTACAGAGTTCCTAGCACTTGCGTGAAGTGGAGAGACCACCAACTAGCTTCTCCAGAACTTCTATTGTATTTATAGAAGAGTCTCTCAGGAGAAAAACTGTTGACGCGTATACCCAACAAATCTAATCTCGAAGTTATTGGAAGAAAATGAGCACAGAATCCATAAAGCCATTTTCAGAGAGTCACTTTTCTGATTTCAGTTGCATTCTAATTAATATCACGGAGCGTTAGCAAACTAAGTAAGGAGCAATTATTACCTATCAGACTCTGGGTTTGGGAGAGAAATGATGGTACAGTGTGCATAATTTTTGCATCATTAAAAATTAAATCCCATAAGCATAATGACTCAAACATCAGGCCCTGACAGCATTTGCCGATGACAGAGTGTGGTATATAAAATACTATTTACTAGGTGGCGGTAACAATATTTTCTGTATTTAGACAGACTTCCCTCACTCCCCCTGCCTCCAAAAGGCAAATGTTTTATGTAAAATTATTTCCAAGCATACGTTAGCATAAGAATAAGGACAGTATTTTCTTTTACATACATGTACATGGATGTATAGGATGGGCCGTTGCATAGAACACTTTCAGTGTTTCTATTTTATAGAAGTTAATGATGGAAAGAGCATGAGTTATATTGTCAAATAGACCATGCTTGACTCTGGGTCCATATAACCTTACTAACTACATGAACTTAAGCAGGTTTCTTAACCCCACACGTCTTCAGTTTTAATACCTGTCAAAATGAGACACCCACTTTACCATGTAGAGTTTTTGTGCAAATCAAGTGAGATAACATAGTTAACGCACTTCGCACTGGGTCCAGTACATGGTAGACACTGTCATCTCATTTCTTCCTTCTTCTTCCATGCTGCTGAGCTCTTTCTCTGAGGAGAGGACCTTAAAGTAAAAATCTGCTGCTCATGGGATGAACCACAGGAGGGATCACACACTGATGGAAATCTCCCAGCTCTTGAAGACCCATCTGGGAGGTCACTGAGCTCCAAGCCTCTGTGGAGGTTGCGAAAATGTCCAAAGGGGAGGAGAATGATGGCATGTGTGCCTTGTGGTTTGCTTTTCCCTGGGGACTTGTCATAGTTCCCTCAGCGATGACATTTGGTGTCCAAGGAAACAAAGCGGAGCTCATGTCTGAGACCACCCAGAGTGTTAGAACGTGTGCTAGTGAGAACAAGACCATGGATTTGCTCTTGTTCCTGTCTCAGAGCCAGGGCCTGCCATCCTAATGTCTGGCTGGTCATCTCACATCAGTGCACTCTGCGTCCCAGTGGGGACTAGAAGAGAAACTGGGGATGGTGACCCTTACCTGGCGATGAGACAACTTCCATTCTTGAAGGGAGGTTCCATATGTCTGGATGTGTTTAAAACTGCGACCCTCAGCCACCAATGTGTTCTTCGCTTTCTTACAGTTAGCTTTCTTCATCTTACTCAAATTCTGCCTGGAAAATCCTTCAGCAAATCAAACAACCTTGTATCTGGCCCCATGCCTGTTGTAGGGCAGTGCGTGGTCAGTGCATGTTCTTCCTCTGCGTGGGTGTCAGGCAGACTGCAAAGGCTTCAGAGCCAGAAATGCCCATGTTCCCATCCCCATTTGGTCACTTAGTGGCTATGAGACTTTAGGCAGTTTACTTAACTTCTCTGGACTTCATCTTTTCATTATTATTTTTTGGATAATAATGCCAACTGTATAGTTATTTTGAGGATTAAAAAATAATATAGTGTCCCAGGGGGCCGAGTGCCCCGGGTGAGCCGAGTGTCCCAGGGGGCCGAGTGCCCCGGGTGAGCCGAGTGTCCCAGGGGGCCATGTGCCCCGGGTAAGCCGTACCCCCCAAAGGGGAAAGGTATCCCGGGTGAGCCGAGTGTCCCAGGGCCATGTGCCCCGGGTAAGCTGTACCCCCCAAAGGGGAAGGGTGTCCCGGGTGAGCCGTGTGTCCCAGGGGGCCAAGTGCCCCGGGTGAGCCGAGTGTCCCATGGGGCCGAGTGCCCGGGTGAGCCGAGTGTCCCAGGGGGCCGAGTGCCCCGGGTGAGCCGAGTGTCCCAGGGGGCCGAGTGCCCAGGGTGAGCCAAGTGTCCCATGGGGCCGAGTGCCCCGGGTGAGCCGAGTGTCCCAGGGGGCCATGTGCCCTGGGTAAGCCGTACCCCCCAAAGGGGAAAGGTGTCCCAGGGGGCCGAGTGCCCCGGGTGAGCCGAGTGTCCCAGGGGGCCGAGTGCCCCGGGCGAGCCGTGTGTCCCAGGGGAAGTGGTGGGACCCAGGGGAGGGGGCGGTGAGGACCAGAGGAGGAGCGGACTCTGTTCATATGGTCCTGAGATAGTCACCATAGAACAAGCGGACTGCCAAATGGGGAGCGGATTTTATTCAAGGGGTCCTGAGATGGTCACCATAGAACAAGCAGATTGTCAAATGACAGTGGGGAGGGGAAGGAGACCTGGGGGGAGATAGGAGAACAACCGAGGGACTGTTATGCATGAACATAAGTACAACCAAGGAACACAGAACTCTGGGGAGGGAGGGCATAAATGGGAGGTGAGGGGGGGAATGGTAAACTATGTACACAGAAAATACCTTAATAAAATAAAATAAAATAAAATAAAAAATAAAATAAAAAATAAAAAAAATAAAAAATAATATAGAATATTATGTTCTTTCTTATTCCTTTTAGCTCCAAGCTTAAGGTCAAACAATATAAAGAAGGAGTGTGGCCCTGGCTGGAGTGGCTCAGTAAGGTTGCTGGTTTGATTCCCAGTCAGGGCACTTGCCCAGGTTGTGCCTTAATCTCTGGTAGAGGATATGTAGGAGGCAACCTCTCTCTCTCTCTCTCTCTCTCTCTCTCTCTCTCTCTATATATATATATATATATATATATATATATATATATATATATATTCTTCCCCCTACAGTCTCTCCCCTCCTCTTCCTCTCTTTCTAAAAATCAGTTACAAAAAAAAAAAAAAAAAAAAAAAGGAGTGCTTTGGCTTAGTCATGAGGTAATTAACGAAGTATTGTAACGGGAATACAGAATTTCTCTGGAGCTCCCCAGATGCCTTATATTTCTAGGATTCCCTACATTTCTCATGGTCTGTTGTAAGCTTCCTTTCTTGGTTTCAGGCATCCTTTATATAGCCATACTGTGTTTATTCTAAAAACGTTTGTTATTTTGATTCATAAAGGGAAATCTGTTCACACCACCATCTTGAAACGGAAAGTCCCATGCTTGCAACTGCTGGTCATATCTCAGTTTTCTCCCCTTCCCTTGAGCTGCCCCTCTGATCTGAAGGCTGTGGATAGGAGCAGGGGCAGGCAGTGTGCTGCTGAGGGGTCACGCGTATCGTCAAGGTTTTTGTATGCATCGTGAGGTGGAAAGAAAGAAAAATTATACATCCAAGTGCAATGGAAAGAGATTAAAAATAATAAAAGAGTTCCCTCCCAATATTCAGGATTTGAAAGAAGCCCCAGGGCTTTCCAAAGAAGTCATGTGATAAAAGCCACGAGAAAGGCACTGACTTGAAATTCTGGGAATCTAACCTCCCTCCCAGGTCTGCCCTCCCCACCTTGGCCGGCCTGGGCCAGCTCTTTGGCCTGGGCTTCATTTCTGTGAAATGCTGGAAGGAAAGGCACCTCACAGATGACTTCCACGGCCTCACTCAAGTCTTACAACAATTAAGGTCCACACCTAATTCTTTTTAAAAAAAATATATATTTTATTGATTTTTTACAGAGAGGAAGGGAGAGGGATAGAGAGCTAGAAACACCAATGAGAGAGAAACATCGACCAGCTGCCTCCTGCACACCCCCTACTGGTGATGTGCCCGCAACCAATGTATATGCCCTTGACCGGAATGGAACCTGGGACCTTTCAGTCCACAGACCGACGCTTTGTCCACTGAGCCAAACCGGTTTCGACTTCACAGGAATATTAACATGAAAATATTAAACTGTGAAACTGTGTGACCTAACCAGAGGAGAAGAGATGAGTCACACAGAGCCATCACAAAAACATCCATATGGAGAGAGTGTCCTGTTGAAGCAGTGTCTGCCTGCCTCACAACTGGGGGTAATAAATGAGATGTAAATAAATGGATTTTTTACAGAATGAGTGCAACTCACCCAATATTTTATGTGCACACACTCACCCGCACAGCTACAGAAGCTGTCACTGGACAGCAACACCTAACACACTGTCCGCGCAGACGCTGTGCGTGAGTCTTATCAAACAACAGATGAGACAAAAACATTGCAAGCAGTGTTTTTTGAGTGAAGGAGGATTAGGCCTAAGCACACTGCCTTAGATCTTTGAGTACCTTGTATCTCTCTCTTTGTGTCTTTGAAGTTTTGTTTTGTATTTTAATACTAATGGAGAGAGCAGAACAGAGAAAGGCATATGACCCCAGTTTATGCTTCCTTGTGCGGAGTGAGGACATAGCAGCTTTCCAAAAGTAAAGAGCCAGGGCGTTTGGGGAGGACGGAACGTAAAAGCTTGATGACTGGGATAAATGGAGATTTCATCAAGGCTTTCACTCCGTGCTTATTTACAGGGGCCCATTCTAAACCGCACTCTCATCGCTTCACAAAGGGGAAGTGAAGGGGCAGAGGGGAAGGTGATGTTTATAAAGACAAGTATGTTCTGAGGTGCAATTATTTTTTTGAGAGTTTAACCATTTTAGTTCTTTTCAGTTACAGCTTACATTCAATATTATGTTAGCTTACGTTCAGGCGTACAGCACCGTGCTCAGACAATGATACACTTCCAAAAAAGGGTTCCCCCCAATATTTCCACTACCCACCTGACACCATACATAGTTATTACAATATTTTTTTACACCCTTCTCCCCCGTGACTCTTTTGTAACTGCCAATTTGGACGTGCAATTAGTTTACCAGGATGTGAGGTTTCTAAGAAGCAAGGGAAAGAATCTGAGGGGTGTGAGGGATGAGAGGAGTGAAGGTGAGCCTGGAAGGGTGAGATGGGGGAGAGTGGGCAGAAACCACCCGGAGAGAGAAAAAGATATGCGGGAACGTCTTAAAGAAAAATGTCACGAGCGCTGGCAAAATAACTGGAAGATAAGATAGGCTGCTGGAAAGCAAGGGGAGAGAACACAGTTAGCAAAAAAAGCGTATTGGCAGGAGGAAGGAGTGATGTGAGGATTGCACCTGGAATTAAGGCATCGTGGAGGTGCTAACGGCAGTGATTTCAGAACTACAATTGGCATAATATAGGTTGTCAAGAAGGATAAAGAATGAATTTATTCTCAGCGAGGAAAGAGCATAAAACTCCTATGGACTATAAATGAGAGTCCTCAAGCCTGCAGAAGGTGAAGGGGACAGGAATAAGCTTTTTGAGCCAATGTATGTATAAGTCACTCGACATAGATTATCTCATTAATCCTGCCAACTGTAGCCTGTTATACTCATTTTATATAAAGACAAAGGAAAGCTGAGAAATGTTAAGAAATCTGCCAAGGTCAGGCACAGCTGGGGAGGAGTAGGGCTGGGATTTCCACCCAGGTCTATCTGATCTGAAAACAAACGAGGTGTTTCGGTCAGGGTCCAGACCGGAGGCTAAAACAACGCCAATTAATTTGCAGAATTCAATGCGGAAAAACAGTACCCCTGGTATTAAAGGATGGAAAATGCGAAATGTGAACAGGGAGGTGTGGATATAGAGGAAGAGACTGCAGGAAGAAATTGGCCGCCTTGGGTTGGGGAAACAAAGGAAGAGGATGGATTATCAAACCTAGAGGCTCAGAGGAAGGCCCCCTGGGACTGGAAGCCCGGTCTTTGGGGGAGATAACCAGCTGGCTGCACTGAGGTCTCTGAGCAAGAGAGGAGGCGATCTCCACCAGGGTGGGAAACACTGCAAACCGGGCTCAACTACTGGGTGAAGGAGCATGCGGGGTGGGACAGGATGGCCGCTGACAGGAGGGGCCAGGACCTCCTTCCTCTTCCTGACCTCCAGTGGTTGTTTTTAATTCTCACCCAAGGATATTTTTCCATAACTTTTTAAATAATTGATTTAATATTTTTATTGATTTCAGAGAGGACAGGAGAGAGAGAAACATCAATGATGAGAATCATTGATCGTCTGCCTACTGGGGATCCAGCCTGCAACTTGGGCATGTGCTCTGACGGGAAATTGAGCCATGACCTCCTGGTTCATAGGTGGATGCTCAACCACTGAGCCACGGTAGCCGGGCCCCATTGCTTTTTTAGAGAGAAGGGAGAGATAGAGGGGGAAGAAAAGAGAGAGAGAGAACGAGAGAGAGGAACCTTGATGTGAGAAATACACAGTGACTGGTTGCCTCCTTCGTGTGCTGGGAATGGAACCTGAAACTGAGGTACGTGCCCTTGACTAGGAATCAAACCTGTAACCCTTCAATGCATGAAGCAACCCTCTACCCAACTGAGCACAGGGGCCAGGACTCCAGTTGTCTTTAGAGCCCCCTGCTGGCGGAGTCTCACAGCAGCTGGCAGAGGAGGAAGTGGTTCAGAGTTCCAGCACCCGGCTCACAGAGCACAGCGTGGGTCTGAAGCAGGATGCACAGTTGATGATTGCAACAGAGAAGAGAAGCTCAGAAACGCAGCTTCCACATTCTCCCCCGACCCAGCACCAGTTCTGAAGAATTTACGAACCCGTTTTAATGTAGGTTTTGTTGAAAGGGGCATGAACAGCCACACTGCACTAATTCCTGCAAATTAATGTAAAATCTAAGCTACAGAATACTTTGGGAGGAAAAAATAGCTTTAGAATTTTTAAGTATATACAGCACCGTTTTAAGTAGGCCTTAAATAAATGAAAAAGTATGTTAATTTCCCTGTGCAGTGAGGTAAGAAAAGACAATGATTTGTTTAGCCGCTGAGGAGTCTCCTTTCCTGGGACAGAAGGACAATTAGCTTTAACAGCCTCGCTCAAGCACTTCTCCTCCCCAACGCTCCTCTTTTCCAAAAGAGAGGAACACAAACCAACCTCTTTCCACAAGCACCGCACTTTTAGAAAAAAGCGATGAGAAAACACCTCCCCTCCCCACGCCCATGGGGATGACAATTCCTGGTTAACTGTAAGGAATGGGGAACCTAATTGAGACAGATGACCAGATTTAGGAAAAATAAACCTCGCCATTAAAATCTAATTAAATATTTGCATTTCAGCAGTAAGTTTCTCCTGCAAAGTTCTGTGAGCAGCAGGCTGACAGTGAAGATTATTGACTTTAATTTGCCGGAGTTTTTTAAGCTGAATTCGTTTTTTTTGCGACGCATGGAAGGTTTCCTAGCCGGCTGCTCTGTGATTCCTTTAAAGGGAGTCATTTGTAACTGTTCTCAGAGATCTTTTATCAGCCACTTATCTCCTTCAGCTGGACTGGTGGCACCAAGGGATACAATGAATTGCTGGCTAATATTGTGGGAATTAATCAGACCACAACAGCGGGAGAGTAATGACTTACTTACACTTAGATATTTGCATTTGGCAGTAGAATCACAACAAGAATACAAGGATGTTTAATCTTTGGCTTCGACATGGACACTGAAACATCTTGGCAATACAAAAAACACCCCAAAAACCAATGTATAAGAACCTTGTGTTTTAATTTTGGATGATTAACTAATCTGGGGAATTTGTTCTGGGAAGAAAGCTCTTATCTGATGTGAAGATCCCCCCCACCCCCCCACTTTGCAGTATCTTTGAGTTAAACTGGTTTAGTTTTCTTGGATTCTGACACCCCCCCTTCCCCCTCCCCCCCCCCCCACAAGCACACCTTTGGGCTGATGAAGGGGTTCTTTAGCCCATCATCTCAACTTCCTCCAAAATCTGCCATTTCTGTTTTTTTTCTGTCCCTCCCTCTTTGACTTCCAAGTGCTCAGCCGCAGGAACTCAGAAGAAGGCAGTGGCACCACCAAGGCCGAGAGGGGAACACAAATATGCCAGCTGCTTTCTGTTGGCATGACTTCATACATCGCTGCTCTCTCTCCTTAGAGCAGGCATCTTCCAATAACGGAATTAGGTTCTGGTTGCTGTCTAAGGGCTGTAGAAGGAGACAAAGACATTTTCTGACCCGAGTCCTTGGAGTCAAATGCTTTGCAGAGCATTGCCTGGGATCAGAAGCCACTTTCTTCCATTTATATGTCTGCCGTCAGTGTGCTAATGTCAGTTCTGATCATTCATAGACATGCAAGTGTCCTCCCCAGTACTGGATAGTTTGGGGCCTTTGCTGGAAATCTATATCTATATCTATATCTATATCTATATCTATATCTATATCTATATCTATATCTATATTATTATTATATATTATATTAGAGGCCCTGTGCAAGAAATTTGTGCATGGGGGAGGGGGTGGTCCCCTTAGCCAAGCCTGTACCTTCTCTAATCTGGCACCCTTTGAGGGATAGGGATGTCCAACTGCCGGTTTAGGCCTAATCCTGGGGATTAGACCTAAACCGATAGTCAGACATCCCTTTCACAATTTGGGACCACTGGCTCCTAACTGATCACCTGCCTGCCTGCCTGCCTGATCACCCCTAACTTCCCCCTCTGCCAGCCTAGTCGCCCCCCACTTCTCCCTCTACCAGTTTGGTTGCTCCTCACTGCCCTCCCCTGCTGACCTGGTTGCCCCATGTAGCCTGCTGCTCAGTCATTTGGTCACCCCTCACTAACTCCCCTGCTGGCCTGGTTGCCCCACACAGCCTATTGGGTGGTCCATTCGGTTGTGATGGTTGCTTAGGCTTTTGTTATTATAGATATATATTTTTTTCCTTTTCAGAGGTGGTGTGGGTGGTGTAAAGCACATGGACTCAGAGAGAGCTAAATTTAAATCTCATTTCCACCCTTTAAAAGCCATTTCCTGGCCATGTCAGGCTTAATTTCCTCATGAGTACAATGAGGATAATCTACCGTGCAGAGTTGTGGTGAGGATTAGAGACTGTAAGTGGAATGCACTTCCCACTTGCTTAACAAAGGATAGCACCGAGTATTTCCATAACCAGTAGAGTCAGTACCTTTGAATTCCCTGCATTTCTTCAAAAAGGGCAAGTATTTTGTTTGCTTAGTTATAATTAAGAAGTAACATTAGTTTTAGATGTACAACATCATAACTTGATATGTAGATACATTGCAAAATTACCACCACGATAAGTTTAGTTTACATCTATTGCCATATCTAGTTACAAGATATTCTTCTTGTGCTGAAGGGTTCCCAGCCATTTGCATTTTCTGGGCATAACAAAGAAGAAAGCCCATTGATTTGGCTTGATACCACTTGGGTGATAGCTTTGGGAAATCTAAACTCAGAGTCTACCTTTGGACAGGTGTAGCTCTAGCCAAGGAGAAGGAGCCCTCAACAGAATCTTGCCTTTTGGTCTTTCTGAAGTCTACCTTTCTAATTTCTAAAATTTTATGCCTTTTCCTATGAACTCCTCAAGGGCGGAAACCATGTTTTACTTTGCTTTCTTTCTATTGCCAAAGCTGGCACATAGTAGGTGCTTAGTAGATGCTAAATAAAACATGACTATTACCCTTATCATTATGTTTTGTGTTTTTTTTTAATTTCCCTCACTTCTACTTTGCTATTTTGCCAACAAACTGATCTTTTGGCCTTTGGCTAGAATTTGTTCCCAAATAGGACCCATGGATGGCAAATAGGTTTCATCTTGTGAACCAGCTCTACAGGGAGCAGATCTCTATTGGACTGTAGTCCAATCTCCAGAACACCATGGTCCATGGGTTGCTGTCACAGACCTGGGACAGGGAGCAAGCATGTCCTGCATTTTCTCTCTATGCTGGAGGTATTTATTTTCCCCGTAGGAATATAAATCCTCTTTGGATGTTCCTCTTGCATTCCAAATGCTGGCTGCATTGAAGGATGGTGGTCTCCTCCCGAATTACATTCCTTCCTCCCACACAGCAAGGTAAAGGATGGCCCTCTTGATGACTGGGGAGAGAACACTGGTCTTGAGGAATCCCTGTCACAGCCAGAGGCTGGACAAATGCCCTCCTGATCACATGAGTATCTGGTGATGTCTGAACAGGGATCTAACTTCCTGAAGTCGCATGCTGATAGCGAGAAGGAAATGTCTAAGGTAACTGCTGACAATGACCTCACCTTCACTTTGGGCAAACTCTGGGCTTAATTTGGAATGCAGATCCAAAATCCTTAGTGACATTGGAGAGGTTATTTCCCTGATCCTCTATTTTCTTTAAAATGGGAATAGGAAATGCCAGACTTATCACAGGCACACTGGGAGTAAAGAAGGCAATTTTATTATAGTGTAATTTGAAGGGGACAATTATTGTTACTATTAGAGGTCCGGTGCACTAATTCATACATGGGTGGGGTCCCTAGGCCTGACTGGCAATCAGGGTCAGGCTGATCGGGGCCTGTCTTCCAGGGGGAGGAATATGAAGAGTGATTGGGCCCATTGGGGTCTGCTAACCTGGGGGAAGGACAGAACACAGGAGGTTAGCCACTGGCCCCAAGGAGGGAGCCTGCCCTTCAGGACCGCATCCATCACCACCCACCCCTGGTTCCCTGTGACAGCCCTAAAGGCCCTGGTGGAGTCAGGAGAGGAAGTGACAATTGCCACCGCTGGGCCCGGTGCAGAAGGAATGGACATCAATGCCACTGGCTGTGGGAGGCTGGCTGTGGGAATGCACTGACCACCAGGGGCAGCTCCTGTGTTGAGTGTCTGCCCCCTGGTGGTCAGAGTGCATCATAGCAACTGGTCAGTGGGTCGTTCTGGTCATCTGGTGGCTTAGGCATTTATATAGATAATAGTTTAGCTTTTAAAATAATGACCAAACATGCAATCAACTCAAATCATACTCTCCAGAAATGACTAGGCATAACAATTTGATGACTTTTCTAAGAATCTCTGTTTAGGATAAATCATAAGATACCAACAAATTTGGTGACCTATTTTATTCTATCCAACAAGATGTTCAAAGATAGTTTTCTACATCTATAAATTTAAACCTACATAATATTTATTTTTAACTTTTTATTATGGAAAATTTCAAAAATATTCAAAAGCATTCAGAATATTGTATAACCCCCATATACCTATTATCTAATTTCATTTCATCTGTAGCTCTTTCTGACTCTCCCTAATTCCCCTTTATCATTGGATTATTTTAAAACAAATTCCAGGAATCACATCTGTGTTAGTTTCCTAGGGCTGCCATAACAAATTATTGCAAATGAAGTGGCTTAAAATAATACACGTTTATTTTCTCGTATTTAGAGACTGGAGTCTGAAGCTGCAATGTAGACAGGCTGGTTCCTTCTAGAGATGTGAGGGAGACTCTGCCCCAGGCCTCTCTTCCAGCTTCTCATGGTTGTTGGCACTCCTTGGAGTTCCTTGGCCTACAACTGCCTCCCTCAAATCTCTTCCTCTGTCACCACATGGCCCTCCTCTCTGTGTGTCTGTGTGTCTCTCAGCGTCTTCCCCTTTTCTTTCTCTTTTTAACATATATTTTTGTTGACTTCAGAGAGAAAGGGAGAGGGGAGAGAGAGGGAGAAAGAGAGAGAGAGAGAGAGAGAGAGAAAGAGAGAGAGAGAGAGAGAGAGAGAGAGAGAGAGAGAGAGAGAGAAACATCAATGATGAAAGAGAATAGTTTCTAGGCTGCCTCTTGCACGCCCCCTCCTGGGGATTGAGCCTGTATCTTGGGCCTGTGCCCTGACTGGGAATCAAACTGTGACCTCCTGGTTCATAGGTTGATGTTTGACCACTGAGCCATGGTGGCCCGGCTTCTTCCTTTTTCTTATAAGGACACTAATCATTGGATGTAGAGCCCACCCTAAACCCAGGATGATTTCATCTTGAGACTTTCAATTCCATCTGCAAATACTCTATTTCCAAATAAGGTCACATTCTTAAGTTTCAAGCAGAGAAGGGGGGAGGGGGAAGAGCACTATTTCATCCACTATAATATCCTTTCATCTGTTAACTATCTCAGAACTCATGTTCTATTGTCTGAATATTGTAATTTTAAACATCTGTTGTTTTGTTTGCTTTTTTCACTTCCTGTGAGGTGGCTGGGTCACAATGATTCACACTTCCCATTCTGGTACACATTGCCCACAGGTGTGCTTACTAATCTACACCCCCAAACAGTGCCTGAGTGCACACTCACCCTCCAGGATTTGGTCCATTTCTTTAATCCTTACCAATTTTCTAGGTAAGAAATAGTTTTTATTTATATTTTTAAAATTATAGGTGAGCGGCGATTTTAATTACATCTGCCAATACCCTATTTCCAAATATGCGACAGTTATGGACGTAAGAGGGAAGGACAGCTAGGAATGCTGGAATGCTGAGGTTCAGAAGTGATTCTGATCAAATCATTTCCAGGAAAACGCTTGTGTTGAGAAGTTCAGGGGGAAAGCACCAGAGAAATGCTATTAATCTTCTAGATGTAAGGTATATACATTACACTGTGGGATACTTACAGCAGCAAACGAATGCCCTGCAGATCAAGAAAATAACCTCTTTAAGTTTCTGTGGACAATTGTAACAGAATGTTCAATCTCGAGGAATTATTGCCCATTGGAGGTCACTTCTTTAACCAAGGGGCAATACTTTTTCCAATTACATATTTCACAGCCAGGTTGTATATTTGGCTTTTGAAAAAAAGTGGGAGGGCAGACCTTTCCAGGTATTCTGTTCCATTTACCATCAGTCAGACCTATAAGGTTAGCTCATGGAGTTATAGGCTCAACTGATTCTTTTGGTAAAGTCAAGGGCCTTGGGCCTAAAAACATCAAAAAGGCTAGTTTAAGACATTAACAAAGCTATGCTTTGTTCTGTATTCTACCTTCCTTCCCATTAATAACTTAGATTTAAAAAGATAACATTACTGTTTTTTAATTACCAAAGTAATGCATATTCATCTACAATATATAAATGATAAGGCACTGCTTATAATAGTGAAGGGCCCTCATATCACCATAAGATAGAATAACTTTGAATACATTTTCCAAGGTTTTAGATATGGGTATACAGAAATTACTTTTAATGTTTTTCACAAAATTGGGCTCATATTGCCCTGAAATTTGCTTTCTTCACTTAGCCATACATCTAGCACATTTTTAATCATGGAAGTACACATAGATCAATTTCGTTTTCACAGCTGCAGTATATACCACTGGAGGGATGTATCCTAATTTACTTAGCCATTTCCCTATCGATTTGGGTTGTTGCTGAGTTTTCATTCCTGCAAACAGTGTTTCACACTGTTCATGTAGAATTGCACATTTTCACAGGTATTTTTATAGGATAAATTCTTACATGGACATTTGCTGAATCAAAGGGCAATGCATGCTTTACACATTCATAGACACTCTCAGTGTGTTCCTTCTCTCTCCCAAGAAATGTTCCAGATTTTGCTCCCACTAACAATGTATCAGAGTCCCTACTATCTTTATTTGTTGTTTGTTTGACTTTATTTTTTTAAAATAAGATTTACTTGACACAAGAAGCCACCAAAGACTTCAACTGTGTTTTGAGAGACATTTGTTTTTATAACATTCTTCATTGTCCAAGAACCAAAGTGGTCTAGTTGGGTGCCCCACAGGACAGATTACCTAGGAGACCCACTGACCACCCGGAGGATTTGGGGACACCACTGTTCCAATAACTGATCAGTTTGGATCTGAAGTCAATCCTGACTTTTATATTCTTATGCTCCTATGATCCACTTACAGCGCAAATACTTAACAAGCTGTGTAATATGACAGCAAATATTTATTGAATGTCTACTGCGTGTTGGCATTATGCATAATTTTATCCTCACAGCAAACCTGAAATGTCAGTATTAACCTATTCATTTTATAGATGGGGAATCTAAAACTCAGAGAGGAAAAGACTTTCTCACAAAACTTCAAAATGAAAAATCCAGGATTTACATCCGTTGTCTAAGGACAAACCTCTATAATCGTTTCATAACCCAGTGGCACCTTTAGCTCAGGCTTTGATGAAGTGAGTCACAGTGAGCTTCTATGGTTCAGTGGTGTGGGCTTTGAATATTTCACCAGCTTTTTCAAGGTAAGCATTCTTCCTTCCTGGTTCTCTTCTTTCCTTCCTTTTCTACTCCCTCCTCCCTCTCTCTTTTTTCTTTTTTCTTTTTCTTCATTTGTCAAGTATATGAAATATATGCCATGTGCCAGGTAGAAGAAGTGTGGTCCCTGCTCTGGAGTATCTCAGAGTTAGGGAAGGGTGGCAGGTGTGTAACCACATGTTTACAGCAGTGAGATAACTGTTATAAGGAAGAGTACACTCAGGATGTCCTGGAAGCCCAGGGAGGGAGCATCCATTCCTGCTTCAGTGGTGGGGGAGACTTTGCAAATTAGGTGACATCTGAATAAAAACAAATCCTTCCTCTCCTGCAAAATACACCTCATGCCACTGTCAAAAGCTGGGCAGGTTTGCACCAGGAGTTGAACTTCTGAGGAGAAAAGATGAGGGACTTAGTGTTTCAAATGAGAAAAATTTATGCTTTTTATCTGATACTATAATTGCTTAAACATTTAAATAATTAGAAGAGACTCAAACCACCGATAAGTTTGCTGTGATCTTTACACACACACACACACACACACACACACACACACACACACACACGTACATTCATGTCTAATCTGTAATAATAAAAGCGTAATATGCAAATCAACTGAATGACTGAATAGCAGAACTACCATCCAGATGACTTTCCAGATGAAGCCGAGGCTACAAGGGCCGAGGCAGTAGCCAGGGAGATGGCAAGGGTCTATCCTTGCTTGAATTTCGTGCATAGGGCCTCTAGTTCTATTATAATACTCTTCTATAATCTGTTTTTCACCTCACAATAAATAGAGAAAATGTATATCAATATGAACCTTACCTTGAATCTCTTAGAGATAGGTATATACTATTTCAGTATATAGATTTATGAAAATTATTTTTTTCAGTCTCAATGGTGGGTGCCATTTTAAAAATACATATTTTTATTGATTTCAGAGAGGAAGGGAGAGGAAGAGAGATAGAAAGATCAATGATGACAGAGAGTCATTGTTTGCTCCCCACTGGGGATCTGGCCTGCAACTCAGGCAAGTGCCCTGACCAGGATTTGAACTATGACCTTCTGATTCATAAGTGAACACTCAACTTCTGAGCTATACCAGCCAGGTGGGTGCCATTTAAAAAAATTATTATAAATGACACAGTGATGGATCTCTATGTGGATACTGCTATGGAGCATTGTTGAACTTTTTTCACAGATTAAATTTCCAGACAAAGAATTGCTGAATCAAGTACAGGGATACATATTGCTAGAGTAGACTGTCTTCAAAGAGACTGTATTAAAGACACTGACTCCATTGGTATTGAGAGTTCCAAAAAAAGACTTTGGAATCAGAAAGAACTAAGTGAAGATCCTGGATCAGCCATTCTCTATCTCAAATTACACCCAAATCCCAGCTTCCTCATCCCTGGAATCCATTAGCAACACTCATCTGGAAGGGTTATATACATTAAGTGAGATCATCCTCTAGGAGAAGCAGGCCTAAGCAGTCAGTCAGACATCCCCCAAGGGCTCCTGGACTGTGAGAGGGCCCAGGCAGGGCTGAGGGACACCCCCACCTGCTGCCCCATTGCATGAATCTCGTTCACCAGGCCTCTAGTCTTTATATAAAGGATCTAGTAAGATGCTTGGCACAAGACCATCACTTCCTATGTGATAATTACTGGGTCTACAGAAAGCTACAGTTCTGGGGAAGCTGAAAGATTACTTTTTCATCCTCAGGAAGGAGTTTCAGGCTTCCGATGTGATCAACTAATGCTCTTTTGCAAGAGATCTCAGCAATCCTTTCCCACAAGGGCTCAGGCCTGGCTGCGTAAGTCTTTGCATTCTGTGTCCTGGAATGGAGGTCCCCTCAAGCATTCCCCTCATTCCCTCTTATTTATCACCACCCTGTGTGCCTCAACGGCCAGGTTTAAGAACGCTTTTTCCTCTGATAACCGGGCCTGTGAAAGGTGCTGGGGATCTGTAAGGACAAGCTGTTCCACCAAGTCCTCGATGATGCGCAGTGAGATAAATTGGACCCGCATAGCCGCACATTAAAAACGGGGACATCTGCGCAGCCTTCCCTGGTGCTTCATAACCGGCCCCTTCCTTTCCAGCCCACATCTGCTACAGAGCTCCCAAGTAAACGGCACACATTTCGCTTAAAGACAGGACAGGCTGTAAAGACTAAATTTTATTTTTTCTGGCCATTAGTGCCTGCCATCAAGCACACTGTGAAAACGGCACACATTTCGGAGCCCTAAGCAGGCATTTTGTATGCATCCCCACCAGCGAAACAATTCACTCCCCTTAAAAATGTGTCCGCGTGCATATCCATTTACTCGTTAATACACGTATTCACTTCTTTATCTAGGAAATACTTTGAGATGGGCAGAGGGGGGATGCTGAATTTATACATTGTTATAGTATTTAAAAGGAGCTTGTTGTTTTTTAAACTTCTTTTCTTCAAGAATGGCAGGATCTTGGTCATTGTTGAAGCTGGGCAGTGGGTATACGTGAGATCATTAATACTAGTACACTGCTCTCTCTCTCTCTCTCTCTCTCTCTCTCTCTCTCTCTCTGCGCCTGGGAATGCTGAACATTCTGCTTAATAGCAATTCGATTAAAATATATTTTAGAGCCAAAATATAGCCTGTTTCATTGTGCTCTGTCCACTGCAGAACATGGAAAATTCCACGTGAGGCTGAGAAAAGCTTGGCGCAAATTCAGTGACTGAGAACAACGGGTGTTCTGTTGGCCTTTGGTTAGTCCCATGTTTCCGTGGTGGTGCAATCTGACTGCCTTCAGGAGAGCCAGTGCAATTTTCTGTGAATTGTTTTAAGTGTCCAACACAGGATTCTTAATCCCTTTTTGTGCTCTCATCTTTTGATTATTTGAGATTTAGTCCAAGTCCCATTTACTCTATTTTTCCCCCCTCTTCCCCCTTTGAAAGATTATTTAACTTTTTAAGTGATACAAGCCAGGCTCAGGACATGAGACTTAGCGTTAGACCTGGTTTTGAATCTCAATGTAACCCTGAGAAAGATATTTAATTTCTCAGAAAAAAAAATTTTTTTCCAGGTAGAAAACTAGAAAAATAAACCTTCTGAGACTGTGGTGGAGATGAAAAGAGAGAGGGAGTTAGAACATACCCTACAAACTGCAGGTCGCCTACTGAAACCGGAAGATATTATATCTCCGAAGAGCTCTAGCAACTGGAGAGTAGAGAAGGCGTGGGCTCCAGAGTGTGGATACATAGGATAGGTTAATAGCCTTTCCTCCCTGGAACGGTGCTGAGGGAAAGGGTTTGATAACCCCATTTATGCAAAGGAGTGGTTTTCAAATGTTAACGTGCTCCTGGGAACTTAAGATTCAGACTCCTGGACAAATCCCTGGGCTCCTAACTCAGGTCTATGGTGGAGGTGTTGGAAATAAGGTGAGTCTCCCTCCCACCCCACCCCTGCCCCCCAAGTCAGGGGTTCTGATAGAATACAAAACATACTTAGGACCCAAAGAGCAAGGCAAACATCTTTTATGTAGAAGGGTGCACACACATGATCTGAAAGCACAGCAGGGTTTATAACCCCTAAAACACATGACCTATTCCTTGCTTTTGATTGGAGCTCAGGCACAGAGTCTTTACCGATTGGCTAATTCAAAGGGAGGAGTGGGCCTTTGCTGTTTTAAGATGGCGGCCCCCAGGGGAGCTGCAAGCCATGGGGCCAACATGGCAGCTGCCAAGTCATACAGTAAAAAATGGCGGCTGTTTAAACTGTTCTTTGACAGAAAAGATGACTTGTTTATTCTCATAGAGGTAAGAATGCACATTTTTAAATAAGCATCTGTGGTGATTCTAAGGCAGATGGCCCCAAGAGTACAATGTGGAGAGCATGGCTTCTAAGGTGTAGCAAGGTATCATTTGGAAGGATTTTCTAGTTTAAACAAAGATTCTGGCCCAGCCAGAGTGGCTAAGTGGTTGAGCCACAACTTGTGAACCAGAGGTCCCATGTCCAGGTTGTAGGCTCCATCCCTCATGTGGGGTGTGCGGGAGGCAGCTGATCAATTATTCTCTCTCATCATTGATGTTTCTGTTTCTCTTCCTCTCCCTTCCTCTCTGAAATCAATGATAACGTAAAATAAATAAATAAAAATTTAAAGGAAAATTATGGGAGAAGGAAGGTTTTAAACTAAAGGAGTGAGTCACTAGGAAAGAAATTATAGACAACAGGGTAGGTAAGTTTTGAGTGGCACCTCCTGGGTTCCTTCAAATATACCCCACAGGGGGGTGGGAGGGGTTAGGGGTGGGGGATGGAGAGTGTGGGAGTCCTGAAATCTAACCTCTAACCAAGTGTTCAGTTCCCCTGGCAGCCAGCCCCTATGGTTGGAGGCTTCACAAACATAAGCTTAGTTGTGATTGGAAGGGGCTCATTCTGAATAACAATGGCAACAAAAATGCCCTCTTCACCTTTATTGCTAATATTATTTAGGAAGTTTTTCAAAACCCGGCCTCCATACCCTAGGAGGGCCTGATGAATGCAAAGGCCTGGTAGGTAGCAGGCAAGGGAACTAATCTATGAGGCTTGTCTTGGGTGCCTGCCCCAAGATGAGATCTCGCCATCGGCCACCAGAATGTAAAACATGTACATAGAGAGGCCTTCATGGGGATCAGTGCCATCCTACATCCAGCAGTTCTCAGAATCAGCAACACTTGTTCTCTCATCCTTAAAAATGTTTCTCTGGGTGGGGTTGGACGGGGTAGGGGTGGAGGCGGAGGGGAGGGGAGGGGGGAGTGTTAGGAGCCTCTGATTGCCCAATCCTGCTCTGTCCTGCACCAAGAATGGGAGGAAAACCAACTATGTATTTCCTCCTGTAAATTACAACATTGCGGGCTGCCTCATGGTGAAGCTTCAAGGGAGATTTTTGCTTCTGTGTGAATCTATCCTTAAGGGAATGTTTCTCTGGACACTTTATTTGTGTTTTTTGAATTATTTTGAGTGTGATTATTGTTTTGTCAGAAAACTAAATAGTTTACTTTAGATCATTGACTTTAGAAGGGTTTGTTACTTTGTGAAATGTGATTTTTCTTTAGACTTAGAGCTACAATATTTCCTGTGGGGAGGACATCTTTGATTTCATAATGTAAGTCAATGGAAAAATAGGTTTTGATTAAAAGAAGATTGCTTTACGGTCATCTTTTTAAACGAAAAATTGGAACAATCCCATCAGAGGAGACCCCGTCTCCTAATGCTATTTACTTTTTGTAATGCAGCTATGTTTTCAGTGTCTTCTTTACCCTCTTTGGTTTGCCTTCTCCATGCAGATTGCTAGAATTTGATTTCCTAATTATGCAATATTTAAGCCAAATACTATGAAAAATCTAAAGACATTGTGGGAAGTCCAGTGCTACTGTAAACTCCTTCCTCTCTTGAGCCTTCAGTGCGGTGCCTAGCTTCTCAGGAGGTTCGGTGGGCAGGCAATTCTAATGATACGCTGTTCTCTGTCTATCAGGGGTGGGCAAACTTTTTGACTTGAGGGCCAAAATGGGTTCTTAAACTGGACCGGAGGGCTGGAACAAAAGCATGGATGGAGTGTTTGTGTGAACTAATATAAATTCAAAGTAAACATCATTACATAAAAGGGGACTGTCTTTTTTTTTTTTTTTTAATTCAATAGTTTTACTCACCGGACCCGGCCTGAGGGCCATAGTTTGCCCAGCCCTGGTGGAAGCTCACCTGGAAACTGCCTCCTACTTAGTAGCTTGAGGTGAGCAAATAGTAATCTTAATTTTCCCCTTTCTTCTATAAACTCAGGGCCTGGGGGTGGAGCTGGAAGTGGAGAGAGAGATACATCTGGGAAAAAACTTCTTGCCTGACTAGGCTATTTTCCTTAATGCTAGTTGGAAACAGACTGCTGAGCTGTTTTAGCTATCTACATGCTAGCCTCCCAGACATTGCAGGTTTGGGTCCAGACCGCAGCCACCGAGAAGGGGGTTGTCTCACAATAACATGAGTCATGATCTTTTCGCTGGTGCAGGTTTTGTTTTCAATTGGGAGAAAGACACACACACACACACACACACACACACACACACACACACACACACACACCTGTGAAGCCCAGTAAGGTGAAGTGAAATAAAACCAGTCCACCTGTGCTAGATTTTGGTGATGACCCATTCTCGAAGCGTTTAGAAGAGCAGCATAAGGATTGTGTCTCCATCTCGATTGCTGTTCCAATCAGGTTGCTCTCAGGAGATGAAATGCATCCCAGATGGCTCAAGTGAAGGAAGCCAAATGGAAAGGTTACTTTCAGATGTGTGTGCAGGAGTACAAAAGTGGAGGCAGCCAGACACAAGCCACATTAAGAAATTGTTGCCACTCAACTGACCAAAAGAACAAGGGAAAGAAATAGTGTGTGGTATCCTAGTAACAATGGGAGCCCTGCTGGGCTGAAACTCTGGTCCCTGAGGGACACAGAGACCAGCATTGTCCAGAAGCAGGAAGAGACCTTAACTTCTCTATTGTCTCCCATTGGCTGTACCCAACTAGGTAGAAGCCAACTGGCAAGAAAGCCCAGGTGATGCAGTCAGCAAAGTTCAACTTCTTGGGACACAGAACAAAATGTAGAGAATAGACTGGGGTTAGGGGAAAATGATGAAGGATATTTAGTATTGTTGTTCTTTGGTATTGACTCCCACTCCCATTTTCTTAAATTTTTCACGTGCTTCTTAACAGATAATACCTTTTTACAAGGCAACACTGAGTTGTTACTGATTCTTTAAGTTGAAGTATTTTTTTTTGTAATGCATGACAATGGTGATTGACCTGAGAAAAATTGGTGGTCAAGTCTTTTCACATGAGCAAATTGGAGTTAGGAAAATTCTAAGTGATGTGAAAAAATTTTCTATGTGAGTTTGTGCTCTTTAGAAAAAAATAATTTGTTAATATATTTCCCAGGAAAATGAATTAGTGGCATCATCATGTTTAACATATTTTATTGTCAGTTGTCTACATGTGAATGAAGGTTTTTCAAAGTGAACATTTCAATGTAAGACTTCTGATCTCAGAGATTTCTTGATGTTGTGATTTTAATGTGACTTTTTTGACTGAAGTATGTTTTTATCATTGAACTTATGCTTTTATTAAAAATATTACTAAATATGTAAACTCCCATGGATATATTGTACAGCAAGCATGTCAAATTTGGGACCCAGGGGCTGCATGCCTCATTTATTTGGGCCCGTGTTAGCCTTTGAGTTTGACATGCTGTTGTACAGTGAGGGTGAGGGATGAGGGATGGGATGAGCAATAGGTGAGTTTCAAAATCCAGTGTCACATAAAAAATTAAAATATCAAAATGGTGGTGGTAGAGTGGCTAGATAAAAAATTAAAATAAAATCATCCTGCTTCTTTGTAAATCATTCTCTACCCTAAATTGTGAGCAGTTCAGCAGAAATTGATTTGGGGACTACCATATGAATATACAGTAAGTGGGTTAACTGCTAAATGACTAAATTGCCGTGTTGTCATTTCTAGGCAACTGGGATTTGAAAGAAGGGGTAACCACAAGAGTCTACAAAGACTGGTTGTGACTATGATAATGGGGGTGATGGCAAGAGTGGAGCCATGGAGTGCTAGAGCAGATCATGAGATAGACATGGTGGTGATGGTTGGTGGATAATATTGATAATGATGGTGAAGAAAATGTGAAGATGGATTTGGGGATGATGGTGATGGTGGTGGTAGAGTTGGCAACATAAGTGGTTGAACTAGTATCATTGGTGGTAGAGTATCATTGATGTTGTTTGTGGTTGTGGAAGGAGTAGGGGAAATTGTAGAGGTAAAGAGAGTGAGTTGGGAGCAGAGCTAGTGTTGGAAGTGAGGAAGTTAATGGGGATGGGGAAAGTGATAGTAATGATGTCAATAATTCCAAAAGTGATCATAGGGCTCAGAAGTCATGACTCTTTATAAAGTGAAGCGATGCCACATGGCCTTTAAATATTTTGTGTGCCTTTGGTTGGAAACAAATAACAAAGCCCAGTAAATTTACTTGTAGAGACATCTGTCAAACTAAGCACTGGCTTTGCAGATGCTCTTTAAGCTTTTTCTTAATTACAGATATTAGCATCATGCTGTGCCAAAAAGCACTACTCCTGTCAATTTCCAGACAGTGCTCAAGTTCTTCTAATAAATACTCTTAACGCCAATAATTGGAAACTTTTTTGAGTAAACTTGGCTTTGCATACTCAATACAGTCTACTTGAAAGTTGATTTGTATCTTGAAAGTGATGCTACTTAGTCAGGGATTATTTTTTTATCTCTGTTTGCAAAACAGTTGGAAGTGTAGCTACTGAGATTTGATATTTGTCTTTCTACACTTGACTGCCAAGCAAAATCATTTCATTTGTAATCAACACCATCTGTGTATAATGAGGTAGCACTCTAGTAAGGATTTTAAACTGTATTATTATCCTGCATGTTGTCTGGACTTGGTTATGATTGTGATTTTTTTACTTTAAAAAGTAAAAAGCAAAGCCATGGGAAATAAATGCATATAAATATAATAATTTGTAAGAGAAGGTCCAGGCCATAGGGGAAAGTATAAATTAGTGAAGAAAGTGTACATTAAATGTTAAGAACAGGGCAATGTTGACCACCTTCAAAAAGGAAAACCTTGGATTAAAAAATATTTTTTAAAAATATGTTTGTATTGATTTCAGAGAGGAAGAAGAGGGAGAGAGAGATAGAAACATCAATAATGAGAGAGAATCATTGACCAGTTGTCTTCTGCATGCCCCGCACTGGGGATGAAGCCTGCAACCCAAGCATGACCAGTAATCAAACCATCACCTCCTGGTTCATAGGTCAGCTTTCAACCACTGAGCAACACTGGTTGGGCAAGCCTTAGATTTTAAGGCTAGATACTGATGCCTTCTGAGAAGGAATTTGCCTTATACTCTTTTCCCAGCTCCCACTCTGCATTTTATTGTTGCTTCTTTTGGAACAGGAATTGCTAATCTTATTGTTCATATTTTATGACACTGATTAGGTCAGTAGGCCTCTCTATATTAAAAGACTATGCACAAAGTGTGACTCCCTTCTATTTTCATCTCATACATGGCTTCAGGACAAGATGGCTAGGCCACTTCCTGTTTGCAGAAGCCCTCTTCTCTCCCACCTGTGTGTACTGGGAGCACTGAGCTGTTTTCTTCCCAAATGGAAGGCTGGAGGTGAAATTCAACTTTGGAGATTCCTCTTAGGCCCCTGTACCCAAGCCAAGGGATTTTTATTAAATTTACCAAGGAGTTATATATTGGGAATTAGGGACCGAGCTTAATAAATAAAAGAGTATAATTTCTTATTCCTTTGCCATTACTGTTTGAACACACATAACCTCAGAACCTAACAGATCGATGAGTAAGAGTTGGATATTCTCAGTTCTTTGATTAAATGTGATCTAATGGCTCCCAAATCGCATTCTTACCTCTAATAGACATCAACTGCAATGAAGTTTTGCTTCCACAGTTATTGAATGAATTCAAACCCATAAAGGTGAGAAATCTTAGGGAGAAAGCTTTTACTAAAGAATGAAATAGTCCTAACAACACTGATGAATCTTCTTTTAAGGAGGTCAGTTGTAATGATAGTTCCTGTCCCCTGGGAGTAGCTTAGGGTCACGGTTGGCCAGGACAGGAAAGGGGACAAAACCATGCATAATGAATGTTGCACAAAAACTGCTGACTAATTTACTTCTCATTGTATCATTTGGAATGCTTCTGTAAGTCATAGAGAACCCCAACTCAACTGAGCCACTTATGACCTCATGCAAAAGGCTTTAGACTTAGTCAAGTTCCAGTTGGCTAATTCAGTGGTTCAATGATATCATCAATGACCCAGCTTTGTTCCATTGTTCTACTCTGTTACTCCTTCTTTGTTGACTTTTGTTGTCCAGCTGTCTCCTAATTTCTACAGCAGCTCAAGCACAGAACACTATGAAAAGGTCAGAAGAGTAAAGAGTTTTCCTCATGGATCTTTTGAAGAATAAAAAAAACCTCCTCCAGAATCCCCCTTTAGACTTTCCCTCATATCTCATATGTGAGACTGTTTTATTCCCTCTTCTAAACCACTCGCTGATAAGAGGAATAGAATGGACATAACTCCCTAAGATTAATCAAGACACCCACTGAGCCCTGGGAGCGGCCACCTCTCCAGAAGCACTGAGCTGCCTGAGAGCTAACCTGGGCTGAGGTTCTGTAAAGCAAGGGCGAGGGGAATCAATGGCTGATCAGTGAGTAACAAAGGTCATCTGCCGCAAACAGTGACCGTGATCTATGTACCAGCCCCTCGTTTAAATATGCCAGGGCTAAGCCTAACACAGCCGAGAAGCAAGTCTCCAGTCTCTCCAACTTGGAGGGATTATGTGTTGGTTTCCTATTGCTGCTACAGCAAATTACTGTACACTTAGTGCTTAAAAACACACACAAATTTATTATCTTCTAGTTCTGGAAGCCAGAAGCCTGAAATGAACTCACTGCTGAATCAAAGTGTTGGCACAATGCATTCCTTCTAGACCCTAGCTGAAGAGTTCCCTGTTTTTACCCTGCTGTCATCTCTCTGGTTCTCTCTCTTCTGTCTCACTCTCCTACTGAGGATCCTGGTGATTACACTGGGCCCACTCAGATGACCCAGAATAATCTCCCATCTCAAGGCCATCTGATTAGCAACCTTAATTCTACCTTCCACTTTAATTCTTCTTCGCCTAGAAACCTAACATATTCTAAGGTTCTGAAAATTAGGCACATACACATCAGAGGAAGGTTATTCTGCCTACCGCAGATAACATTCTCACCCCTAAGCTTTGAGTACTCTCATGGCTGTGTCTGTAGGATGAGCACAGCCTCTAGATTTGAATTTCATCTTCTGCACTTTATGGTACAGATATGTGTACTTCAACAAGATATATAACTTCTCTGAGATAGTTTCCTCAATATAAAGTGAAATTAACATTTATCCCAAAGGGTAGTTGTAAGAACTTAGTAAAAACCTTATATGAAAAATGCCTATACAGCGTCTAGGTCAGAATACATATCCAATAAGATGGCATCATCATCATTTTATCTCTGAAAGCCTATGAATATTGTAAAACATTGCTTATATTACTGGAAGTATGAATTTGAACACTAGACTTCCTAGCCATGTATTCATTGCCTGGTTATTAAATTTTTCTGAGATTTAAGTTTTCTCATCTGTAAAATGGGAATAATAAAATACTCTTGACAGGAGATGTGGAGATGAAATGAACTGGCATGTGTTCATTAGCTAGCACAGTTCCAGATGCACAGCAAGTCATCAATTATATTTAGTTTACTTCCTTACCTCAATGCCCGTTCTCATGAAAGCTTCACAGCTCATTCACATCAAAGCAGTGGTTTTCAAGCTTTAGTGTATATCACAATTATTTAGAAAGTTAGTTTAAAATACAATTTCTTGGGTCTTACTCTTTGCCTACTAAGTCAGGATTTTGAGTTGGGGAGGGGGACTAAATACTTGAATTTTAACATAAAACAAATATCTCGTTAAATATTTAACTAGGAAATTTCAGCCATCACCCAGAAGATAGAGGACGTATTTTGAAGTGATACCAGCCCTTGCCAATGCTTCTGAATTGAAACATATTATAAGGGTACAAAGACTTTAGGTAAGGGAGGCAAACAAAACCAATGGTGGAAATGAATTAGATTTCCTGTGTACTTCTCCATATTAACATTATCGTCATTAATGTGGAAAGTGGGAAGTTGGTAAAATATCTAGCATTAAATTACAGAGATGATCTCTGTTGATGCTCCTTTGTTATGTGATAAAAGCCTACATTAATATTATCTCAGTGTGTTCTTCATGATCACCAAACTAGTAATATTTTGATGGTGCTTTATATGACTTCCCATTAGTATTGTTCTTGCATGAATGAAAAGAAATGAAAAAATGATGAAAGTTGCCAAATTCTGCCATTCACTCTGCCCTACTAGCCCCTTGCTGGTAGGTAAGCTCCATTTTTAGTTTTCACTGTATGCCACCCAAATAACAGCTCCACTTTTAATATATAAATATACAGTAATAAGAGTTCAACTTTTTAAAATTATTATCAGGAATATTAAATACAAAGGAGCAAATGGCAGTGTATCAGATATTTTCCAATAGACATTTTCTCAGGAAATTAAAAAAAAATACAATTGCTGCTAAAAAGGGAGAGATTTAATCAATATTTGTTATTTATATATATATTTTTTCCTAGATGGAATGGAAGGCAAAAGTGCGAGCAGGGAAAGGGATACCAAAGCTGTACCGACTGAACCCCAAGTCTGTGGAATCAGAAGGGATTCTTGCTATTTGGTTATGCCTGGCTGAAGTCAGTGCATTTTCTTCTATGATGTATATGTCACTTTTCATTAATTCTGAGAGGCCTGTTCCTTTATAAACCAGGGTAAACAGAGTAGTGTATTGGATTAGATCTCTACCATGAATAAATTTATTTTCTAGTAAGTGTAAGAAATGAGCAAGGCCAAAACCCCCCAGAGCAGAAAATGTCACAGTGATTGCTAATACATTACTGCAAAGAGAAAGGCCTAATAAAACCCCTATTAGGATGTCATACCTGCTTACCATGGAATTCTCCAGAAAGTTTATTTGATATGTCTAAGCCAATTATCAAAGTCTTAGTGATAAGAAGCAGCTCGCTGGGCCTGAAAGTGTCAGAAGAGAATGACTAAATTGTGGGAATTCATGGGCCTTTGCTTTGAATAATTAACGTGGCTCTTTGTAGAATGCATATACTTTGGAAACTAATTTCCTCTTTGCACAAAGTATTTTGCCCTTGTGCTGCCTTTGAAAAGTAAACTGTTTAGCTATAAGGTTATTCCCCGTTTTCATTATATTTGACTTGAGCCTCCCTCTCCATCTTTTGGCCCACTTCTCTCTCTCTTTGCTCTTTGTCTTGGTAGCTTCATTCAGACTAGACTGATGTAGCCTTCAACCAGAAATATACTATGCTATGATGACATTTCCTCTAAATGGAATTCAAGTGTTTGCTCTGCAATGATATTATAATATCTTGTCTGTTTTTTTGTTTGTTTGTTTGTTTGTATTTGCTATAACTAAAGTTCCAAGTTTAATTTTAGAGGATTTGAGTATTTTCCCCCCTAGGAGAAAAGCAGAAGTATTGTTTGCTAAATAATTCTGTAGATAAAAACTGGAATTGATCTTGATCTATTTGGAATTACAAAAGTCAATGATTTGGATCAGACTGGGTAGTCAGTTAGTGCAACAATCAGGCAAATCAAAAGACCTTTTCTCCCCCATGAGTTTTCCCCCTTAAATAACTCAAACAGATCCCTTGTTTTGACAATGACTAGATAGATAAGTGTTTCTCAATCTGTGGGAATGGTGTGAGAACAAGCCTTTTGTATTCTTTCTCTAGCTCTTGAGTAGATCTCACAGTTGGCTTCTTCAATTTTGTGCACTGACCCCCATCCTCTTGAGAACTCACTTCCCTGATAAAATTAGGTCATTTGGAGACCATCAATCTACTACTGAGAGAAAAGAGTCACTGGAAAGCATGGATAGAGACCATTACAACAATGTGTGTTCTGTTTCTTTCATGATCTGGAGGTTGACATTTGTTTTGTTTTTTTAATCATTGGTAGGTAACAGCAATCAGTATCTAGTGGCTACACACCTAGCCAAAGGGCCATGATGATTACTGAGAAGTTAAAATTCACTGGAAGAAATACAGTGTCGTCATCCATAAATGTAGTCTTGAGTTACATTTATAGATGACTTATTCCTTTGCAATAGAAACATCCCTTCTAACTTTGATTCTAAGAAAGTTTTTTATGATTCCATGTTTTTCCATGAGGAACTCAGTTACTCTGCATCATCTTGCATTTCTGTCCAAACAGACTTCTACTAAAATCCTATAGGAAGAACTGAACATTACCTTAAAATAAATAATAAAACCAAAGATTTTGTATATGGCTGCCCCTTTCACCTTAATGCAAATAATCAATTAAGTTCTATGAAAATGGATTAATACAATGGCATTTGCCATAAGGTGAACCATTGATTTTTATCTTAATAACATTTGCCTGAATGGAATGGTATCCAATTCTACATGTATGTGGAAAACACATATCAATATCCATACAGTTTTCTAGTCCAGTGTTTCCCAAACTTTTGACATATGTGTACCCCTTCTATAATTTTCATAACACTAAGTACCCCTTGTAAAAAAAAAGATGTATTTTAATAACAATCAAAATATACTTATTTTTTCTTTTTTTGGTACATACACAAAATAATAATAAATGAAAAATAAAATTATTCATAATAAAATATAAATAAAAGTTATATTATAAATAACATTTATTTGGATCAATGAGAAGGATGAAATTGACTTGACTCATAAGAATGTAGAATTAGGCGCAGCTAAGCATGGTGCAGTGCATATCCCCACCAAACTTTGGTGCAATGCGTACCCCCACCAAACTCTTGCCATACCCCTGGGGGTATGTGTACCACACTTTGGGAAACACTGTCTAGTCTATGCAAAATGTCCTATCTAGACTTTGAAGGTTTCTTGTAGTCAAAGCTCTCACTGTAGCTTTCTACCTCTGTCAACACTCTTGGCTATGGTCAGTGGCTATTTTTATTTATTTTTATTTTTATTTTTTGTACTATCTATCTATCTATTTATTTATTTTTACCATTTTATTTTATTTTTTAAGGTATTATATGTGTATATATTTTTAGACACCCCCATAGGAAAGAAAAGAGGCAAAAAGCAGATGCTTCTGTATTCTTAAGCATGTATAATTGCATCGTCTGGTATGATCCTCTAGATTGATTCTCAAGGAAGGTAAAATAAAAGCAAATGTATGAGAATAAAATTATTCCTTCTCATTTAAAAATATACTTTTGGAAGGAGATTGGTGATTATCATAGAAGGCAAATACATGATAAGATGTCACAACTCCAAAAATGATTAAGAATTACTGCTCTGAAAACTTACATTCCAAAGAAAGCCTCCCACATCTGTACCAGAGTCCCTTATACATATGCTAATCAGTTTCACTGACAATTTTAGCTTTTGGTTTGTTTTCTTTCTGTCATAATTTTATGTTCTCATTTGCTAGACTTCATGTGCACATTTGGGGGAACACAATTGCTTATCATTCAAGTTTGGGGTATTATGTTGAGACTACATAATAGTCTTTTGCACTAGTTGTTTTCCTTCCTGAAGTAAAATTTGGTGAGTGCTTTTAAATAACAAGAATGGGTTTGGATGAATGAAAGAAATCAGGGAGTACAGTGGAGTTATACCTCCAGTCTTATTCAAACATTTAGATATTTCTGGACACAATGACCAACCAATTCCTTCATCTCTTCTCTAAATAGATTGTATGAAAAGGAAATACTTGAAGTGCGGCAAAGCTGGGGGATTCATGAACCACTTATTCCGTCTCCCTCTTTGCACCTGGAAATAGAGAAAGAGAAGCACTTCTCTGCAACCATGGTTGATCACAAGGCTCCTCAGGGCACGCCTAAAGCAGCTCTCAGAGGCTGATGAAGCCTTGCATTGAAGACGGAGACACTTTAATGACATCTTTTGGAGACCATTACCAGCAGCTGGCATTCAGGAACACGTGTCCACATGTGTGGAGCCCTGCCCTGTGCAGCACTCTGAGCAGTTCTGCCTGCCTAGCTAGACCTTGCCTCCTCAGGAGAGCTAAGCCCACCTCCTGGGTTTCTTATGCTTTGCTTTATTGCCTCCCCTAGGATCTCAGCAGCATTTTAAGTTTCTCTTTCTGATTCAATGTCTTCCACCTTTCTCAGTTTTTTTTTTTTATTAATCTTTCTGAATTTGTTCCCTTTATTTCATATCTTCCTCCCCTCCCCCCAACTTTCTATCTCCAATCTCCTTCTGCTCCTGATCTCCTGGCCTTAATTGCCATTGGCCCAACCCAGGTGGAAACAGAGGGCAAGGTGCAGACCCTGTGGGTTAGCCTCCCAGGTCACTGAGAAGGTTGAGAAAGGGCGAACAATGAACTTGGAGAGGCAAACAAGACATCTAGCATATGGACATTCCTGACTTGCGGAACCTATTATTTTTCAGACCAGGGGTGGGCAAACTTTTTGACTTGAGGGCCACAATGGGTTCTTAAACTGGACCGGAGGGCCAGAACAAAAGCAACCTGACCACGCTGGCACTCTCATCTTGGGCTGCTGGTGAAGGAGCGGAGGGGAGAGCAAGAGAACCCCCCACTCTCCTAACGGGCCAGATTTGGCCTGAGGGCCGTGTTTGCCCACGGCTGCTTCAGACCTTTTGTTCGCTCTTGCTTCCATGTGCAAAATTCTAAGCTCATTTGTTTCTCTTAACTCTACACAGGAAAGTTTTATGCTTCCCCATCTTTACTCGATGACTCCCTTCCTGAGGGTCAGAGTGAGAGCATCTCTCTACAGTAGCTGTCTCAGTGAAAAATCACTCAGGGCAGGCTGCTGCTGCAGGTAAGACCCTCCTTGGACTTGGTAAAGTGGAATTTACTTGGAGAAAGACAGTGTTCTCAGTGATCCCGAGAGAAGAGGGTTACCACTCTGCGATGCGTACCTCTCCTGCTTGAGAAATGCTGACTGGAATTCTTTGATTTTTTTTTGTTTGATTCAAGACTTTCCACATCTATCTGTAGATACGGTAAGTAGGATTGGAGCACTGGATTCCAAACTTCCATAAAAGTCCAACTCTCTCTTTGTTTTTATTTTAAAATTTAATTTAAAATGTAAGTGCACAAGTAATGCACATTTTTTTTTAGTTTAAATTTAGGCTGAACTTATAAAAGTATCATGAAGTCATAATTATAGTGGTTTAATTTAGTACACTTAAGAATTTTTAGTTTGTTCTAGTTTGTTTAATCCAAGGCAAAGGCACATTTGTTTCACAGGCACTGCATCCTGAAGTAACCCAATATCATTTTAATTACTTAGGTTTTCAAAGTTTGTGGGTACTTGGGCTGACTGATGAAATGATTAAATTCCTTTTTTAAATATCCTCATCCAGGGTGAGGGTTTGTGCTTGGAGAAGGGGGTGACGGGGCAGAGGTCAATGGGGGAAAAAGGAGACTCGTGTAATACTTTAAACAATAGAGAATTAAAAAAAATCCTCATCCAAGGATAAGTTTGTATTGATTTTTGGAGGGGAAGGAAAGAGAGAGGGAAAAAAAAGAGAGAAAAACATTAATTGGTTGCCTCCCATACATGTTCTGACCTGGGTTGAACCCTCAACCTAGGTATGTGCCCTGACTTGGAATTGAACCTCCAACCTTTCAGTATATGGGATGATGCTCCAACCATGTGAGCCACCTGATCAAGGCTGATTTTAGAAAATCTGATCTTGCATTTTGGATGAAGTTGTGACAGATGCAAAGGAAGGAAAACTCAGATTTAATTAGGTGACACTGCCACATGACTAAGTAAAGAAAAGCAGGTCATCAGAACAAAATGGAAGGAAAGACTGGAAAAAAATTGCATTTAATAATTTTGCAAGTTTGACGTTTATGTATTTAGTTTAATAGTCCTAGTCTGTCCTATTAAAATGATTTGCTTTAATATAGTTTATTTCCACTTTGAATATTCAATCCTTTGTGAAATCCTAACCTGGTCCTGGGTTTAAAAAAAATCTACATACATTGGTCAAGTATTGCTTTACAAAAGATGGCTTGAGGAACAAATACTTTTTATGACAACCCTAAAATCATTAGAACAGAACCCTGTTATAAAGTAAGGGAGTAGGAAATTGGCTGGAATTTGTGATAATTCTATTTGGGAAAATATAAGTTGGCTTCCAATCTAGCTGAATACCTATTATAATGGGTAGCACTGGGAGGGGTTGTGTTAAGGTGGCAGAAAAGGGCATCTGTATGTGTGCTTTGGAAAAGTGTCTATTTAGCTCCTTCGTGCATTTTAAAATTGGATTGTTTATCTTCCTTTTGTTATATATTTTGTATATTAACCCTTCATCAGGCCTATCATTGCTAAATATGGTCTTCCATACAGTAGGCTCCCTTTTCACTTTGTTGATGGTCTTTTGCTGTGTAGAAGCTTTTTATTTTGATGTAGTCCCATTTGTTTATTTTCCTTTGACTTAGGAGATGTAACTGGGAACATATTGCTATAAGAGATATCTGAGACTTTGCTGCCTATGGTTTCTTCTAGCATTTTTATGGCTTCATGACTTAAATTTTGAGTTTATTTTTGGGTATGGTGCAAGTTGGTGGTCTAGTTTCATTTTTTCCATGTTTTTGTCCAATTTTCCCACCAATATTTATTGAAGAGACTGTTTTGACTCCAGTGCATGTTCCTGCCTCCTTTGTCAAATATTAATCAAATATTAATTGAGCATAATGGCTTGCGTTGATTTCCAGATTCACTGTTCTGTCCCATTGATCTACTTATATGCCTATTCTTTTTAAAAATATATATATTTTATTGATTTTTTACAGAGAGGAGGAGAGAGGGATAGAGAGTTAGGAACATTGATGAGAGAGAATCATCTACCAGCTGCCTCTAGCACCTCCCACACTAGAGATGTGCCTGCAACCAAGGTACATGCCCTTGACCTAGGAATCGAACCTAGGACCTTTCAGTCCGCAGGCCAATGCTCTATCCATTGAGCCAAACCAGTTTTGGCTTATATGCCTATTCTTGTGCTAGTAATAGGCTCTTTTGATTACAGTGGTTTTGTATTATATTTGATATCTGGTATTGTAATATCCAACTTTGTTTTTCTTTCTCAAGATTGCTACAGCTATTTGGATTCTGTTTTGGTTCCACATAAATTTTTGGAGTATGTGTTCTAGATCTGTGATATATGCCATTGGTATTTTAGTAGGTATTGTATTGAATCTGCAGATTGCTTTAGATAGTATGGACATTTTAATGATGTTAAGTCTATCAATCCATCATATAATTGGGTCATGTTTTTGTATCCATTTAGCTACCCTATAGCTTTTTATTATAACATTTAATCCATTTACATTTAAGGCTATTATTGGTAGGTACTTATTTATTGCCATTTTAATTCTTTATGCCAATGTTTCTCTCTCTCTCTCTCTATTTCTTCTTTTCATCAGAGCAGTCTATTTAACATTTCTTACAGTGCTGGTTTGGTGGTGATAAACTCATTTACCCCCCCCCCCCTTTTGGGGAGGAGGGGGAAAGCTCTTTATTTTACAATCTATTTTGAATTATAGCCTTGCTAGATATAGTAATCTTTGTTTCAGATCCTTGCTTTTCATTACCCTGAATACCTCATACCATTCCCTTTTGGTCTGTAGAGTTTCTGATGAGAAATTAACTGATATCTTTATGGGAACTCCTTTGTAGGCAACAAATTATTTTTCTCTTTTTGCCTTTAAGATTCTCTCTTTTTGTCTTTAATTTTTGGCATTTAATTATGATGTGTCTGGGCATGGGTCTGTTTGGGTTTTTCTTGCTTGGGGTTCTCTGTGTCTCCTGAACTTGTGTGACTTTTTCCTTCATCATGTTAAGGAAATTTTATGCCATTATTTCTTTCAACATGTTCTCTATCCCTTGCTCACTTTCCCTCCTTCTGGCTTACCTATGTGGAATATTGTTATGTTTTATGTTGTCCCACAATCCCTTAAGCTGTCCTTCTGGTTTTTAAATTATTTTTTTCTTTTTGGTTCTCTTATTGAATGATTCTTTCTACCCTATCTTCTAACTCATTAATATGATACTCAGCTTCTCCTAATATGCTGTTATTCATTCCAATGTGTTCTTTATTAGTGCTGTCACTCTTCTTAGTTACTATATTTTCTCCCATAACTTTGCCATCATTATTTTGAACTCTGTGTCTGATAAATTTCTTATCTCCATTTTATTTAGCTCTTCTTCTGGAGGATTCTCTTCTTCTTTCATTTGGGGCATGCTTTTTTTGTTCCCCCATTTTAGCTGCCTGCTTTGATTGATTTGTGTTTCTGTATTAGGTAGATCTGCTATGAGTCCCAATCTCTAGTTCAGGACAATGTCAGATGCTATTTGTGACTGACACTGAAGCTATTAGAAATCCACAATTTGTGGCTCCCTCTGCTGGGGTGGTGCCTTTGGAAAGGACCAAGATGTGCACCAGGATCTGCTTTTCCTAGCCCCCAGGCCCAGAATTCAATCAGGCAAAGACTCAAAGTTTACAGAGTTCTTCCTCTGCTTGCAGTCCCATTGACACTCAGTTTCGATTAGCTTCAGGCTATCAGCCACAGGGTGGGGCAAAAGGTGTTCCACTGGGATGGGGCAACTGCTCCCCACTTCACACCCCCCCTCTGGGGGTGGTGCATAAACCACCTGGATAGGAAAGGTCCACAGGATAATGATTTTCTCTGCAGAGTGAGAGAATGACTTCACACAGGAAACTGAGGTGGCTGCCCTCTGAGCTCCAACCCCAGAACTGCCAATCCTGGCTTCTGCTCACACAGCTCCAGGCCACTCTGTACTCCCTCTGCCAGAGCCCAAGGCGAGTGCCTGCACTCAAACTTTTGTGTGTTCACCCTTTAAAATGGTGCCTGAATTTCCAGTTGTCTCTTGCTGGCAATTTCCAGTTGTCTCTTTCCACAGCCATTTGGTATGTGGGCACCTTTCTCAGTTCTGGTGCTTTCTGCTGGGGGGCCAAGCTTGGGATTTAGACCCTGGAGTTCTCAGTAGGAACCCCCCACAGCTTATATATCTCTCTGGATCTTTAGCTGCTGCCCATGGGAGTCCTGTCAGCCCTTTCATAACTCCATACTTCCTACCAGTCTCTATGTGGTCTCCACTTTCCATCCTTGGTTATCAGGGTTCTTTTCAGCTGGTTTTTCAGTTGATTTTTCTGGGTGGTTTTTCTGTATTTTAGTTGTATTTCCAGTTTAGTTCTGGGAGAGTGTCAGTGTAGCTTCCACTGAAGCCGCTGCCATTTTGGAATTCCAACAAGGACATTTTAAATGACATGACAGGAGAGTTCTTCGAGGTTTTTAGCAGAATAGCTAGGGCTTCAATGGCCTGAGGAAACTGCCACGTGTCCCTGTAGAGACATGGCTGATCCTAGGAAGCACTGCACCAAAGATTCTACCTTTAGTATAAAAACCTGTAGCATGGGCTTTGGGCAATAACATTGCAGATTCGTCTTATTTATTAAATTTTATACTCGGAGAGGATTTGTGTGGGTGGTGAGTCTTTCAGCGGAATGATCATGCAGAGCTTTGAGTTCCATTTTAAGCCAGACCTCAGGAAATCAGACTTAAACAGACAGGTGATGTGGCATCAGAATAAAGCTCCTAAGTTCACAGTATGGATTTTGTGCTCTGTTTCAATTAAATCCAAATCTTCTGTACTTATTAAAATTGAAGCTCTTTTTCCCTTTTTAATCAAATACAGTCTTAGCTACTCTCTCCGTCTGGGATCTTAAAAGCATATTGAATTCTCAGCCCATTTGTTTCTCAAAGCATTTAGAGTATGTATTTTAAAAACACACAAATACAATATTGTCAGTGAGTACTTAAAAGTTGGGCGATGAAGAAATTTAAAAGTAATTTCCCATTGAAGATATGCATAGATCCATGCATCACGGATCCTTAATAATGAACATTATCTGCTTATGGAAATTAGATGATCACTGTAGAGACCTGTATGAAGTCAGGTTTAATACATAAAGATAGACTAAAGATTTTAAAAAAATCGAGAGAAGACTATAATGAACAAATAGGTGTTTTCTCAGGTGTAATTCTAGCCGATACAGTGCAAAAATCAGAGGGAAAAAACACACAAGAAAAACAATTGCATTCTCTTGAGGGGCAGCACTTAAAACAAGTAGGAGCAGGAGGGCTTTCAAATGTGGGCAGCAACGCGGGGCTGAATCACCACCTCTTCTAGCTGTAATAACCCCTCCAGTATCAAGACGCTTCTGTAGAGCCACAATGCTGTTTGTTTATTGAAAGAAGCTCATTATATAAGGATTTTACACATATCCCTTAGCAAATCCGAGACAATCTTGCTTAGAGCTTTAGAGAATTTATCTTCTTTTTTAAATCTGCAAACAGACCCAGTGGATCAGGTTTTCTGTTTCTTCTTCCTAAACATCTATTACCAGTCCAGATGATCGTACCACCTCTATTTCCTCCTGTGGGTCCCCCAAGCACTGAAGTTTAACCATGTGTCATTGCTCAGCTTTCCTGCCAGTGTGTAGGGGAGTCAGGTTCTCAGTTTGGCCTGTGCTCTGTGGTTACTGTGCTTGCCTGGTGGCAGTCATGAGGGTTAACTCATGGAACAGCTGGGAATGACCAGAAATCCCATAATGACCAGAAATCCCATAATGCTCAGTGCTCTATTACCAAGAAGGATGACCAATGGCCCATGTTTCTACAACCCAAAGTTATGTTTCCTGTGTAGCTTCTGACAAGTGGCAGGTGCTTGGCAAGTCTTGATTACACATATATGAGTGATATCAAAGTCTTGTCAAAGTGTGACTAGTTCTAGTTTTTGTTAATGTTATAATTTACATCTATTTGCATGATTGCTTAATTGATGTTCTCAACCTTGGCTACACTTTGGAATCACTTGGAGACCTTTAAAAATACGTATGTGTAACTCTGCCCAGGTAGCTCAGTTGGTTAGAGCACCATCCCTATATGTCAAGATTGTGAGTTCGATTTTCGGTCAGGGCACATATAAGAATCAACCAATAAATGAATAATTAAGTGGAACAAAAAATTGATACTTCTGTCTCTCTCTTTCTCCCTTCTTCTCTCTCTCAAAATAAAATCAAATCAATAAATTAAAAAATATGTACGTATGGGCCTTATCCAAGGAAATTTTGACTTAATTGGTCTTGAGTTGGCTATGTTCTGGGAATTGTGAAAGCTGTTTGGGTGATTTATGCAACCAAGGCTAAGAATGGTTGCTATCCACTTAAACTCCCTCAGGTGGAGGGCACATCTGTTCACCATAATATTCCGGCACCTAGTTCAGTGCCTAGCATCTAGTAGGTAGGTGATCAATGAATGACTGTTGAATGAATAAAAGTGTGAAAACATTGCTTCTTGTTTTCTCTCTTAAGGGCAGCACAAGAGGAAGACGAAATGAATAGGGCTGAAGATGGTTCCACTGTGTTACCTGTGATCAAGCTCGGATGGCCACTGCATGACCTTGAAGGACTCCATCCCTGAAACATTCCTGAGCATCGGGGGAGTGTACTCAGTTTCTGGAAGTTTCAGAGGCAGGCACTCACACTGGCCTATTTCAGGACAAATGGTCGGATGGTTGAACAGATAAAACTCTTGGAAAAAAGAAGTTTTGAGACCCAGTAGCTCTTTCTTTAAACTTCTAGTCAGAAGGAAAATGTTAAAGCTTGGAGATTTTGTATAAAAAGCTGCTTGACTGTTAATTAGGTGAGCATTAGGAAGGAAAAAAAAAACAGGATAAAAAATCCTATCCTCAGTAAATGAGGAGGAAAATGCTTGCACAGTGGTAGGTCAGCAGGTAATGGAAAGATGAGGAAAAATGAGCCGGGGAGAATTCACGACTCATAAAGTTGACCAAGAAATGCAAATTTTATTTTTTACTGCAAACAGCTGAGTTTTTACTTTTCACAGTATCACTTGGAAATGTTCGGATTTAGGTGAAATGCGGTGCATTTAGAAAGATACCCCTTCAGTGGTGAGATTCAGAGTCAACACGTGGGTGCTGGTCTCACTGCGGTGAGTTGCCTGTTTTGCCCGATGACCTTGGAGTGCTTTCCTGCCCCTTGGCGGCTCCCGAAATGGAAAGTGGCACCTGCTTCAGTCCCAAAGCTGTCTCTGGTGAAGAGAGGGCAACTGTGGGGCAGAGGCCGCTGCCAGGGCTTTGTTCCCTGCCACATCACTAGGAGAGAATTTCAACACTAAATGTCTCCATAGCTTATAAAGTCGATATTGTCACTCCGAGAGGCCAGTCCCCAGCCAGCTCTCCCACTTTCCTCGTTTCCCTTAGGGATGTGAGAGGAAGACTTGGCCAGGCAGTGTTTCCACCGCTTGGAAAACGCAATAGTCTCAGAAACGAAGTCATCGCACCCAGGCCTCCACAGGACCAGCGGCATTGAACGTGTTCCCCCTGCCAGGCAGAGAGCATGGTATGTCTTAACTATCCCCCTAGAGCAGTGGTCTGCAAACTGCAGCTCGAGAGCCACATGCCGCTCTTTGGCCCCTTGAGTGTGGCTCTTCCACAAAATACTAGGTACCCTAATTAAGTTAATAACAATGTACCTACCTGTATAGTTTAAGTTTAAAACATTTGGCTCTCAAAAGAAATTTCAATTGTTGTGTTGTTGATATTTGGCTATGTTGACTAATGAGTTTGCCAACCGCTGCCTTAGAAGGAAGCTTTGATCTTTTTTGGTTACTTTGACAATCAATGTTTCTCTCTTACATCAATTTTTCCCCCTTCTCCCTTTCTCTGTCTAAAATCAATAAAAACATACCCTCGAGTGAGGATTAAAACACACACACACACACACACACACACACACACACACACACACACGATGCTGGAGTAAAACTGGGAAGGATATTGGAGGCATTACTCACTCCTTGCTGAGGAGGTTTGAATGTCCCTGTGCAGGGTCAGCAGCAGGGAGTGGAGGGTAGCAAGGGTAGCCCCATTCCAATGCTCCTATTAAATATTCTGACTTTGTAACAAGGCTCTGTAACTAGCTAGATATTAACCCGGCTTATTAGCTCACATTAGAGCATCTCCATTATCTAATCCCAGCCCGAGTCTCAGGCTTACCTCCCGTTTTTCTTCTCCTCCTTTGGTGTATGTACTAATGGCAGTTCCCTGAATGTGCTCAGTGCTTTCCCGTAGTCATGCCTTTGCATATGCTATTCACGCTGCCTGGAAAGTTTCCCCCTCCTTGATTTTCTGAAAAATCTCCTACTCTTCCTTCAAGTCTCTGCTTTCCTCCAACCACACCACAATAGGTTTTTTACCAGTCCCTATTTTGTGTCCCTGTATGCTTCTATGGTACCTGCCACACTACCCATCACACTGAAATGTTAATTATTGTGGATTCCTTTCAGGGTATAAATTAGATGTGTTTTCCACAGTTGTATCCCAGGACACAGTAGGTACTTGATAAATGTTTGCTCAATGAACCAGTGAATGAATTCTTTTGTGTAAATGGAGAGCCAGCGGCCAGTATCCTCTTGCAGGGATAGTTTATACAGCTGCTATCCCTCCCCTTTACTTTCTCTTCAGTATTATCTCATTTAGGGTAAGTACAATAAGCCTCCATCTTTGAATCTTTCTCCAGCGATTACTTCCTCTTTCTAGTCAACTTCTCGATGCCTTTTCGGCCTTTATTTTCTGTCCACTATTTAAAACGTGTGCTAGCCGAAACCGGTTTGGCTCAGTGGATAGAGTGTTGGTCTGCGGACTGAAAGGTCTCAGGTTCGATTCCGGTCAAGGGCACGTACATTGGCTGCGGGCACATCCCCCGTAGGGGTTGTGCAGGAGGCAGCTGGTGGATGTTACTCTCTCATCGATGTTTCTGGCTCTCTGTCCCTCTCTCTTCCTCTCTGTAAAAAAAATCAATAAAATATATTAAAAAATAAATAAATAAAACGTGTGCTAGCCAGGACTGGGCACAGAGCACCTTTAAGGTGTACGTCGATGACTGGGACATTGGAAGGCTTCTTGTGAAGTCCTTGTGGGTCACACAGGGCATCCCATGGTCACTTTACCTTCTTCCTTGATGACAGGACTTCCTTGCTGGCTCATATTTAGTTCATCTGTTCTGACTCTTGCCAGGATTATTTGCGACTTGGTCCTTGGTTGTCCCCTCCTCTATTAATCCATGTCTGGGTTTGTCTTCAAATGCTGCAGCTTGATCTGTCCCGTTCTCTTTCTGCTTTTAGAAGGCCCGTATCCTGAACTTGATTCTTGTCTCTCAGAGTATCTGCAATTCTATCTCACTTGGCTGTCTCTATGGATTTGAGGGGCTTCTTCCCACCCCCCACCCCCCTTTTAAATTGATTTCATAGAGGAAGAAGAGGAGATAGAAACATCAATGATGAGAGAGAATCATAAATTGGCGACCTCCTATACACCCCCTACTGGGGATAGAACTTGCAACCTGAGCGTGTGCCCTGATAGGGACTCAAACTGTGACCTCTTCGTTCATTAGTGGATGCTTAACCACTGAGCAACACTGGCTGGGTTGAGGAGCTTATTCTTTCTTAAAAATATATTTTATTGATTTTTTTACAGAGAGGGAGAGGGATAGAGAGCTAAAAACACCGATGAGAGAGAAACATTGACCAGCTGCCTCCTGCACACCCCCTACTGGAGATGTGCCTGCAACAAGTGTACATGCCCTTGACTGGAATCGAACCTGGGACCTTTCTGTCCGCAGGCTGATGCTCTATCCACTGAGCCAAACCGGTTTTGGCAGAGGAACTTATTCTTAGCAGAAGTGTTCTGTTTGTTGGCTGGGCTGATTCGAATAGAAAGCCTAACTTGGCAGTCTCTACACAGGTATTGAACAGGACACTCGTTCCAGTGGGAAATGTGCACAGTATGTCCACAGATTATGGTAAAACCAGTGAAATGTCATCTTCCTACGACTGTATGAGTAAAGCGATGGGGCAAAAAATAAGCGGTGATGGCAAGGGAGATGGGCAGAACAGTTAGAAAGCACAAAGGTCGGCCCCTTGCTGCTAACGCCAGGCTGCCTGGGTTTGAGTGAGCTCTGCCACGTCTGAGCTGTGTGGCTCTGGGCCGCTCACTCACCTTTTCTGAGCCTAAGCCTATTTGTTTAATAACGTTTTTAATAGCATCTACCTCATGGGGATGTTGTAAAAATCTAATGTGCTAATGATTGCTCATAAAGCACTTAGCACTATGTCTGACATGTAGCAAATGGTCAATAAAATTTAACTATTGTCACTTAATCCCCTTAAAAGATGAATTTACTATTGATTTCCCAATAGGCATCTTCTTCTGGATGTGGTTTCTCTTTCTTCCCCCTTCCCAAATTCTATCTTTAGCTGGAAATCTTAAGAGTTGACATCTGCATCTTTTAAAGGAAGGCAGTGGCCCAGATCTGTCATTTCCCCAACGATGCTCCATACTAGAGGCCTAGGAATGCCCCGAGACTCTGCCCCAGGGACCGGCAAGCGGCTCGGGTGGGCACAGCAAGAGCCCTCCCTCTCGCGTGGAAGAGAGCAAACTTTCATCTCTCTGTTTTACAAATTGGACTTTCACCTAACTATTTGCTTAAAGAAAGAATTTGTGAAGCGCAAGGAAGGTAAAATTTCCCCTCCAGCTTGAAAATCAGTGATTTTGAATGTAGGACATAATGGTAATTTGATTTCTGCCATTATTTCGTGAACACAGAATTAACGATTTGGGGGGGAATTGCATTACATGTTGCTTCACCCAGTGATGTAATAATCAAATAAAATAGATCCTAATTCTATTTAGTCAGCTTCCCTCTGTTGTTCTTCGTCTGCTTTGAGGGGACTGTCAAATTGAATTTGCTGTCCTCTGTGTTTGCCAAAGTTTATTATTTCAATTTACAGCAGCAGAGATGTTATAACCTGGTCCTTTATGTACTCGGTTGTGTTAGCTCCGATATTGTGCCAATCTGCTCCAGAGAGTGATTATGGAACAACGAGCCCTCCTTTGCTTTCAGAAAAGCAACGGGCACGTCTTTCTGATGTCTAGAGGGGTTGTGTGTTGGAGGCAGAATCGGGCCTGAGGGATCCTAATCTGCTTTTCTTATTCATAAATACCTTTACAAAAGCCCAACAAAACACTATTTACAATCTTCACAATGCCACAAATAAGCTAATGCCAAGTAAAGCAGGGGCTGTGCTTCAGAAAGGATGCTTTGAAAAGAGAGGGATCAGATCAAGCTCCAGATGCGTCTAATTCATTAGCCATAAAGCGTGCAGTGCTGGGTTGGTAATGAGATCAGAACACGCAGGAAAAGACTGAGAATGAGATCTCAAAAGTCCCACGTGGAGACGCCTGCTCCTGTCTCCAGTCCGTTCTGTGGTCTCTCTGTCCGAGGAGCCGCCGGCTGGAAGCAGGGAAGGAGTCTGGGCTGTCTTTCCCACTTTCAGTCTGACAGTGAACCTTCATGCCTGAGTTGGCCAGTCGGGTAACACATTAAATAAACAGGAGAAATTACTGCTTTTTCAACACTTAAAAATGATAATGGCATTATATTCTTGTAAAAATTCCAACAGTGCAGCAATGTATAGCAAAATTCCTCTTTCCTGTTCCCTGAGTCCCATTCCTCAAGGGAACCACTGATAATAGTTAGCAGTGGGTCCATTCAGAGTTTTTCTTTGGATAGTCAAATACCCAAACACACCCTCATAAGTACATATAAATAGATAAAAATATATGTATACACATCTATTTTAAAAAATATAAATGGGATTTTCCTTTTACTTACTTTTATATTTTTGGTATCTTTTCCTGGATAGATGGATACATTTACTTTTTTTTTTTAATGGGAAATGCGCCCTAGCTGGTTTGCTCAATGGATAGAGCGTAGGCCTATGGACGGAAAGATCCCGGGTTCGATTCCTGTCAAGGGCCCATGTCCAGGTTGCAGGCTTGTTCTCCAGTAGAGGGCGTTCAGGAGACAGCCAATCAATGATTCTCTCATCATTGATGTTTCTATCTCTATCTCCCTCTCCCTTCCTCTCTGAAAGCAATAAAAAATATATATATATATATATATATATATATATATATATATATGTATGTATATATATATATTTAAAAAAGAATGGGAATTACATTTTAAGGCGACTTTTGAACTGACTTTCTGTTGAAACCCAGGCAACTAGCAGCAGGGAGAGGTCTGCCAGCACCTGCAGGCGGAGCCCTGGGCCTCTGACCCCCTGACCTTGGAAATGGCTCTGTTCTGAAAGGCATCCAGAAGGCATGGCGAAGGACCACATCTCCCTTTCACACAGACAGACCCCGTTGTGAAAGAAGATGCCAGTCTAATCAAGTTGGTTTTCTGTCTGGCACTCGGCACCAACTTTAGTTTGGGAAACGAGGGAACCCATGTGACTGGGATTCACATCCCTTAGGGCCTGGTGGGGCGCAGAGGACCCTTGTTCACAGAGGCAGCCTCCTGGGATTCCTGTTTCCAGGAGCTCAGGGGGCTGGGATAAGTGAGGCATCCCTGCAGCAAGCCTGACTGACTTATTGAGATGCCGGGCTAGTGGGGAAAGTTCTGCAACTAATTCATTTAAGATAAGGGGCTTCTCCCGAAGGGCAACGCAAGGCAAGATCCTCCACTTCTCAGCGAGGCTGTCCGAATTGTCTGCCAGCCACTGGAGGATGAAATTGAGTCTAACGCCTCAGCATGCGTTACAAAGAACAGACCAGCCAGTAAATATGGAGAGGGTATAAGCAAAGCTTCTCCATCATTTACCTGCACTTTGCTTGGATGACGCAAAGTGGCAGAGGGCACCTCGAAGTGAGATTAGGTGCTTGAAACATGGCCGCAGGGACTGAGTGAGTGTTTCTGGAGGGGACCTCATTGTGGGGAGGTGGTTGAGGACAGACTTCCCAAAGGGTTTTCTACCCGCATGTGTGATTACATGTTCAGGGAACTATGTAATTGATAATATACTTTTTTTCTATTCCTGTGTAAATAAGTTCTTTTTTTTAAAACTTCACAACCTATCATATTTAAACACTTGTCAAGCAATAACCCACTGGTAGCAGGAAATGATCAAAGTCTCCCAGCAGGATTCAGGGTGCTGCTGCCGGAACTGATAGATCTGTAGAGCCTCCTTGAAGAGGAGCCTTACTGCAGAGGTTTAATTTGTGAAACAGAACCACATAATCTCAGTTATTTGAGCATTTATGTGGGGAACTCTGAATCTATTTCAAATTGGCCTGCTTTTATTTTTTTTAAACAGGGTATAAAGTATGTTTCTAATTCTGTGTGGAGGCATGAATACACATATTATAGTCAGATTTTTCTCTCCGGTAAAAGTCAACAAAGGGAAATATATAGCTGTCCCTTAATCTGGGATATCTGTCACCATTTAAGTCTATCGTCCACGTATAAAGACAATGTCAAAGTCATTTGTGTAAATAACAGAAAAGACGACTACCATTTTATCATGCGTGAGGAAACAGTGTGTTGAAGGAATTTACTAGGAAATCAGTATTTGTCATCACGCGTCTTTTTTATGGTTTATAAATCCTAGCCTAATTTACAAGGGTTTAAGGCCTTTCACCCAAATATAAAAAGTGACCCATTAAAGTTAACGAGCCTTCTTTATCGGGGCTCATCTTTTAAATTTGCCATGTGATTAAATGAAAGGGAGATGGGGAGCATTTAAAGTGCCAGCCACCGAGAGTGCCCCGGGAAGAGATGAGGGGTCCAAGGATTCTGAGACCTGGGAGAACTGTATTTGCAAGTGACAGGAATAAAGACACCGAAGGAGGCTGACACTTAAAACAGTATGCTACTCATAAATTTTGATGGAATATTGGTGGATGAACATTTTAAAAGATGAAGGTCAGTAATAGGTATGAAAGGATTTGAGTAGAATGGAAAAGACCCTCAGGTTAGAATATACCACTGCAAAACCGTTACAAGGCATAACTATATTTGTGGGAAGAAAAACTATTGACTACAAATTTGGTAAAACCTGAGCATAAGATCTTGTCTCCAACCTTATCATTAAATTATACTTGAAACCATAAAACTGGAGGAAAACATAGGCAGTAAAATCTTGAACATTTATCTTAGAAATATCTTTTCTGATATATCTTCTTTGGCAAGGGAAACGAAAGAAAAAAATAAATTGGACGACCTCAAACTAAAAAGTTTATGCACAGCAATGGAAACCACCAACACAACAAAAAGGGCAACTTACAAAATAGGAGAAATTATTTGCCAGTGATACATTTGATAAAGGGTTAATACCCAAAATTTATAAAGAACTCAGACAATTTAACACTAGAAAAACAAACAACCCAATTAAAAAGTGAGCAGACGTGAACAGACAATCCACTAAGGAAGACATACAGATGGCCAATAGACATATGAAAAGTTGAGCAACTGCACTAATTGTCAGAAAGATGCAAATTAAAATCACTCTGAGCTAACACCTCACACCTGCCAGAAAGGCGGTCATCAATAATAAATTAATAAACAAGTGTTGGTGAGGATGCCGAGGAAAGGGAACCCTTCTGCTCTGCTGGTGGGAATGCAAACTGGTGCAGCCACTATGGAAAAGAGTGTGGAGGTTCCTCAAAAAATTACATATGGCACTGCCATTTGACTCAGTGTTCCCACTTCTGGCGATATACCTGAAGAAACCCAAAACATTAATCCAGAGACTATGTGCACCCCTACGTTCATAGCAGCACAATTTACAACAGCTGAGATACAGAAGCAGCCCTAGTCCCATCTATAGATGAGTGGATAAAAAAGCTGTGGAACATTTGCACCACAGAATGCCTCCTGGTCATAAAAAAAAATGAACTTCACATTTTACAATAGCATGGATGGACCTACAGGTAGTGTGCTAAGTGAAATAAGTCAGACAGAGAAAGACAAATACCATATAATTTCACTTATAGATGGAATCTAAGGAACAAAATAAACAGACACAATAGAGGTCAACTCATAGATACAGAAAACAGACTGACAGCTGTCAAAAGGAGGGCATGGGGTGGGTGATGGGTGAAAAGGCAAGGGATTAAGTAGCACAAATTGGTAATTATAGAACAGACACAGAGATGTAGGTTACAGCATAGGGAATATAGTCAATAATATTGTGATAACTGTGTAAGGGGCCAGATGGCTACTTGAAACATCGGGGGACCACTCTGTAAAGTACATGATTTTCTAATCTGTATGCTGTACATCTGAAACTGATGCAGAATAATACTGAATATAAACTGTAATTAAAAAGTAAAAAGAAAAGAGCTCATATCTCCCAGTCTCTGTGGGAGGGCAGGAGCCTAACATTGATAATTGACCGCAAACACAGACGGCCTCCTCACACTGACCATCCCTCCATAGTAAAATCCTCCAGAGCTTTTCCATGAACTCATCCCAGCTTTAAAAATCCTTTTCAGAGGAGGTGAACTCAAGCTCTCTAAAGCAAGTTTTGAATAAAATCTTCCTTGCCCATTTCATTGGCCCAGTGCATTTTTTCTTGAACCACACACAGTCGACATCTGTTGAATTTGAAGAATTTGAAAGTTTTATTCTCATGGATAGCATCCACTTAGAAAAAATAAGTGAAAAATGTTTTTATTTATGAAAACATTTGTGAAAAATGTTAATGTTGGAGGAAATGTTACAAAACAAAGCAAAGTGACTTTATAGGTGGCTGAAGGTATCCATACCAGGAAGACAACCAAACATAATTTGAAGAATGGGCTAATACCCTTTTAATAAAGCACTTATATAGCTAAATTATCTTATCCAGAACAATTTAAACTGAACTACATTATATAGAAGTGCTTAGCAAGGTACAGATGCTCGGGAATGTTTAAGTGTCAAAGAGGAAAGTCTTTTCTTTTGTGGTTATTTCCCTTATCATCACCCTGATGAAACCAATACCAGTGGAACCAGAATTTTAGAGCTGACCCATGTTCTCCATATTACCGACGAAGTAACTGAGAACCAAACAGGATGGCTCTTTGGTGAAGGAGCAGAAACTGGAAACCAGGCTGCATGATGCCCAGTCTCCTGTTTTTTTTGCTCTCTCCTAGAAATTTGAGGTCTCCTCTGGGGTTATATTTTAATTGGAAGGAGAGCTTTAACTGAAAAGACTTATGCAAAGGCCAACTAGCAGAATTGTTTAGGTGGAGAAATATAACTTGAAGAAAGAGAAGACCCTTGCTCGTCCTTTTTAGTCAATCGCCGCTTCATGGAGCTTTACAGTTGATATGGCTCTTTCACGTGCATCATCTGATTGGATCCCCCAAACAAGCTTGATGGGGCAAGAAGCAGCTTGATTAAATGATTTTCCAAAGGTCGCCTGGCTGCTAAATGGCAGAGCAGAAACTAGAATGAGATTTTTAGCTCATCTGGTTTTTCAAAATCTGTGTCTATGATAGGGAACCCCACTGTAGCAGATCTTAGAGACAGAGTGTGGACAAAGAGCGGGACAAATAGCAAACACATATGTTTTTGACTGTTTTTTTTTTTTTTAACTTACCTTTATTGTTCAGAGTTTTACAGATGTCTCCCCAATCTTTTCCCCCTTACCCAGCACCACAGGTTCTCGCCCTGCCCCAGGCCCTCACCACTCCATTGTCTGTGTTCATGGAGAATGCGTATATGCATATAAATTCTTTGGTTAATCTCTTTTTGCCACCCTGCCCCAATTCCCTCTAGATTAGTTAGTCTGTTCCATGTTTCCAAGCCTCTGGTTCTATTTTGTTCATCAGTTTATTGTGTTCATTAGTTTCCACATGTGAGTAAGATCATGTGCTACTTGTCTTTCTCTTGACTGGCTTATTTACTCAGCACAATCATTTCCAAGTCCCTCCACGCTGTCTCAAAGGGTAATAGATCCTTCTTCTTTTTCTTTTTCTTCTTTTTTCAGCTCCATTTTGTAAATGTACCACATCTTTTTTATCCACTCATCTACTGATGGGCACTTGGGCTCTTTCCAGATCTTAGTAAATAGTGCTGCTATGAACATAGGGTGCTATTAATGATAGTTTTGGTAAGTGCAAATGCCTGAAAAATACAGATTGTAATGAGAATTTATAAGAGGATCTTAACCTTGCCGGGAGGTGAGGGTTGGATCAGGAAGGCTAGCCCATGGAAGCGGCATTTCTATTCCTGTATTAATTAACTAGAGTTCAACATCAGTGGGTTCTACACTGTGGCCTGAAAGCTTGCCCTAGCAATATACCGAGAAATGAGAAATAGAATGAAATGGTTATATGGTTGTTTGTTTGTTTTTTAAATCAAGCTAACTATATTAAAAATAAAGGTCTGTCTTATATCCTGAGATTGTCTTTCCCTTTTTAGGGTTTTAAAACACCCCTTTCATTCTTATGGTAAATACAGCAAATATTTTTTCAGTGAATTACTGGAGGCTATAAAAATTTTCAAATCTTGCATCATTTCCCTAATTTTATTTAACATATTTTTAGGTAGTGAAGTCCCAAAGTCTGGAGACCAATGATCTATATCCTGCTACAACCGTAGCCTCGCGCTTTCTTTTTATTTCATGAGCAGAGAAAAGACCTTTGCTTTGACTAACCTAATAAATCACAGGAATAAGATGGTAAGCACCTTTGTACGTGTGTGGGATATAGGATTAAAACTAATGAGACAAACTCAGAAGCTTAATGTTATTTCAGGAAACAGGAATAAACAGAGAATTTGAACATGCTATTTTTGTGTCCTTGCTAGGAAGTTTCCTAGCAAGCTATCAAGTCAACCTTTGTATGGATGAGGGTGAGAGTCAGGGCAGAAGGAGAGGGAGTTGAAATTGAAAGCTGCTCTGACAAAGAGAAGGCAAAGGCTGGCTGGGGTGAGAAGAGGGAGAGGTTTCTTGATCCCTGTTGCTCGTTTGGTAGAGAATTTCTTTCTCCGTCTCTCCTCCTGGCCTTCTTTGTATCTATCAACAGATTCTGTTTATGTGGTAGCTTTGTTGAAGGCTGTCCTGCTGGCAGAGTGCCCTCCCTCATTGGAATGTGTCACCGTGCAGAGGGCAAAATCAATCGATGGCCCTTCCTGGCCTCCCCCCACTCTTCCTGCCCTTATAAATACTTTTATTTGCATTCTGTCACTGTGGCTGTAGCTTATCCCTTTGCATTTGCCCTTTCTAGTTGAAAGTCATTAATCTGCAAATGCAACTAATTAGCCCTTCGCTGTTCAGGGAGCAGAAAACACTGCTCGCTCATCGTTCTCGTTTATTGGACGCCAGAAAACGTACACTTAAGGATCAATGGATCTTGCCAATGGAAAGAGTGCTCTGTATAATCACACAATTGACCCTGCAAAGCTATGAAATGAGAATTGCACAGAGGGCCTCAAACCTGCCCCAGAGGGTGTGGTGACTTACACAACAGGCTTGCATTTCTTGTTTTCTCAAGTAAGTTGTGCCCATTTGTGAGGGGAGTCATCTCAATCCATCTTCTTGAAGAGCGGGGCACAGAAAATTAGGTGAAATTGGGTGCATTTCAGCCCTGACATTTTTCTTTTAGGAGGAAGATTGAACTCAAGACCTCAGGGTTGGCTTAAGGTTGGAAAGGCCAAGTCACTTTATCTTATTTTTTTCCAATGGGGGGGGGAACCCCTATTTGTTCCAAATAAAAATTAAAATGCTTATACCTAGCTTTCCTTTTTTTAACCTTAAAAAAGAGACACAAAGGACTACAAGTCTCCAGAGAAAACTCATGATTCCCTTGAAGGAAAATAATTTTTCTACAGAGGCAAACGTTTTAAGACAAATTAGAGGCAGGGTACCATTGGGATGTTGATTAGACAAGCGGTTTAAGCCACAGATAAACCACCTTCCTAGTAAAAAACAAACATAGTATCCAGTTATGCTGTGAGTGCACTCATGTGTGGGTGTGTATGTCTTTGTATGTGACATGTATGTGTGTGTGTGTGTTTGTGTGTGTGTGTGTGTGTGTACAGAAATGCTTTTCACCACAGGGAAACTGAATGTTAAAAAGGGCAAGACATATGTGGAAAATATTACATCTACCTGACAAAAAAATCTAGGGAGAAAAAAATTGCCTACAATAACATATACCTGGTACCTGGTAACCTCTGGGGAGAATGAGTTAGGCAGCTGGAATAGTTGAAGCCCATTGGAAAGAGAGTAGGTGTTAAAGAGGATTGTTTTTTATCACTGGCCACAGCCCACAATCTAAACCATTAGTAGAAATCCTGCACAGGTCTCTGCGATGGGTCTGAAGCTCTGTCTACAAGCTACTGGGAGCCAGGTCCTTTTTGGGTCTGTGCTTAGAGGGCAGATTCAAGCTCTTGGTGCAGGACCAGAGAGCTCCTCATTTTTATTTTTGCCTGGTGGTGAAACAGTTCTGTGCATAAATGGGAATGTGCATTTAAATGAACAAGAGAAAGAAACCGTTTTCTTCTCTTTCTCAGAATATTCACATCATTTAAGAACAGCTAACAAAGTTGGCTTTCTTTGACTAACTCCATTTTTCTTTAACAAATATTTTTTTTTACCTTTTTCTTTCCTTTCCTTCTCTTGCTCAATCACTGTGTGTGTCCCTATAATGGCCCTATAATCCTCCACAGACTGGGTATGGCTGTGCTTTCCACCCCTTCTATGCTTTGAAATAAATAAAAATAAATGACATGGCTTGCACTTCAGCAAGTCAATGACCGGCCAGTTTTTAGTCTTGGATGACTCAAGCTTGTTCTAGGTCAGACTTAGGAGATATATTAAAGAGATACACAAGTCTGATTCCACCAAAGAGTCAGGGATTGACCCCAAAGATGGGATTCTAACAAGAATGGTGGTGAACCCCTGAAGTTTATGAATTTATAACTTTTAAAAATACAACATTAGAACCTAAGGTGACATTAGAGAGCGATGACTAAGGATTTGGCAACATGAAAAGGACCATTTAAAGGACTCGCAGTATTTTCAATAGAATGTTTACAATAGGCTGTGTCTACACAATTACAGGCTATGATCTCTTGATATGCTAGCCCTACATGATTCCCAACATCTTGATGTTTGCAACAATTAACATGCTTGGCATAGAGTGAATTAAGGGTTCAGAAACTTTCTGTGGGGTGACGTTACTTTTATTTACTAAAAACTTTACAACTGCTGGCCAGATTAGAGCAGGTACTAGTGCTGGCATTCCATTTATGATTCCACTGTGAAGAGGACAAGGGTGCTCCAGTGAGGAGGGGAAGTAAGGGCTGTTACCTAGTTCATTTATAGGAACCTCGGGTGTTTTACTGCTATCCTGTGTACAGTGTCCATCACGGAATCAAAGACTTCTGTAAACACATCGAAAGCACAAGGGACATCTATGATAAAACCTTAAAATTAATATATATTTCTAAGAGGAAGAGGGAGATAGAAACATCAATAATGAGAGAAAATCATTGATTGGCTACCTCTTGCACGCCCCACTACTGGGGATCAAACCCACAACCTGGGCATGTGCCCTTGACTGAAATGGAACCTAGGACCCTTTAGTCTGCAGACCGATGCTCTATCCATTAAGCCAAATCAGCCAGAGATAAGCTAAAAGCTTTTGAATTTTCAATAATTGGGACTATTTTTTGAGTGCATAATATAGGCCATGCACATTACTAGAGACTTTATGTATGTAACCAGTTTACTAGCATGCTATGGGTGACCCAGTTATTCATATTTAACAGATAAGTAGATTCAGGGCTGGAGCGGCAAGTAGCCATCTTGTTTGCAGATGGCTGACCTTGGGTTTTATCTTGCAGCTTTTTTATTTTTAGTATTGAATATTTTCAGAAAGGAACATGATTCCTAGTAGCTTCTTAACTATTTTAAAAAATGTTTTATGCATGTAGGAATAGTCCTACTTTTCCAGTGCTACTCTTATCACACATAGGGTGTGGTTGGAAAATGTTTTTAGATTAAAATACAGTCACTTTTGTTTGCAGAAATGGTCTAGATTAAAAATCCGTGACTATCTCTGGGTTGCAAGAGACAGAATTGGAAAAATTCAACCCTCTCACCCTGTCCTTAAGTGTAATGATTAATGTATCATTACAAAATGATCTATGTGCCCACAGATTACTGCCTGAATCCTTATGTCTACTTTATGACTTATTGTTTGCCTGACATCACTGAGCATTTTGTCTAAAGATAAGTGAAGGATTAAAGTACTTCCCTTTTTTTCTTAGCTAGGATTAAAAGAAGAGAGAGAAAGAGAGAGAGAGAGAGAGAGAGAGAGAGAGAGAGAGAGAGAGAGAGAGAGAGAAGTAGGAGGAAGGAAAGAAGGAAGAAAAAAAAGAAGGAAGGAAGGAAGAAAGGAAGGAAGGGAGGGAGGGAAGAGAGGAAGGAAGAGGAAAATTAGGCAGAAAAAGAATCACACTAATGCTCAGTTAAAATTAAGCAACTGGAATCAAATCAATCATGTGTCAGTGAAGCATATAAAAAGTTTAATGGATGCTTAATGATAACCAAACCCCCAAAATTGTGTTCTGATAAACAGCTGATATTATTAGATATCAACATTGTTCTATACATCCTAAGACCATAAGTATGGGTGTATTAGCAACTTGTGAAATTATATAACACTCTCAAAAACCAACTGAGGAAGAAAAATGTGAAATTCAGATGTTCAAATTAGTGGAATTTAAAAGAAACATATATTAGTGATCCAGCTTAGTTCTGCAGTTTTCTTGATTCATGCCCTTCTGCAGTGGTTGTTTTCCACTGTGGCCGAAGATGGGAAAAGCAAGCTGGTCTTTTAAATTTATTGCATTACATTAGTTGCACTATAAGATTCTTTGAAGATGATTGTCTTGTGGATTCGAGTTCCAGATCAGTGGGCATTTGGCTGGAAGGATTTATTTTGTGTGCTCAGAGAATTAGGCCTTAAATCAGTGTTACTGGAGGCGGCAGAGGGCTTGGTTTATACAACCACAATAACTAACTCACTGGGGAAGTGTTTGTGGGACCCTGTCCTGATATTCCAGGGGAAGTGTGTGTTTGGCTTTAAATTCTACAAAGCAATACAACAGAAACATTAGCTCCCCTATCGCCACGCGTTTCTTTCGCTTGGTAAAAGAGACTCTATGTGGAGAAGAAATCGGTGCATTGGTTTGTAATGTGTGAGGGACTTGAACTTTTGATTCCATGAAGAACACTCAGATTGAATTATATCAGGTTCCGGGGACATTTTAAGTGGAAGGCTGCCTAAGTCCCCTCTAACACTTTTTTTCTTTTTCTGAAAAAAACAAACAAAACAAAACAAACAAATGCTTCTGATAGAAATAGCTTCCAGGACAGACAGAATAATATAGATTTGTAACCATTCATTTTTTTTTTAATTCAACTATTAGTTCTTCAAACAATTAAGCACCCACAGAAGGCAGGCTCTGCAGTTTAGGATGCTGGAGTCTGGTGGTTGAAGGCAAATTGGGAATGAATGTTTACCATTCCTGTAAGGCAAGTACCACATGCCTTGGGAACCAAGAGGAGGGAGTGAGGAACCACACAGAAAGAGGGTAGGTACGTCCTTAAAACGGGGAGAAAAGATGCTAGCCCTTGGTCTTCATGAGCTCCCGAAATGCAGCCAGGGTTAGCAGCTCTGCGTGTTCCGCTGCCTGGCAGGGAGGAGGTGCTGTGGACAAGGTGTGGGAAGTCCTAGAAACTTCCTACTGTGTACGGCACGGATGACTTATTGTCTGCCTGACATCACTGAACATTTAATTGGAAGATAAGTAAGGGATTAAAGTACTTCTTTGTTTTCTCAGCCAGGGGTAAAAGCCGAAAGAGAGAGAAAGAAGGGGGGAGAGAGAGAGAGAGAGAGAGAGAGAGAGAGAGAGAGAGAGAGAGAGAGAGAGATTATTATCTAGTTTTCTCAATGCTAGATTCCCTTCGGCACCTTGATAGTGGTCTTGGCTTGCATTATGTTTTTTTAAAGTCTGTTGGTTCTATTACAGCCCCCTGGTACAAAACAAGGCAGATAGACCCTCTAACCTGACAGCCTTTTAAATGTTCATAGTGAGCTTGTGGTCAACCAAAACCCCTAGGCATTTTCCCTTTTTTTCTTCATACAAGGGGCTGCAAACCTTTTTTTTGCATTCCATTTGTGCTATTGATTGGTTTTAATTTAAAAGTAGGACTTTGCATTTATTCCTTTAAAATTTTATTGATTTGTCTCTGCTTTACTGTTCCAGTTTAAAGATCATTTTAAACCTGCCTGCTGACATCTCTCATATTAGCTATTCTGTCCCAGTCTGTGCCATCTATAAACTTGATTAATATGCTGTCTATATCTTTCTCCAAGTCCTCGGTTGGAATGCTAAAGAGATAGGTGGGAGGAGAGAGCCCTAGGGAATTTTACCAATCATAGCCTTTTGGGTAGGATTGTTTAACTAGATACAAGCCAACCTAATCACCCAAGCTCATTACTTTGCTATTCAAAAGGTGTTACAAATACATGACCTTCTGAATTGGTTGGCCCAGGAGTGTTCTGGTTTACCTGGTTAAGTTAAGCCTGTTGTTTAACACTAACTAGATAGTGCTTTTTAATTTTTATTCATTTTTGTTTGTTTGTTAATCCTCAGCTGAGGATATTTTCCCATTGATTTTTAAGGAAAGTAGAAGAGAGAGAGAAAGACAGAGAGAAACATCGATGTGAGAGAAATACATTCATTGCTTGCCTCCTACACCAGCTCCTACCAGGGCCTGGGTCAGAGAGGAGCCTGCAATCAAGCTACCTGCCCTTGATTGGAATCACACCTGGGACCCTGAGGTCCATAAGCTGACGCTCTATCCACTGAGCCAGACAGGCCAGAGCTAGATAGCGCATTCTTTCACTCTCAAAAGTATTCTGGTTTGGGCAAAGAATATTATGGCTGCTCTAATTGTTAGAGACCACACCAAACCCCTTGGGGAACTCTAGAACATGCTCTTCATGGGGCTCTCTGACCTCCAACTTATTAGCCTTCGCACACAACAAAATGAGGTTTATTTGCCAGATTTTTTTCTTAATCTTCCCATTGTTCCTAGTAGGCACACGTTTTTCTGACTGTTTCCACGTAATCTAAGTTTTATTTCTTTTCCTATTGGGAACTAAATTTAATTTACCAGTCTATAATTATAGTTTTTGTTTATTGTATACTTGCTATGCCCAAGTGTTTTATGAGTTTTATCTCATTTAATCCTCATCATAACTCTGAGGCAGGGATTGGCATTGCAATTTACAGGTAAGGAAAGTGAGCTAGCACAGGTTAAGTAACTTCCCCAAGGTCTCAGAGCTCATAAAAGGCAGAGGCAGAATTCAAACTCAGGCAATTGGGCTCTAGAGTCTTGATTCTGTTTCGCTAATTTCCAGAATTCAGTCTTTTCCCCATTTGAAATCTGTGACACACACACACACACACACACACACACACACACACACACACACACCGAAATAGAAATGAAAGAAGCGAGGTCAAAAAAATACTCTCCTCCTAGAAAATCATTTAAAGCTAGGCAATAAAGTGAAAGTAATATAAATTTTCTAGGGCACTAGCAGGAATTGATGGAATTACACAATTTAAAGGACAAAGCTGAGGGACACCCTGCAAAGCTTCTGACAAATGGGCCATAAAAGTGCTCAAAGACCACTGTGGTTCAGAGACATTTTTCCAGCCCTTGAACATCTCTTGCTCCTAGATTGACTGGCAACATTTGCTATCCCTTTTCTGCGGCCCAGGGAGGGAGAGAGAAAGAGAGAGAGAGAGACCACAATGAGCCTATAAGCCCATTCTGGGCCATTTCTCCTAGGAAAGTGATCAGTTTCATATTGTGAGAGGATGTGAGTGCATGGGTGCCACCACAGAATGTTTCAAAGGGAAGAAATCCAATCGTTCCTGACCCATTTCATTAGTTTTATATCCTTATTTTTTGCGATATTTGGCACGCAGGAGTGCTCCTTAATTGCTTGTTGAGCGAATGGACGCGTCCTCAGGACAGTTCGCCGCAATCTTAGTGAGGAAGGAGGAAAGGATGCTGTTTCTTCAGAGGCCCACTGTCTGATTTGTGTTTTGGCTCGGAATGCTCAGGTCTGCAATTCCTTATCCATGGAGTTTTTCCAAGGATGTCACTGCCCAGGGAAGGGACACCCTTTCTCACCCTCTCCAAGCATGTTCTGCATGTCAAGACACATAACTTGCTTATTATGCTATGCTAATGAAGGTACGGCCTGTGGCTCGGAAGGGGCCTCGTTCTGTGAAAGGCAGAAAGAAAAGGACTCCCATAAGGAACCTGGACCAGAGAACATTTTATTACAAGACTCGCTCCTTCTTAAAGACAGTAAACATGATGAATTTCTCTTTGCAGCTGGATTTATGAAGATAAACGATTCTCTCTGTGGTTGCCTTAACTGGGTTTGCCTTGTGGTCTGAAGCCGCGTTGCAGCCCACACAGACACAGGCATTGCCATCCCTAATGACCGGGAGCGCCGTCTGTCTTCTCTGCGTGCCCGCGCGGGGCTCCGGAGAGCGACGCTGTGTTTTCGCCCAGGGACGGAAAAGGACGCATCCCACTCCCATGTATTTGTGGCAAGCATTTCCATGTTTTCTGTAAGGGAAGCCTGGGACTGCCTTCAGTCCGGCTTCTTCAACTTTTTATAGCCCTCTTTCCAAAGTTGGGCTGAAAACACTTTCTGCTGAGACTTTTTTGCCCCTCCCCAAATACCAAGCCGGGAATCGGTGGCGGAGCTTAGTGTGTGCTCCTCAGACATGCACTCCCACTCTGGCTTTCTGCTGAGCCTGCACGGGAAGGGGAAGTGGACGGAAGCGGGGGCGCAGGGGGATGTGTAGTGATGTGCCTCACTCCGAACGCCCTGTTCCAGCCCCAGTGCCCGGGCACAGCCGCACGAGGGAGCCCGCCCCACTTCGCTAATGATGGCAGCGCGCATCATTGCCTATGCAGATCACAGAAGAAAGCCATTCTGCTCAGCTCTAATTCCATCAGGATCATTTACCTTTTGAAGGATAGAGAAGAATGAATTGGAGATCAAAATCATCAGCCTTATTTGGCTTCATCCAAGATTTATGGCAGCTGCTTTCAAGGGCAACTGGAAGAAGAAAAAAAAAAAAAAACAGCCAAGGCAGTCACTCTGTGCCGCTTCTTGTCTTTCAATATTTTATAAATGTTACGAGCAAAGTCAACCTCTGGGGACATTAAAATTAAAAACCTCCATCCCTCCCCTGTATTGGAATAAAAGCACATATCAATAATTGCTCTATTTAACTATGCTCATCTGTAACATAGCTCTTAAGATTACGATTGCGGAAACCTATGTTTAGTTTACTATTCATTTGCCAAAGGTTATTATAATGTGGGATCCGTGTTTCTGTGATGTCAAAAGCATTAAACTTTGATTTACATGGTTAATAATACAGCACCCATGCTTGCTAGCTTGAGACTTGAGTTCATTTTTTTTTTTAAAGCAAACATTTACGGGATATCAACCGACATTTGAAATGAAGATATATTGTTCTTAATTTAAGTGCCTTGATGTGCAGCCAAAAAAAAATCAACTTACATATATAAAAGGAGGACATTTGCTGTGATCTTTGAGGAAGTAAATAAGGTTGCTTTGGTTTCTTTAGATGCTTGGATTAGTTTTGACAGCAAGAAATAGATCTTGCGTCCATATGATAAAAGACTACAATGCAAGTAAGGCTGATACGGTGGCTCACAAATTATCCCGCGGACCAAGCACTATAGACAAACATTGATAAGGCAAATTAGGTTTCTATGTGCAAGATGCTCAAAAGTCTTAAACTCCTCTTTTCAATAGTAGAACACTTGTTCTTAAAGACATGCCAAGGGGATCTTCTTCTTGCCTATGTTAGTATTTACAAGAGACGAATTTGCCATCAGCCTTTGTCAGCGGGGCCCTTAGATGCTCTGCTCCTGGTCATGAGAAATGTAAGATCTTAAATGTCAAAGGGAAATGGACAAGAACCAACGCAATGAGATCTGACTCATGAGAAGTGCTTAACATTGAATGAATAGCGGTCTCTGGGATGAGTGGGCGAGCCAGAGAGATCTAGGTTCCAATTCAGGTTCTGTCTTCTTAGCTGGGCTGCCTTGGGCAAGTTACTTAAAATCTCTGAGGGCAAGCTCCACACATTTTCCTGAAAAATGGAGGTATTTCCCTCCTATAGCTGTTGTGAGAATGGAATAATTTAACGTCTGTTAAGTGTCTGGAACAGCTCTTGATGTATAGAGGGATCTGGATATGTGTTGGTACTTTTCTCTAATCCCCTTTCCTTATTGGAATTTAATATGAGATTCACAAAATGATCAAAGGATTTATTTACCGTTAGGAGTGATTATTTGAGAATCTTGGAAGGTTAATAATATGATAGTTACACCTGGGGATGGGCCTTTATGATGGGTCTTGCTGTCATATTCACAGACATGTAAAATGGAGAGAGAGCGAGCTCGCGAGCTCACGCAAGTTCACACATCCTTTGAGCTATATGTCTAAGGGCATGTAACTGAATTGGAGTTCACTGGTGTCAGGGTGAAGGCGCTGGCTCAGACTGCCATTCCATCCTCCTTAGCCCACTTTTCCAGTCTTCCTGGATTTCATTCTCCCTCTATCCCACTCAGTTCCAGTCACATTAGTTCTCCTAATAGTTTCCAGAGTGTGTCCTATTCCATCCCTTTGCTCTCAGGTCTCTGCACTCACTGTTTCTTATGCCTGGAACAAGTTTACTCATAGTTTTAGAACAATGGACTTCACATCTTAAATATTAACTCCTCAGAGAGACTTTTCCTGGTCATATTAGCTCAGACAGCCCTCTCACCACCATTTTCCATACCACAGCAGCCTTTTCTTTTCTTTTCTCCCATATCTAAAGCTATAATTATTGTTTTAGTTTCTTTATCATCTTACCTACTTCTCTGCTCTACTGCCATGCATGGCTTAGCACACAACACAGGGCAGGTACCTAATAGCAACAATAATGATCCTAACAAAAACAATAGCTCTTCTACTGCCAGCTGCTGTTCCTTTGTCTATGAGCTGTTTAATCCTCCTAAAAAATTATGAGGTGTTACTGTAATTTCCCCATATTATAGGCATAGAAACTGAAGTGCAGAGTAGTTAGTAGGGTTGCCTATGGTTACACAACCAGTAAGGCGAGTATATGAATGGGCACATGAATTTCAACCATGGCAGCCAACTTGTCTTCTCCTTGGATTGCCCTGAGACTTTCTGGCTCCTGAATGAATTAGAAAGTTCTATTTGAATTTGCAAATGATCCCTGTCTCCTTGCTCCTCTTCTCTGCCCCCTGTCCTCCCACCACCCCCTGCTACCTTGTAAATGGGCATTGGGTCCCGTGTTTTCCCAACTGGCAAGGAGAGATGGGGTCAGAGCTGTGTCTTACTTGGGTCACTTACATAAGAAAATGGTGTGATGCTTTGAGGAGAATCACTTATAGGGCCTTAGTAGGAGGTGTGAAGACTTCTGAAGGAGGAGGTGTGAACACCAAGGACTGGTCCTAACCCGTGCTTGCTGAAAAGCATGTACTCACCAACACCTCAGTGATGCAGAGCAGTCATGGGGTGACATGCACAGCTTTAGAGGAGCTTATTTAGAGCTGAAACAGTTTTGTCTTCACTCTGACAGGCTCACATGTTGCTAGGATCTCTGGTCCAATCCTCTCCCTCGACTCTGAGTGTCTCAGACAGTATTTCCCTTATTTAGACCTGCACCCTTCCTTGAACATGAGCCCTTGCGCTCTGTGGGGCGGTGGTGCAGGGGGAGCAGGGGGTGTGGGGGCTGTGGGTCCTCACGTGGAATGCCTCTGGCCTGCTGCGTGGAGCGCTAGCCTGTACTTCCACACGCTGCCTCCTTCTGCCACAGTGGGCTGTCACTTCCCAAGCTGGCAGGTGCCCTGGCCGCTGTCACCCCCTGCCTCATTTTACACCGATTGCCACAAAAATGGCTTGAGGGTGGGTCTGCCTTTCCTCAAGAGGCAGGCATGTGGACTTTGTGAGTCATTTTCCACACAGAATAAATCATCTTCTTTTTCACCTCTAAGTTAGGATGACTAGAAGTGCGGCCTGTAGGTCATACATGGGGTGTGAACTCTAAACTTTTATAAATTATAATTGAATACATTATGACTTTTTATCAAAGTATAATTTCCTAGGAATCCTAACACATAGATGCATTTACCCAACACCTATTTATTTCGTGCCTACCACGTGCTGCACATCGTGCTAAGGCCTGGACTTGTAATCATGCTGACCAAGACCAGGCTGCTCCTTCATAGAGCTGCGGACTGCAGAGGCAGCCCGACCAACCGATAAGCGGGCAGATGTAAAGCACACAGAGGAGGGGGCATGTGATGCAGATGCAGTCCAGTTGAGAAGGTCAGGGAGGGCTTCCCTGAGGAAGTGACTCTGAGCTGAGCTATGAGAGGTAAATAGGAAGCAGTGAGGCTGAAATCGATCACAGCCTCTATTCTCTTCCTCTCAACGAGGCTTTCTACCCTGATCTCATTTTCACTCTCCCACTAACCTGGTGAGTCTTTTGCCAGATGATAGAGGATGACTCAGGAGAGCGTCTGTGACTTGCCTGGGGTCATGCAACTAGCAAGGGGTGGAATGGTCACAAGGGACCCGTCTTCTCACTCTTAAGAACTGGGGGTGACAGGTCTCACATTGCATTCCTCTAGCTATTATGTGGCCCTCAGCATTCTCAACTACCTGCTTCAGCAGCTGTTGAGCGATGAGAAGAGAGGGCAGAATGGCTGAGCAAATGTCCGTCTTGTCCTGGCATTTCCCTCTGTGATATGGGGGAGTTCCTGTAAATCACCCCTATATTCCTCGAGTTCCGGCAGCATTGCATGGATACAGGAAGGCCAAGTGAATCCATCCCTCCTAGTCTATCAGGATAGTGTGTTGCAAATTTCCTCCTAGATAACTGAAAGTGGGACCTACCTCCCCCCCCCCCCCCCCCCCCGGGAAGTTTGCCTGCAGGAAGTTGCAGGCTGGCTCCCCCACAGGCCAGGCCAGGCCAGCTGATTGTCCCTCTGGCCACTGTGAAAGCTCAGAGTTGAGTTACTAATTAGTATTCACATCACGTTCATCCCAGCTTTCTGTGTACCTTCACTTCTCTTTTCTTTAGAATGTACTTTTTGCATTGGCTGGGTGGAGCGTTATCTGGTATACCAAAAGGTTGTGAATTCAATCCCTGGTGAGGCACATTCAGTAAGCAAACAATCGATGCTTCTCTCATACCATTCTTTTTTCTCTCTCTCCCTTCTCTCTCTAAAAGTCAAGGAAATCATACCCTCCGGTGAAGATTAAAGTAAATAAAAAAAATGAAGTGTAATTTTGATCATCAAATGGTATGGTTTTGTATTTTTTGTGACAGGCTGCCTTTGGGAAGCAGGCACCTCAGGAGAGAGAAAGCTTGGTTGGCAGAGTGATTTAATTTCTTTGCTCCTTGGTTTCCTTGTCTAAAATTTGTGGTCGAGAACAGCTTGTTTGTTGACACTTGTTATAGAAGAGAAACAAAAAAGTGGTAAACACATGTGCCAGAAGCCAGTTCCAGCATGTCATAATTGCAAGAGTTTCATTGAAAGGTTGATGGAACGTGGGGACTCAACAAGGGCTGAGTCACATATGTAATCGCCTGTTGGGAATGGCTAAAGGCATTTCCCCAAACCTGAAAAGGATGATTGCTTGCTGCCAGACAGCTGAGGGAATCTCAATCTACATGTTATTGCTTTCTGTTGGCCAAACACTTGAACAGCCGAAGGCAGTTTCTCCCAAACCTGACAATCTGACAATGGACTGTGTATACAAACCCTACTCTTTGATGTGTATATCTCCACCTTCCCTTAGGACAATTTGTGTTAATAAAAAGCAAGGGGTCCTGAGACAAGGAGAACTTAGTTCCTTTAGCTAAGTCTTCTCTGATCCCTATATGCCTTTCAAAATTATGTTTCGCCTCTGGACTCTTATTTAATTTATGCACAGCCCCTTCTCTAAATTTCAGAACCCTTCTAGATTCCAGATTAAGACCACTGGCATTACACATGGAACCTCCTTCTCTGTACCGTGGAGATAAAGACAGTTCTGGTCCTAATGTGGTTGGCAGGGTGGGATAAGGACCTTTTGTGAAATGTTATCACAGGGCCTGAGAGATGAGAAGTCTTATCAGTTATGATGATGAACCAGGTATTATGTTCAGGGGCAAGAGGGGCTAGAAAGTGAGCAAGTGTGTATGTGTGTGTGTGTGCATGTGTGTGTATACTCATGAAAATATGTAACAGGAGTATGTTTGGGATTCTCTGAGAGTACATCACAGGAGCCATGTTCAAGCACAGCCCTGAATTCTGAGTCATTGTTGACATTCTTTTGGGAAAAGAGTGTCAACCTTGAGCCATATCTTCCACCTAAAAGTCTCGGAAACGATGCTGAATCCTCTTTGGGAGAAGTTCCTTACCTCTCCTGGTTAGATGTCAGGACTGAGTCTGCAATCATTTCTCTTCTTTCATCTCACCTCAGCTGTTCTATGTGGTTAGTTTTCTTGTAAAATTAAAATGACTGCAAATTCCACAGAGCTGGGGCGTGTGGGGAGGCTTGGACGGATGGAGCTGAGTCCTGGAGCTTTCATCACCTGTGATGTTCCTGAGGCCACCTGTGGAGTGGGTGGAACCTGAGAGATGAGAGGTGGACCTGGTGGTTAACATGTGCCAGGAAGGAAAATGACAGCTGTGCCCAGGAAGGGGCCAGAGGGCGGGGCTGCACATGAGGAGCGGGAGGTGCCAGGTCAGGGGTGGTAGGGGATCATATCTAACAAGAAGGGGCTTGAAGTAAGGATCCATTGCTGGAACTGCCAAGGACAAGGACTGGATTCTGTGCAGAAGGTAGGCAATTGTACTGCTTGGGAGATGAGATTAGAAAGCTCACCTGATACAAGTAAAATGTATTGTAGACTTGTGGGGAGAGGGCATCATGGTGACACTTTTCTCGACATAGAAAATGCTCAGATATGTTATTCTAAAGTCTGACATTCAAAGGAGACTTCTAGCTGAGAACACATTTACTGTTCTTGAAACCTGAAGCATATGTCTTTTAACTAATAAGTGATGACATAGAGAGATGACAAAGGTGAGGAACAAAACAATGAAAATAATGATAGTTGTTTCTGAGTACTTATTTACTTAAACAAAAATGATTGAACTCTGTGTAAGGATTCTGACATATCAAAGATTGAAACCCAAATCCATTTGTCTGTCCATCCATCCATCCAACAAATTTGTATCCTGTGATTTGAGAATATATATATATATATATATATATATATATATATATATATATATTAGACTTTGCTCCAAAAGACAATAATAGGAAAAGTGGATGAAAAATTAGGCAGGCAGTTTTCAGTTGAGGAATGGAATGAATGTGCTATTTTGGAGGAAAGTAAATCCTTCTTTCCTTAATTCCTTGAAGATTTTCATATTCCCTTCATGTGCCAGATAGTTTTCTGGGCACTGGAAATTTAGCACTGGATAAAATACACCAATTTATGCACTAGAATTTATAATCAAATAGGGCAGAAATTAAACAACAACAAAAAACCCAAATGAGTCCTTGGTAAGTGCTATTAATATAAAGTCAGATAAGGGGTTCAGCGATGGAGAAAATGAGAGCTATTTTTAAAAGGGCGACCCTGGCGGTCTCTTTAAAGAGGTGGTGGTGGAGTTGTGTTCTGAATGTGGGGCAGGAGGAAGCCTCGGAGGAAAGTGTTCAGGTATCAGAAACAACAAATAAGACACTTTGAGGCCAGAAAGAGCTTGTCAGGTTGGGGAATGAGGCCCACATGGTTGAGGGGTGGAAGGGGAAGGTGAGAAGTCTGGAGAGGAGTCCAGGGCAATATGTGTAAGGCCTCGCATATATTTGGAAGGCGTTTAAATTTCACTATCTGTGTGATGGCAAGAAGCTCTTTGGGACTTCCAGGCAGGGGGTCAATAAGATCTAATTTGCTTTTAAAAGTTTGTTTTCAAAATAAAACTGCATGCTATAAAAAGTGTAGCTGAGAGATGAAGACAGATCCGCAGGGGCATTGTTTAAGCCCCTGGATCTAGCCCTGCCTGAAACCCATCTAGAATTGAAGTTGTGTGATTTAACCATTTCTGGTGCGTGTGTGTGTGTGTGTGTGTGTGTGTGTGTGTGTGTGTGTTTGCCCTGCTCTCACAGTATTTGAGTTGCATTTCTATTATTTGCAACTCAGATTCTTACAAGGGTACTCTGTAAATGGTCTTACATTATGACTAGAAATTTAGAAAAATTAGAAATTCAGGAAAAAGTAAGTCAATTGACTATTCAAACCTGGAAAAGAGATTATCTCTTTTACATATCTCCCCGCCCCCATCCACAGATTATCAAAAGTAGAGGATGAAACCTATGTTCAATATAAGACATGTTCAATTTCTGGTTATGAATGGTTACTATGTATTGAACTAAGTCTCTGGGAATGATTGGGGTGGCAGGGGGGTGGCGAGTGGGGGAGAGAAGGCATTGGAAATGAGATTGCCATTTTCTTCCAGCCTGCTTTGTGTGGTGCTGCCTGAAAACAGGTGATAGATGACTTCCCAAATCCCTCACAGCCACTATTTCCTCCAAACAGTCCTGCTCGTGGCAGCACTTGACTTAAAAGTTCCCCCACACACCATCTATTTTGCACCAGGGGAAGCTAAGCCTGGGCCGGCCCCAGGCCCCTCCCTGCCCCATCGGCTTTCTGTGACAGGTGAAGGATGTAGCAATGGGAGGGGAGGGGATGGGGACCAGGCTCTGCTCCACACTGGGCTGCCTCCAGCCAGGAGCAGGCGGGATCTGTGTGTCCCGAGATTACAGAGGCGGCTCAAAGCCCATGTCACCACACGAGGCTCAGCTGGGAAGGGAAATGGGGCAGGCAGGGGTGTTTTTCTTATTCTTGAGTCCTGTTTTTGAAAGAAAGGGCTGGAGTTCTGAATAGTAGCCTGAGGCCCTAAGGTGGGAAGGGGGAGGGGGGGAGGATGAGGGCTCAGCTGGACCTGGCATTGGTTGATCTGTCCACAAGGTGGCGCCCCTACTTCTTCATCTTTGATGTTAGTAGTTTCCTTCTTGAGGAGAAACTTGTTCAAATTGTAACTGGACACACAATGGGGCCCAGCCGGCCTGTCACTCCTGGAGCCAACTCAGCAGAGACAGGCTTGAATCTTTAGGAATGTTTATTCCAATACTGCCGGCACTATGGGAGAGCAGCGGGTCGTGCACAAAAATCTGCTCTGCCCCCCATCACAAGGCAGCTGCTTATATTGGGTAGAAGGACAAAAGTTTACATGGGGAAGGAGTCAAAGGTATGCCCCGTGGGCAGTTAACGGACAAGCAGAGGGCTGGGGTATAGTGATTTGCAAGGACTGGGGATCTTCCAAGTGCTGGTTTCTGCAACGAAGCATTTCATCTTCCCCTGACACCAGGCAGCTCCAAGCGGAAAGCTGCCACCAGGCAGCTGATCTCCAGGTGCGCTCCCATGTCCCCGGGGCGGCCCCAGCCAGGCCAGAAAGTGCCTCCTTTAATCAGAACAAAACAATCACCGTCAGCAGAGCACCCTTCATATTCCTTACACTTCTAGCGGGTTCCCCAACATTCTGTTTCGGCCCCTAACAAAACCATGGCAGATCAATTGCAGTCTTGACTTAAGTTTCACAGTTTATGAAGCTGACTTCCTTTTCTGTCTCGAATCACGTGCTACCCTGTTTCAGACCGAGGCGTGCGACTGTGGGATGGTGGGTGTGCAGGTGGGGGTACCCGTGCCTCCCCTTCTCTCTCAGATCAGCTTCCTCAGGCTGGACTTGCTCCCCCGGGCATCAGGGCACAGTGTGTGTGTGTGTGTGTGTGTGTGTGTGTGTGTGTGTGTGTGTGTAGCAGGGGAGAGGGGGGAGGGGGGCTCGCGGGAGAGGGGTTTGCTCTGGAATAACTGGGAGGAAAGCTCTCTGTTTCTGACTTCATTTCCCCCGCATGCTCTGAGCCAGCAAGTTACTGTTCACTGCTTCAGCATGTCCTTGCGCTTTCACTTCCAAGGGCCTGCGCCTGTAACTCTTCTTGGCGGATTGCTCCGGAGGGCAGGGAGCCTGGAGGCCACATCTCAGGCCCAGGGGGCCCTGGCCAATGAGGACAAGTAGCTCCAGCTTCCTTACTCCAAGGGGCGGCCGCTGGGAGGTGCAGTTAGCCTCCCAAGTTCTCCTGGGGTCAGCCCAGGCTGCCCTCCCTGAGAGCCTTCTAGCCTTCCTTCCCTTCCCTGGGCCCTTCCCTCCCCTTCCCAGCGCTCTCACTGGGAGCACTTCTCAAAGAGGCCCTGGCACAGGAGTCTGTCTGGGTGTCTGCCTCCAGGGGAGCCAGCTGAAGGCAGCATGACCATACAAATGCCAAACAGGCTTCCAAGCCTGTTGCTTTCAGAGATACCGACGTCCCATTACTGGCATCTTAATCCAAATGACCACTTTGGGAAACAAATCAACCTCACTTAACTCCCTTGGTTTTCTTCAAAGTTGAATTCATTGGGGGTGACACTGGTTAATAAAATTATACAGGTTTCAGGTATACCATTTTCCAGTACATCATCTCCTTTATTGCATTGTGTGTTTGCCACCCCAAGTCAGTCTCCTTCCTTCACCGTGTGTACCCCTCCTTTACTCTCTTCTACCCACCCCCCTTTGGTAACCACCATACTATTGTCTGTCTCTATGAGTCTTTCCTTTCTTATTTTCTTTGCTTAATCCCTTCACCTTTCTCACCCAGACCCCCCACTTCCCCTCTGACAGCTGCCAGTTTGTTCTCTGTGTCCATGAGTCTGTCTTCACTTTAGAAACCAGACACACCAGGGACATTCCATGTACAAATTTTCGCACCACGTGTTTGGAAACGTTGGTTATAACTCCGTTTTACATAGCTCTGTGTTCTTCCTGCCATCCACCTTTTGGTTTCAATTACTCTGAACCCAATCTTTTACCCTTAGAGAAATGTAAACCTTTCTCCTTCTAAGGGTTTGAGATGTGACAAAAAGGGTTTTATCCCCCCACCCCCAGATATTTTTTGAGAGAGTGGCATTGGTATTAATCTGTTCTAGAAGGTGATCATTCAGAGGTGGTCACGTGCCATCGAGCTTTCCTTGGAATTACACGGCAAAACAACAAATCCAAACTGATTCGGAGACACGCTGTTAGGAGTTGGTGAGAACATTGAAAATGGAGAGCAGTTATATTACAGTAAGGTGTATACATGCTGTCTTGTCAATTATTGTTTATTATAGAAACCTATTATGTACTAGGCATTTGCATTATTTCATTTAATTCTCACAACACTCACCCTGAAAATGAGGCATTTTCCTTCCCACTTTTTTTTAAGGCATCGATGAGGCATCAAGAAAATAAACAACTTCAAGGCTTGCAAGTACGTAGTAAACCAGAGAGTTGATATTTGAATCTTTCTACCAAGCTGTGCTGCCTCTATAGTTCAACAAAATTGGCTAACTAAAGATTAGTGTACCTCATCGGCTTTTAAGAGGGGTCAACACTGTGTGTAATTGATGAATTCAGTTGATATGCATACTGCATTGTTAAAGTGCCCGTAGCACTGTAAAGAAAAATACTGGAAATCTCCCTGGCCATCTTGTTAATAACAATACTAGTAGCTCGCATTTGGTATTTCAGGCACCTGACATTCAAGTCCCACTTAGTCATCACAAGAAGTCCAAGGTGAGTCTCCCTTGACAGGTAAGACACAGAGAGAAGCATAGAAACTCTAGCTAGCTTGTGCAGTGCCACGTGGATAGGAATATGTGGGATTTGGACTCTGGAAGCCCCGAGCTCACCTGCTATGGTCCTTGCTGCTAATGCTTAGCTGAAATTTCCTTAGGAGAGTCAAAGGTGACTGGCAGGTCAGCTGAATCAGTCGGTGGGAATGCATAAGATGTAAGTTCTGACTTCCTTAAAGCCTGCTGTTCCTCATTGATGCCAAGTAGTCTAGAAAGAGAAGGAGAGCCAGAGATACAACAGCTGGTTGGCTGGGTATTCAGGGGTGCTTTTGTTCTTATTCTATCAGATCAGTTTTCTCACCAGCTCTGACTCCCTTCCTACTGTTCACCTGTAAACAAAACCACTGTTCACCTTTCTTGGACTTCGTTACTAAGAAATTCAGAGGGCTCATCATAGCCAGGTGTTTCTCTGCACCTGGTGTGTCTGATCTGCAGAGCAAAGGGATTCGTAGACAAACACACCAGGACTCATTGTAGACCACACAATTAATCATTCCAGGTTTCTGATTTGTTTCTTGAAACTTGCTATGTTCCTGTAATGGGAAAAAGACAGCTCCATTCATCACACCACACCCCATGCTGCTCCTCGGCACCCTCCTCCAGGTCCCTCACCATCCCCAAACTTCTGAAACATCTGCTGTGGGTACCAGGGCAGGGGTTTCTTCACATCCCCAATTACACTCACCTTCTCAGCGTCCTGGTTTTAAGCTCCCCTATTGTGGCTGAAGACTAAAAGTCCAATTATTTCTGTGGAGAGGAACAATTCGCAAGTTCATTATGTATGGTGGCATTCATAGTTCTTTGTCAGAGATTACATTTGTGTGTATGTGTGACATTTTGCTTGATGTTGTCAAAAGAAGACTGGACTGGGAATCGGCATGGCAGGGTTTTGTCTTGGCTCTGTCACTAGTGATTTGTCTGAGCTGGTGTGAGCTGCTCCACCTCTCTCAACTCTCATTACCTCGTTTAAATACACATTTAGGCTCACTCAGTGCTTCTCAGGTTTGGATACACAATAAATTCAAATAAAATGCACAAAATATTGATGCCCAGGTAGTGTTCCAGACCAAATGAATCAGAATCTCTGGAGGAGCAGGAGCCTGTGTTGGGATTCTTATTAAAGATCTCCAGGGGTTTCTAATGTTGACTTGGGTTTGAGAACCACTAGCCTACGTGGCCTCTAAGCTATATATATATATATATATATATATATATATATATATATATATACTACTAAAGGCCCGATGCATGAAATTCATGCACGGTGGGGGATGTGTCCCTCAGACCAGCCTGCACCCTCTCTGATATGGGACTCCTCGAGGGATGTCCCTCTCACAATCCAGGACTGCTGGCCCCCAGCTGCTCACCTGCCTGCCTGCCTGCTTGTCCCTAACCACTTCTACCTGCCAGCCTGATCACCCCCTAACCACTGCCCTGCCAGCCTGATTGATGTTTAACTGCTCCCCTGCCAGCTTGCTTGCCCCCAACTTCCCTCCTCTGCTGACCATCTTGTGTCCAGGGGCAGGATCTTTGACCGCATGGGGGCAGCTATCTTGATCTTGTGTGTTGGAGTGATGGTCAATCTGCATATTATTCTTTTATTAGTTAGGATAGAGGCCTGGTGCATGGGGGTGGGGGGCAGCTGGTTTGCCCTGAAGGGTGTTCTTGATCAGGGTGGGGGTTTCCTTGGGGCTTGGGTGGCCTGGGCGAGAAGCCTGTGGTGGTTTGCAGGCCGGCCATGCCCCCCAGCGACCCAAGCGGAGGCCCTGGTATCTGGGATATATTTATCTTCTACAATTGAAACTTTGTAGCCTAGAGTGGAGCCAAGCCTTCAGTTCCACCCATGGCAGCAGCCATTTCTATTGGGGTTTATTCACCTTCTATAATTGAAACTTTGTGACCTAGAGTAGAGGCCTAAGCTGGCCAGGGCAAGTGGAAAGCTTGGCTTTCTCTCTCGAGGGGGCGCAATCCCAGCCTGCTCTCTCCAGCTCCGTGGCTGCTGCCATTTCTGTTGGAATTTATTTATCTTCTATAATTGAAACATTGTAGCCTTAAGCAGATGCCTGGGCTGGCAAGGGTGTGCAGAAAGCTTTGCTTCCTCCATTGCGGAGGAAACCCAAGCCTCCCTCCTGCTCTCTCCATGGCAGCAGCCATCTTGGTTGGGTCAATTTGCATAACTGCTCCTGATTGGGTGGTGGGCGTGGCTGGTGGGTGTAGCAGAGTGGTGGTTAATTTGCATATTACTCTTTTATTCTCCTGATTGGGTGGTGGGCTTGGCTGGTGGGTGTAGCAGAGTGGTGGTTAATTTGCATATTACTCTTTTATTAGATAGAATAGGCCCAGTGCATGAAATTGAAAAATATCTACGTGTTCAATTCTTTTGACCATTTTTAACTAATTTTTTTTTGAGTTGTACAAGTTATGTATTTTGGTTATTAACCCTTTATCAGATATGTGGTTTGAAAATATTTTCTTCCATTCTGTAGGTTGCTTTATAATTTTGTTGATTTTTCTTTTGTTGGGCCAAAACTTTGTTTGATATAGTCCCATTTTTTGATTTTTATTTTTTGTTGCTTGTGCTTTTTGTGTTATATTAAAGGAAAACACACACACACACACACACACACACACACACACACACCTGGCCAAGACTGATGTCAAAGAGCTTTTTTTCCTGCCTTTTTTTTTTTTTAGGAGTTTTAAGTTCATGTTTAATTCTTTAATCCATTTTGAGTTAATTTTTTAAAGAGTTTTCTGTTTTGTTTTTAAAAAAATATATTTTATTGATATTTTACAGAGAGGAAGAGAGAGGGACAGAGAGTTAGAAACATCTATGAGAGAGAATCATCGATCAGCTGCCTCTTGCACATCCCCACTTGGAATGTGCCTGCAACCAAGGTACATGCCCTTGACTGGAATTGAACCCGGGACCTTTCAGTCCACAGACCAATGCTCTATCCACTGAGCCAAACCAGTTTCGGGACATTTTGAATTAATTTTTTTTATATATGTATTTTTATTGATTTTACACAGAGATGAATTGAGAGGGATAGAGAGTTAGAAACATCGATGAGAGAGATACATCGACCAGCTGCCTCTTGCACACTCCCCACCGGGGATGTGCCCGCAACCAAGGTACGTGCCCTTGACCGGAATCGAACCCGGGACCTTTCAGTCTGCAGGCCGAGGCTCTATCCACTGAGCCAAACCGGTCTTGGCTTGAATTAATTTTTGTGAGTGATATAAGGTAGGGGTCCAATTACATTTTTTTGCATGTGGTTATACAGTTTTCCCAATACCATTTATTGGAGAAACTATCCTTTTATTTATTTTATTAAACTATTTTTATTGATTTCAGAGATGAAGGGAGAGGGAGAGAGAGGGAGAAATATCAATGATAAGAGTCATTGATCGGCTGCCTCCTGCACATCCCCTACCAGAGACAGAGCTTGCAATACAGGCTTGTGCCCTGACTGGGATTCGAACTCTGGCCTCCTGGTTCATAGATCACTGCTCAACCACTGAGCCCCCACTGGCCTGGTAGAGGCTATCCTTCTTAAATTGTGTATTCTTGGCTCCCTTGTCAAATATGAGCTGACTGGTCACTCCGTTTGAATAATGTTCATCTGCCTCGAGCTAGCTATTACAGTGAATCCCTTTATCCCTCCTTGGCCATCGAAGGTTGGCCTGGCTTCTGGCTTACCCGAGTTTCTGAGGACTCATTGTACTTAGTATCTTTAGAGACAATCATCACGAGAGTGGTGAGCTTCTTTGCCACACAAGTGAAAGAGTGATAAAGGAACGTTCCGTGAGAAAGGTGCTTGTGCAAGAGAAGCTGCTGAGGAGTTTCTCCTTCTGATTGGAATAAGACTGTGTGGGACAGTACCATAGTTTCCTCCTTCTCTGATTTAGACATTCAAATGCCATGATGCACATCAAAATATTAGAACATGTTTTGGTCAGACAAGGGCAACTAGATTTTGATAATCAATAAGTCATCTTAAGTGGTAAGTGGTAAATGAGGTTGTCTAAAGTAGTAAACTTTCAGACTAAGCTAAAACAAGTGGCCAACTGCAGGAGTACTCAGGCTCCACAAAGACATGTTTTTTCTGAGATAGAAAAGACTGAATAAAAATTTACTTTATTCATTTTAGCCTGGATTCAAAGGGATGTGGAAACTAAGAGCCAGCAGGTGATCAAGTGGGGGGATTCAGAGAGAATAAAATGGACTTGGTGCTCTCCTTGTTGAATAGCTTCTGCATAATACCTTTAGAGGTTGGCATTGCAAAGTAGAAGGAAAGAGCCTCCATCATCAGTTTGGCAGATTTATCAAGCTGAGCTGTGTCAATTGCATTATGCTGTTTTCAGGAAGACAGTAGAGCTTGTGAAATTTAACAGTGTCTGTCACCACTTGACATATTGGCTAAAACAAAGGCAGATTGAGGAAATGACTCACAATAATTGTTTCAATAGTCTTTCCCATCTGCACTGTGTGTTGAATGTGATGACATCTGATGGGAATTTGTAGAAAATTAATGCACCAAATTGTCTCCAAGAATCAAGCCCACTCTTCGCTCTTTTAGTAGCTATACGCCAGTATCTAAAAAATAAATAAAAATCTCCATTTTATCTTCTTTATAGCTTAGGTAAGACTACAGATTGTCTTGACTATGAGAATAAAAAAAGAAAATCCTGGGAACTTGCAAAAAACAAACAAACAAAAAAACAACAACAAAACAATAACACACATTGGTGAATAATAATTCAAAATCTGTTTCTTTACCTAAAGAATCAATTAGATATTTTGGCTTTGATAAACTCATAAGCAAAGGGGAAAATTGTTCAATATTTCACAAAGAACCAAATTTAGAATGATGTATGCAGAAAACATTTATATTCTATTATCACACGGATACAGCATATCTGGCTTCTGAATTTATGATGCCACTCAATAAAATTTATCATTTTTTGATAGGAAACCATGAATTTACCACAATTGCATTGAATGTATATCCTGTAATTTAAGTTCACCTTTGATAGATGTAGGCCTTTCACTGCCCTGAATTTCTTTGTGGACCCCACTTAGAAATGAAACTTGTGATTGCTAACCTACTGACTTAGGTGGCCTAGTAAGTGACGATGTTATGTTCTGGAAGTGGGGATGTCAAGAAAGGGCAGGAAGTTTCCTTCTGGTAGATCCACCAATGGGGATAAAACTTAGCTCCATGAAAGTAGATTCCTTTGGAAAATATTTCTAGCATTTGTTTTCTTGTTTGACATCTACAAATATCTCTACATTTCAGCTCCTGAGAAACCAATATTTACAGAGAAGAACGGTTTAGGGCTTGCTCTCCCCACAGATAGATTTCCTGGTGCTACTCAGAATACCAATGCTATAGTTTGTAGTGGTGCAGAGCTGTGCTGCTTTTGAATGGATTGGGTATAAGGAATAAAGTATCCTCTTTGACAAAGGACAAAATAAACCTAAGAGGAGACTTTAAGACTTTGAAAGGCTGTGACAAGGAAGAAATATACTTTTATTCAACTTAATAGGGCAAAACCCCAACTGGTAGCCCAAATCATAAGCAGGCTATGGCCCACAACCACCAAGGACATGTCAATTGACACTCTGAGAAAATAGCTGCCCAGGGAGGAATTAAGCTCCCCATCTTTCCACTGGGAATTCTATGGGGTGTGGACACCTGGGAAAATGCATCTATAGTTTGAGGCAGCCTTTCACAGTCTGATAAAATGCATTCCATCTCAAGGAAGATCACCATAGAATTTTGTAAGTGTGTTAAATTTTCTTTATTTTTCTTCTTTTATTGTAAAGTTAGGATTGTTAAAGAAGGTGGGTGGGCAAGTGGAGGGCAGAGTGAGGTGAGGATAATGCCCAGCATCCCTTTTAAATGCCCTGCCTCATTGGCTCACACTTGTATTCCCTGAAGTGAGAACTCAAAGACCTAAAGTAGAGTGATAGGTGGCATTCATCAGAAAGAATCTGCACACTCCCTGCTTTCCTTGGAGAGATCTCTGAATATATTGGTTTCACCCCAACCTAAGAGGGCCATTGTTCAGGGACAACTTCCAAACCCAACAGTATCCTATCTTTGGAGACACCAGTGACTCAGGGGTCACCCCTCTGCCAAAATGAAGAGCAAATTGCTCATTCTCTTCTGCTACAAGAGACCTTATCGTTTTTGTGATCTCCATCAAAAACTGTCACAAAGTAGAAACCCTGATTCTGAAAGTACATTACTGATTTTGCTCATGTAGATCGATAAAAGAAGAACGTTTTTTCTTGCTGTATCTATGAATTTTAGTTCTTATTTCTTCATAGAAAGTGACTTTTTTTCTTCTGAATTTATATTAAGCTGAGCAAGCAGTTCTGGTGAAATTAAGCCCATGTATAAACAATAGATTTGGACAGCTCAATTTTGGTCCTGAACTCCATTAGAATTTTCCCCTTCTTCTACTTTATTACAATTTCTGATTCTTTGCTTCTTATCACCTACTTTTATATTGAATATCACATTGTGCAAGGGTATGCCAAATTGGTATTGTTATATACTGATTGCCTTGCATGGGAAAAGTGCTGAATTCAAGTTTGAAGTTTGAAATGTTCGTGTTTGACCAAACTTTGAGAGAAAAAAAAAGAAAGAAAAAGAAGTGAATATTTAACCCTCAGAAACCATGGTTGTGTTTTCTTATTGCTGTTGTTGTTGTTGTTTTTTAAGGATTCTCTAGGAGGGAGTGATAAAGATCCTGGGTCTTAAGCAGCCTTTAGAATGGATTTATGATATGCATGAAATGTGTAAATGAGATGAAAGTAGGAGGGGCAGAACTTTCCAGGGAATTTCCAAAGAGTTACAGGAAGCAAGAGTAGCTTAATTCCTGCAGTCTGTAGTCAGAAGAAAGAATGAAATTTAATTAAGAACTTAATGAGGGCAAAAGAAGTGTTGGCGGGATGGGGTGGGGGTGGGGGGCACTTAGGAGAGTCCAGGAAGTGCACTGAAGTCATGTTTGGTGCAATCTTGTTGAATCTTGACAGCAGCACTACAAGTACCATGTTTCCCCAAAAATAAGACATCCTCCAAAAATAAGACCTACTTACAGGTTTCTTTCTGAGTGAAATATAAGGCATCCCCCTGAAAATAAGGCCCCCAGGATTCACAGTTTGTCTGGTTTGTTTGACAACTACCGTACTACCGTACTACTGTACCATATAGAGGTAATAAATTTCCTTTATTTTCATTTACCAATAAATGTGTACCGTATTATTCTTCATGGAAAAATAAGACATCCCCTGAAAAATAAGATGTCAAACAAGAAAACAAATGCTAGAAATATTTTCCAAAGGAATCTACTTTCATGGAGCTAAGTTTTATCCCCATTGGTGGATCTACCAGAAGGAAACTTCCTGCCTTTTCTTGACATCCCCACCTCCAGGACATAACATCGTCACTTACTAGGCCACCTAAGTCAGTAGGTTAGCACTCACAAGTTTTTGAAAATAAGACCTAAGTGCATCTTTGGGAGCAAAAATTAATATAAGCCACTGTCTTATTTTCGGGAAAACAAGGGTACTCATTGGGACCCCCATTTTACAGATGAGAATATTGAGGTTACGAAAGGCTATTCAGTTTGACCATGCTATGGAACTGTGACTGAATCTAAAACTTGCAGGTTCTCAAATCATTTGCACTTCTTCATGATCTGTAAAGAAAGGAGCTTGTCTGGGCTCTGTGTACATTTCTTCACAAGGAACTGTGAAGGAAGATTGAACGAAAGACCATATTACCGACAAGTGAACAAAAAACTAAAGGAGGCAGGTTCCTTTTCAGGGCTGGGAAAGATCTTGAACAAGGGAAAAGTTGTAATTGGGCAAAGAGTAAAGAAACTTGGAGATCCTGGGGTTTTTTTTTTTTTGTTGTTGTTGTTTTTTAAAAAAACCCAGGGCTCAAATATGGTGTAGTGATGAAGTAATAGGCAACATGGTTATTTTCCTCAAGGACAAGAAATAACACCAGTCATGGGATTTTAAGACATCTGGCTCAGAGGAAAGCTAGACAGTTGTTTAGAAGATGTGAGCTGCAACTTAAAGATGCAAAAGCCAACTGGGCACAGAGAGGACCTAGGGTTCAGGGGGAAGACTAGTAGCTTTGGAGAGGCTTTGTGTATACATGTACTTTCTCAAGCGCTGTTAATTATATAACACCTTCAACTCATAGAGTTCAGTATTTATTCCATCTACATAATCCTCCTGTTTTAGAGTGTAAATGAAGCACAGGGGAAAAGATGGATTTTTCTAGGTGCAAATCAGAACATAATTAGAGTTTATAGCTTTCAGGCAAGAACCTTTGCAAACTCTTACTCAAGATAATGCCTTTCCTTTTGCCAACACACTCACCCTTATTTCATTTTTATAAGTCCTAAACTTAGTTGTCTCCCTGTGACACGACCTCCTCTCATAATGCCTAATGACTTGGGCTATTTTAAAAGAGCGGCTGTGGGAGAGCAGACCTAGAAATAGGGATGGCTGCCCGTGGGAGCCAGGGAACATCTGTGGGCATGTAGGCTCTGCTTCTTCTGTGTTCCGGAGAAGAGCTGGCCCGTGAGGAACAGAGAAGCACATTTAAAATAATGCCTTTAATATATCATGAGCGGGGAACTTTTCCTTAGTGTATCTCTTATTGTCCCATTTCTTTTTTTCTTGCTCAATAAATACAAGGCAAAGAAAGCATGGCCTTGAGGTTTTAATTTCCCAGCCGCGCTCCGTGTTGGAGGCAGTAATTAATGAAGATTGTAGTCTAAATAGTGTAAAGTCTGCATTAAGTGCCTTAGCCATATTTTACAAAAGGATCTCACTACCTAAAGATATGCGAGTGGGTAAGCATATGTGTTTTGGGAAGACACACACACTGGTACTAGCTGTCTCTTAAAGTTGTCTTGAATCGACCCTATATGGTGATGTCAAAAATATGGGGTCCCATTGGAAACAGATTATTTCCCTAGTCCTGCAACACAACTTTAGATGTGATATTCACCTTCTAAAGTGCCTTAATTGCCAGATCTATCTGCAGTTCAAAAGGAAAGAATCCAGATAATATGTTCTACTAACACAACTAAATATTGCCAAGCTATTTAAAAATAATCGTGAAAACACAATTAGGAGAACATGATAAACAGTATTTTGTAACCAGGCTCATGTGACAAATGTTATGTAAAAAAATTAGGGTTTCTTCCATTTTTTTTTCATTTTATAACTTATCATAGCAACAAAGAATATTGAATTGAGCTAGTTGACCTAAGAAAATGAAATTCTTGTCCTTTAGAAGTCAATAATTTTTTAAAGAGTGGAGAGTATTCTGACTAGGAAAGATAAATGGGAACAAAGAATAAATAATAGTGACTTTTCAAACTTTTCCCAGACTAATTCGAATCTTTAAGTCTGAGACAACTGAGAGATCTCATGATGACTGCCCCATTAAAATAAAGTATGATGTTATTTGCTGAAAGCCATTAAAATGAATGGAAAGACTTATGATGCAAGAAAAATGAGAAGAGGCAGGTGGGAGAAGAGTGGATCATAAAATATACAATTATAATTACATACCCATACTTTCTAGTAGGTACTCAAATAATTAAAAAATCTACTGATAAATTTAATGCAGCAACCAATTTAGATACCTGCTGGCAAGAAGGGTGATATCCCTTGAAGGGAAATTGTAGTCTAGGCTGTTTATGTGTGTATGGTGCATGTAGTTGAATGTGGGCAGAGGACAGGGTGAATGGGTAGAGGTGGAGGGAGAGTAATACAGATCTATAAATAGCAGTGTTAAAAAACAGTAAGTTAACTTATATTAGAGGCCACACTATTTCAGGAAGGAACATACCAGAATCGGAGCTGAGAGAGGGAACAAGGACTGGGAGAGCAAACTCTCTAGTTTATCTAGAGTTCTGGGTTGAATATCTACAGGCTGGCAGTGCCATCAACATACCAAAATGATATTTACTAGAATTAATTAAAAACTATGATATATAACATACATGCACATTATTGAGAAGCTGTGTAGAAGTGGTTAAATGCGCATAGATGAGAAAAATCGTCTTAAAACCCAGTATCAAGACAAAACTATGGAATTACAGGGTTATTGAACACTGAACACTAAATCACAAGTTAGAAAACTAATGTTTTCATCTGAGAACCACCCCTTACTAGCAGAAGTACCTGGGCAAGTAATTCAGTTTCCAAACGTAGTTTCTCAACCTGTCATATAGAGTTCTCACAAAGACCACATCAGAGCCTTTATCTGAAAGGCTTTGATGAATCTGCACTTGCTATGCAAATGTAAGGTATGAGGGAGAGAGGTGAGAGTACCTTTGAAAAGGGGGTGTTTAGGAGAGTACTTCTCATCACCATGTATAAGTTATGTTGCGAAGAAGAGAGGCACACAGTGGTACATAGGTCTGCTAAACACGAAACCACAAGATTTGGCCAATGAATGGTCTGACTGCAAAAATAGATTCCTCCACAAAAACACTTGTTGGCAAGGTAACTCCCCTTCCTCTCCATCTCCTATGGACAAAAATGGCAAATATTAGTCAAAGACTTTGGGGGATTCATTACAAATGTTGTTAATGAGGCCTATTTATTTATTTTTAAATATATTTTTATTAATTTCAGAGAGAAAGGGGGAGGGGGAGAGAGACAGAAGCACCAATTATGAGAGAGAATCATTGATCAGGTGCCTCTTGCACATCCCGCCCTGGGGATCAAGCCAGCAACCCGGGCATGTGCTCTGACCTGGAATCAATCCATGACATCCTGGTTGGATCAGCTACGGTTTTCTGCATGTGATGCCATATATATATTTCTCCCCTTTCAGATAATTGCTGAGGCTATGCCAGATAGCAAAAGCAAAGTCAATTTAGCTCAATGAGAAGAGAATTTATTTCCAGTCTATTACCATAGAATCCCTAATTAATCCAAAGAATAAAATACTAAGCAATCAGTCAGATCATTTGTCTTTTGGCAAAAACTAATTCAGTGAGCAGAAAGGAAAGAGAAATGATTGTATCCAAATACCTAGTGGATTTCTGTGCCCATGCATTGCTTAGACATGGAAGAATATAGGTTTTATTGAGAGAAGCTCTGAGCCTGAAAGAAAAACTGGGAAGTCCAAGCTCTCAGGCATCTTGTGGTAAGAGACAAAGATACTGATCATCTCAGGTTTTAAGCAAGAAAAAACATCCCACTAAGTGCTGAAGAAATAAGTGCTCCATGGCATCCTGCCATCCCTGCAATGTTGTCCCTCTGAGACGTGGCCTATTTTGTGGAACATTTCTCTTTATTCCATGAAATTGTTCCTGATTACCAAATATTTCAAAGATAACTGGAAAATGCGGAAAAGGGCAAAGAAGAAAATAAAAAATTATTTATAATGTCTCCATCTAGAGGTAATAACTATAGCCTCACAGTTTATTTTTTGTTGGTTATTTATGTGTATGTGTTTGATTATGTATAATGCATACATGTTTGTACATATGTATGTGTATAGACATTACAAAATTGAGGACAAACATTATAGGTAGTAGTTATTTTTTATGTATTAATAAGTATTTCAAGTATCTCTACATGCCATTAAATGCCTTTACATTTTACTTTATTATTTTTGTATACCCAAGATTATATTTATTTTTTTCTGATTTTTAAAATCTGTATTGTTTAAAGTATTTCAGATGTCCCTCTTTCCCCTCATTGCCCCCCCTCCACCTTCTACCTTTACATTTTAGATATTTATATATAATATTCCATCATCTGGATATGTGGCAATTATTTAATGCTCTCCTGTTGATTTGTATTCAGAATATCCTTGCATTTTTGCATTTTTTTGCAATATAAAGGGCTGCCTCAATAGATATTTTTTTAGCCATATATTTATGTATACTTACGATGGCTTCCTTAGTGGATCAAAGCAAACACAGGCTTACATTTTGTTTATCTATATAAATTAGGGACCATTTAAGGACTCACTTTCTTAATCTGTAGTGAGCATGCTCAGTGTTGAAGGGGGGAGGGGCAGAACTGGGAGTTTCAGAGAAGGCAGTTCCTGGCAGGACCTAAGTGGCAGTTACTGGCTCAGAATGTGGAAGCACCACCCTCCACTGGTAACGGACCAGGCTGCCTTGCTTTGCCTGGGCAGCTTTGGGGGACAGTTAAATACTTTTAATCTTGGATGAATGGTCAAGAGAAAATTGGGCTATCCTATGCAAAAGTTACTCTAGTAAATCTAGAGAGTTCAAGTCACCAATGAACTTCCTAGGGATAGATCAGGGGGGATGAGAGAAGAGAAGGAAGAGGACTCAGTGGGGTTGTGAAAGAAGATGCTGCTAGAGACTGTGAGATGGGCATTAGTCATCTCTGTGAGATACATAGCCATAGTCTGTACAGGGTGATGTCTCCCACCACCCAAACCAGCTCTTTCCCCAATTACCTCATTTCTAGCAGTGCACCTGTCTCTTGGCCTAGATATTTCTTCATCAATCCTTGTATCATCTTAAATCTGAAGTGGGCCAAGGCCCATGACTTTATTGCCTTCGGAGTCTCTCAAATCTCTACCTCTATTCCTGCTACTGTACTTGTTCCCAGACTCTGGCACATGTGTGCAATTCTGGATTTGCTCCAGACTCCACTTTCTCCCCCAGTGTTTCCAGCTTACTATTCTCTAAATGCCAGGGAGCCTGAAGCAAATAACTTCCCTACAGTCTGAGCTTTCGCAAAGCAGAGCTTTATCTTCCTCACCTTCCTAGCTCCAGCAGTTTAGAAAAGCAGCTGTCACCTAAACCAATTTACCAGGTCCCTGAAATTTTTGAGTGTGAAACTGGGTGGAAAAGTAATCTGCCTAAGGCAATATAGCTAGAAGTGTCGGTTAGATGCAGTTCCCACAGGTCTGTTTTCCCCAATACCACATGAACTCGGCTGCACTGTGCCACCTCGATTATCCCTACACGTGAGACCTTCTTCCTGAAGCTGTCTTGTGTACATGTGTCACTTTTCTGCATTGACTGTCATGTCACTGGATACCAGCTATACCGAAAAAGAGAGGATTGAGCATGTTTGAAGGTGAAGGACAAGGGTGGCATATTTATAAAGGCGGAAAGAATTTGGGGGTGAGAAGGTAGATCTAAGTTGGGCCTTGGTGGAAAAAGAATTTGATCAGCAGGAGACCAGGGCAGAGGGTATGCCAAATCACAGCAGCCAATAGCAAAGGCCCTGAGACAGAAATGAACCAATAGCACTGTGAAGGATGAAGAAATTGACCTGTGGAAAGATTCCCTTAAAGTCATGGTGTCATTAGTGCCCTGGAAGTAGACGCCATGGTTCTGCAGAGGGGGGTGCTAAACACTACAAAGGAGCAGTCGTCCTTCTGCGGGGAGAAGAGAGCCCCTTTGGGAGTGGCATTCCCTCCCTCCCAATCTGGAATTGAACCTGCATTCTGAGCGCATTCTTGAGGCAAGTCTTGGAGCGCAGAAGCCAGATCTGGGTCTTAGCATGACTTTCCTTTTTACTGATAGCTTTAACTTTCCAAAAACGTTCATCCCCTAACGTTAGGAAACCAGAAACGTAAAATAGACTGGGAGGGGTTTGTACGTATTTACAAAGAGAACATTTTTTACTGGCTAGTAAATTCCTTTATGGCCAAAAGCATGCTATTGAAAGGGTAATGACAAACAATAAAACGAGACACGTAGAACCATTGCCCCAAAATGCTTATCAACCATAAGTCAATGCCATAAAAATAAACAGGATCATTGTGAAAAGTATTAGAGAAGAAAAAACAACCTGCAAAGAACAGATAGTTACATTTTAGTAAATAATCATTAACAATTTTTTTTGGTTTGCTCGGCCAGCATGGCTTAGTAGGTGAGCATAGAAACTATGAACCAGGAGGTCAGGGTTCAGTTCCCAGTGTGGGGCCTGCAAGAGGTAGCTGATCAATGATTCTCTCTCATCATTGATGTTTCTCTCTCTCTCTCTCTCTCCCTCTCTGAAATCAATAAAAATACATTAAAAAAATTTGGGGGCTTCACTATTGCCTTTTTAAACTTATGAGTAAAGAACCAAGGGAAGACTAGCAAATGTATTAACTTTTTATACTACACATATACGTGCACACAAAGAAGAACGTTTTCATTGATTGGGACATTATTTTGAATTTCTGCTTTTGGGAGCATCTGTGGGGATGAGGGAAAATGTGGTATGTTCCTCTTCCTCCCCCTTTGCTGAACCCCCCACTCTGACCCCCAGATGCCCCCTTTGTAGCATCACTGCTCTGGGATCCCAGCTAGATGCCATAGCATTTACTCTAGGTGTTCAACTCTGTTTTTCCCTGAGGTTTCAAGAGCCAAGTTAGGAGCATACTATGTGGGAAGTATGTTTTCCAGCCTAGGCCTGCAGGAGGCCCGGGTGATTAGCCACCACATCACACAAGTCATTAACATGCCCAGAGAGCATGGTTTCCCAACTCAAATACGACAGTGAAGGCAGGTTTTTGCCGAGATGGGCTCTTTGCTAGGGGCCTACTGCAGTTGTCTTAGAATTTTCTGGGCTGAAGAGGTTCCACGTGGAGAGAGAGGCCAACTGCCAAGACCTTGGCTTTGCCTTTCTAACGAAGCTGGTCTTGCTTTTTGCTTTGAACTCTTCTGGCCTCTCAGCCATCCTCTTTGAAGCCATCCTTCCCAGGATGATGATCTCGTGGCTCACTCTGCCTTCTTGACCTAGTCCTGGTCAGTCTTTGGAGCCTACTTATCATCATGGAGCAGCTAGTTACTTTATACCCAACCGACCCTTTCCACCTGGGAGACCAATTAGGTTGTGCCTCATTCTGACAAGGCCTGGGATTGCCCCCAAACAATAATGCTGGAGACTAGGTGATGGCTGCCTTTGTTTCAGGGTTAGTTGTCACCCCCTTATTCCTCAAAAGTATTGTTCAAAAAAAGAGCTGAGATTAGGGTCTGGCATAGAGACCCCTTTCCTCTTTCCTAATCTACCACCAGCCTTAAAATGTCCCACCTCTCAAGCAGTGGGTACAGTAAGGAGTGCTGGTGTTATGAAGGTCCCTTCAAGACACAACAGGAAGCAAGGAGTCACCACCTCCTCTCCTGTCCATACCTTGAGCCTCGGATTTGTGTCCTGTTCAGGATTGACTATCAGCACAATTAGTACATAGTAAGCCCTCAATAAGTATTTGTTGCCACCATATAAAGATGATAGGGTGGGTGGAGGTGAACGGGAGGAGTTACTCCAGGTATTGGTATACCCTGGGCATTTCTTGGTAGACAGTGCTGTTAATTAGGCAGTTACTATTTTAGTGACCCTGTCATTGCCTTTCAGCCTTAGGTATTAAGCCTGGAGTTCAAAGTTAGCAGCTCAGCCTCAAGTCAGCTACTGCTCATAGTAGGTGGCACACTGTCTTCCTCCCATTAACCCAGGCCTGGTGTCCACATCCCAGTAATCGTCTTATTCCATTATCCGTGCCCAGCAGCCAGGTCCCCCATTCCTAGATGATCTACCAGGATCTTCTCACAACTCTGGGCCTCAGGCCTTATAGCTGAGTGCTTACCCCTGTGCTGCCAGACCCTCTGCCCCCTTCCTGGCTGCTTTTCCTGAACCTGACCACTGGGTCTTTGCTAGGGATATGTCTCTGCTTATTGCCTGCCACTGGGGAATTCCTATATTGCGTTTTCCTCCCAGGGCTGGTCTGGCTCCCACATCCTAGCTTTCCTGTAAGACCTACCTTGCTACTTACTAATTCTTATTTCTGAGTAAGAGCGTTTCCCATTCGCCCCTCTTTTGCAAGTTAGTTTTACTCTTGGTTCTGGATCAGTAAGACATATTGTAAAGACTGATCCTGAATTTGGACAGGAATTTCAGTTTTGGTGTATGGGGCTCTGTGCTGCCTCTTTGTGAGGGTCATGTGTTCTTGGATATGAGCTCATACTGCATGCTGTGTGTGTGTGTGTGGTGTGAGAAGGAGAAACATTATCCTTTATTCCATTTCCCCCCCCCCCCCCCAGAAAAATCCAAGACTAAATAAAACAAAGAGAAACAGGGTGGGGAGGGATAAGAGCCTTCTTATTCTCTAGTTATGTGATAAACCAATCATATATCCTGTTGTTTAGATGGTTCACTTTTCCCACGTTATATTTTTCTGGCCTTCATTCTTGGTCTCCTAGTGAACTCAAAGTCAGAATTAAAATGCTGGCCCTCATGAATGTATAAGATTTCAGTAGACAAAAGGGAATTTAGAAAGCTAATGTGGTGTGGTAACCGATGAAGAGACCTGAAGAGTGATTCCTTTTGGGTATTACATGCTGTGTGTCTTTAAAAGAAAAAACCACCAAAAACACGGGATTTAAAAAAAAACTTGCTATCCTTTACCAGGGAGAAATATTTTCATATCATTGCACTTTATTCACAGGTGGAGAGAAAGGAATTGATTTAATTTAACACAACCTTACATTTGTGTTGAATAATAGTTTTATGAATATTACCTTGAAGCTGACCTTTTGGAATTGCTTTTCCTTAGTGAATATTTTTTCTAATTTTCTTCCGGGGCATTTTAAACTGAATCGCAGAAGGGAGGAAATGTAATAGCTCTATTTGTATTTTACCCACTCCCTGTGATATCTAGGGCAAAGGGGTGGGTTTTGTAGAAATCTACAAGGTAATTTGTAACTACTGCTGATACTGACAAAACGTGTTGGTACCATAGCATGTGCACGTTTATGTGAAAGTGCCCGCGGGAGGGATCCCTGCCTGGATCTGGAAGGATGGGTATGAATGTGTCTCTCTTCTTCTTGAGGCTTCTTTGCTACACTCCACATCTTGAATTGGGATTTCCTACCCTCTTTTTTTTGCTGAAAGAATAACTGATGAGAGTGTCTGAAACGGCACGTTGCCGGTTTGAGCTTCCTTTCCAGTCATTTGCATCATGGAGTGCATCTTTGTGTGGAGGAAAGGACTACTTTGTAGGCCCTCGGGACATAGATCTTCTGCCTCATGCTTTCAGGGTAAACACCGAGATGCTGGTCACTGCTGCTGTGTTGGCAGTAATGGGTATCATGAGGCAGAGGAAGAAGTCACTCAGTCCTGCTGCTGCCTGACCTTCCGGGGGACCTGTGTAGCTTTACTGCTGTGGGGACTCTTGCACATGGGAACCCATCCCCATGACAAATCGAGATGCATGTAGGGTTATTCCTGTGATGCATGAGTTTGAGAGCACTTAAATCATTTATTTTAGAAAATGCACCCAAAACAGTGAATTGAGGTCAGATGAAAATGGCCACGTTTGTCTGTCTGGGGGTGGGCAGTCAAATTACAGAGCTTAGAGCTTCCCAGGTGTGGAGTTCAAGACAGACTTTTGCCCTATGGGATATGGGCAAATAAAGCAGTAGCAAAGTAGTTGGCACTATAGCAAGCGTAGAGTGTGGATCCATTTGCAGACATTTGAAGGTTGGAGCGGGGCATAGTGGCACTGTTTTAAAGGCTCTCACTGTAAAAATAACCTCACAGCAGCGGGACAGCAATGGCCTTTGGTTGACATTGTGGGTTGGAAACATGAATAGATGTTTCCCTGCGAATTGCATTGGAATAGTTTTATTCCGGTTGTTTGCAGGAGTCCAACAATGCAATAGTTAAATGTGAACTCACCCCCCAGCACAGTTTTGGAAATCAACGGTCTAAGAAATGGGTGCTGTTTAAGCATGACCTAAACTCTCCTTAGCCCTGGCATCTATTGGATAACTTAATAAAAGAAAGTTACAGACACAGGATTGTGTTGACAAGAAAGAGCAGCTCCTAAGAATATGTTGAAAAAAGCCAACCTTTGTTTTGAGCACACTTTTTTTTCCCCATGACCCGATAGAATAAACCCAGTGATTTTATTCACTAGCTAGGGTCTCACATGTCCGTTTTGGGGTGATGTTATTCTGAGAGGGCCACTGTGATAGCCTTGTTGAAAATGGAAGGTGCTACTGCAGACAATGGATACTTCTGCTCTGGGTACCAGCCATTCGGAGGCATCCCGGGGCTGGTCATCTTTTCAATATCTCATCCTGAAATACAACAGTGGGTTCAGTACCTGCCAGAGCATTTGAACAGATTCAGAGAATAACTTAAGTGGGTTGAGAAAAGACTGGACCATCCATTCTTATCCTAAACCCGCTCTTTGCTGTGGGTAGGCCTCCTTGACCTCAGGAAAGGGCAGGAGTCTGGCTCTTTAAACTGTGTGCTGAATTTATGTAGTGCATGAGGAAATGGAAGGGTTGGCGATTGAATATGAACTTGAAATAGTCCAAGTTGATCTGGGGAGAGAAAAAGGCCTCAACTGAACTTAATGCAATAAAGAGTTTGGCTAGCCCTGGTCAGTGTGTTCAGTAGTTAGAGCATTTGCCCATGGACCAAAGGGTCATGAGTTCAATTCCTGGTCAAGGGCACATACCTGGGTTGTAAGTTTAGTCCCTGGCCATGGTCAGGTCTCATGAGGGGGTCAATTAATAGATTTGACACAATGATGTTTTCTCTCCCTCCCTCCCTTCCACTCTCTCTAAAAATCAATGGAAAAAAATCCTCAGGTGAGAATTAAAAAAAAAGAAAGAATTTGGCTAGCAGGGAAAAGGAAGGGAGGAAATTCATTTTGCTTCAGCAGCAAGGTAAAGATATGTAGGGAAAAAGTCAACGGGAGGTTCAAAGAGAGCAAGGGACAGTGAGAAATGGGATTAAAGACAAAAAAGATTAGACCTGATGTCTTGTGTATTAGAACCCCTGTAAGTGTCTGAATGGGGTCCTCTTGTGCTGAACATGGTATTTTGTAAATAAAATATTAACTTATTGCAAACATACTTTGATTAGATATATCTTTTTAATCTCCTTTTTTTTCCAAATAAAAATACTTTATTTTTGTCTTAGCAGCTAATATAAAACTATCTTGACCTCTGCTCTTTCCTCAACCTCTTGTTTGGATCATGAATTCATTTAGAGCCAACAGGAAAACACACACACACACACACACACACACACACACACACACACACACAAATTGTGAAAGAAAACAGGAATATATTTCCCTTCATAAAAATTAAAGCTAGAATGTTTAGCTCTGAATATGTTTTTCCCACCTCATGTCAGATTGAGGGACTTCACTGTAGGGACTCAGAAAGGGGCAATCAGACAGCCTCATCCGCTAACACCTGTTGCTAAGAACCAAGCCAGAGGATTGGATGAGGTGCCACATACAAGGAGATCACATAGTGTTCAGGCCTTCATGTCTGGCATGAAGGAAAAAAAACCAAAAAACCACACATACATTAATTTGTGAGTGACAAAATGAATACTTCGGGATTACCGACAGTACACAACAACAAAAAATAAAAACAAAGGATCCGGCTACCTCAAGGCTATGGGCTCCACAACACTCAGCACAGTATAACCTCAGATGTAACTGCTTTCTGTGGAGAGCTCCTTCCTGGTGAAGCACAATGATGTCAGGGCGCTTCTGTGGTCATCAACACCACCATTCTACCTTCCAGAATTTCACACAGTGACACAGGTCTGGTTCAGTTTTTCCTTTTGCATTTAGGTAAGACTGCTGTTTACCACACCAGTTTCGTATGCTCTAGTATAGCTTCAAAAACTATAAAAACATTGAAATCAAAACATGAAATATTAGGAATTACAAATAACACAGGGTCCCAAATCCATGGTCTGAGGTAGTCAGTGGCACAGTTTGTATGCACACCCCCGCATCTCACCCTCTCCAAAGGCAAGCTCAGGAAGCCAACAAGCAGCCACGGCAAGGCCTCTCCAAGACCCCATGGTCATCCTGGTCTAACAGCCAAGTCTGAAACGGCAACCCAAACCAAGACCAAGTTGGCCTGTTGTACCCAAAGAAGCCCCAGTGTCTTGTGTGATAGAATTTCAGGTCCCAGGAGACACTGGTGCCATGCTGGGGTGGGGCTCTGTCAGCAGCAGAGTGATGCTGGAGATGAATATTGAAAGCTGCGCTTGGTCTGGATGTCATCAGGATCTGCTGCAGTCCTTCATCTTCCAATCACCCCTCGAGGCTTGGGATCAGAGCGTTGGCCTCTTCAGCAGTCTCTGGAGTAACTTCCCAAGCTTCTTCTAAAGCAGCAAGCTGAAGACACTGGCAATGCTCTCTCTGTTTCTGAAACCACTGAAGGGAGCTGTGTAGTTTAAGGGCTTCACGAAGACCTCATGGAAGTTCCTGGTTGTTCTGCACTCTCATTCTGTGACTTTCGATGCTCTAGAAGCAGGTGAACTTCTGAATGTAGAGGTGTCTCAGCTGCTTCAAACTCTTTGGGGAAGATGCACTGTGAGGCATCCTCCTCTACATTGCCACCTCCGCCATCGCCAAATTGACACCGTTTTTTAAATCTTTTGAAGAGCAGCACCAGCCCTGACAAATTCTCGCCTCACACATTACACTAAAACCTGCCTCCTTGTAACTTCCTCCCACGGTGGGAATAAATTCCTTTCCACCATCAGAATCTTAGATGAGAATATGGAGGCTCCATTACAAGCGGGGGCATCCAGTGGATGCTCAGTCATGGGCCTAGCAGCTGCCACGGCCTGGATCTCCAGGGTAGGGTTGGGCAAGGTTCCAGAACAGATGACGTAAGAGCTCCATGCATTAGCTGGTCCCTCTGCATTTGTCCCAATTATGGGATAGTTCTTAGAAGAACCAAGTCACCTAAGAAGAAAGATGGAAGAGTAGAAGGGCTTGGCTATGATATTTCTTATTGTGGCCATAACTGTAACCTGGCCTGGGGTGCAACAACTCCCCAGGAGGAAGACATGTCAGTAGTCTTGAGGGAAAATGTCTAGAGTGGGGGAGTGCTCAATCTTATAGACCAATTTGGTGCCTATGTAAGGATTCTAATTACAACCTTGTATTCAATACTGAATTTCTGAACCTTCTTTGCTCCTTGTGTCAGTTCACAGATATTAAGGAAAGATAGAGTTTGATAAGAGAGGGATAGCAGGATTTTTTTATTTACTACCATGTCCTTTTGACTTTTGGATACCAAAGGTTATTGCACATGAAAAACTATCCCAAGTAGGGTACCATCTGCAAGAAAAGACCAGGACTCATGTAATAATTTGACACCTGTGTCAAGGGTCTGGCTCTTGATTTTTGTCTCTTCAGCTATCTTATTTGTCATGAAGGGCCAAACTCTCATGTGGGCCTACATTAGGTATTGCTTTCCAGTTTCTCCTCTCATAGGTGATGCAATTGGCACTCCTGATTTTAATACCAACGGGAAAACAGGGACTTGAGAAATTTGTATGTTTTCTAGACCACCACACTGAGTCAAAGGTCCCCACTGATGGTCCATCTTACCCCTAATATAGACCGTCCTTTGGGGGAATTTGCCTTTACTGTTGAATTTAAGTCTATTTCCTGGTCAATGTCCACAGAAAGAATGGTCTCTCTTAAATATATGGGTTTTTGGAGACCACATCCAAGAGTATTATCTGAAAAAGGGCTGCAGGTAAACCAATATTATTTCTTTCCCGAGATGCTCCTTACTGTAGGGAGAACTTTGCCTGATCCAACATGAGCCTCCTGGGGTAATCTCATCCTGGGAGCTAGTTGAGAAGGGATCTTCCACAAGGAACTGTCTTCTTTTGGGAATGGTTCTATTTCTCCTCTGTTCTGCTTAACACTTGTGAGCAGTCAGTCTACTTTCCCCCTCTTATGTCATTCCAGGTCTTGCGTTTGTGAAAGAAGCATCATTCATTCATACATTCATTCACTACCATCTGATTTCCTATATCAGTGGAAATTTCCCATTATTTAAAGAGAATCCCAGAACCTCAGTTCTCTCATATTGAATATGTCATTTGATTCCCTATTTTTATTCTCAGCTTGGCAATTCTTTCCTGCAACTGTGGAAAGGTTCTGAGGCTCCAATATAATCTGAGCTGAACTGACATGTCTCCCTTTTTCAAGGAGCCATGCTGCCACTGGAAAATTGCTCTCCCTTTGGGTTTTTTTTTTTTTTACCTCTTTTGCCCTCATTGCTCTCTTCTCCCTCCTCTTCAGATGCAAGCCTATGACTTGAACAAATATGGCTATTTGATGTTGCAGCTCATTGTCTTCAACACATTTACCACTATTAGTATGTCCCTGGAATATCACCAAAGTCATGTTGAATACTCTTGGTTCTAGAACCCACCCCTAGATAGGTATTCCATGGATATCCCTAGTTGAATCCCATTGGCCAGGCCTTCTCTCTGGTTGTGCTGCAGCTCCATCAGGGAGTGGAGTCTGAGCAGCGGAGGGGTACCTCTCACACCTTTTTCTCAGGAATTGTTTCTAATGCCAGGCGCTGAGCTGTACAGTATTATATAGTTGTTCCCTGCCCTCCCTGTAGCTCCTGTGAACTTCAACATTTCCCCTGGGAGGCTGCCATTGGCCAGCTGAGACCTTTTCCAAGAAATTCTGAAGTTCTTCATAGCCCCACATTCTGAGCATCTTCCAAGGAAAGTGTCTAGGGAAGTTGCTCAGCAAGGCTCAGATCTCCTTGAGCTGCTGATTGTTTAAAACATTTATTTTCTATTTAAGATTGGCCTTAATATTATCAGCAAGTTAATTTTACCTTAAATATAAAGATTTGGCATTGATCCTGTAAGAGAGAAAGTGGGTGGATATGAAGAAGCCCTTACTGCTGCTATGAGTTCTGCTGACAATTCAGGCATCAGAGGAATTTCAGTCCCAACTCTGAACATATAGGGACCTATTTCTCATTATCTGTTGGAATGCCTAGATTTGCTGTGCATCACTCATTTGTCAGTCAGAGGCCAACCTTGTGGTCTTGTTCTAATCCTGTTATGTGAAATAGAAAGAGTATATCTGAGACTGGCTTCTAACCCAGATTATACCTGAGTTGCTGGCCTCATGCCTGAGACCAAAGGAAGTCATTCTAAATATCAAATTTTAGGGCTTCTTCCCATTTCTAGGCCACATTTTCCCTTCTGCTGATAACCTCATCCTATTTGCTCTCTTGATTGAGGCAAGAAGAAAGATCCAGACCCATTTCTAAAATGTTTCATTTTTGATTGCCATGCATGTATCACATGACTCATAAAGAGAGGATTCCCAAAATAAACTGGGGAGAGAATCCATTGGAATCAGATCCAGAATGGGTGGCTCTCAGCAGGCGATCTTTAGGAACATTTGGATATGGGGGGAATTTCTAGAGCAGTCTCTTGCCACTGGAATCTTCTTCTCTTGGTCTCAAAAGTGAGAAGCAGCCTTCTCATCTCTCTGCACTGGAAATGGAGGTGGTACCCTTGGTCTTGGGAAAGGAGGCCACATTTCTGGATCTGGACTCCAGATTTTCTTTTACGTTCTTTTGTCTTAGAAATATTTCCCCCTGGATATTCAGGCACTTCAATCTCACTATATTTGGTGTGACCATTTGATGTAGTTCTGTGACAACTGGAGCAGGAGGCCAGTAAGTCATGTCTCCACCCTCTGGCAGTCACCTCTACCTTTGAGCTATCCTGGGAAGGCTCATACAAAGAGAATCAACACTTACACGCTTCACTCCACAGCACTGGCTTCCTGCCTTCCTGCCTTCCTGCCTTCCTGGTAATGATGAGGTCTTGATCTTGATAGGTTCTTCTTTCAGGTCCATTCGACCTGTCACTTGATGGAATGGGTTAGAAGACAGGCACAGCCCTCACTGGCTAGGAACTGAGAGGGCACCAGTAGGTAGTGCCTTCATCGTATAAGTGGTGTCCAAGCATGCAGGATGGGGTCACTGAGGTCACTGTCCTGACCCAGGGTAAAAGCAGTGATTTCACAGGTGTTCTTACCTCGATGTCTTCCTCTTCCTTGTGGGGCTCACTGGCTTTAAGGAAGTTTGTGGTGGAACATTTCTCTTTCCAGGAAGGAAATACTGTGATCGTCTCCTCCTAAAATGACTTGATACATTGTAGGCCACACCACCCTTCATCTTCAGGCCTCAACTGACAAATAACATATCACTGGGTCTTTTCCTATTGGAATATCATTAGAAAGTATCTACAGAGGCCATAGCTGAGAAATAGTAAATAGTCAGGAAAGCAAATTCCCCTTCCGTCTGGCTTTGAGTTCTGCTTACATTCTGCACTCTCTAGAGAGCCAAGACTGGGACCATCTTGTTCTAGTATCTGGGTTCCCAAAAAATTAAAACATGAATGTGAGTTTTTTGATGTAACCACTCAAATTTAGTTAGTGTTTCCTGTTTACAAGCTATCATGCTAAAAAGTTATGACATGGAAACTCAACATTGGCTTCCCTACTCCTCTCATGGAGTGTGGGGAATTCAAAATAGTTCCTGTCCTTACCATGGGAATACATTCATCTAAGCAAACTCAGACAATTCACCTGGTAATTATTTCCTCACCTTGATCTTCACCAAAACTTTAGGTTTCTCATAATTGTCTTTTCAGTGCCCCAAGTGTGCGATCCCCAAATTGGGGATACAAGAGCATCATTAAGGAGAAAAGTTAAATTTATGCTATCATTTGACGCATTTTATGAGCATTTCCTAAGAGTATAACATACCAAAGAAAGGGGTCAAAATGCTTGAGTGGGCTATGCCGACCCACCCATCACCCATCTTATTTCTGCCACACACTTACCCCATTTCTCTTGTATTAATAAAAATAAGAAAGATCAAAAGCCTCTACAGAGGGAGATATTGCTGATCTATTTTTGAAGTGTTTCCTATTAGACTGATCTTGTCACTGTCTAGATTCCTAAATGAAACCCAGGTGCCTGGGATCCGTGATATAGAGCCTCAGCTTGATCTTAAGGCAGGTGAAGCGTCCCTATTGTGAGCTGACCTCAACATGAAGGAAACTCCACTGGAGCTTCTGACTGTTAGGCTTTCAAAGCCCGTGAAACCAGTGGCCCAGAGACCACTGTGGACAGTTTCCTGCTGCTCCTGCAATCCTCCCTTCTTGCTCTCAAAAGAGCAGCCTTCTTACCGCTTGGCACTTGGGATGGAGTTGGTGCCTATGGTCTTGAAGAAAAGGCTTGCTTGTCCACATAGTGATCTAACCACATATAGTTCACTTCCTTTTATGATAGATGTACTGTGGCCTGGATATGAAGGCATTTCAATATGCCTCCATGTAGGGAAGGTTATTATTCTGTGACAACCTGAGTAGGAGGCTAAAAAGTCATGTCTCCATCCTCTGGTAGTCACCTATACCTTTGAGCTATCCTGGGAAGGCTCACACAAAGAGAATCAACACTTACACGCTTCACTCCATGGCCCTAGCTTCCTGCCTTCCTGCCTTCCTGGTAATGATGAGGTCTTGATCTTGATAGGTTCTTCTTTCAGGTCCATTCGACCTGTCACTCAATGGAATGGGTTAGAAGACAGGCACAGCCCTCACTGGCTAGGAACTGAGAGGGCACCAGTAGGTAGTGCCTTCATCGTATAAGTGGTGTCCAAGCATGCAGGATAGGGTCACTGAGGTCACTGTCCAGAGCCAGGGTAAAAGCAGTGATTTCATAGGTGCTCTTACCTCGATGTCTTCCTCTTCCTTGTGGGGCTCACTGGCTTTAAGGAAGTTTGTGGTGGAACATTTCCCCTTCCAGGAAGGAAATACTGTGATAGTCCCTTCTAAAATGATTTGATATATTGTAGGCCACATCACCCTTCATCATCTACATCAACTGATGCAGTCTGTATCACGGGGTCTTTTCTTTTTGGAGTGTAACTAGGAAGGATGTGTAGAGACCATAACTTGAGAAGCAAGTCAGAAAGATGAATTCCTTTTCTCCTTTGGGTTTAGATTTTGGGTATAGGCTGAATTTGCAGTTAGGATAGGAAATTTCTTCCTGTCTCAAAGTTTCTCAAGCTAGTCTTTGAGATCAATCAGCCTCATATTTTTTGAGTGTCTATTATGTGTGAGGTACTATGTTTGGGCATTTTATTTGTGGTATTAACCTCTGGTGGTCCTCATCATGCCTTATTTGCAAAGAATATTGGGAAGTTGGAACATTTTCTTTCATTCTCTTGGTTCGATCTCTCATTATGGTGGTCTCCACCCTAGGAGCCTGGAACACTCTCCTTGGCACTACAGGTATAATGACAAGAAACATTCCAATAGGTCCTTCAATGTGCTTTATTCTGGCTGAAAGACAACCTCCTTCTCCCCTACCTCCCCCTTCTCCAACCATCAATTGTTCACTTGCTTAAATTCAGATATTTTCAATGCTCTTTGGGAGTGCTTCAGCCCTTCTTAGCATTTGTTTTTAAATGACTATTGCCCCTGTGTAGTTCTACTCCTCATTATCTAGCATAGGATTATCCTTTTTCTTGCCCATTTTCACCTATTACCTTTACCCTGGGATCCTCCAAGGCATCTACTCGCAAACCAGTCTCCAGTGAAGCACTTTTCTATCAAGAAAACACCGACCTCCTGAACTCTTAAGGCCAGTGCCCTGTATCCATCTGTCCTCTGTAATGGTCTCCTATAAAAACTTAAGTTTTGATCAGGAAACATGAAGCTGCCAGAGCCCACCAGTGATAGCCACATGGCCCCTATTCCCCAACCACTTCTTGGGCTCTGCACTACCCTGCTTCAATCTTCAGGACTTCCTACCAATGTGTCTTGATTTTTATCTTCTGAAACGTGAAGGACTGGATTTAAGATTATTATATAGTTCCCCGTTTGTTTCATGGGTGGTCCCTGGCCTTAATGGAATTTAAGGAAGCAGCCTAGCAGCACTTTAGTTTCTGCTTAGGGCACACTTTTGTACTGGCCGTGAATGTCAGGCACAAGCCCCTGATGTGTTCACTGTTGGAAAAGGGCCCTCAAGGAACAGGTCTTGGAGGCTTTGTAAAGCTCTGTAAATGCTCAGACGCAATTCGTCGTTCTGAAGGACAACAATAGTCACCCTTATGGCCCTTTATATCACACTTTGAATGCCAAGATTTCCCCACTTCACCCTGTTCTTAGAGAACTTGGTCCAGACCCCCAGCTACTTCTTGCTGGCTTATGACACAGCATCATTTTTTTTTCTGAGCCACTTCCTCTTGGCGGAGGTCCTTGAGCAGTGACATGAATGGCTTCTGGGAAGTCTCCTCACATGAGGGTCCACTTGTCCCCTTCAGACAATTATTTGGTAATGATCTACCTCCAACGGGGATGATTATTGCTCGCCACACACATTTAGCAGTTTTCATGGGAATAAAATGAGGGGGGCAATTCTCCAAGTTCATTCTTTTGTGAAGGTGTGAAGGTTATCAGAACTGATCAAAGATTCTGCTGTCAATCCTGAGGATTCTGTAGGCTCAAATGAAGAAAATGAATTTTCCATATTCTGTAGGGGTATATCTTCCATGGGGAACATTTGCATGCTCTAAACCATTGCTGAATATATATATTTAATAACTTCTTGGCATAAAGAAAGAAAGGCCTTTGACTTCCTCTCTCTACCTTCCCTCTAGTCCCTTGAGCCACATGGTGTGTGTCACGGTTCAGATGCTCTTCCCCTTCACTCTTGCCTCCGGAGCTTAGAGGGAATTAGAATCGCATTTACTTAGGAGCATTTACGGAGCCACTATTCTGGCTAGAAGATAGAGTGCTAGTGGAGTAGAATTCAAATATGCATAGGAAATTACCCATATTCAAGAAATTAGAAGCTGTAACATTAATGTTTCAGGCTTCTTAAACAGTCCTTTCTTCCAGACTTTCTTGTAGGTCCTTGTTTCTGCTCAGTGGCTTGCGTTTCCGCAGAGGTACTGAGTTTCTCGTCTTCAACTTTCGCACTTTTCCTGGGTTGCCATGGGCGCAATCATGATGCTATATTCACTTTGTGCTCAGTATCCTCAGGTCTTCTTTTTGTCTTCAGGTTGGGGTTTGACATTTTTGAATGTTTAAAGTGTGTAGCCTTGTGTTCTTTTATGATAAGAGTAATACATTACCCTATGGAGAGATCAGAACATAAGGATGAGCAAGGAATAAAATGAAATAAAATACTGACACCTCTGTGTATGTCTTTCTAAACCTTTGTCCTCTCTCTTTAATGGTATTTCTACAGAATTTTAGTGCACATCAACTACTGTTTGGTAGGAATGTGATCACAACCATTTGTCCAGCCATCATCATTGGCCCTGGAAGGTACCTTGGGCATCTCACTTAAACTATCTGTGTTCAGTGTCGTGCTCCATTCACCCTCGGCTCAGCATTATCCCAGTCCTATTATCAGGGACATCGCCACCTAATCAGCTCTTTAAGTCTGAGCCACCTGAGTGCGGTCTGAGAGTCAGACTGATAGCCCCTGCTCCAAATGAGGCTGTCAAGTTTTGCCAATTCTCTGTCACAGACGTCTCTGGGGTTTACTCGGCATCCCATTGTCATTGCCTATTTTAAGCCTTTATTAAAATCTCTCCTGGATGACCTTGACTCCAGCCCTTACTCTAAGCTACCCAGTTTTCACACCCTGTCAGCGTCATTTTTCCAAGGTGCAGAGATGATCCAGATATTCCTCTGCTTAAAGCCCTTCATAGGCTCCCCATTGTTTACAGGATAAAAATCCAGACTCCTTAGCAAAGCCTTTCATGATGTGATTCCTGTATCGCTCTCCCCTCTTACCTCTTGTTCCGTCACCCCTCTTTCTGTGGACTTTGGACCCACACTTACCACGCCATGTCTCCAGACTTTTGTGCCTTCTGTGCCCTTTCAGAAGGCACTTTTTTTTTACCTCTGTCTACCCTAGGCTAACGTCCCTCGGCTCTTCTGCAGTCACCGTCCCTCCGCTACCCAGACCCCCTTCTTGGTCTGTCATTTATGTGACTATCTCCTTCACCCGGCTTGTAGCCCATTCTGCTGGAGGTGGCAAAGTGACTCAGCGATTCACTCAGTGAGAGGAACAGACCAGGTTATGTTAGCCATTGCTAGCAAAAGCAGGAGGCTCTCCCACAGAGTGACCACAGGGCCCTGCATCGGAATGCAGGTGCATGGCCATCACCCTTTTCTAGGTACCCTCAGACCGTGTACCCCGTGGGCTTTATGACTTTACGAAAGCCATTGCCTTGTTCCAAAAAGGATTTAAGGTGCCATGCAGAGATGAGGTACTATAACAGAATGAGGTATGCATGGACTTTAAAAAAAGGATATTTACAGAACTTGTGCCAAGGGGAAACAAAGGTGATAGTGACCTGAAGCCAAGAGATACCGCTAAGCAGAATGAATACCGTTGCCTCCTTATAGGTTTACCTGAAGGAAGCCACATACAGGGGTGGGCAAAAGTAGGCTTACAGTTGTTTGTATGGAAAAAGGCATGCTGGTTATTGTTATAATAGCTTTATGAACTCAGAAGAATGTCATGTGACACAGTACTCTTAGGTACAATCTCATAAGTGCTCCAATTGGTGCCTTTATTATTTATATGTGTTTGAAGTCTGCTTGCTATATTCAAGCACACTTCAGCACAGAGTTCTTTGTCATCAATTTCTTTTCCTTTTTTTTTTTGTAATGAAGAGGTCGAATGTTTTTATCATTAAACTTTTTTAAAAAAATTCTTTGTTACCCTTGAAATACCTGATTTCTGTAACTAGATTTTACCACAGGTAACTTCAGGAATTCTCAATACTACAACTGTAGTCTAGCTTCGAAGTGATAGGTTGTTGTGCAGAAGACCATGTTATGTTTATCTGCCATCATTAAGAAGTCAAGGGGCATTTTCTTCCAATAGCATTGTTGCAGTTTCTTTTTTGATTGGTATTACTAAAAGTTGCTATCCAGACCTGGCCAGTGTGCTCAGTGGTTAGAGTACCAGCCTGCACATTAGATACTCAGGCAAGGGTACATACACCTTGGTTGCAGGTTCATTCCCATGTGTGGGAGGCATTCAATTGAAGTCTCTCTCATATCAATGTTTCTCTCTCTCTAAAAAAAATAAATAAATGGGTTAACAACAACAACAGAAATTCTTCTATCTACCACTAATTTAAGACAACTAACTATGCTCAGTCAGGCTGTTTCATACTTTAGTATTTAGATGTTCCATTTTCACTCCTCCATAGATTTTATGTATTTCTCATACGCCTCTTCATTCATTGGTGCATCTAATTCTGAGGGATTACTCAGTGTCATCTTGACCAGCCATTCATCTTCCCAACAAGATTTGTTGACAACTCTTGGATTTTCTGTAAGAGCTTACATTTCTGCATGGCCATGACATTCAGCACCACTCAGAGCACCGTGTTCAAAAGGAGGTGCGACTCTCATCAGTGTCCTGACTTGCTTCTCCAATGCAGTGAATCACATGGTAATAGGCACTACTGTCCCACCTAAAAGAGGGAAATGTAGTCGTTACCACAAACCTGGGAGCAGCACAGCCTCTCTGAGACGAGACCTGTTAGGAAGTGTCTGAGATGTTAATCGTAACCAAGCTTCATATGTGTCAGTTAGATGGCGCTGGGCCTGGTGGGAGAAGTTGAAGGGATTTATCCTGGGTCTTCAAAACCTTTTAGGTTCTTGGGTGTTTCCTGTTGAGTGGGTGGCTTTCCCATGCCCTGCAGTCTCATATGCCTAGACTTGAGATATTCCTGGATCTGTATTCTGTCCTGGTTGCAAAATCTCTGCCTTGAGTCTGAGTCTTCTTTCCCATGACCTTATTTTGGTCATCTTGCAGGGGATATAGAAATTAAGAGTCAAACTTGGAGTGGATTTCATTTATTCAATAATCTGCTCCATGCCAGTGACTGACATATATACCAAAGATGGCATAAAGGGTACATGTGGGAAGAAAATCCTTCTGAGTAGGCAGTGGCCCGAGTAGCTGTGTATACACATATCTTTCTCTGTGGTAACTTCATTCCAGTCTTCTCATGGCACAAAGAGAGAAACCAAACCCCCAGAGGCAGTCCTGTTCCATTAGTCAGATGTTTATGATTACAAAGGAAATTGCAGGTCTCTGGGATTCCAGATCCAGTATGTGGACCAGCTGGCCCTCAAGGCAGGTAGACACATTCTCACTGGTGGGTAGTGCAGATATTGGGGGAACTGACGGAGCCTCCTGCTGATGGACCTCCCTGCTTGCTCTGTCTAGGGCTTGTGGGCCTACGTGGAGGGTTTCATCTTGCTCCTGGTGCCTTTGTTTCTTGCTCACAAAGTAGGCAGCTCCCTCATCCATGGAATGAAGATGGAGACAGTGACTTTGGTTCTTAAAAAAGGGGACCTCACTGAGGGATTTGCTTCTCTCCAGGATGAGCTGGTATTATCACCCTTTGTGAGGGCAGTGGGTAGTCTGAATGGAGATGTTTCAATCCTGGCATGACTGGGTATGGGTATGGCTGTTGGTGAAGGTGTGGTGACTAAAGTGGCACCCCCTCCATTTCAGAGCACCCCCTGCTCAAGTACTGTTTTGGCTCAAGCACTTAGCAGTGACATGTTGTGAAGACTCTCCCAGTTATGATAGGCACTTGCAGAGCAAGGGCGATGGGACAGATACAGGTCACCAAGGCAGAAAGCCCACATGCTTAGCAACCAGCAAAACTGGGAAACAAGGACCTCCTCCCCAGGATGACCTTTCTTCCAGTAAGATATGGTTGGTTATGCAGATTAAGACCTCCTACATTTCATATTGCTGGTCATGTGGCTGGGGCCATCCCCTGACCTTTCCTCCCCTGGCATACTGCTAGTCATGTAGTTTTAGACCCCCCTTAGAGGGGAAACAAGGAGTCAGCGAATAGATTCATTGACTCCTTTACGATTCCTCGCATGACACTCCCCTATGCTTTGGTTTCTCAGGACAGTGAAGTTCTGACCCACATCAAATAATCTTAGGAAAAAGCCTCAGGTCTGTTGACCACAGAGACGGAGTTTTGGTCAAGCTAGGGATGGCATTTAGGACTCAGTTGTGTTTCAGCTCCAGGCCCAGAAAAGCAGCAAAACCATATGGAGTGACGCCATGGCTGACATCAGGACCAGATGCATGGCTGGTCACCCCCTACCCTAGCGCCCACCAATGAGTAGAAACCACAGCCCTGAAAGGATACATCTGGAAAGCTTACACCCACCTTCCTTAAACATCCCCTAAAATTCCTTCCTTTAGAAAACAGATAAAACCCCTCAAGATAAAGGAAGCCAAGGAGGGTTCCCACTGGAGCACCATCTTTCTTCCTCATTTCTCGGACACATATATCTCTCTCTTTCTCCTAAATGCCAAGGGTCCCAGTGATACTCACAACCAGGGGAGCAGTGAGCAGTGGCAGCTTATCCTGGGCTAACCCCCTCAACCTGTCTCCAAGGTACCCTTTTCTCTGATGTTCCATTGAGCTAACAGCAGCCCTGCCTTGGTTCACTTCTGTCCCTGTGATTTATTTCTCACTGAGTCCATGCCACCCTTCATGGCTCACTTCTTTCCTATAATATCTCTAGAGGGCCAAAGCAGAGCATTGCCTAGGCTCTCTCCTTTTGCTTGTTCTATCCTAAGCCCTTTCTTTTTTTTCGCAGACCTAGTGTTAAACATACTTTAAAAATCACCTGGACTTATGTTGTGAAATTTTTCCTGCATGAAGTCAAGAACCCACACACTATGGGTTGGCCCGAGGCAGACCTGCCCCAGCCTGATACCAGGAATTGGTCTCTTGAATGGAGCTATTCCACTTGTCTTCATCATCCTCTTGACATTGTTAGTGCCCTTTGTCCTGACACATCCCAAACTGATATAAAATACTGGAGGCCCAGTGCACATGGGATAGGGGGCTGGGGCTGGGGCCTCAGCCCAGCCTGTGCTCTCTCACAGTCTGGGATCCCTTGGGGGATGTCTGACTGCCAGCTTAAGAGTGGGCCTAAGCCTACAGTCAGACATTTCTCCTTACCACCGGTTTGTAGTGGAGGCAGGAGAGGCTCCCGCCACCATTGCCGTGCTTACCAGCTTCGAGCTAGGCTTCTGGCTGAGTGGCATGCCCACCCTCCCCCTCAGCCCCATGGGAGTGCACTGACCACCAGGGGGCATCTCCTGCATTGAGCGTCTGCTCCCTGGTGGTCAGTGTGTGTCATGGCAACCAGTCGTTCTGCCATTCAGTCCATTTGCATATTAGGGTTTATTATATACGATAGTTAAGCTTTGCCTTACCTTGTGCTATTTGTTCTGAAAGGATTGTACCAAGAGGTTGGAGAACAAAGACCTGCAGGTTCTGCTAAGAGAAGTACTCTCACTGGGGATTATACAGTTGGAGGTCCTGGCCTTGGGTCTCTTTGGCACCATATTGGGTCATTAAGGGGGCTTCTCCGGTTGCTCCTTATTAGATAACTTTCAGTCTTCATTATTGGTGCAGAAATCTATGGTGGACATGCTGGTGCTGGGAAATCAGGTGACAATTACTAATTACAAATAGTCTTTTCAACATAAGTCAGTTACCATAGTCTCCTGTTTAACTGCTTTATGTTTTCCTTCCTCTTCATCTGTAAATGCATGTACCACATATGCAGGCCTCATTCTCCAGAGACAATTTAAAGGCGAGCCATGAGACTTATATGCAATAAAGTAAAGCATTCTGAAGCCAAGGATTTCTCTATTTTGGCTCTGTATTTTAGTCACCTCTGAGAGTCTTGGCTGGGTTCACCCTCAGAACCCCTAATAAAGAAATTAAAAAACAAAACATTTTGGAATGCTTATTGTATAGGCTTTGTGATTTTGGATTTCCCATGCTGATCTCATCTCTGGTGATTTCACTTCTGAATGGAAGACATTACTCACCTACTATTCTGATGCTGTCCCCTGGTTTCCCAAAAGAATCCTCTGGATGGATCCCTGTTTCTTTTGCATCTCAGCTTTCTATTTCCCTGAGGGAAGGACTTAGGTTGGTCACTGGGGTTGAAGTCCACCTGAAATTTGGAGCCTGCTTGATTCTTACCTTCACTCCTGGTCACTGGGTGGCAATGCCTTGCTTGGTCTCCATGATCATTGCTCTCTTTTCCCCCCTAAATTGTACTCAGACTCTAAATATAAATCATTTTTTCTCAGGTCTCTTTTGCCCCTGCCTCTTTGGTCTCCCTAGCTCCAGTCTCAGCTTTTCTCCCATTTCCTTCCAACACCACTGACTAGGAAGCTCCTAGGCACTGTGGAGCTATAACAAACACTTTCCTTGGGAAAGGACAGAGATCACCATAATTTCATTATATTGGAAACTCTGGATAAGAACATTAACTCTTCTCCTGTTTTCTCTCTAAATTAAATAATCAGCATTAATTAGCTAATTAGCTTGATGAGAGATTGCTAGCATCTGTCAGATTGCACTCAGTCCCCTACCAGAGGCAGATGACTATTGGCCATGGTCCTTGAGAGAGAAGTGGTTTCTTTTCTCCTAGGACAGTTACCATTTCTGTGCCTCAGTTTCTTTGTTAAATACAAGAAAATTATATTATTGGGTATATAGTCACCTTTGCTCTCCTTGTTGTCACTTAACTAAGCCATGCTCTTGCTTCTGTGTCTACACAGGCATGGATTGCAGATCCGTGCACATTAGGGCGATGTGTTGGTGGTTTGAGTGGAGTCGTTTGGGAGTGCCGTGCTTCCTCAGTTTGATCCCTTCCTGAAGGTGAATGACAGCGGAGCTCCTGTGACTCTCTCTTGCCTTCTGATGTGTTCTTTGAAGTCACTTTGCAGTTGTGGGTTTTGCTATCTGTTTTCTTCAGAGGGAAAACTCAATCTCTAGTCATCTGTGTCTTTCTCTGACTTGCCCCCCCCCCTCCTCTTGCTGGACAGCCCCTTTAATCTCCTCTTGATCCAAACATTTCTTTAAATGACATCATGTTTGGGACCAAGTACATCCCGGGATGGTTCCTTAAGGCCAGGTGCTCTAGTTTCTTTGGCTGGTATGTCCTCAGTGTTCAGATACTTGGTTGACATTGAGATGAACTCAAATCAGCAGAAGGAGGAATACTCTCTCCCTGAACCAGGCACAGCAGCCCTCAGGAGGACCCATCTGGTCCCAGCAACACCTGGCTGGCCCTTTCTCTACTCTAGAGTGCTATCTTTCCTCGGATCTCCAGAGTAACCTCAGAAGTATAACGTCCTCATTTCATACTTTCTAAAACATTCCCTCTCCCCACAACCCAAAGGAGCAGTCTCACATTGGTGCTTTTTTAATGGTTTTCTTTATATTACTGCATTTAGGGATAAGTAGCTTCCTTTCTTTGGGGAAGAGCAATTTGTCGTTTTTCCACCTTCAAAGTTGTTACAATTTCTTTCTTTTTTCTTAAGTCTAACATAATATCTGCCAGTAATCCTTAAAATCAAGCTATATGTTCTTCAAAAAACTGTAGTAATCATCCATTGATTCAAGTATGTGTGAAGAATCAGACCTATCTTTGCCTTTGGGTGCCTTTGTTGGAGAAGCAGCAGGCTGAGGATTGCATGCTGGATGAAAGGTTGCATATTTTTTTTCAGTTTGGGATCCAACCATCCGGGTAAGTGTTGTTTGAGATGCTATACCTTTAATCTTGTTGAGAGTGGTTTGGCATTTTCTCCATCCCATCTTTGAGAACAACTAGGTGCTTTTCTATCTGGATTATCCAACCATGTACAGCTTTAAGCGATTCTGATAACTGTGACAGGATACTGCACACTGAGAGGCTTTCTTGGCATGAATGGCTCTCAACTGGTCAGGGCAATTGGCTTAATTGCTCCATGTCTTCAATTTCTACACTTGAAGTATGTGAGACAAATAGACTGATATCTTCAAGCTGTGGGGGATCTTCTCCAGTCGTGCTCTCAGACCTGGTCATCTCTGCAGTAAATCTCCTCTTGCTCTTGTGCACATGTAGTTTCCTCCTTTGACTTCAGACGTGGTGGTCTCTTTGTCCCGGCCCTTGGCGTTCTTGGACTCCCCTCTATCATGGAGCATTGAGTTCTGTTTCTGGAGTTTCTGTTCCAACTTCTTTTTGTCAAAAGAGGTGCAATGTTGAGTAGGGAAGATACTATCCCCATTAGTGCCATTCTTATAGATGTATAAATGAGTATTGATTTCATATCCTCCCAAATATTTAAGTCCCCCGCCCCCGTTCTACCATTACCATAAAAGAGGGGGGGGGAGGCAAAATGACTCATGGAAAAGTTTCCAAATTTATTTTTCCATAGTCTTTTCAGATATTTGGCCAGATGTAGATGTGGTCCTATATAACTATATTTAGAGTCTGAATACAATTTTGTTGTTATAAAATATTGCATTGAACATTTTCTGCATTGTCTTTTTTTAAAAAAAGTCATTATTGTTGAAAGTATTACAAATACCCTCTTTTTCCCCCCATTGACTTCTAATCTGCCCCCCCCCCCATGCCTGGTCTTCACCACCCTATTGTCTGTGTCCATGGGTTATGTATGCATGAATACAAGTTATTTGGTTTATCTCTTCCCACTCACCTCTGCCTTCCTTCTGAGATTACACAGTCTGTTCCAAGCTTCTATGTTTCTGGATCTATTCTGTTCATCAGTTTATTTTTTTATTAGATTCCACATATGAGTGAGATTATGTGATACTTGTATTTCTCTGACTGGCTTATTTCATTTAGCATAGTACTCTCCAGGACCCTCCATACTGTCTCAAAGGGTAATAAACCATTTTTCATTGCTAATAATATTCCATGATATAAATGTACCACAACTTTTTTATCCACTCATCTACTGATGGGCTATTTCCAGGTCTTAACTATTATAAATTGTGGTGCTATGAACATAGGGGTGCATGTATTTTTTCTGATTGGTGTGTTGGGCATCTTAAAATATAGTCCTAACAGTGGGATCACTGGGTCAAATGGAAATTCCATGCTTCATTTTTTTGAGGAAACTCCTTACTTGTTTTCACAGTGGCTGCACCAGTCTGCATTCCCAAACACAGTGAACTAGAGTTCCCTTTTCTCCATATCCTTAATTGCACTTGTCATATGTTGATGGTAGCCATTCTGAGAGGTGTGAGGTGATACCTCCTTGTCGTTTTGATTTGTATCTCTCTGATGATCAGTGACTTTGAGTATTTTTTCATATGTCTCTTGGTCATCTGTGTGTCTGCTTTAAAGAAGTATATATTTAGGTCCTTTGTTCATTTTTTAATTGGACTGTTTGTTTTCCTTCTGTTAAATTATATGAGTTTTTAAAAAATATATTTTGTATATTAATCCTTTATCATTTATGTCATTGCCAAATGTTCTCCCATACAATGGGCTCTCTTATAATTTTGTTGATGGTTTATTTTTTTGCTGTGCCGAAGCTTTTTATTTCAATGTAGTCCCATTTGTTTACTTTCCTTTGTTTTAGGAGATGTATCTGTAAACATATTGCTGCAAGAGATGTCTGAGATTTTGCTGCTTATGTTTTCTTCTAGCATTTTTATAGTTTTATGACTTGCATTTAATTCCTTTATCCATTTTAAGTTTATTCTTATGCATGGTATAAGTTGGTAGTCTAATTTCATTTTTTTGTATGTATCTGTCCAAGTTTCCCAACATCATTTATTGAAGAGATTCTTTTTTTCTTTTTTTTTTTTTTTAAAGAATTTTTGAGCCAAACTGTGGACAGTTGCTGGGAAGCAGAATCTCACTGAATTAAGATGATGCTCCAGAAAATGGTGGTTTTTCACCTTGTTTTATACATTGTAATCAAAGGAGGCGATGTAAGTGGGTTAGATGAAATTCATTGGTGACAGATTAGAGAGGCAGGAGAAAGCAAAGGGGGTGGGGCACCCCTGGGATTGGATAAAAAGTAAAATGATAGACACATGCTTCTTTTACTTAGGTGGGTATAGAATACTTAACAATTAACAGATAACTATAGCAATTAACAATTAACAGATAACTATAACAATGAGGGAATTTGTGGTCTCCTCTCTGGTGCCTTGATTGTGCCCAGAGAGGTCTGGAAAAAGGGAAGTTACAAGTTACCCTGACATTCCACAGGTATGTTATCTGAGATGAAAAAATACAATAGGCTTAATAAAGATTTTTGTCAGGGAAGATACTGGTCTAGGACATGATTACCCACCATAGACTGCTTTTTAATTAAAGTTTTAATTTAAGACCTTCCTTTGTGGTTACTTCAGGTCTCTTGAGTTTGCAAGGCTGCCATATAGGACTTTCCTGAGTTAGTCAGGTTAGCATGTGGCCCCTTTTCACCCACATTCTCTATTATAGTCCCAGGCAGTTTGCTATGCCTGTTACCTTTCCTGTTCTGCCTTCCCCATTCTTCTTTGTACAAAATTATACTCTTGCCCTCCCTCCTTGTCCTCAACTTAATCCACTAATTCACACTCCTCATTCCACAATCTGAACATCACTGTGGAAAACTTATATAATCAAGCTTTACATTTATGACAATCTATTTCACATGGCTTCTTAGCACTGCTCAGCAATCCTTCCTCAACCCCCTTTAGTCTTGACTCCATTGTATGTTCTTGCCTTTTTTTGTCAAATATTAATTGAGCTTAATGGCTTGAGTTGATTTCTGGGGTTTCTGTTCTGTTTCACTGATCTATATGCCTGTTTTTGTACCAGTATAGTGGCTTTGTAGTATAATTTTATATCTAGTATTATGATCCCTCTGACTTTGTTTTCTTTCTCAAGATTGCAGCTATTTGGGGGTCATTTTTGGTTCCATGAAAATTTTTCGAATATTTGTTTGAGATGTTGATTAATTCCATATGGTCTAGTGAGTCATTTAGGATTGATATTTGTTGATTTTTTGTTTAGATGATCTGTCCAAAGGTGATAGTTGGGTATTAACATCTCTAACTATGATTGTATTGCTATTAATCTCTCCCTTAATGTCCTCCAGCATTTTTAAAAATGTATTTGGGTGCTCCTGTATTGGGTGCATATATGCTTACCAGGGTTATTTCTTCTTGTTGGATTGCTCCCTTTAGTATTATGAAGTGGCCTTCATTATCTCTTGTTATGTCCTTCACTTTGAGATGTAATTTGTCAGATATAAGTATTGTTACCCCAGCTTGTTTTTCCATTTATATTTACCTGGAAAACCTTTTCCATCCCTTCACCCTCAGTCTTTTTTTCTGAAATAGGTTTGTTGTAGACAGCAGATATATGGGTCTCATTTTCTTATCCAATCCATTACCCTATGTCTTTTGATTGGGGCATTAAATCCATTTACATTTAAATTTATTATTGATAGGTACTTATGTGTCACCATTTTTATTCTATACCCCTGTATTCCTTCTTCATTTTCTATTTTTTTATTTTTGCAGTAGACCCTTTAGCATTTCTTGCATTACTGGTTTGCTGGTGATAAATTCCCTTAGACTTTTTTTTGGTCTGTGAAGCTCCTGATTTCACCTTCAATTTTGATTGATAGCCTTGCTGGGTACAGTATTCTTGGATTCAGACCCTTCCTTTGCATGACTGTATATTTCATTCCATTCCCTTCTGGCCTGATGAGTTTCTGTTAAGAAATCAGTTGCTAGTCTGATGAGGGTTCCTTTATATGAAACTTTCTGTCTCTCTGGCTGCTTTTAAGATTCTTACTTTGTTGTTGGTGTTTGCCACTTTAATTATAGTGTGCCTTGGTGTCTATCTTTCTTTTGGGATTCATTTTGCTTGGTACTCTGTGAGCTTCTTGAATTTGTGTGGGTTTTTTCTTTCTCTCAGGAAAGTTTTCTGTCATTATTTCTTGAAACATTTTTTCTATGCCTTCCTCAGTTTCCTTTCCTTCTGGAACCCCTTATATGCAAATATTGTTTTGTTTTGTATTGTCCCAAAGTTCCCTTAGGCTCTCCTCCCACTTTGTAATTTTTTTTTTTCTAGAAGTTGCTCTAATTGGGTATTTTTTTCTATCTTGTCTTCTAGCTCACTGATGCAGTCCTCTGCTTCTTCTAGTCTACTCTTGATGCTTTCTATTGAGTTCTCAATAGTAGCAATGTCATTTTTCACTTCTTGTTGTTCTTCATTTCCTCTTGGTTCTTACTCGGCCCCCTGGGACACTCGGCTCACCTGGGGAACTCGGCCCCCTGGGACACACGGCTCACCCGGGGCACTCGGCCCCCTGGGACACTCGGCTCACCCAGGGCACTCGGCCCCCTGGGACACTCGGCTCACCAGGGGCACTCGGCCCCCTGGGAGACTCGGCTCACCCGGGGCACTAGGCCCCCTGGGACACTCGGCTCACCAGGGGCACTCGGCCCCCTGGGACACACGGCTCACCCCGGACACCCTTCCCCTTTGGGGGGTACGGCTCACCAGGGGCACTCGGCCCCCTGGGACACTCGGCTCACCCGGGGCACATGGCCCCCTGGGACATTCGGCTAACCCGGGGCACACGGCCCCCTGGGACATTCGGCTCACCAGGGGCACTCGGCCCCCTGGGACACTCGGCTCACCCGGGGCACTCGGCCCCCTGGGACACTCGGCTCACCAGGGGCACTCGGCCCCCTGGGACACTCGGCTCACCAGGGGCACTCGGCCCCCTGGGAGACTCGGCTCACCCGGGGCACTAGGCCCCCTGGGACACTCGGCTCACCAGGGGCACTCGGCCCCCTGGGACACACGGCTCACCCCGGACACCCTTCCCCTTTGGGGGGTACGGCTCACCAGGGGCACTCGGCCCCCTGGGACACTCGGCTCACCCGGGGCACATGGCCCCCTGGGACATTCGGCTAACCCGGGGCACACGGCCCCCTGGGACATTCGGCTCACCAGGGGCACTCGGCCCCCTGGGACACTCGGCTCACCCGGGGCACTCGGCCCCCTGGGACACTCGGCTCACCAGGGGCACTCGGCCCCCTGGGACACTCGGCTCACCAGGGGCACTCGGCCCCCTGGGACACTCGGCTCACCAGGGGCACTCGGCCCCCTGGGACATTCGGCTCACGAGGGGCACTCAGCCCCCTGGGACACATGGCTCACCCGGGACACCCTTCCCCTTTGGGGGGTACGGCTCACCCGGGGCACTCGGCCCCCTGGGACACTCGGCTCACCCAGGGCACTCGGCCCCCTGGGACACTCGGCTCACCTGGGGCACTTGGCCCCCTGGGATACTCGGCTCACCTGGGACACTTGGCCCCCTGGGACACTCGGCTCACCAGGGGCACTCAGCCCCCTGGGACCCATGGCTCACCCGAGACACCCTTCCCCTTTGGGGGGTACGGCTCACCCGGGGCACTCGGCCCCCTGGGACACATGGCTCACCCGGGGCACTCGGCCCCCTGGGACACACAGCTCACCCGGGACACCCTTCCCCTTTGGGGGGTACAGCTCACCCGGGGCACTCGGCCCCCTGGGACACTCGGCTCACCCAGGGCACACGGCCCCTCTAGGGTGTTGGGGTCGCATATTGGAGGCGCCGCGCTAGCTCCTTGCTAGCATGGCGGGCAGGCTGGGACAGCTGCAGTTGGGCTGAGATGGTTGCAGGCGGGGCGACCACTTCAAAGGTGTCTTGTTCGATGTGGGAGCGGAGCAGCTGCAGACATGGAGGCTAAGTTCTGAGGTCGCCCACTCCCTGAGCCCAAGGCGTGGTGAGCTCTGTTCTTGGTGGATTTCCTTTATTCGCGGCGGCAGTGGCGGGTGGCGGTGCCAAGTGCAGCAGTGACGGTCGCTCCTATGGTTCAATTACCACTATAGTTTTAAAGTTCACATGGCGGTGGTGGTGAGAGCTTCGGCTCGGCCATGTGGCATCGGAGGAAGGGCTTGCCTGGGCGGCTAATGGAAGGCGCCGTGCCATTTCCTCACCAGCGCGCTCCATCTCCCTCCCAGCATGGTGGGTGTGCTGGGAAGATTGTGGGCGTGCTGTGATGGCTGCATGGGGAGAGTCTGCCCTCAATGGTGTCCTCTTTGGTGCGGATGTGGAGCTGCTGTGGATGCAGAGGCTAATTTCTAAAGCCACACTCTCTGTGAGCCCGGGGTGTAGTGAGCTCTGATTTCAGTGGATTCCCATTCTTGGGGGCGGCATTGGGTGCGACAGCGATGGTAGCTCCTGTGGCTCAATTTCCCCTGTAGTTTTAAAATCCGCATGGCGGTAGTGTCTGATGCTTTGGCCCGGCCATGCGGCAGCGGAGAGGATTCTCCGGGTCTGCCAACGGAAGGTGCAGCACCAGCACAGCGCGCGCAAAGGCCTGGCAGAGCAGGCTGCGGGCGGTGGCAGCGGTGGAGGCCGCAGGATCCGTGGGTGTGGCGCAAAGGCAGGGCCGAGCTGGTCGGGGGCGGTGGCGGAGAGTCCCCGTGATGTCTTAGTCTTTCAGACTTAGTGGAACGCTTCCCCTGAGCCAGGACAAGCAGCACCACCACAAATATTGGCCAGCTCAGTGCTGCCCCTCTACAGGTGACAGTAGGGGCATCCTCACCTTGGTAGGCCTTTGCTCTTGGAGGTCTTAACCAGTGGAAGGCAGCACGGTACAGAACTGCTCGCCTGTTTTTCTTTCATATGTGGGCTATTTCTTTGTCTTCCCATAGTGTCTCTTTTCAGGATGTTTGGTTATGTAGTTCTCTCTCTCCTGCATTGATTTAAAGGCACAAAATACAACACAACCAGGTACAACACACAAGGCACTGAACAGAAATGTGTTTGCAATATTAATAACCTCCAATAAAGGTGACCACTAGGAAAAGGCAAATTAGGGGATAGGAGAGAAAGAAGAGTAAAAAGCGAAGAGGGAGGGAGAAAAAGAAAAAGAAAGGGGGAAAAAAGGATTGTCAAAATGAAATTGGGAAAAAGGAAAAAAGAGAGAGAGAGATAAGAAAGAGACCAAGAGAGAATAGGGGAGAAAATTTCAATAGAACAACCACTAACCCCAGTAAATGCCAGCAACAGTACCTGGAGATTAATTCAAATGACAATACCCGCTAATATCCAGCAAAGCAAGGGAAAACAGAAGTAAAAAACAAAAACAAAGCAAATAAAAAATACCAAGCAACAGCAACAGCAAAAGAATAAGCAAAAAATCTCACTAAAAAGCATAAAAATCCACATTTACGCAAGTAGAAACAAAAAAACAGAGAGGAAAACAATTTTTTTTTCTAGTTGAGACAGCTAAGAGAGTGGTGTATATGCACTTGGCACAGAGGATTGGAAATTAGATATATAAGTAGGGTGAAAATTTTAGCAGGGGGTAGACAGAAAGAATAGGGAAAATCTAAAGCAGGAAAGGGTTAAGATAAACAGGACAGCAAAAGGGGAAAGGTTAGGAAGAGAGTGATAGTATAAAGGTCGTGTTGAGATAGGGTTAAACAATGCTAAAGAAAAAATGAAAATAAAATGCAAAACACTAATTCCAATGTAAAATAAAGAGAAAATAATATGGCACTTAAATAAGGAAAAAAAAAAGAAAAAGGAAACAAAAAGTTAAAATAGCAGTAGTAATAATGCTGATTGAACCTAAAAATGTAATAATTCAAAAGGTAAAATCAAGTGAGGAAAAGAGGAAACATTTGATTCTTAAGTAAAAGATGCAGAAAATGAAAATAAAATAAAAAATTAAAAAAGCATAAAAAGTGTGCAGTAGTGAAGGTCATTCACTTCCTCAGTTATTCTGTTTGGCATGCCTGTTTCTCAATCCAGACAGTATTGCAGTTCCCTGCATTCCACTGCACCTCAGTGTTGTAAGCTAGTCCTAATTTTAAGTAGGCGATTTCTTAGTTTCTTGATTTTTGATTAAATAAAATTAATAATAAACACAGTTTGTAATTCAGCCCCTAGGTGGCAGTGTTTCTGAATTGACTTCCCTGTCTTTTTGGCTGCTCTAGCCTTCTTTCTCTATGGCACTCGATACAGGTTTGTGGAGGTGGGTTGCCTCGGAGCTGGTTCCCAGATGGTCTCTCCCTTCTTTGCTTCCCAGCTTCCAGAAAAGCAGTATCCCCTTGCTGTCTCTCAGGGCCAGCCAGTCTGGGTGTTCTTTCTTTTGTAATAAGAAGCAAAGGGTTGCAGGGGAATAAGTCCAGGTGCGTGGCGGACCGGTCTGTGTGCAAGTACAAACAGACTGCACACCTTTCAAATTCTTATGTTCTCCCTCCATGTCAGCTCAGAATGGGTTGCTTTTTAGAGAACCCCACTATTAGCAACCTTGAGGACCCCCGTCCATTTTTATGGATCATGCCAGACCCAACAGTGGGGGCTTTTGTGGACACAGATTTCCCTGGTCCTCCAGGTGTTGCAGCGCATGCGTTTCTCTCTGCTGCCATGACTGCCGCAGCTTGTGCCTCCACAGCCTCAGCAGCTGCTGCCTCCACTGCCAGGAACCAGACACCCACGTTATCCCTGGCAAAATCTAACCTTTCTGTGGAATCTGCGTGTTTGCACCAATTGGGGCCTCACAGCTGTTTGGTGGTCTCCACAGTTGTGGTTTTTTTCAGGTCTAAGATCTACTTTTCCTTGCAAGATGGAGTAGTTTTTCCTCTGAGCCCATAGCTCTGGGAGAGGTCTCCACCGCAGAGCAGCCTGCTTGGTCAGGGAACCCAGTCCAGCAGACCCCCACCTTCTCTTAGAGTTCTTCTATCCCCTAGCTTGCCACCAAACACTCCCCAAGTGACTTTTAGGTGCTCCTTCTACCTGCTCTGGGACTAGGCTCAGAACTGGTCCCTCTATTCTGCCGCCATTTTCCTCTCTCCTCTTTAAAAAAAAAAAAAAGGTGCTCCTATAGTGGGTGCATATATGTTTATCAGGGTTATATCCTCTCATTGCATAGATGCCTTTAGTATTATGTAATGACTTTTATTGTTTCTTGTGCTGGCCTTCATTTTGAAATCTATTTTGTCAGATAAGAGTATTGCCACCCCAGCTTTTTTTTTTTTTTTAATAATATTGATTTTTTACAGAGAGGAAGGGAGAGGGATAGAAAGTTAGAAACATCAATGAGAGAGGGACATTGATCAGCTGCCTCCTGCACCCCCCCCCACACACACACTGGGGATGTGCCCGCAACCAAGGTACATGCCCTTGACCGGAATCAAACCCAGGACCCTTCAGTCCACAGGCTTGATGCACTGAGCCAAACCGGTTTTGGCAACCACCCCAGCTTTTGTTTGATTGTTTCCATTTGCATGGAAAATTTTTTCCCATCACTTCACTCTCATCCTGTGTGAGTATTTTGGTCTGAGGTGGATCTCTTGTAGACAGCATATATTTGGGTCATGTTTTTGTATCCAGTCAGCTATCCTATGCCTTTCAATTGGAACATTTAATCCATTTACCTATAAGATTATAATTGATAGGTACTTATTTATTTTATTTATTGCCATTTCAATTATTTATGCCTATATTTCTCTCTCCATTTCTTCTCATTACAGCAGTACTTTAGCATTTCTTGTTTGGTGGTGATAAACTCCTTTATTCCTCCCATCCCCCCTTCCCCCCACCTTTTTGCCTTTTTTTTTTTTTTTTTTTTTTTTTTTTTTTTTGACTGGGAAGCTCTTTATTTCACCATCTATTTTGTATGATAGCCTTGCTGGCTGCAGTAATCTTGGTTTCAGATGGTTGCTTCCCATTACCTTGAGTACTTCATGCCATTCCTTCCTGGTCTGTAGAGTATCTGATGAAGGCCAGAAATCTGAAATCAAGGTGTTGGCAGGGTTGGTTCCTTTGGAGGCTTTGTGGTAAAAGCCTTTCCATACCTCTTCCCTAACTTTTGGTGACTGCTAGCCAACCTTAGTGTTCCTTGCCTTGTAGACATATGAATCCAATCTCTGTCTCCATCTTCACAGGGCCTCCTTCTCTTTGTCTCTTTGTTTAAAATGTCCTCTTTGCCTTTCTCTTACAACACCTGCCATTGGATTAAGGGCGCATCTTAGATCTAGAATGACCTCATCTCAAGATGCTTAATTTAATTCAATTTGCAAAGAAAAATTTTATCCAAATAAATCCCATTTATAGGTTCTGAGGTTTAGGACTTAGACATGAATTTTTTGTTGTTGGGGGTAACTATTCAACACACTGTAGTGCCCGAGGTTTTTATTGGGGTGTGATCACATAGGCAACATCTGCCTAGCATACATCCAAATTCCAGACTCCTCAGTGAAAATCAGGTGTTGGGTATAAATTCCACTGTTTGTGTGAAAAGACTAGGCACATTGAGCCTCCCTTGTCAGTAAGGGAGCTATTTGAGGGCCGAGTTCCCAGATACCAACTCGGGGCCGATCCTGTAAGCCATGCCCTTCGAAAGATGATAACCCCAGGGACCAGTACCCAAGGCATCTTTACAGCAAAATTAGGACCCTATGATGCAGGACCAACCTGCAGTACTGACTTCAGTCAGGTTCTCTAGGAGCCCCAGACTTGGCTAATTAAAACAAATCCCATTCATCATAAAGATCTGTGTTAGAAAGCTTGGTAGCTTCCTCAAGTGATGCACCTTCCTCACCTTGTAGCTGCTGGCAGGAACCACAAGTTATGAATGCAATTAGTCTCTGTATCAGCATTATGCAGCCAGTCCGCTCAATTTCATATGGTCCCATGAGAAAACAAAGCCCTTTCTGTGGGCATCTGTATGTAACTCAGGCCTGCCAGCATCTGCAGTGATTTACCGTTTACAGCCCCACTGGGGGCTGTTCTGAATCTGTAACAGTCCCAGAGTCTGAGTCCTATTCATTGCGTGGTGAGATCCCTTCTGATTTCGGTTCAGCATACCTCGTACTAAGGCTAAAGAAACCCATAGTAGGTGGTACAAGATTTCACATTAGAGTCGGGTCCAGGCAATTAGGACCTGGAATTCAGGATTCAAAAAAAATGCCAGCAACCAATTTTCTTCTGCAGCAGCAAACTCAAATCACTGCAGGGCCAGACAAAAGTCCAAGTCACAAGGCTTTCTTAAGGCCCCTTTCACCTGGTCTGGGAGTCGAAATTGATCCACTGTAGATGATGCACATCAGACAGGAAAATCCAACAGCCTTTAAAGGTCAGGCATTTGATTTCAGCAAAAGTTAATTAGCAAACGAAGAAGTGCTTTTTAAAACTCTATTTTCATTTGGAGGTTGCCTCTATGTTCATGCTGTTTCTTTTTTTTAAGAGGCTCTAGTAAAAAAAAATCATAGCAGGAATGATCAGTGATGAAGGTTTGTTCTGTTTTCATAGCTCAGAGTTTAAATTTCAATTCACCCACCCATGGCAAAAAGCCAGGAAGTTGTGTGCCACCACCTTCTTTTCCCCTTTGCAGCTTCCTCTGATTGTGATCTTCCCTTGCTAGCATTTATGAAATTATAAACTAAAAGGGGGTGACCTGGCAGAACCAATGAGCTCAGGGAGCTACCTGGAAGACCTGACAAGACAGTAACTGCAAGTAACAACAGGAGATGTTCTGATCATAAAAATGCTCAGCGGAGAGGGTTAGAGTGGGAAGTCACATCCCAAGGCCTATAGGATAGAGACTAATCTGTACCTTGAGCAAGCCTCGTCCATTGCTTTTGTGTGTCTAGGACAACATAACACATCAGAATGCTCTCTTCTCCAGGCCTCTGGCATAAATATCCTGGTACCTGAGATGAAATGACTCCATCGTTCCTCAGTTATCTTTTACATGAATATTTCTGTAAACTGTATGTGTTATATGTTAACTATTCCGCACCCACCAGTGTAAAAGAAATATGTGTCTCTCCATTTTGCTTTTTACCCAACCCCAGAAATCTCCCTGCTTTACTATCTCCCATCTCCTAATTGTGCCACCAATGGATTTCATGGAAACTATATCGCTGTGATGAATCTAGTTTACTACTAACTGGAAAGGAGCAAAGGGAAGGCCACATTTTATAGGCCTGCCATTTGCACAGCTTTGCCAGAAAGTTATAATTTAGACCCATGCCCAGTATGGTCTGGATGACACAGGGAAGGTAGTTTCCTGTCAGTCACACCTGAGAACAGGTCACTGGCCAGAGTAGGCGTGACCACGGCAAATTCCGGAAGACTTGAGATAGGCAAACTCCTGAACAAAGGAATTTGCTCTCTCGGTTTACGCAGCACTCTTGGGATTCTTGTTGCAGGGGTTGCACTCTCGGCTCTCCTGCGTTTGCCATGGGCCACGTGGACCCCACACACAATGGACTAATGGACTGCAACCAGCCCTATGCTAAACTGGACCCAGCTCCACCCACCAACAGAAACACTGGACTCTGCCTCTAGCTCTGCTGAAGCTGACTGGATGAAGGGAAATGGGACTTTACAAAGCAAGGGATGTAATTCCACACAAATAAAGCTTTCTGCCACTTCTCATTCTTCCATGGAGGCCTCTGGAAATTCTTATTCCAGCGGTGCCCTAAGAACCCCACTCCCACTAACCACAGAGAAAGACCACCCATGCATTTCTCTGACAACATAACCTTCCTTAAGTTTTCTCTTTTGAGCCTAAGGATGAAATAGGAACTGCAAAACTGCTACTCCTCAGAGCATGTTCTCAATCCTTAAAGATTTTGCTTTTGGGTTTGGCCCTCAGCTCTGACTCAAACTCTGTAAAACTTTTTTTAGGTGTTGAATTTCTTTCATTGACAAAGAATATGCTTTTAAAAATAAATGCTAAACAGCCTGCCTGGTATGGCTCAGCAGTTGAGTGTTGACCTATGAGCCAGGAGATCACGGTTCGATTCCCTGCCAGGGCACATGTCCAGGTTGTGGGCTCAATCCCCAGTAGATGGTGTTCAGGAGGCAGCTGATCCATGATTCTCATCATTGATGTTTCTATCTCTCCTTCTCCCTTCCTTCCTCTCTGAAATCAACAACTATATATATTTATTGTCCTTGGCCCATTCAAAGCCCACCCTTGGATACATTTGTCCCCTTTCCCCTGCTACCATGTGGATAGCACAAAAAAGCAGAAGCATCACCCAGGCTTCTCCTTTTTCTGCATGTTAGCCCTCATGGCCAAAAGGAGCCAGGGGATTCCAAGAGCCAAGTCTCCTGGGCTTGGATCTGTTTTCAGATTCCATAGGTAACTTTTACCTCTCACAAAAGATTGCAGTTCGGCTGCGGTTTTTCATTCTGGGGTAACTCCATAATCAGCCAGTCACAAGGATTTCATTATCCCCAGCCATCTTCCCCCCTCCCCTCACTCCAAAAAGATCACTGTACACATGTTTGAATGAGCTGGAGTTGTTCTAATGCAGTGGTTCTCAAATTATTTTCGTTGCTACTTCATAACTGTAATTTTGCTACTGTTAAGAATCAATGTAAATATCTGTGTTTTCTGATGGTCTTAGGTGACCCTGCTAGCGGTTCTCAATGTGCGAGCCACAGGTTGAGAACCGCTGCTGTAGAGCCTGAGACCATCGGAAAACACAGATATTTACAATACGATTCATAACCGTAGCAAAATTACAGTTATGAAGTAGCAACAAAAATAATTTTATGGTCGGGGGTCATCACAACATGAGGAACTGTATTATAGGGTCAAGGCATTAGGAAGGTTGAGAACCACTGTTCTAATGTATCCATGCCAGCGCTGCTTTATGGATCTTCAAGGCCACACTCATTTGGAGGATCTTTAGAAGCACTCATGGAACTCAGCATATAGTTAGTCTCATGACAAAGGTCTCTTATAGTACAGTGAAAGGATATGACAGAATCATTAAGGGGAAAAATATATTAGTGGATTCTGGAAAAATCTAGGCACAGGCTTCTTTACACACTTTCCCTCTCATAAGGAGAACAGCAACTTTTTTTTTTCCAGCAAGATACGTAGAAATATGTGTCCAATATTTCTGCCCAGGAGAGCCTGTTAGGGAGTCAGATTTAAGACTTTTACTGGGAGCTGATCACATCAGTATCTTCTGCTTAGCATGTACCCAAGTTCCAGATTCCAAGAAAGAAAGCAGATGTCTACTCTAAATGACATTGTACAAAGAGTCTAGGTACCGGGAACTTAGTTAGGGAATGCTTTGGAAGCCAAATTCCCAGTTGCCAGTCAAGGACCAACCATGCAACAAGTAGGCCCTCCTGCAGTTGGCCACCTCAGACCTGCTACAGTATCCCGCCTCTTCACAATTGCTGACCTGGAGGTGGGTTGTCCCAGAACATGACTGAGAGAGTGTCTTTGCCTTGATGTCCCCTCCCCGCCTTGGTTATGCAGCTGCATTGTAGAGCACATAGCCCAGCTCTGCACAGTAGCTTCTTTTTTATTTTTATTTTTTTACCTTTTCATGCCATAGAGGTTGATTTCATGCTGACAGACTAGTGTATGTCCCTGGTGGTGTGTGGAGAAGAGGGGTTTTATTCTAACTTGCATCAGCCTCTGACAGACTTCCGACCCAGAGTCCAGCGGGCTGCACCTTCAGCCTCACTGACTGCTTTGTGTCCTCGTTTACTTTTTCCTCTACAAAGACATGGCTGTGTGCTTTAGATTTTCTTTTAAAAAGTCATCTGTCATTGTTATTTGTTTGGAGCAAAGCATGGTGGTAGGGGGAGGCTCAGGCTACAAAACCTATAATGCCGTCTTGGTCAGCAGGTGCTCCTGTACTTTATATCTTATTTCAGCCTTCCCTACAAAGATTTAGGACTGAGCCCGGGGGCCTTAGCTGGCTTGGAGGATAAACTCATCGAAAGATACTGTGCTTTACTCAGAATTGCCTTTCACCTATACTTCTGGGCTCTTGTCCTTGTGTCTCTTTCTTTAGGAAGAATTATTCCCCATGAGGCTCATTAGTGGGCCTGCCTAGCACTGCCTCTTTCAGAGAGGAAACCTAGCTTAGGTTGCTCAAACCAAGACTTCCCTTATGCTGATGGATTTCAGTCAGACATATGACTCAACTTGAAGCAGGATCAGAGTCTGGGCAGTCCCATGGTTTCCAGAAGTCATTCTGTCCCCTGCAGAGAAAGGCAAATGGCTCACCTGTGAGTCAGCTATGAGTTCGTTTTCCCTATATTAACCTAAGTGCTCATGTTACATTCAGGAACAACATTCAGGGGTAGGGAAAAGTAGGTCAATAATAATTATAACAATACCATAATACATACATACATACATACATACATACATACATACATATATACATAATATAAGAATCAACTCTGTGTTTCGCATACTCACAGCTGTAAACCTACTTTGCCCACTCCTGTATATTTTGATTATTCAGCATCTGTTCCTCCAATTCCTTTCTGAGAAGTTGTCTTGTTTCTATGATGTGAGCAGTCTTGGCAGTACAATAAATACAGCCATGTGCACTTCTACTACAGAAGTCAAAGGGGATTTGGAGCCTTTTATTTATTTATTTTCAGATCCTTCCTGTCACCACTCCAGCCCATCGGAGGGTTTAAGGGATCTCAGCTCAGCCATGAGTTGCTCTCTCCTAGGATGGGTTGGGGCAGGGACTGAAGAAAAATGATGGCTTATTTTTGCAGCGGTGCTGGGTCAGCAGCTAAGCCGTTCTCCCCACAGTGAACTTCTATAAGGTCTATGTCAGTGGTCGGCAGACTCATTAGTCAACAGAGCCAAATATCAACGATTGAAATTTCTTTTGAGAGCCAAATTTTTTAAAACTTAAACTTCTTCTAACACCACTTCTTCAAAATAGACTCGCCCAGGACGTGGTATTTTGTGGAAGAGCCACACTCAAGGGCCAAAGAGCCGCATGTGGCTCACGAGCTGCAGTTTGCTGACCACGGGTCTATGTTATTCTTAAAATCTGGCACTGAGAACCGAACATGGCACTTCAGGTACTGAAGATGACACTGCTTAGTGGTTTCTACTACCGCTTCATGAGCTACACGGTACATTTCTCTGACATTAAGATATTTACCTTTTACCTATAGTCATTTAAAATATTTGAATTCATACTATTGTTATGAATCCAAATATTTAACTATCCCTCCCTCCCTTCTCCCTCTTTCCTCCTTCCCTCTTTTCCTCCCTCCCTTCTCCCTCTTTCCTCCTTCCCTCTTTTCCTCCCTCCCTCCCTCCAATTCTCTTCTCCCTCCCTCTCTTTGTTAATAAAGACTGCAAAGCACAATATACCGAAGCAGCTGAATTTTTCAACCCCCAACTCATGTGATAGAGAAACATCACTTAGTTGCCACCCATATGCACCCCAACCAGGGATCGAACCTACAATCTTTTGGTGCTCTGGACGGCGCTCCAACTAACTGAGCCACCTGGTCAGGGCACAAGATGGTTTTGAACTTTGTTCCTGTCACCTGTCATCTTGGCCAGCTCTGTGTCATCTGAAATTTTGCCAGTTTGCCAAGTTTGGTGTTAAGGTGACTGAAGTTGTCATGCTGCAAGTGACACACTGAATGGGTTTGCAATCGGACACTCCGCAGTATTTTCTTTAAAACACAGAAACACCGCTGGTGATACCTGGTCTTATATTCTACCTATTGCTGTCTTTGTTTGTTTGCTTGTTTTAATCCTCACTGGAAGGTATGTTTTCTGATTTTAGAGATGGGGTGGGGGTAAGAGAGAGAGAGAGAGAAAGAGAGAGAGAGAGAGAGAGATGTATGAGAAACATCCATCAATTGCCTTCCAAATGCACCCTGATTGGGGATCGAACCCTCAATCTAGGCACGTGCCCTGATGGGAACTGAACCTGCAACCCTTTTGTGCACACTGGGCGACACTGGAGGGAACTATTGCTATTTTTAAAAATATATTTTAAAGATTTAATTTTTTGAAACATTGTTCCTTCTAGTTTGTGTGTTTTTACCATATCTATATCCCCTGGCGTGAGCCCACCTCGGAAATTTTTGATGCACAATAGTATAAAGTTCAAGAGAGCATAAAGCACTCCTACAGTTTGAAAGTGAGTACAATTTGTTTCCACTTTAGACCTTTGCTAGGAGTTGGCTCCAAGAATTAGGCTTACCAAAAACACGAGAAGATAATAGAAATCACTGCTCCTTCCCTTGTTCAGGTGGCCTGGTGTGTTTTTAACATCTGTAACCCTTACTTAGCGAACTGTAGATGAATACAGTGTACATTTTCCCAGGCCAGGTGAAATATGATTCGGATGTGACAGGTGGTCCTCAGGATCATGGGTGTAACGCAAGGCAGGGCAGGGTGGGGTGACTAGGCTGGTGTAGTCCTCCCACAGAGTTCTGGGAACTGTCCCCGGCACAGAAGCAAATGTGTGTGGACCTCAAGGAATGACATGGGCAATGTGTGTGTCACCTGTCCTTAGAAATGAGATGTTCCCTTTTCTGTTGGGAAGGGAGGGAATCTCAATACTAATGGAGGGTTTGCTTTCCGTCTTGGGGGAGGTGTGCCTGGGGTCTGAATGAAGGTGCTGTGAAGGGAATAAAGTGATGTTCATTATACACCTGAGCTTGTAGACTACAACGCATACCCAATGAACTCCACATAAACATCATTTGGAATATTGATTTACTGAAAAGAGAACCTGAAAGCAAACTATCTTGCAGGAAACTAGGGGTTAGGGAGCAAGCCAATAAGTATTTTGTGCCTACAATGTAACAGGCCTGATGTACTGCATTCCATTAATTTCATTTGCAGGGGCGGGCTTTTCCTGATGCTAGAGCTGTGGAAGCATGCTGTGTTAGGGTTCTCTAGAGAAATAGAACCTATCATCTATCTATCTACCTATTTATCTATATACCTACCTATCAATCATCTATCTATCTATCATTTATCATCTATATACCTATCTATCATCTATTATCAATAGGGTATCCCTCAAAAAAATGTATAAATACTTTAATCACAAATTACTTACTTAATTTTCACTCCTTTTCAGGTTTAACTGATTTGAAATAAGCTTTGAACCAAGAAAATTTATCCGAAAGTGCCACTAGAGGTTTTTAAAATATTTATTTATTTATTTATTTATTTATTTATTTATTTATTTATTGGGGATACATAAAAGTTAAACTTTATGGTACAAAACTGGCAACATTTAATGAATTGAGGGTGTAAAAATACCAAAAGAAATTATTCTCGATGTTTGCAATTCTATTGCTTCATATTATCAGTGGTTCCTGGACCTGAACAGTTATCAGTTTAAAAATAGGCATTGACAAAAAAAATTATTCATTTCTGGAGATTCTTTTAAATTTTGAAAAATGAACTGTATGTTAATAAACACTGACTGTAGAATCACTCGAAGTGCATGTAGGTTTTTTGGGGATACCCTGTAGATAACTAGATAGGTTAAGATGGTGAAGCTGAGAAGTCCCAACCCCTGTAGTCAGCAAGGTAATCTGGAGAGCAGGAGAACTGGGCTGCAGGCCCAGGCCAGGGCCGGAGACCGAGACCCAGGAGCCAAGGTCTAAGCCTGGTTCTGGAGGCAGAAATAACCCATCAGCGGCTGCGGAACCTTGTTTGTCCAGGTCTTCAACTGATTGGGTGGGAGGGCAATCCCACCCACAGTGGGAGGGCAATCTATTTTTCTCGGCCAACTGATTCAAAAGTTAGTCTCATTCAGAAACACCCTCACAGACATACCCAGAAAAACGTCTGGGTACCCAGTGGCACAGCCGAGTTGACACAGAACATCCAGCATCACCTGGGGAAAGCATGGAGCATTTGGCACACACTTACAATCAGAAAGTGGTAGAGGATGAGGACGAGTAAAACTGCAAGACTGGAGCCTTCCAGGGCCTCCTTGTAAAACGTGTAGATCCCTGGGCTTATGCACGGCGATTGCTTAAGCTACTCTGAAGTCAATAAGCAGTTCACACATGGTATTCTCTGATCTCTCCCACCCTGTCTCTCCAAATTAGAGACCCTGGACTCCTTCCTGTGCTTAGAGGAGCCTGGGTTAGCTTCCTCTCGCCTTCTACTGTGATAGGTACACACTCCAGAGAATGCACTTTATCAGTCCTCCCTGCCATTTCTGGGTGACCCTCAGCAGGTAGCTAGCATCCACTTTGTGTACAGAACTGGATTGACCTCATCTCTTAGGCCGTGTGGGCCTGGACACAGGTTATATGGTTTCAGCTACACTGCAGCCCACGTGGGAACAGGAAAATGACAGTTTGCTGTGTTCTACAGCAAGTAACCTGAATAAAAAAAGTACTTTTTTGGAGGAGGAAAAAGAGGTGGGATAGAAGGAAAGATATCAGCAGCCTTTGAATGAACTTGCCATCTATGAGAGCCATTTAAATTATGCAGCCAGAGACCTTTCTTAAAGAGCGTGACTTTCAAGTGCAGGGTGACAGGCCTGGTGATAGGACATCCTCCTGTCACCGCGCTGGCCCCCTACACACATGTTCGTAGCCCAGAGGTGTGATGTTCTGATGCATTAATAAAAGGAGCCCTTGGTGTAGCCAGGGGAAGGCGTGTCAGACCGTTTAAAACGTACTAACTGAAGACAGAAAAAAGGGAGACAGGACTTTTTATTTTTTTCAATCCTCAACCAAGGATATTTTTCCATTGATTTTGGAGAGAGTAGAAGAGAGAAGGAAAGACAGAGAGAAACACCGACGTGTTTTGATTGATGCCTCCTGCACAAGCCCTGACCAGGGGCCTGGGCTGCAAGTGAAGTACATGGCCACAACTGGGATCGAACCCGGGACCCTTAAGTCCGCAGGCTGTCCCTCTATCCACTGAGTCAAACTGGCTAGGGCAAGGCAGGGATTTTTAAGCAGCATATATGTATTTAAGTGGAAAAACCTCCTGAGAGTCCGTTGTAAATGTTTTAGATTGGGTTGGCAAAGTTGCCTTGTTTGGAGGACCAATTTCTTTTTCTCTTTGACCATCCTCTAGGGCTTCATTCAGTCACAAGGGACTTACTTTACCCGTCCCTTGACTCCATCTCGTTGTAGTGACTATTTTAGAAAAGCACACTAGATGCTGGCATTGCTGCTGCCCCTGCGCCTAATCCCTCCTGCACAGGGAGACCTCTTTTGTTTGCATTGTGTCCCTGGCCCATAGGTGGCTACTCTGGTGAGAAAAGGGTGCTTACACTAAGTCAGTAACCAAGAGAGAGCCTGGAGCCTCCCTAAATTCTTCACCAAGGCATGAGCCCGGGGGCTAGTCAAGCACAGCTCCTGCAGAATTACACAACCGAAGGCCACCGATTCCATTAACCAGGGCCTGCTCTTTCTACTCCAGATGAAATGCATCTCAGAGTCTCCAGGCAATTTAGTTGTTCCCAGATCCCATTTCCAAACTCCCAGAAGCCATTGGGCAGGATGACCCAACCTCATGCATGCATTCTTTCCTTTTGATGTAAAGGTATTGATCTCTGAAATGTATGTATTTTAATTGAAGCTCCAGATGCATCAGATGTATCACTAAAAGCATCACTCACTTTTCAATGACAGCACTCTTCCTTTTAAAAAAAATATTTTATTGATTTTTTACAGAGAGAAATGGAGAGGGATAGAGTTAGAAACATCAATGAAAGAGAAACATCGATCAGCTGCCTCCTGCACACCCTCTATTGGGGAGGTGCCTGCAACCAAGGTACATGCCCTTGACCAGAATCGAACCTGGGTCCCTTCAGTCCACAGGCCTTCGCTCTATCCACTGAGCCAAACTGGTTAGGATGACAGCATTCTTTCATTCTTGAATTTGTGTTCCAGGGCTGCAGTTCTCAGGAAGGCCCAGTTGAAACTCTTCAATTTATAGAGATTCGTGTTTCATTGACAGTAGAAAGAACATAAATTTGTATCCACCTGAATCAGATAGGGGAAACAAGAAATCAGGAATGGGAGAGGAATCCTCTTAGTGAATAGTAAGAAGCTAGGAAAATTTCTTGGCGAGTGGAATGGGGACACTGAGACAGATGATTCAAACTGGCCTGACCCAGCCCCCTGCCTGACTCGCCTGCCTCCTCTTCCCTTGCTGGACCACTCCCTTAATCATTAAGCTCTCAGGACAATAGGGTCCAGATCAGCATCAAATAATATTAGGAACAAAGCCTAGAGTCTGTTTACCCCAGAGACAGAGTTTTGGTCAAACTAGAAATAATATGTGGGCCTCAGTTGTGTTTCAGCTCCAGGCTCAGAAAAGCAGCAAACCAGATAAAGGGACACCATGGCTGACATCAGGACCAGATGCCATGACAAATGACGCCTATCCTAGGACCAGCCAATCAGTAAAGTACATGACCCTGACCCTATACACTCATTTTGATGTATCACCATATTAAAGGACACACCTGGAAAGCTGATGAATATCCTATTGAGATCCTTCTCTGAGACCTCCCCTAACATTCCTGCCTTTAGAAAACAGATAAAAACCCTTCAGACAAGGGACCCGATCTGCCCTCTCTAGACCATGCTTCTGCCCACGCCCCCTTTCTTTCCTCAGGTGTGTACCTTTGCTCTTTTTCTCCTCACCTCCAAAGGCCCTTCTTTTGCCTCTGTAATATTTCCTGAGGCCACACAACCCAGCTTGCTTCTTCTGCCTCTGTGATATTCTCAATAAACTTTGTGAGCTAGAATTCTTGGCTCTGAATTCTTTCTTTGCCGAACTCAAGGATGGAGGTCCATTACTGCTGCTAATATTATGACACAACATGACATGGTATGTGTTTGCATATGCTACAAGTCAGTCCATTTTCTGGAAACGCAACTACTGCCAGAGATGGCCTGACAAGACCCTTTCTCTGACATCAAAATGTTAAAGAGAATCTTTTAATTTATTTTCCTTAAAGGCTTTAAAAATTATTTCAGCACTACACATTCAGTGGAGAAAAGTTAGAAAATTCTGATGAGCAAGAAAAAATAATGAAAATCACTCCTTACAGGTAACCTTTATGCATATTTTGGAGTATGCATTAAAAAAGTTCCCAAATATAAATGTGCACATCCACACATAAACACATTACAGAAATTGAATCATTATTTTTATACATTTTTAAAAAATGCTCTTTTGGTCAATTATTGAAAAATTTCTATCTCTATGTACTTTATTTTAAAAAAACCTTTATTGTTGAGAGTAGTACAGATGTCCCCCCTTTTCCTTTCAAACAATGGCTCAGTATTGCAAAAATGTACCATAGGTTATTTAAATAATACCAAATTATTGGGCTTTTAAGGTTTTAATTTTTTTCTTTAATATAAATACTCCTATAATAAACACTGAAAATATTTGCCTTGGTACTATCCAAGGGTGTTACCTGGAGAAATTCTTCAAATTCATTATGCTTAAAACATACTTGCTATTTCTTGGAGTAATAAAATTTATATCAGTTACCTATTGCTACATATAGAACTAATAAAAACATTTAGTGGTTTTAAACAATAATTGTTTATTTTGCTTACAAATCTGCAACTTGGGTAGAGTTTAAATGACCAATTCTTATGCTTGTCTCTACTGTAAGGGTGTCTGTTGAGGAGGTGCACTTGGGGAATGGAGGGTTAATTTTCAAGATGGCTCAATGATATATCTGGCCAGCAGTCGGTATTATCAACTGGGAGCTCAGACAGTTCTGTGGCCTCAGTCGGTATTAACAACTGGGAACTTAGACAGTTCTGAGTTCTTCTCCACATGCCACTCTTTGTGGACTGTTTGGGCTTGTTCAGAGCATGGTGCCTGAGTTCCTAGAATGAGTATACTGAAAGAACAACATTTTTTTGCATAACAGATTTTTGACCTGCCCTTGAAAGTCACAAAGTATCTCTTTCATTATATTCTATTGGTTGAAGCACTCACAAATGCCTGCCCATGAGAGGAGAGGGTGTAGACTCCATCTCTGGATGGGGAAAGTGGCAGAGTTTTAGAAGAGCATGTGGGATGGGCGATATTACATCCAACTTTAGAAAATACATTTTTCCGTAAAGAATCCTACATAATAAAAACCTAATATGCTAAGTGTCTGGTCAACTGGTCAGCTCTTCAACCAAAGTATAATATGCTAATGATATATAAGGCTGCTCAACTGCTCACTATGATGTGCACTGACTACCAGGGAGCAGATGCTCCAACCAGTAGGTTAGCTTGCTGCTGGGGTCTGACCCATCAAGGACTGAGCAAGATGGGCCAGGCATGCCCTGGAGCCCTTCCACGGTCCTTCTCCTCTGGCCAACCTCCCATGTCCCTCTCCGACCCTGATGCACCAGTGGGGTCCCTCAGCCTGGCCTGTGCCCTCTTATAATCCGGGACCCTTTAGAGGATTGTCGAAGAGCCTGTTTCAGCCCAATCCTGTAGGCCAGGCTGAGAGACCCCACTGGTGCACGAATTTGTGCACTGGGCCTCTAGTAATAGAAATAAGACAATTTAGGATTTGAAATTTTGAATCAATACAGACCATTTACATCTGTATATTTTACTATTGATGATAGGTTCCTTTGTTTTTATAAAGGAAAGATAAAGATTTATAGGTTCATTCAGTGGTCAGTAAAATGGTTGGGGTCTAAAAGAGACACATGGTCTAGATTTTCCCTGTGGATCTTATGAGGTGAGGAGAATATGTGGAACAACACAAGCCAAAAGGCATCTGGGAGCCCTGGTCAGTGTTTCTCAGTGGTTAGAGGGTCAACCCCATAAACCAAAGAGTCACAGGTTTGATTCCCAGTCAAGGGCACTTACCTGGGTTGCAGGTTGGATCCCTGGCTCTGGTTGGCATGGATGTGGGAGGCAACCAATCCAATTGATGGTGTCTCTTTCATCTCATCTCCCCCCTCCCTCTCACTCTCTTTCCTCACTCCCTCCCTCTTTTCTCAAAAAAAAATCAATGGAAAAAATATCCTCATGTGAGGATTAATAACAAAACCAAAAAAGCCATGTGGAAAAGAAGGCAGCCAAAGTGACCAATTGCAAATGCTGTTTCCAGCGACTGAGGTGCACCATCAAACTCAGGTTGTAGAATAAAGAACTCAGATTGTATTAGTGGTTTAATGTGTGATGTGTGGTTATGTATCAGAGGTAAGGTGGACAAGGACATTTAAATTAAAGGGGGACCTTGAAGGTCCCAGGCTTCAACATCATAAAACACTGTTACTTGCTCATGTCATTCAAGACACAAAGAGCCTCTCAGGTGAGTTCACATAAGTCTCAGTCGGAACAGGGATAGTGAAATAACCTTTCTAGTTGTTTAGACTCAGATGTCCTTCAAAAACTCCTAGACAAGCGGTAGTGTCATAGAAACCCTGGAGGGAGTATGAATGGCTACTTCCTCCACAGACTCTGCCATTCAGGAAACCATAATCACATTTCAATTTTTTTTTTCTGAATGTCAAAAGTTAACTACTGGTATTCTGTCTTCTTATAGAAATTCCTCTTTACAAGCCATTTTTTATCAAAAACACATGACGGGTAGTTGACCACTGAAAATGACTCTGCTATTAGGACAGTATTTTTCTTTTTCCCTCCCTATTGAAACAGCCCTGGAAAGCAACAGAGAACCTGGATGAATCAATAAGTGATTAAGCCAAACTTTACACAGAGTCCAAGTGCTTTTACAAGTGCAGGCCCATCTCTTTCTTTGTTAGTTTGAATTATTTCCAACAATTAATGAAATATTTGGTAGAGCAGCAAGGGTAGACTGTAGTGTACCCTACAAAATGAGCAGGAAATATTGTGTATTCCCTCCCCCCCCTCTCGCCCCGCCAAAGCACACAGAGAGTAAAAACAAAAAGCAAATAAACAAAAGGTCATGCACTTCTTTCTCTTTCTTGTACCCATGCATCTTTCATTTAATGGGAGGGAAATTTTGGAACTTTAGTTCAACATTGACTGTTTACATTTTACTTCGGTTAACTGCCTATGTATAAATATGTAATAATGCAAAATCATGGACCCCTTTGAAAATTTGACCTGAGGACAATAGTAAGCCCCAAAATTTAAAAAGTTGAAATGCTCCATGATCATTATGTGAAGTACCAGTAGCAATTATCACCGTTATTTGCTGGGAAATGTTCATATAGATTTAGCCTCTTTGTTTTCAAGCAGAGACAATTTGGCCTCCTATTCTCCTTCCTCTTTCTCCCCACCCCCATCACAGACTCTGTGTGTGTGTGTGTGTGTGTGTGTGTGTGTGTGTGTGTGTGTTAAATATTCTACAATGCACAGAGCAGCCCTACACACACACACACACACACACACACACACACACACACACACACACAAATTATTTTACCCAAAAAGGCAAAAGTACTGAGGCTGAAAAATCCTGGTTTTAGTTTAGGTGCAAGAAATTTAATAATGGAACTGTTATGAAAGATCTTGTCTCCTTTATTGCTGTCAAGGCAGCCAAATCAGGCTCATATATAGCTGCTTGGATTCTTTTACTTTTTTTCTCTCAGTGTTTCTACTCTCACAGCTGAATAGGATCTTTTAACTTGAACCTGAGAACACAGACGCAAAGGGATTAATTGAACAAAGCTAGACTGAAACAAAGGATGAACTATAAACAGGTCTTTAAATTATTTACTTGGGTCTGTTGAGAGACATGCCTCTTTTAAACTACTGGTTTCTCTTGTTAGAATCTGATAAAATCTTTGCTTCACAGGTAATGTATAAAGGCTCATTAGCGCCCTGGCCTAGGTGGCTCAGTTGGTTGAATATCGTCCTGTGCACCCAAAGGTCACGAGTTCAATTCCTGGTCAGGGAACATACCCGGGTTGCAGGTTCAATCCTTGGTCGGGGTGCACACAGCCAATCAATGTTTCTCTCTCTCTTTCTCTCTTCATCTCCTTTTGCCTCTCTCTAAAGTGAATTAATGAAAAAAAGGCCCATTAGATTCCCAATATATTTACACTTAATTTTAAATGTGAAATTTCTCTACTTTTATTGATGTCGGTCTTTTTTCTTTTTCATCTTATTGTGAGTTTAGATTTCTATATTGCTTTACATATCAGCATGGATACCTTTGTTAGAGCGCCAAACCCTAAGCCTTCCAGATGCCTGGGTCGGGCTTTCTGATCTTTGTGTTCCATTACTGTGCTGATTCTTGTGTTGTAAGGTCCCAAGACCCCCGGTGAGTCCGACGGAGTGGGCAACGACCCCAAGTCAAACGCCGAGACCGAAACTTGATGCAAAACGCATGAGGATTTATTACAAGCGCAGCGCAGGGTCTCTCAGGCAGACAGCAACCCGAAGGAAATGCTGGCTGACTGGAGCGCCGAGTAACTGCAAAACATGAGTTTATAAAGGCAAAAACCACACACAGGTGGGGTTACACATGGAGGGGGAAGAAGGGAACAAAGAAATTCCAAGAAGGGGAGCTGGGCTCGTTAATTACATGTTTTATGACAGGGTCTATGCTTAGCCAACAGTCCCATCTGGTAATCTTGCAAGCCCCTTTGCCTCTCCCCTTCCCATTCCTCTGGGTAAGTCCTCAGGGTAGGGAGTTTCTGGGGACTGATTTCATTCTTGCCTAATCTTCAACCGTAAAGAACTGACCTTATTCCTGTCTAATCTTTAACCATAAAGGTCACATCCTGGAACAGGCAGTGGGGAAGGTCAATTCCTCAATCTTGGGGCCCTACATTGTCTCTTTCAATATGCTGTGGTTGTGCTATTTCAGTGAGGGATTGCTCAGAACTCTCTGTTGTCTTATGGATGCTGGATATTGGGTTAATGACCTCACTGATTAATATTGCTCGTGGCTAACCAATTTGCTTATTATAATCTCTACTGTTTCAGAAGGGATTTGGCGCCATTTACTAGATACTTAAAAAAATTTATCTTGCCTGGCCAATGTTACTCAGTGGTTAGCATTTACCTATGACCCAGGAGGTCACAGTTCAATTCCCATTCAGGGCATTTGCCGGGTTGCAGGCTCCATCCCCAGTAAGGAGCATACAGGAGGGAGCCAATCAATGATTCTCTCTCATCATTGATGTTTCTATATCTCTTCTTTCCTCTCTGAAATTAATAAAAAAATGGTAGAGAGTACCTGGGAAGGCACATGGACATTTCTTGAATTATTGTCAGCTGAATCCAGTGACATTGGCAAAGCCACTTCCTGGAAACAAGCTTTGCCAGAGGCAAGAGTGTTGTCAGCTTGACCTTCAGTCCAGGTGCCAGGGGATGGGTTTTGTTATTTAAATTCAGCCAAACACCAGGAATGAATATGACTCAGGCCCACCCAAGAATTCACATAATCTCCTTTATCTTGACTTTTAGTAAAAAACTTCCTGATTTTTGCTGTATAAAACAAACAGGCTGTATTGGCTCTGGGTCCCTGTACCTGTCACAGGACAGAGGTCCCGCCGGCCCTAGCCTTTTCCTTTTCTCTCTGTGTCTGTCTCTTTCATTTTCTCAATCCCAGCAGCCCCTACTCAGGAACCAGACTGCTCTCTAGCTGTACTGGACCCGGAAAAGGGAGAAATATTCACACACACACACAAAAAAAACACACAAAAAAAACTTATCTTTATTGTTGAAAGTATTATAGATGTCCTCCTCTTTCCTCCCATTAACCCCTCCATCCTGCTCCCATTCCCTCAGATACTTTTTATTATTTTTAAAAAAATTACATTAATGTTTAAAGTATTACAGATGTCCCCTCCCCCCCATTAATCCCCTTCCACCCCCACAAACTCCCCTTCACCTTCTATATTGTCTCTGTTTATGCATATCTATAATAATAAAAGGGTAATATGCTAATGGACATCATTCCAGATGTCCTTCCTGAGGAAGCTACGGCCAGAGGGAAGCCAGCCTGGATACAGATGCCTGCGGGTGGCTGGAGGGAAGCCAGCCCAGGTCCCAGATGCCAGAGAGAAGCTGGTGCTGGTAGCTGGGGGAAGGAAGGCCTACTTTCTGCACAAATTTTCATGCATTGGGCCTCTAGTATGCATGTTAGTTCTTTGGTTAATCTCTCCCTGCCACTCACAACCTTTTTAAGCTTTCTGATAAATTTGGCTACACTGCCTAGTAGCCACACTGACCACACAGATCTGTGGACAAGGTGTGTTTGATCTTTGGATATTGACAGACCCTTTGTCCCAGGATCAGGAATTATTTGTCTAGTCCTGAGAAATGAGGCTGAAAGAAACTGGTAAAGTGCCACTAGGAAGCCTATTTCTCTACTGATACCTTTCCATCATGTTTCCTTGTTCCATATTTGCAAAACTTCCCTTTATCCCAGAAACTAGAAGAAGAGCTATACTTAACTTGTCAAACCTATGGCTCACCCTCAAATTACTGTTATGCCAGAAGGAAAATTATTTTATCTCTTCTGAATCTTTTAGCTCTTTCCCAACCCATTACAAGTGAGTCTTGACTTTGCAGAGTCGACCACAGAAGTATAGAAGTAGTAGTTAAGTTTCTGGGATGTAGAGAACCAACAATCAGTTTTTACTGTGTAATAATAAATTGAATGGTTAAAATGGTAGAAAATCACTTACTCTTTTTACTTATTCTGGACTTAGAGATGAGACATTTGGCCAGACTCCCGGAACATTCCCCCACCACCCTGAGAGGAGCACTGAGAGTCTGGGCTGTGGGTCCTTTATTGAATTTAAAGGTCAGAGACATGCTGTTCTGTTGCAGTTGATGCCCCACCTCTGAAATCACTCCTGCAAGAACTTTCTCATTTTTAAAACCTCCTTTATGTAAAACTGTCAACCGGCTCCAGTCTGAAATTCAATTTATTCAGAGATAAGGCAAAGAAAGATCTTCACTTCTCTGATGTGGGGAATCTGAAGAAATTAGGAGTGAGCCAGATAAACATCAGAGAGTCAGCACAACACACGTTTCCTAATGGATAAGATCTTTGCTTTTATTTTAATTTTCTCAGCATGGAGTCAGATAGCCTACGTACCTTCAGTAATAACAATGCAACATTGTTAGTCTTCTAGGTCTCATCAAAAAGTCTTAAATTAAATTTTATAATTTCATTTGGCTCCAAGCGAAGATAGATTCATAGTCACTTATTCATTCACTCAGCCTCATTTAGTGAAAGCCTGTTGTTTGGAAGTAGATGTTGCTGTAGGTTCTGGGTATAAAAAAACGATTAAAGTTAACATTAGGAAAACATAACATAGTAAAAAAAAATCAATGTAATGATAAAAGATCAAGAAACTACACACAAAAAGAACAGATGGTGAATACATTTGGGGTGTTTTTTGAAGCCTTCCCAGAGGAGGCCCTTGAGCTGGCTCTTAAGGAATGAGTAGGGTCCTACCAGGCAGATGAGATGGGAAAAGACACTCAAGGCAGGTCAAGTGCATGTGTGACGAAAGACCTAGAGATGAGAAATGACAGGGTGCTTCTTGAGAAACAAGTAATTTCGTGTGGCTTTTATCCAGAGGATTGGCCTTGGAGAAGGCTGCAGATGTAAGCAAGAGCCAGAATTGTGCTATGCTCAGGAATGTGGACTCTGTCTTACAGACAACATATTCCTCCTATGTCACACTGAAAGTTTCTTCTTCTCTTGGTAAAAGTGCACTTTGCAGACATATAATGGTTCTCTGGCAAGTGCAGAGTAGTATGAGGGAGTGGAGGTAAAAGAAAAAAAGAGAAGAAATTTCTTTCCTTATAGAAGCAAGGAAAAGAAAACAAGAGAGATGATGATGAGGCCATCCTGAATGGTTAAGTGTGAGGAACATGCTTGCACCCATTTGCGTATTGGTTCCCATAAACAGTGGATCCTGAACTGGTAGTGGGGAGGCTGAGGTAGACTCAAGGAAATCAGCGCAGGCGAGCCAGTGGGTACGTGTGAGAAGGAATATTTCCACCCCCAACTCTTAGACTGTATTGTGCTGTTTGACTGTGAGGCTGCAGAGAATACAGCAATTCCATTCAGGCTCCTGACACCTGAAATTTCCTTGGGTTGTTTCCGGAACAATTCGAAATTGATTTGAACTGAGATGAAGAATACCCAGGGCAGTACATGAAAGAGATTATTTTCCTCTTATTGAGGCAAAAATAAATAGCAAAGGGTGTGTGTGTGTGTGTGTCTGTGTGTGTGTGTGTGCGCAAATACATGTGCTTATATCTCAGTATACCCACAGTTATACATCTTCATAACACAACTTTATATAAACCAATTGACCCATCCCCCCAAAAAAGTAGATTTTAATCAATTTTGCTAAAAAAAAAAAGGAAAAAAAAGAGGCTGCAGATGAGTTGGCTGGTGTGGGTTAGCAAAGTCATGCTCAGCATTTTTCCTGGTAGGTTGACTGAGATATGTTCTCATTCTAAAGACACCAGAGACAGAACTGACAAATTCTTATCCTGGCTGCAGGGACATATCTAAAGTGATGACCTTTCTGGGAGTTAAACAATGGAGATGTGACATGTTACTCTACATGGGTTGGAGGTGGCTGACTTTGAAAATTGATGTCTAGAAGGGGAGGAAAGAAGAGGAGGCTTGGGGAAGGGGGCCGTGTAACGGGGCTTCTGAAGGCTGAGTGTTACTTCTGCATTCTCCATTTGCTGTGTGACCTGAGTCAGCTCATTAAGCCCCTGTGCCTAACTTTCCCTTCTTGGAATGTGGGAGAAATAACTCCGAGAGAAGTTAGGTATCTGTGTTTTAAGAGTTTTAAACCACATTGAATTCCCTGGTTAAAGGTGGACAAATAAAAATAGTGTTTGGACCATTAGAATTCTGAACCAAAAATAGTTTGCCTTCAGTTTCATTGTTCCAACAAGTCCAGGTTGTTTATTTTTAGTCTCTTTCTCCCCTTTCCAATGTCCTCAATCTTGTTCAAGCTTAATTGTTTCTGAGTGGTTACCTCCAAACTGTCTCGCTTCAAATTCCTATCCCTTCCTGAAGCTCAGCTTAATGGGTTCTTACCTTCTGAATCCTGTCTGCATCCTTAATTCCACTGTGATGGTGGCAGTGGTGGTAGTGGTGATAGTAGTGGTGGTGGTGATGGTGGTTGCAGTGGTGGTAGTGGTGGTGGTGGAAGTGATGGTTGTAATAGTGGTAATTGCAGTGGTGGTGGTAGACGTGGTTGCAGTAGTGGTGGTAGTTGCAGTGGTGGTGGTTGCAGTGGTGGTGGTGGAGGTGGTTGCAGTGGTGGTGGTGGTGGTGGTGGTTGCAGTGGTGGTGTTGCAGTGATGGTGGTAGTTGCAATGGTGGTGGTTGAGGTGGTGTAGCCTTACACCCATTTGCACCTTTTTGGATCATCTATTTTTTGTTGTGGTTCCTCTAAATGTCTTTCTTTTAAATTAAAAAAAAATTCTAGTTTATATTTGGCTTCTTCCATTTCTGAAATACTTCTTTGCATTATCCTGACTAGCAAAGTAAGAGGCCATGAGGACCAGCAGACATGGAATATTTCCTCCAAAAGAAATATTGGAGGTAGAGTGTGTTGGAGAGAAGAGTCTAGGAGGGCGAAAGGCTAAAGGATGCTCACAAACAGTGCCTCACCTTGGGTGGAGGAGATCTCCTTGAAATCTACCTCACCAGCATGCATCAAGGCTTGTTCTATGCTTCCTCTGTTCCTATTTGTAATCCGCCTGCCAGGGGATATATGCCTGCATCCAGCACATATCCACAGCTGGGCTAGCGGAGACCAGTGTTGGAAGGCCACTCAAAGACCAGCAGGAGGGGATGCATTGTCTCCATAAAATTGACTAACATTAATAAAATGGACTAAAATGGGCTTTATTATCAGACATCAGCAATTATAAACAATGTCAACGATGAAAGACCCCTCCCCCACCCTTTGTACAGCACTGCTCACGGATGAATCATTCCTGCTCCTTCCCCACATTGATGTCTTTTGTCCTTGTTATATTAAGTGGCCTCTACTCTTAGGTCCTGGGGTTTTCTTCTGGCACTTGATTCTGAACCAATTTTGTGCTGGTCCCCTCTCTGAAAGAGAAAGCAGTACATTGGGAGGCATACTTTTCAAATAACATGGAGTTTCTACCTATGAAGACAATAACAGTACATGTATTGGTTTGTGATAATAAAGGACAAAGAAGTAAAACTAGTCAGCCTCGTTATCATTCACCCTGTCCAGGATCAATGACACTTTGCAATTGTATTAACCAGTTAATTCACTTTTACAAATGGGTTCTCTCCATTGGCTGCTGAGTTCAATGGGAACAATTGTATGCCTTAAGTACAATTAGACTCAATTCTCAGAAAATAATGACTTCTTACAAGCTCCGTGGGCCATTTTGCCTTTAGAGTGCTCTTTGTAAAAAGTACATCTCCAATAGTCAATTTTTATGTAGCCAGACACCAATCTGACTTTCATTGCTTAAGTGATTATGTATATGGAGAAGCTAGCCAGAGCATTTAATTCTTGTTTTTGTTCAACTTCCAGGCAGATTAACCTGAAAGATAAATATTGACTAAAGCAAGGACTTATTGCTCTGATGTTTTGATTTGTAGAACCGGTGTCTCCTTGAAATCTACCTCACCAGCTTGCATCAAGGCTTGTTCTATGCTTCCTCTGTTCCTATTTGTAATCCGCCTGCCAGGGGATATATGCCTGCATCCAGCACATATCCACAGCTGGGCTAGCGGAGCCCAGTGTTGGAAGGCCACTCAAAGACCAGGTGTCAACCCTTCGCTCGATGCTTGAACCCTTTTCACAAAATCTTGATCAACTGTTTCTTCAGTCACTGCATGAATACTTCCAGGGATGAAGATAGCATCATAGCATCACTTTCAGGTCATCTTATTTCACTTTTTAAAAAATACCTCACCTGAGGATATGTTTTTATTGATTTTTAGAGAGAGAAAGGGAGAGAGAGAGACAGGAAGATGTGTGTGTGTGTGTGTGTGTGTGTGTGTGTGTGTGTGTGTATGTGTGTGTGTGTGTGTGTGTGTGTGTGTGTGTGTGTGAGAGAGAGAGAGAGAGAGAGAGAGAAAGAGAGAGATAGAGAGAGAGAGAGAGAGAGATAAATGTGTGAGAGAAATATCAATCAATTGCCTCCTGGGGATTGAACCTGAAACCCAGGTGTGTGCCCTGACTAAGAATTGAACCCACAACCTTTTAGTGTATAGGACGACACTCCAACCAACGGAGCCACCTGGCCAGGGCTTATTTCACATTTTATGGTATAATACTATAGTTTTCTTCTTTATTTTGATTTGGCATCAATTCCTTGCTTGTCTTCTTGAGTGACTAAACAAAGGGAAAGGAACACTTTCCTGTTTGCTGGAAGGAGAAAGCTGTTACTGGAACCAGCTGTTTCACTACAGTCCTTATGTTAGAACACCAGGTGAAGGTAATAATGACTCTAGAAAGAGTAGAAAAATTCAAATCTGGGCTTCAGAGAGGTTACAAAACACAGGGTATTTAATGGGAGTAAGATACTTGGAAGAAATGATATTATATGTTTGTCTTTCATCCCACCCTCAGATTAAGTGTGGAAATATATAGCAAACGAACAAAACGATATGTGATTAGGCCAGGTAGTGGTTATTGTTGTCATTGTGTGTGTGTATGTATGTGTGTAGGGGCATTACAAGAAGGAACAGGGAAACCCCAGTTTATTTATTTTTATGATTGAGAGAAAATTCTGCTGCTGCTGCCCTCCCACTCCCCACCCCCAGTTACATGGAACAGCTAGAGTACCTTTTGGCTTTCATTTAGGATGTCAAGCTCCTCTGTGAGCCAGTGGCTTTGGCAACATCTACACCCGCCTGCTCTTTCTGAGAAGGCATGTAAGCCACTAGAAGCAGAGGCTGGCTGCTCAGCCTTTGCTGAAATTCCCCATCCCTACCTCCATGCTCCTCGCTCCCTGAAAAAGGCTTAAAGAAGGCTCTTGAGGTTTGAGGAAAGAGGCCAAAGTCAATCTTTTAAGGGGAATCTTGAATGGCCCCTGGTCCAGGGAATCAGGCAAGACAGGTGGCACAGTATGAGGTTACTGCAATCCCTGTTGTTCAAAATCCTGAGACTTTTAGGGAAATAAATCTCAATCATGTCCAACTTCTCAAGGCCTTGAACAAATGCTCTCCTCTCCCCATGTCTCCATCTCCTTGGCTGAACAATGAGTAGGTGGAAATGAGATGGAGACCAAGAGTCTTTTCAGCTCTTGCAGTCCCAGAATCTAAGCTTGGCATTGCATTTAGAGTTCAAACCCAGGTTGGAGCTGAGAGTGGGGGTAAGAAAAACCTATGTGTGATTAAAACCCTTTGTAAAATCCTTTTGAAAATAGTCACCCTGAACTTGAAAGCGATTTACTTTCTCAAACACTAGCAAAGCTTTCAAACCAAAGGACTTCCTCCCAACATATAAGGTGGAGGGAACAGAGTGTGACAGACAAAAGTGAGTACTTGATGTTTACATGGGTTTGAACACATCTAAGGTAACTGTTACTTTGATAGAAAAGTGTTTCAGGGGGAGTTAGAGAGATGAAAGCACAATTTTGTACAGCATACGCTTATGGAGTGGGCTTCACGAACTTGGATATTGTTTCAGAATATCCTTTAAGCAATATTGCTCAAAGGAACCATGTTCACTTAAAATAAAACCCATGGAAGCTATACAACTGAGCTGTGAGGATATTAAAACATTATTAGTGACCAGGAAGGAAAAAAAATCAAAGAATCATTGATCCTCTCTTTGGATGGATTAAATTTGACTATGAAATCCTTTTTATTGTGCTTTAATCCTCTGACCCTCCACACAGCTGGTAATTTTTCTGTTCACCAGGATTATTAAGAGTAGAAAATTTTGGTTACTCAAATATTCTAGTCCAAGGGGCCCTGCCCTATATATCATACATAGGTCACCAATTGAAAATAAATTTTTAAAAAGAAAATACACATTGGCACATTCCATTTATTCAGCAAAATCAGGATGCTGCCAACAAAAGAAGAGGTACCGGTAATTGATGTTAGATATAAAAAGAAAAGAATCTCAACAAAAGATGTCCATTATAAGGGAGTTGATATTGGGTGTAGTAGTTGAGGAACTATTGAGGGTTCAAACCAAGGCCAGGGCAATAGAAATGGAGGTGAAGAAACTGATTTGAAAGATATTTAGAAAATAAAATTCACCAGACCCAGTAATGTGGTAAAGAGGGCAGTTTGGGGGAGGTGGGAGAAGAGTCAGGACGATTCTTAAGATTTTGGCTCAAAAGATGGAGTGAATGTCCATGCCACTCCAGAGGCAGAGACAATAGAGGAGGGAGCTTGCTTTGGGGAAAAGATGACAAATCTATTTTGACATTTTGCATTTGCGATGTATACGGGCGACACGGAGGTGAAATGCCTGGTAGGCAGATAAATATCTATTTATATGGATCTACAGCACATGAGTGACAGCGAGAGTTACAGGAGTGGATGGGATTTCCAAGGGACACTGCAGGATGGGAAAACAGTCAGGGTAGAATCCCCATGGTCACCCCACTAAGGAGATAAAATAGGGCAGACTACAGTATTAAGATGAAAATCTGAAAAAGGGGGTTTCTTGAAAGTTAAGGAGGAAAAGCTTTCCAGAGGAATGGAAGTGTAAATATCCCAGAAGAAACAATCATGCAAATATCCCCGAGGGCTCAAGCAAATGAAAGGCCTATAAAGTCATTCCTGGAGGGGCGCACCTCTTTTCCAGTCCTCTTGTATCATGAGAGGCAATTTATCCGGTTACTTTTCACCTATTTCCACACTTTATTGGGTCCTACAGAATTGCTGTAGGCCCATTTTTCCCCCCTCTTATCTATTAACCAGACTGGCTACTGGGGTAGAGTGGCATCTGTAGTTTCTCTTTCCTCTTCCTCCTAGAAGAGTGAAACAGGAATCTGGGTGAAGCTTGTCGGCCCTGAAGACTTCCAAATTATCCTCTGATTAACTGGTCCTGAGGGCATATGAAGTTTATAGATGTATTCAGCTGTCACAGCAAAGCCATATTTCTTGAGTATTAGCTTCATCATTTTGCCTTTTTTCTCTTTTGTGGTGGAACTCAAGCAGAAATGAAGAGTGCTTTTACTGTGCCTCTCTAAACTCTGCAACAACAAACAGAACATATTGGCAAGTGTGCTCTTGTTCTTTGCGGGAGCAATGCTGGCCAGATTTCAGAGTGCCTACAGAGGAGATGTGATGCCATGGGACAGCTTTTCTTTGTATGGCCACATGTTTGATTACATGCTGATAAAGGAAGATTTAGGAGAGAAGAGGAAGGGATAGGATTAACACAAAGTGTCTGAGACTTACGCGGTTGTAATTTAGGACAGAGCATGGGAATGAGACTTGGCTGGAGAGAGGGGGTGATTCTTCCTTTGAGATAAAAAGGTCTAAGAAAAGGTTAGGCTTGGCTGAGATTAGCGGTCTGTGGTTTTTGGGGGAGTTGATGGAGGCAAGAAAGTGGGTAACTGAAGAGTTGAGAGAGTTCACACATATTCACGAATCTCTGTAACAGAATTACAGAATGCAGGACTGCAGCATTGAAAAATATCAGCAATTGTTGTAGACTGGGTTATTTCAATTCTTCATTTCCCTGGGAAAGTACAACCATGCCCTTTGCTATGCACTATTGCAATGCCTTACCATTGTGGGTGGAGTTGCAAACTCCATTGATGTTGGGTTGGCCATGTGACTTGCTGACAATGGGATGCTGGTAGCTGTGATGTGAGCAGAGGCCTTCTGTGTACTTCGTTTGGCTTGATCACCATGAGGTAATCATGGCCTGGATGGGGACTATTCCTTCACCTGGGCCACAGAATCACCATATACCAAGCAGAGTGATCTCAACCCCAAGGTATGGATTCTAGTGAACATTACCTTAAGGGGATGGATGAACCAGGTGGGATCAAGAGTTCTAGTGTGCTCTCAGGCACTACTAATAATACATCTAATTATTCTTCTGAGAAGGTCCTTTTAATGTTTCAAGACTTATTCCTACAAGACAGCTCTTTTTCAGGCTACGTATAATTGATTACTACTTAATTTGTAGTTTCATATTCTTCTACAAGTCTTATTCTTCAGGGGCTAAAAATGACTAGCTTTGCCGGACTTCATTGAAGCTAGGATTTTGGTTGAAAGCTAGATTGTTTAAACGCGGTGCACTCGTGTGATATTTGGAAGGCAGAAGAGAGATGGAGGCATTTTCAGCTTGCAAGCAAGTTTATGAGCATTAAAGGCTATGGCACTGACCAGAGTCAGCATTTCTCCACCTGGTTACCAGCTCCAGGAAAGTTAAGCAGTGGTGGCAATGGCTGTAATAATTTTCTGGTCTTTGGTTTGTGTTATCAGGGAGGTCTTCAACTTGGCTAAGTGGTACCTTCTTGACTTGATGCCCATGCTTCTAGTCTTTCAATATTGCTGTGTGCACCAAATTCCTTGCATTAAATTTTCTTTTCTGCTTGAATTGTCTAGAAGGATTTCCTCTAGACAATTCAACCCTGACTGATTCACAATCTCCTGCTTTCTCCTTTCAATACCTTTGGAGTATGTAGGCTTCAGTGCTAATCAGAGTGTGGTCTCTGGTTGCCCACCTGCTGATGACCAGTTTGCATCAGAATGTCAATTACTAGTAATTGAGTCATTATGCAAACTTTTCATCATTTTTTAAAAAAAGCATATATTTACTGATTTCAGAGAGTAAGGGAGAGGGAGAGATAGATAGAAACATCAATGATGAGAGAGAACCATTGATTGGCTACCTCTTGCACACCCCCTAATGGGAATCAAGCCAGCCACTGGGGCATGTGCCCCTGATTGGAATCAAACCCAGGGCCTACCAGGCCACAGGGCAATGCTCTATCCACTGAGCCAATCAGCTAGGGCTATTTATGAGACTCTCATAGGAGGGAGCAGTATATATTAATTTATATTCTGGCACAGGATCATCATCTTTTGGGGATGAGTACTTTGAGTACCATTGGCTTACTCAAAGGCCACAGCCACACTCTATATTCTCTTTCTCGAGGCATTAAAACTGCTTCTTTTTTGTTTTTATTGGTAATTGCAATTTTACCCCAGGGGACATGTGTCTCCTGGGGTTGCATTACCCATCTGTAATGGAAAATTTCTTTAGAAATTATTGTGCTTTTTTTCTAAGTCATTTTTGTTCCCTTTGAGGTATTCCTTTTTTTAAATTAATTACTTATTTTTTTTTTAACAAAGCAATGCATGCCCATGAGGAAATAAAAGTTTCAGCACTTTCCTTAAAGTTTAAGCATAGTATATAATATGTGATAAACAAAAATTCCTCTATCTCTCAAACTTCTTAGCCAGGTTCTCTGAGGTAACCAATGACAGTATTTTTATTTAAAAAGTTATTTATTTTCCCAGTGGAAATAGTCTTAGTTAAATCTCACAACTATATTTGTGCCATTTTGTTCTCACCCAAGGTGGATCATGTGAGCTTTTGTATTGTATGACATTGAGGTCCCATCACAATCACCTTTTCAATTTACCAATCACAGCACCAAGCAGATCTGGCTTTTATGCTGTTGCCACAGGATGAGAATTTAATTTTAACATCAGTTTTAAAACAAAATGTGGGGTATCTATATTAACTAGATACACATAATCCTTTTGTGATAAAATGTTAAAACCATTCACATTATTGTAAAGTATTGGTATTGAGGACCTGTACTCAAATTTTTATTGAAAATTTTGTCATGGCTGGACATGAAATATAAATCATTTTAGCTAATTTTTCCTCTTCTCTTTTAAAAGATGGTAAAGTTCATTTTAATGCAAAAGAAGAAAAAAAAGACAAAACGAATTCTGATGATTTCCTTTAATAATTTTTAAAAATCGTGTGTGTGTTTCCTGGCTGGTGTGCTCAGGATTAGAGTGTCACCCTGTGCACCAAACGGTCATGGGTTCGATTCCTGACCAAGGACATGTACTTGGGTTCAGGTTCACCTCTGCTACAGTCAAGGTGCGGGTGGCAACCAACCATACTTCTCTCTCTCTCTCTCTCTCTCTCTCTCTCTCTCTCTCTCTCTCTCTCTTTCCTCTTCCCCAACCCTTCCTTCCTCCTTCCACTCTAAAAAGCAATGGAAAAAATATCCTCAGATGAGGACTAATAAAAAAATAATAATAAATTGCGTGGGTGTATTTCAAAATATACTACTTTTGCTTTCTGTAGGTTTTCTCAACTGAAAAGATACATTTTAAACTTTTGAACTTCAGATATATATTTTTTAAGTTGATGGTGTTGGCTTGGGTGTCTCCAGGGGAATATCAGCTGCAAACATGTAGTCATAACCATAGAAACTACCAAAGACAAAATGCTCACTCTTGCTTTCAGAGGTTTGGAATAAAAGGAATGTATGTTCTCAGAGTTTGCCACTTTTTAGCAGAGAACATTATAAAACAACTTAATACAAAGTGTTGTCAGGCATTTGAATAAAAAAGAACTTAAAGAAATCATGGGGGAAATATCTACCTTCAGAACTTATGTAAAATACTATGGGGGGGTCACCTACTCTTTGAGGGTGCCTTAAAGATGTCTACCTCCCTAATTCGTACCAACTTAAGCAACAACGTGCTATTGAAGTTTACTTAACCATATTCATTCAAAGGCATAACCCTATAGAATCCTCTCCTGACCCTCCAACATGCCTCACTAAAAGATACACCACAAAATACCAATTTATGTAAGAAAAGCTGGATTTTAAATATAATTTATATAGTATATATGTCTTCTTAATATGTTATTTCACTTTTAATTAAAATTCATGCATGGGGCCATGTGTGTGCGTGTGTGTGTGGGAGGTGTCCCACAGTCCAGTCTGTACTCTCTCCAATATGGGACATCCTTCTCACAATCCAGGACTGATGGCTCCCAACTGCTTGTCTGCCTGCCTTCCTTATTGTCCCTAACTGCTTCTGCCTGACTGCCTGATCACGCCCTAACTACTTCCATGCCAGCCTGATTGATGTCTAACTGTTGCCCTGCCAGCCTGTTTGCCCCCAACTTCCCTCCTCTGCCGGCCTGGTCACCCCTAACTGCCCTCCCCTGCAGGATTGATCGCCTCCAACTGCCCTTCCTTACAGGCCTGGTCCCTCTCAATTGCCCTCCTTTGCAGGCCTGGTACCTCCCAACTGCCCTGCCCTGCTGGCCATCTTGTGGTGGCCATCTTGTGTCCACATGGATCTTTGACCACATGGGGGGAGCTATTGTGTGTTGGAGTGATGGTCAATCTGTATATCACTCTTTTATTAGATAGGATAGAGTCCTGCTGCATATGTGGGGGCCAGCTGGTTTGCCCAGAAGGGTGTCCCGGATCAGGGTAGGGGTTCCCTTGGGGTATAGAGTGGCCTGAGGGAGGGGTCTATGGTGGTTTGCAGGCCAGTCATGCCCCCCAGTGACCCAAACGGAGGCCCTGGTATCTGGAATTTATTTACCTTCTACAATTGAAACTTTGTAGCTTGGAGCGGAGCCAAACCTCCTGATCGCTCCCTGACCAGCAGCCATTTCTGTTTGGATTTGTTTACCTTCTATAATTGAAACTTTATAGCCTTGAGTTAGAGGCCTAGGCTGGCAAGGGCAGGCAGAAAGCTTGGCTTCCTCTGTTACCTGGAAAACCCAAGCTTCCCTCCTGCTCTGTAGCTGTAGACATCTTGGTTAGGTTTATTTGCATATTCACTCTGATTGGCTGGTGGGTGTGGCTTGTGGGTATAGCAGAGTGATGGTTAATTTGCATATTACTCTTTTATTAGGTAGGATGAGTTGGAATTATGGTGGAAAACAAAGAATATGATGCCTATTCTATAGCAGATGCGTAGTACATGTTAACGCCCCCCCTCCTATGTTTTTAGACTTGGAACATCTAGGAGATGAGCTCAGACACCAAAGAGAGAAGTCCTTTCTATTAATAGATATCTACTGGACATTGAAGACAAATGCCTCAAATGTGGAGAGGTCAAGGGTTACAAAAATTGTGGTTATATTTTAGCAATTAATGTTGGTGAGGAACACCTTCTTTCCATTTTCTCAGTGCATCTCTATGACCATACATAATATCTCATTGGAAAGTAACACTGGAGGTCTACATGTGAGGTCTGTTATGAGTGCAAATCCTGGCCTGAATGACCTTCTCGCTTGCTCTGTGATAGGCCTGATTGCAAGGATCCTCTTTAGTTTTCAGAGGTTTTTTCCCCCCAATATATTTTATTGATTTTTTTACAGAGAAGAAGAGAGAGGGATAGAGAGTTAGAAACATCGATGAGAAAGAATCATTGATCAGCTGCCTCTTGCACACCCCCTACTAGGGATGTGCCCGCAACCAAGGTATACGCCCTTGACCAAAATCAAACCTGGCACCTTTCAGTCCGCAGGCCCACACTCTATCCACTGAGCCAAACTGGTTTTGGCCAGTTTTCAGAATTTTTTATGTCTTATTAAGAGATAGCTTTATTGAAGTATGATTTATGTAATAAAATTTGCCTCTTTTGGGTGTTCAAGCCAGTGATTCTTCATAAGTTTACAGAACCATCATCACTGCCCAGTGTTGGGACATACCCCTTACTCCCAAATATCCCTAGTTCCTGGCTGCACTCAGTCCCTGCTCCCACCCCAGCCCCAGGGCAACACTAATTACTTTTTGTCTTTTTGATTTGCCCTCTTCACAGGATGGTTTTTCTGGAGATGTGAATCACTCTGATTCACATAAGGCTTGGGAGAAGGCATGAGATCAGATTTCTTCATTTAGTGACATAATTATATTTTAAATTTAATTTTTACAGAGAGGAAGGGGAAGGATAGAGAGTTAGAAATATCGATGAGAAACATCCATCATCTGCCTCTTGCACACTTCCCAACTGGGGTTGTGCTCAAAACCAAGGTACATGCCCTTTACCGGAATCAAACCTGGGACCCTTGAGTCCACAGGCCGACGCTCTATCCACTGTGCCAAACTGGCCAGGGCTCCTGACATATTTCTTAATATACTGGTTGCTACTGGATCCCCAGAGATGGCAACTGGCCTCTTGGCAGCTCCTCAAAGAAGTCCCAGTTCCCTTGGAGAGAAATCGGACCAGCAGGCAACCAGCTGGGGAACCACATCAGCCAGGGTCCAGTCAGGAGATGGAAGCCACTCCAGTTATTTTAACAGAGAGAACTCAATGTGAACAATTATTAGAGGGCATCAAAGAACTGAAAAGGCAAACAATGAGCACTGAGATACACAGGAAGGGGTAGCAGTGGGGGTTGGCTATCTGCTTTTGTTTGGGGAGATAAGGGAAAGCAATGGCGTTATACAACCTGCCAGTTTGGTCGAGGTCTCTCTGGGGCTCCAAAGCAAGCCTCTGAGGAGGAAGAAGGTGGCCCACAGCTGATGCTTCTGTCTCCTCGGGGATTTGATAGGACTGGTCTGCAAAGGGATTCCTCTGCTGCTGGAACAACTGGGCTTCTGAGGTTGGAAGGAATCAGGCACACTCAGGTCCTTCTCTCCCTCCCCAGGGCCAGTCTTCCTCTGGTGCCCCCTTTGGCAGTTTAATAGGGAACCGAGGGCAAAGCAGAAGGTGGGTCACGCACAGCCCCAGCATCACAAAGCTGAGTTAGAAGGATACACCTCAACACGAGCACAACTTAATTCATGACACAAGCTTTTCAGATCCAGGTCTGTCTGGTTTGGAAACCTGTGTTCTAAACCATTACCCCATACTATGGTTTTAAGGTGACATTCCCCTCTCACCCATCAAGTCCCAAACACCTGCATAGTCAGTCGTTGAATGGCTCAGTCTTCTATAAACTCATACATTGCAAATCAGAACATACATTTTTCACCCTTTAGGGATAATCTTTCGTTTTATAGATTTCCTGGAATCACCTTTCTTAATCCGAGTTCAAATTCTCCTTGATATTCTAAGTTTCCACAAACTTCTCCAATAGCTATCTTCGACAATGGAAAGGATAGATACCTCCTCATTAGCACCTACCAATCCAAAGGCACTAAAAGGGTGAGTTTGGATGGCATATCCTTGTGTATGGTGTAGGAGATACGGTTCCTCTTTAGTGTCATATCTCTTGCAAGGGATGGGAAAACACAGACCATCTATCTCTAGGCTGCTTGGGAATTTCATTTTCCTCTAATCTCTGAATAAGGTGAACTAACTTTTTCCCTGCACTATTTTTTTTCTCATGCTGGACAAGTTTTCTTTATATAGACCCCTTTGTAATGCATCTTCCTGTGCAAATGGAAGACCTAGAGTGTTGTCACCAGTGTTTTAATCATCCTAATGCCTAGCAGAGTGGTAAATGTTTGTTTACTAAATATATGCATGGATAAATTATTTTTCTTTCTGTTCATTTAAAAAAGTCTAATTTTCCCTATAAATAGCTTAAGTTTCTGTTGTCCTGCTGGGAATATTAGAATTCAAAAATTGAAATCCAAAGCAAGTGAGGAGTGAGTGTGTGTGTGTGTGTGTGTGTGTGTGTGTGTGTGTGTGTATTTTAGTGAACAAAGCAAGTAGTCTAGGCTTGATTTATAATGTATGGTCCATTTTGCAATTTTGTTATTGGTTTGAAAGGCCAATGACAAACATTTTGTTTTAAAATGATTGGGAGGTACAACTCAACAACAAAAAGGCAAGCAGCCCAATTAAGAAAATTGGCAAAGGATTTGAATAGACATTTCTCAAAAGATATAATAATGGCAAATAACCTCATAAAAATGCTTAGCTTTATTAGTCATTGGGGAAATGCAAATCAAAACCAAAATGAGATACCACTTTACACCTATTAGAATAGCTATAATTAAAGTAAAAATTATGGAAAGTAATAACTGTTATTAGGGATGCTGAAAAATGGAAACCCTTGTGTATTGCTGATAGGAATATAAAATGGTATAGCAGCAGTGAAAAAAAAAGTTTGGCAATTCCTCATAAAATTAAACATAGAAGTACCATCTGACTCAGCAATTCCACTTCTAGGTATATACTCAAGATAATTAAAAACAGGTGTCAAACAAAGACTTCTACATGTTTAGAGTAGCATAATCCACATTATCCCCAAAAGTGGTAAGAACACACAAGTCCAGTGACTGATAAGTGGATAAACAACGTGGTCTATGCATACAATGGGACATTATTTGGCCACCAAAGGTAAGAATACATGAAGGTTCCTATAAACATTGTACTAAATGAAATAAGCTGGACACAGAAGCCATATCTTATATGAATCCCATTTATACAAAACTAGAAGCTCGGTGCACAGATTCCTGCACTGGTGAGGGGTATGGCCTGTGGGGATTTGCCTGCTTTGGGAGCGCTGCTCATCTCAATCAGCCAAGCTGCGCTCCCACTGTGGGAGTGCACTGACTACCAGGGGTCAGCTCCTGTGTTGAGCATTTGCCCCCTAGCGGTCAGTGTGTGTCATAGTGACTGGTCCACCGGTTGTTTAGTCATTCTTCCATTTGATCACTGGGCTTTTCTATTTATAGAAGTCCAGAATAGGCTATGCCAGAGAGGCAGAGAGCAGACTCATGGTTGCTGGGACCTGGGGGAGAAGGTGGAGGGGAGAGGACAATGGAGAGTGACTGATTAATGGGTTTAGGTTTTGTTTTTAAAAATATATATTTTATTGATTTTTTACAGAGAGGAAGAGAGGGGGATAGAAGGTTAGAAACATCGATGAGAGAGAAACATCGATCTGCCGCCTCTTGCACATCTCCTATTGGGGATGTTCCCGCAACCAAGATACATGCCCTTGACCGGAATTGAATCTGGGACCTTTCAGTCCACAGGCCAATGCTCTATCCACTGAGTCAAACCGGTTTCGGCAATAGCTTGGTTTTTTTGATGGGGTGTGAAAATATTTTGGAATTATACAATGGTGATCGTTTCACAACATTGTGACTACACTAAATGTCACTGATTTGTATTCTTGAGAATGGTTAAAATAATGAACTTTATGTTATGTGAATTTTACCTCAATAAAAAAACCCCAAATGATTGGCAGGGAACACATTCAGATAAAAGAGATAGTTAAGCCAAAGGAAGGGGGGGGGGTTGATAACATGAGGAATAAAAGAGCAAGTCAAGGACTTCATAATAAGCCCATTGATTATGAAACAGGAAGAAAAACTAAATTTCTTTAGCTGTCGTTCTTTCCAAAATCCTCAAATAAGACTTTTTTAAAATTAAAAATGAAAATCCACAAGGAGAAAAAGAGGAAGATTTACTGAATATTAGAAAATATCCAATATAGAAAGCCATGAAGGAAGAATCTGCTTTTCCTGACAATAGTTAAACAAGCCCCTCTATTCTGGTATCCTGATTGCTATCACCAATGAGCCTTCCTTTGTTAAGTGTTTTTTCCCCTCTTACTAATTTCATGATCTTCTTCACAGAGACCCACAAGTGAGAATTAAAGTGACGCTGATTTAAGTGGGCTGGCTGAAGATACAGTGCATATTCAGGTCTAATTTACCTCTCCAGAGGAGACCAAGGTGTAATCAGAGCAGGACATGATTAAAGTAAGATCAAACGTTTCAGCTTTCTGAGTTTACTTGCAAATTGCATTGCTGTATATTTCTATTTAGTCCTGAGTGACTATGGGACACCAAAGGCTAAATGGGAATTCCTGGTCCCCTCCTGATGCTTCCAGTGTGACTATGGTTAAGGGTCAAAGAGAGGTAAGGTTTGTGTCTTCTGTGTGTTCTCTCCAGGACTGGATGGCCATTAGCACAAAGCAGCAAGAGCTAAGTGACTTTGAAAGGGGATGACTTTGGAAAGCTAGGGCCCAGCTTTATTAATGCCTGGAAGAGTGGAACTGGGACTGAGTGTTTAGCGAGTTTGCCCCAAGACAGTCACAGGTGTTGTGAAAATGCTGATGGTAATTATGTGATGGCCCAAGCTTCCCTGTCCTGTGACTTCTTACAAGAAAGTAAAGAGCTAATACATGCCACAGCAGAGAGGTTCCAGGTCCCTGAGCTAGTGCCCTGGTCAATGCCGTTTTTGGTAGCCTGCTGCCTGTGCAATGCCATTTGCTAAGTGTGTTGAATATCATCTTTGGATGGCGCTCACCAGATTGAATCTTTAAAACCCATGTCTTCCATCCTAACCTTCTGAGTTCATGTATTCTCAAATGAGAAAGTCCATCCATTGTTCCTGTTATTCCACGAAACCACCCTAGTGTTTAGGATATTAAGTTTTGACCTTTATTTAATCTGAGTGTGAGTTAGTAAGTTTCTAATACTTTTAATTAGTTTAGTTTAACTAGTTTCTAATAGTTTCTAATAGTCTCTACAGCAAGAAAAAAAGAAAAGAAATTTGATTGGTTACTTTAAGCCACCTAGGATTTCTGTTTTCCATCATAACTAGGCTGAAAATGAGGAGAAATGGCTTGAAGAACATCACTTTCAAATTTTTACTCTTCTATACCCAAATATTTGGACTGGAGGCAACAGTTATGGTAAAGTTGAGTGATCTGGAGGCAGTGGAGGGATGGGTGAGAACTGGTAGGGTCATGCATAGTTTAGTTCCAGCTTCCACCGAATTGCCAGATCTCCAGACTTACGGGAACAAGAAAGTGGAGATGGCAACTCCTGGAGCTCAAGTAGTCCTTGCTTGGGATTTTAAAGAAGGAACAAAGAAAAAAAAATCTCTTCCTTTTCTTCCATATTTTGTTAGCTGAGAGGTATACCAATTGGTTACTTATTTTACATTCCTTTTTTTAAATAAATATATTTTATTGATTTTTTACAGAGAGGAAGAGAGAAGGATAGTTAGAAACATCAATGAGAATCATTGATCAGCTGCCTCTTGCACGCCTCCTACTGGGGATGTGCCCACAACCAAGGTACATACCCTTGACAGGAATGGAACCCGGGACCCATCAGTCTGCAGGCCGACGCTCTATCCACTGAGCCAAATCGGTCTAGGCATATTTTACAGTCCTTAACTATTCAAAAGAAATTCCTTATCCTTCTAAAAAACATTGAACAAAAGAGGAAAGTATCAATGTCAAATGATTTCTATTTTCTCTATACATTCTAGAGAAGATTTTAATTGATATTTCAATTATGGTGAAAACTGCTTATCCCTCGATTTCTTAAAAGTAACTGGAACACAGCTACAAGACTAATTTCCCAGCCTCCCTTTGTCATTAAGTGTGACTAAGCTTTGACTAATCAGTGTAGTGAGAAGTATTGTGTGAGCATTAATAAAAGGGATGTGCCTTTCTTGTCTCTTCCTTCTATCCTCAGGCTCTCCCTGGAATGAAGATGTGCTGGCAGGAGCTCTGACAGCCTTTGTGGATCTTGAGGATAAGGGCCAGCTTAAGGGATAACAGAAGAGAGTGTTGGGGTGGTCCCTGACCATTTTGTGAAAACACAACACCATCCCCAGAATTGACTACCTCCAGCCTTTAAAAAAATGTGAATAAAAAATAACATTCTATCTTGTTTAAGCCACCATATTTTAAATTTCTCTCTGTTACTCAGAGCCAAGCTAAATCTAACTAATTCAATGTCCAATATTATTTCTACTTTGAGGCTTTTATTATGTCCTTTTGCTGCTCTATAACATTGAATCATTGTTTATTTCACAAGTGCCCATTGAATGTATACTGTACACCAGCTATTGTGTTAGGCACTTCAATGGTTAGCAAAACAAGTATAATCTCTACCATTTGGATTCTCTAGTGAAATGGAAAGACAATAAAATGTGAGAAATATTTTGTTTTCTACTTTTATACCTTTATCCCTCTCCTAACTACATTGAATTATTCTTCAATTTGTGGCTTAAAGTCAGAGGAAGAAGCTATATAACTTCAACATATCTTGAAACATAAGCATATTGGCACATGTGACTTTCAAAATAAGAATTCTTCTGACTGGCTACTTTCTTTCTACATAAGGTTTTTAAAAAAAATCCTATATGAAATGCCAATTTTAACAACCAAAAGGTCTTCCACTTGAGATCTGTCTTCCCTAGCATAGTGTGTGTGCACGTGCACCTGTGTGAGTTCTGGTTTCTTTGCTCCTTTTATGATTTAACAAATGTTATGATTTTTTTTTCTGCTCTTGCCCGATTTCTGCTAAAATCCACATTGGTTTTTTAATTGCTTTTTTAATGTCTCTCAAACATTTTCTGGCTTTCTTAATGAGATATTATCCAACCCATAATTTGTTAGAATGATGGCCCAAGACCCCTCTCTCACTCAAGGTCCTCTTCATTGACTCCACTGGCTATGGAGGTCTTCAGAGTCAGGGGAGATTCACACTTGGATTTGTTCCCTTCTTCTCTGTCACAGATGCATATATTAGAAGATGCCTTTCCTGTGACTCCTGCTGTTGGTTTACTCATTCCTTCACTGATTTGACCTTCCATTTCAGTCTTTCTTCATTTATCCCCTCGTCCACTATGCTGCATCTCCTATTCTGCTGGGGCATCTGTTATTATAATGGTTCTCATCTGGATGGACAGCAGCCAAAGTGTCAGAGGCATGGTTTCCTTTGACCAGATTCCTGGGCTGCCTGACCCCGGAAAGAGTGGTACTTTAATAGGCACTAGACCTGTGTGTGGCATTTTCAATTTAGACAAAAATATTTTTTTGTCATATGTTATCTTTGGACCCTTAGCTTTATTAATTATTTTAAATTACATTTAGGACAATTTCAGAGATTTATTTATTACTTATCAAGTAAAATCCAAAGACTATTCCTTTGCTAAATAGCGAGCTGCAAGGGGTGAGAAGCAATATTTTGTCTATGAAAGCAACCAAAGAGAGAACAGTTGGAGTTTATTTTTAAAGACAGAAAATGTTTTATTGACTTCAAAAAGTTTGGTCCCTGCTAAAACAATCTGAAAGTTGCAATGGCACTGAGTCCATTAAATTCAGGACACTATAAATTTTAGTTATTGGCACAAACATTAAGTATCTTGATATGTAGAGCCACAGTCTGATAATATTGCTAAATTTGGTTCATTGTGACAAGATATTGAGAAATCCATGAAATTTATGACATGTTAGGGCAATGTGATATGTCGCTTAATTGATCAAAAATCCATCCTACTTGAATCATGTTATGAAAACTGCTAGCAAAGGGGGGAAAAATAATAAAAAATGCAGGAAAGATGGGTGAAAGGTTTGGAGTCAAATATTGATTAGGCTATAGCAGTTCTTTCAAAATATTGGTCCCTTCCCTTACAGTGGTAGAAGTTGTTAGTTTTCATATTCCTTGCCTTATAGAAGGGGCTTTATAGTGCTGATGGCTTGGCCATACAAAATAGAAAATCTGGGGTTGCTTCTACTTGAGCAGTTCTCTATGTACATACATCTCAATTCTTTCAGTACTTATGAGAATATAAATGAACAGAAGAGGAACCAGTGCTTATGAAAACAGGCTATTTGAGTTAGATTTACCTAGTAAATGATAGAGATGGTTTGCAAATCTGGATGCTTGTTGCAGTATACATACCACACTTTCTCTCTAATGATAGTAGATGCTCTCTAAATTTCACTTTCTCAAATGCTCTTTCTCCCATTGCTCTTCTCATTATGGGTCATTTGTTTTGGCACATGCCAAAATCATTTTATTTTGGATGCCAGATATTGTGAATTTTACCTTATTGGGGGCTGGATATTTTTGTATTTTTATAAATATCACTGAGCTTCATTATAGCACAAGTTAAGTTACTTTCAAATGGTTAGATCCTTTTGGGTATGGTGGGACCAGGGCAATGTTTAACTAGGTCTATTTTCTGCCACTACTGGGGTAAAATTTGAAACTGACCCCTATACACAGAGGGCAAGAAGAGGAAAATCAAAGAGGCAGGTCATTCCAGGTTGGTAGGTACGATCTTTCTGAGTATTCTACCAAAAGCCTACGATTTATGAAGATTTGGTACTTTGACTCATGAGAAGAGAATGATTTATTTTCTTTCGTGAACACCCTGAATAGTTCTTTCTGATCCATTTAGGTAATTTTTCCCCAAGGCCTGAAGTAGTTTCTTCACTTGCATGGACTCAGCTGAAGACACCAGGGGGCTCTTGCAGATATTCTCTCTCTGTATAGGTCTCTCGTCTCTGTATTCTTCCCGGTAAACACTGACTTTCATGACTACAAGCTCCACCTCCTCAAATCCACTGGAGAAGGTCATTGAAAGGACATGAGTGCCAGCTGACCCTAGACCTGGACTCAGATAACAGGAGGCTCCTTGTCCCTTCTCTGTCTTCAGAATGTACGTTCTGCCCCACTGTTCCTATACAAGGAAAGGAGCCATTTCCGGGACATGGCATAAAGGGAGCAAGGTGTTGCTGAAACCATCAAATGGTACATGTGATTGAACCCCATGAAGGCCTTTACATGATCTCTAAGATTCCTGTGGGGAGGTGGGAGATCTACTTGTCTTGCCAAGACAAGCCTCATGTGTAAGCTCTCTTGCTTATTCAAGCCTGCCACCTACCAATCTGGAATGGCCTGCCTGTTTGTTCTCTTCTTACTCTCTGCATATGGGGGTCAGTTTCAAATATCACCCCAATAACCCCAGAGATTGCACATGAACAAACTCAAAGACATTGGTACCTCCTGGGTTCTCCCTTTAACTAGAGGTTAAATCACAAAAGTACATGAAAACTTTCTCCAAGTAATAAGTGGGTTGGGGGTAGGGGGGATCTCATAAGGCTCATCTTATTAGTTTCCATCTTACAAGGATCACTGTCCTATGCTGCCCAATGCCAATGTCTGGAAACCATATACAGTATATATATTTTCTAGTTGTTTTAAGTGGACAGGTAAATCCAGTTCCTCTTGTCCAAAAGCAGAAATGTTTGCTTCATGTATCACAGCAGGTAAGTTCCCTGAGCAGGGTCTTTTCTGATCAGAGTCTTTGCCTTAGGATCCAGGGAAGGAGGATCAAAGATGTATAAACTCATTGAGTACAAATTCAGGTCTTATTCATGCAAATGCACTGCCATGCTAGGTTAACCTCTTCAGTCATGCTCCCAGATTGCATCCCTGCGCAAGTTTGTTCCTTGGCTTATTAGTTCATCTGTCCATTCAGCCATCCATCCACTCACTCACTCAACTATTGGCTAAATATATTTTACATAATAAAACTCATTTAATTGCTGGAGAATAGCAGAGAATAATGTAGACTCTTCCTTCAGTGACTCTATATTCTAGTTGGAAAAAATAGCTGACAATGATCCTCAGGGTTAGCTGTGATAGATGCTATGAAGGAAAAGCAAAGGAAGCTATGAGAGCATGTGAGTGGGGCATCTAACCTGAATGAAGAATTGGGAAAGTTTCCCTGTGGAGGTGACATATAAGACTGTTTTTATCTTAAGGACCTGCACTATTCCAAAAAATATTTTATTGAGTACTTAACAGAAATTCTAGTGTCTGATAATGAAAACACTACTGTTTTCATTATCAGACTCAGAGAAAAGCAGTAAAATGGAAATGTGTACCAAAACTTTACCCAATCATCAAACATAGATTAGAAATTACTGGTTAAAATGTTTATAGCAATTCATTTTGGAACGTGGCACTCTGGGTGATTTTTCTTTTTTCAACATTTCTGTTTTCTCCAAATTTTCTGACAGACACCTGCATTGCTTTTGTAATTACAGAAAAAGGAAAGGAAAAGAAAGGAAGCAAGGGAGGAAGAGAAGAGGGGGAAATGTGGACTATAATGGAGGTCCTGTTGCTGAACTGGTCTTTCATGAACTCATCCTTGAAGTACCACATCTTGACTTGATGTGTCGTGTGGCAAAACATTGATGTTGTTTCCAAAGACATCCTCAAGCTGATTAAAAGAGCCATTTTATTAAGAAAGCATTTAGAAGACAGGTTCAAAAGGAGATTTTGTTTTTAAGTTCAGTAAGTGTGGAGCTTGTCTTTAATACTGGTCATGAAGGGCATGGGAAGATGTGCTTGGTAAGCCAGGTGTGAGCTTGTCCATACGCGCCTATCTCCACACAGCCCCTCTGGGGCACACGGCTCACCCGGGGCACATGGGTCTCCCAGGACCCACCGCTCACGGCGGGTGGGCTGGGACAGCTGCAGGCTTGGAGGTGGGGCTGAGATGGCTGTGGGTGTGGAGACCGTGCTCCAAGGCATCTGGGCGGGAGCAGAAGGTGCGGCTGAGGGTTGTCTTTGGTTCCCTCGCTCCCATGGCGGGCAGGCTGGGATGGCTACAGGCGGCTGCCGATGGCTGCGGACTAGAAGGCCAGGCTCTGAAGCAGCCCACTCCCTGGGACTGGGGCGGAGCGAGCTCTGCTCTCAGTGGGCTTCCCTCACTTGCAGCGATGGCTCGATTTCCACTATAGTTTTAAAATCCACGTGGCGGCAGCGGTGCCCCTCCTTGTGGGCTCAGTAGAGGCTCTGGCCTGGTCAGGCGGTGGAGGGACTGATAGGCAAAGGGCTTGCCGGGGCCGCGAATGGAAGGCGTAGCGCCAGCTCCTCACTAGCATGGTGGGCTTGCTGGGACGGCTGCTGGCGGGGAGACCGGGCTCCAAGGCGTCCTGTTCCGGGCAGAGGGAAGGTGCGGCTGAGGCCCGGCATCAGTTCCCTCACTCCCATAGCGGGCAGGCCAGGATGGTTGTGGACGCAGAGGCCATGCTCCGAAGCAGCCCACTCCCTGGGCCCTGGGCGCAGCGAGCTCTGCTCTCGGTGGGCTTCCCTCACTTGAGGTGGCGGCTGCGGTGGCGGCTGCAGAGGCTCCAGCGGGTCTGGTTCCACCGTAGTTTTAAACTCCACATGGCGGCAGCGGCGGTTTTCTTTGTCTCTAGTTGTAGCCATCCCATTCCGCCAGCTTTCCTGTGGGTCTGATGTGATCCCTTTCAGTTTTAGCTGTTGTTTTTTTCCAAATTGTTGATGAGGTGGCAGCTTAGGAGACTACATAGGCTGCCATCTTGTTTCAGTCTCTAAGTTTGGAGCTTTTAAACTACATAGGACTTTCACTGTGCTTTGTTTAGTGAGACGTTTAATGTATTCTCCACTGATAAGAGCATTGTTTGATTGAAACTTTAATCCTAAGTAATAGTCATTGAACACATGCACGCAGACCTCTGTGTGTCTCCAACTGGAGGATTATGGGACCAATTTGGAGTTTTGAACTACTTATTTATTGTGTTTATGAAGGAAGTAATGGGTTTCTTGGATAATTTTAATCTAGTTTTTAATTTAATACTACCACTAGTCACACTCATAGGATATAACACCTGTAATTCATGGAGGAGAATTAGCTGGAATTACTCAGCTCAAGAAGAGTTTCCTAAATCTATGCTTGTGAGTACAAAAATAGGCATTATTATTAGTAGACTTGAATATCTTTGGATTTTTCTGGCTGTCAAAACATCAGGGGCTCATACCTTAAAGCTCACAATGCTACAGGTATGGATGGAAGATTGTTTATCCCTGCCTAAATTCTAGCCATCAATTTTCATAGATTTATAAAAGCTTTTATTTGATAGCATAGCGTATCACATTTTTGGGAAAGATTACTATACATTTTTTTAAAAAAGTATGTTTTTATTGATTTCAGAGAGAGGAAGGGAGGGGGGGATAGAAATATCAATGATGAGAGAGAATCATTGATCGGCTGCCCCCTGCATACCTCCTCCTGGGGATCAAGTTCACAACCCAGTCATTTGCCCTGACCAGGAATGGAACTGTGACCTCATGTTTCATGAATCGATGTCCAAACACTGAACCACACAGGCTGGGTAAGATTTTTGTACATTTGCAAAACAATAGAACCCATAGGATTATAAAATTTGAGGTAAAATTCATATAATATAAAGCCAACCATTTTAAACTCTATGATTCAGTGGTATTTAATACTTCGCAATGCTGTGTAACCATCACCTCTATCCAGTTTTAAGACATTTCATCATACAGAAGAAAACCCTATATTCAGTAAAACATTCACTCACCATTCTGTCCTTCTTACTAGTTTGTTATACGTCTCTATGCATTTAGCTGTTTTGGATATTTTCTATAAATGGGTTGATGCTGTACATGAACTTGTGTGTAAGCCTATTTTCACTTAGCATGTTTTTGAGGTTCATTCATTTTATAGCACATATCAGTACTTTATTCCTTTTTATGGCTGAATAATATTCCCTTGTAAAGATATGACCACATTTTTGTTATCCACTTATTAGTTGGACTGTATCCATTTCCAGCAGTTGTAAATAATGTTATTATGAAGATCCATGTACAAACATTTGTTTGAATACTATTCTTGGGGTAGATACCTAAAAGTAGAATTGCGGGGGCCCTGTGGAAATGAACTCTGTGTTTAACTTTCTGAGGAAGGGCCAAACTGTTTTCCACAGTGGTTGCTTCATTTATACTCCTACCAGCAGCAAACATAGGACTTTCAACGTTCTTTGTTTAGCGAGATGTGTGACGTATTCTTCACTGATCACTGCATTGTTTGATTGGAGCTTTAATCCTAAGTAATAGTCATTGAACATATGCCTGCACAGGGAGAGAAAAAGAAAAGGCACAGCCTTATGGAAACTCTTGAACTATATTCACTTGACTGCATGGCACCTAACATAGGGACCTGTCTTAGGGACCATCCACTCGTTCTGTGCATGGGAAACAAGGTCACTAGAGGTGAAATGACATCAGGGACAAAACACAAAAGTCACTCAGACAGCTGGTTATTGGCTGAGTTAAGGCTCAGACTGTGGTCTTGCAATTCTGAGCCCACTGTTCATTGTCCTACATTATGCGCTTAAGTCATGTTTTCGGAGGGATGGGGGGAATAATTCTCAAGTTACGGTTCTCTTCTTTTGCTGAGAAATCTTAGGAAAGTGATGGGATATCATCTAATCAGAGCCAGGTTTTATCTATCCACTTATTTCTTAAGGCATTTATTCTACAAATACTTAAAGAATACTAATGTGTATCAGAAAATATGCTGAGAGCTAAGGCCACAGCAGTAAACAGTCCTGGGACCATCTTCAGAGCTAATGGGCTGGTAGTAAAGATGGCCACTTGACAAACAGTTGCACAGAGAATGAATTGTAATTGGGCTAAGTGCTGTGAGGGAGAGGTACATGGTGCTCTGAGATGTCCTAGCAAGAAGACCTGCACTATTTTAGTGGCTGAGTGTGTCAGAAAAAGCACTTAGGTTTATAACTTCTAATGTGGTTTGATTTCAAGGTCACCTGAAAGGCTCTCTTAAGCTTCAAAATTCTTCTTCATCTGCTCATGTGTGTTAGAATTTGAAGATGTGATGTGCCAGGTCTATATTTTCTAATGTATATTTAAATTCTACAGTCTATTAAAATTTAAAAATTTATTTGTAGACTCCCCAGCCTGCCCTCCTTTGCCACCAGTGGTCCACCTACCGCACTGAACACTGGGGCTCCAGGTGTCGATGGCTTTCTTGTCATTTTGATGGCATGAGACAGAGCATTCTGGCTCAGAACAGAGGTATGTCACCCACACAGCAGTGAGGAAGGAAGAGGCCATGGAAAGCGAGGGGAGAGAAATGGAAAGATGTGGTACTTGAGTAGATGGAAGTGATGCAACCCGAGATAGGGGGGAAGACAAGAATGAGGGTGGCCTCCGTTCAAGAGAAACAAGCTGGTTCTCAGGAAAGCCGGACTCCTATGACATGCAGTTTCATCTTCTTAGCAGAGGATAAAATAAATTCATTCCTGCCCTGGCTGGTGCTGCTAAGTGGTTAAAGCAGGGGTGGGCAAACTTTTTGACTCGAGGGCCACAATGGGTTCTTAAACTGGACCAGAGGGCTGGAACAAAAGCAACCTGACCATGCTGGCACTCTCATCTTGGGCTGCTGGTGAAGGAGTGGAGGGGAGAGCAAGAGAACCCTCTCGGCTCCGCGGGCCGGATAGAACAGCCTAACAGGCCGGATCTGGCCTGCAGGCTGTAGTTTGCCCACGGCTGGGTTAGAGCATTGGCCTTTGCACCAAAGGGTTGTGAGTTCGACTCCTGATCAAGGGCAATACCTGGATTGCAGGTTTGATCCCTGGTTCCCATTGGAGTGTATGGGGGAGGCAATCCATATCTCTCTCTCTCTCTCTCTCTCTCTCTCTCTCTCTCTCTCTCTCCTTCTCATGTCCCCCTTCTTCCCTCCCTTCTACTCTCTCTCACACACATACCCCCAAAAATCAATGGATAAAATGTCCTCAGATAAGGATTCCCAAAATCAATGGATAAAATGTCCTCAGATAAGGATTAACAAAATAAATTCCTTCCCCCCCATCTGTTTCATTATTTAATTCCTCAATAATTGGGATACAAATTGCATACCATGAAATGAGATGGGGGTAGGGTGCCCTGAATAAAGTTCAGCTCTTTGCTGATGTGTGGAATGTGAGTGTGGTTGTTCTTTTGAAGTTTTAAATTGCTTTTATCTTTGTTAAGAGATGGAGCTTGAATTCCTCTCTGGGGAATATTATTCCTTTGTTATGTTCTACTTGTTTATAAAGATATTGCTTAAAATTACAAAATAGATTTTTAAAATATATTTTATTGATTTTTTATAGAGAGGAAGAGAGAGGGATAGAGAGTTAGAAATATCAGTGAGAGAGAAGCATTGATCAGCTGCCTCTTACATACCCTCTACTGGGGATATGCCTGCAACCAAGGTACATGCCCTTGACCAGAATTGAACCTGGGACCTTTCAGTCCGCAGACCGACACTCTCTCCACCGAGCCAAACTGGTTTCAGCCAAAATAGATTATTTTACACTGAAAATATTAGTAATTTGTCTAGAAATATAAATGGTTATTTATGGTTAAGCCAGCATATCTTAGAGAGTTTGCTGGCTTTTATTTTCTTGGTGGAGGAAGGAAATAGGGTTAGAAAACTGATTTTTTTCTATATGTAAAATTTCATATTTAGAATGACTTGTGCCTATGAACTATTTGTGTGTGTGTGTGTGTGTGTGTGTGTGTGTGTGTGTGTGTGTGTTAAATTCCATTTTTCTGTTAGTAGACATTGGCAATAAATGGGAAACTACTGAGACTGAAGGGTTTTCTTCTTCCCGCCAATGGAAGAAACACCTAAAAGAAACTGGACTTGGCCTGACATGACTCAAACATAATGTCTGCATTGGTTTGCTAATGAAGTGCCACAGACTGGGTGTCAAGCAACAGAAAGTGACTGCATCAGAATGGGTGCTGCAAGTTTGAGTCTGAGGTGTTAGCAGGTCGATTCCTTGTGAAGGTCCCAAGGAAAGAGTCTGTTGCAGCCTTTCTTTGTGGCTTGCAGGTGGCTGTGTCTTCTCTGTGTCTTCCTTCCCACACCTTCCCTCTGGATGTGTTGGTAACCAAATATCCCCTCCTGGTAAGGACACGGGTCCGATTGAATCAGGACCCACCCTGATGACTTCACTTTAACTTCATCACCTCTTTAATGATTCGCTCTCCAAATGGACCCACATTCTGAGGTACTTCGACATATGAACCATTTTTTTTTCACATAGGGAGGACACAGCTCAGCCCATAAGAATGTCCTGCACATGGTTCAGATGTAATGACCTGGAATTCACTGAGATTTCAGGGCATATTATTTTGCAGTTATTCTGGTGGAGCCATCAGTTAAGAATATGATCAGGGTTTCTCATGCAGCAAGTCCCAGTATTCTGGAGGAGACTGATCCAGAGGCAAAATCAGTACATGGAAAAGTCAGGCCAACCATTGGAAGGAGGGAATGGCTGGTTTCTCTCTGGGCTCCGGGGCAGACACACCTGGACTTATGGAACACTTGGTGATGGGGATAAGATCTTTCAGGGGCAGGCTGGCAGTGGGACAGGGTGATAACTCACAACTCCATTGAGTGTCAGTGTGGGGTCCACAGTTTCTTACAGTATCACGTTCAGTATTAAGAAAACATTAGGAGATATAATGTTATATCCTCCTTTTATTCCTAAATTACTAACAATTCAAGCTGGGGTCTCAGTCATCCTGTAGAGCAGTGTTTCCCAAAGTGTGGTACTCGTAACCCCAAAGGTACGGGAAGAGTTGGTGGGGGTAGACGTTGTACTGGAGTTTGGTGGGGATATGCACTGCACCGTGCTTAGCTGCGCCTAATTCTACGTTCTCATGAGTCAAGTCAAGACAGTCTTGTGAGGCGTGAGATGGTCCAATGTGCAAATAAATGTTGTTTATAATATAACTTTTATTTATATTTTATTATGAATAATTTTATTTTTCGTTTATTATTTTGTGTATGTACCAAAAAAATAAAAAATAAAAATATTTTGATTGCTATTAAAATACATCAATTTTTTTTTGACAAGGGATACTCAGCGTTACGAAAATTATAGAAGGGGTACACATATGTCAAAAGTTTGGGAAACACTGCTGTAGAGAATCAAGGGAGGACTCTTTTGCAGACCTGGACTTGTGGCAACACAACTTCTCAAACCTCCAGTGTGGTCCTGGAGCTGCAGCAGATCATCTCCTGGGCCACAGCCAGGGGCCTGGTGGAAAACTAGAAGTGGAGGACTTAAGAGACTCAGCAGGAAAGGTGGGTGTGTGCTTTTGGAGCTGCAATCTGGCAGATGGAGGGACGAAGCCATTGTAATTTGGTATTCATATAAATGTGACCTGTTTTATCATCATTAGAAGTGAGGCTTTGGCATAATGTTCACAGAGCAATCTTTCTGAAGTCTGATGTGTCATTTACAAATCCTTTATTGGCCGTTCATCTTTATAGAGACAAGGAAACGTTTGGGAAAATGTATGATTTATAACTAGACTTTTGCAAGCACTAAAAACAGTCACATTAGTAGTGTCTTAGATTTGAATGTTTAATATATAAGGGTTAAACCTTATTGCACATCAACTGTCCTAGTTTTTTCCCCATCTGGGATCCTATACTAGAACATTTTGCATTAAGCTGTCATGTCTTATCAGTTTTCTTCAATTTGGAATAGTGTCTCAGGCTATTCCTTTTCCCAACATCCTAAAAATTTGTATAGAATATAGGTCTTTCATTATATAGGAAGGCCCTTAATTAGGGTCTGCCTCATGTTTCCTTCTGACCAGTCTCCAGTGAAGGGTGGAATTTAGAAACCACCATCTAGATCAGTGGTTTTCAACCTTTTAATGCCACGACCCTTTAATACAGTCCCTCATGTTGTGGAGACCCCCAACCATAACATTATTTTCATTGCTACTTCAAACTGTAATTTTTCTACTGTTATGAATCATATTGTAAATATCTGTGTTTTTTCAATGGCCTTAGGCAACTTTGCTAGAGGTTCTTGACCCATTGGTTGAGAACAGCTTCTGTAGAGCCTATGACCATCGGAAAAACACAAATATTTACAATACGATTCATAACAGTAGCAAAATTACAGTTATGAAGTAGAAAGGAAAACAATTTTATGATTGGGGGTCACCACAACACGAGGAACTGTATTAAAGGGTTGCAGCATTAGAAAGGTTGAGAACCACTGATCTAATAGTCATTGCTACCTAGGTGCTTCTACATCTACACTCTCTCAGAGCATGAGTGAGGAGATGTATGTGTTTATATCTATGTATGTACACACACACACACACACACACACACACACACACACCTGTATCAACAACTATTCCCATGTTTATCTGAATATGTATGTTAATTAAAAAGCCTACATGTTCATATCGAAGCTTAACACCCAGTCGAATATTTCAAGATTCTTTCTGGCCTCCCCTTTTCCATTCTTATAGGGTGCCTTCTCAGACATCGAGAAACCTGCCTTCCATTATCCTCAATATATTTATGTATTTTCCCTATCAATTACCTTACTTGCTCACTTTTAAGCTCCAATTATTTCTTCTCTCTGCACCTTCCATGCCACATCCTTTAATCACCTTGCTTCGTCAGACACCAGCATCTGCGTTTCAGCATATCGGCTAACAATTGGAGGGAGGGAAAATAAGATGGAATGGAAAGTAAGAAGGGAAATAAAGATTGAAAGGGCAGGGAAATTTCTTTATTTTTAAAGTTCGTTTGAGTTGACTTTTCTGTTACTTGCAGCCTTACATATGCTAAATGATGCCTCCCATAATACATTATTGCATTTATTTGTTCCCAAATATGTCCACCTCACTTGTTTCTGAGCTATGAAAAAGGCACATCTGTGTTTCTCTCTATCTCCAGTAGTTTCCACAGTGCTTTACACATTGTAGGTGCTTGGTAATTGCACACTGTTTCAGTGACACAAAAACAGTGAAGACATAATTGTCCTCCATGAGCTAGTAGAAATAACTGACACAATTATGTAATCTCTGTAATAGATGCATTGAAAAGTGCTATGGGCACAGAGGGAGAACGAATAAGTCTAAATAGGATTTTGCTAATATAAACAGAAATCAGAGGTGTCCTCAGGTAATACATACCTTGTAAATATATTTGTTTAATTTGTGTAGAAATTAACTGAGAATTAAAAAGCAGGTTAAATAGTTGTATGTTCTGAGTGAGGGCATTAGAATTGCAAACTGAATGAATGGTTGAATAAAATTCTTGAAAATGGTGAAACTAAACAAATTTCATCTTCCCAGTGGCAAAGCTTATTTTAATAGGACTTATTAAAAACCTCAGAAGAATTTATTACTTTCTAGCACAATCAGGACTAGGGTTATTTCAACACTAGTAATAACTTCCATCTCCATTGTGTAGGCTTCCCCTGACTTCAGAAAATGACAGCAATACCTTTTTTTTTTTTTTTTAACGAGAGACCCAGTGCATGGATTTGTGCACCGGTGGGGTTCCTGGACCTGGCCTGCAGGGATTGGGTTGAAACCAGCTCTCCAACTTGCCTGAGGGGTCCCAGATTGCAAGAGAGCAGTTCTTGGGTGATACACCTTGGAATTGGGCTCCCTCCTCTGTGATTCCAGGTGCATCACCTAAACACAGCAGTTGCCAAGTCACCACGACTTTGCAACTCCTGCATTGAGCATCTGTCCTCTGGTGGACAGTGCATATTATAGCTACTGGTTAGAGCATCTGGCCCCTGGTTGGATGGTTATATATATATATATATATATATATATATATATATATATATGTAATTACTAGAGGCCTGGTGTACAGAATTCATTCACAGGAGGGGGGGTCCCTCAGCCTGGCCTGTACCCTCTTGCATCTGGGACATGCCTCTCACATTCTGGGACTGCTGGCTCCTGCCTGCCTGATAGCCCCTAACAACTCTGACTGCCTGCCTCATTACCCCTAACTGTCTCTTTCTGCCAGCCTCATCGCCCCTAACCACTCTGCCTGCCTGCCCAATCGCCCCTGTTTGTCTTGCTTGCCTGATCAACCCTAATTGCTTAACTGCCTGCCTGATTTCCCCTATCCACTTGCTTGCCTAACCACTCTCCTGCCTGTCTGATCACCCCTAATCACCTTTGCCTGATTACCTGATCACCCCTAACTGCTCGCCTGGTTGCCCAATCACCCCTAATCACTCTGCCTATCTACCTGCTTGTCTGATCTCGCCCAACTGCTTGCCTGCCTGCCTCATCACCCCTAACTGCCTTTGTTTGCCTGCCTCATCATCCCTAACCACTCTGCCTGCCTGCCTGATCACCCTTAACCACCTCTGACTCAGCCCACGCTTTGGTGGCTTCGTCCAGAAGGATGTCTGGAGGTCATTTGGCTGTCTCATCTAGTTAGCATATTATACTTTTAGTATTATAGATTATTTTTTGTTAATCCTCACCTAAGAATATTTTTCCATTGATTTTTAGGGAGCCTGGAAGAGAGAGGGATAGACAGAGATAAACATTGTGATAGAAACGTATTGATTGGTTGTCTCCTGCAGGAGCCCTGACCAGGCCTGGGGCAGGGGAGGAGCCTGCAACCAAAGTACATGCCTTTGACAGAAATAGAACCCTGGGACCCGTTGGTCTGCAGGCCAATGCTCTATCCACTGAGCCAAACCAGCTAGGGCGGTACTCCTCTGTAGAAAGCATTCTTTGGGCATTTTATGATGAGGAACACACAGCAAGCAATGTCAGAGAAAAGAGCCCAAGGTCGCAGAATGTGTGAGCAGGGGAGCCAGAACTGGATCTCTCACTCCAGGCTTTTCCTGGAGAGCACCCTGGGGAGGAGGCCTGCAAGGACGAGCCTTACATTTGTGGAGCATTTTTGGAGCGTCTGGGAGCGAAGTTGGTTCACCTAATTCCCTAACAGCAGCCTCCCATCGTGTGGTTAACCTCCACAGTCAGCAAGTAACCCGGTGCAGCCTTCCGTCTTCATAACTTAGGCAGCACAGGGGGTGGCACTGATCAGGGCTAACAGCGAGCCCGGGAAGAATCACTCTAAATAAGGCCTGAGCCAAGGCACATCCGCCGGGGCCTGATGCGTGCTAAATTGCATTTGCAGTTGGCCAAATGGAAAGTGATATATGTTGGGCACAAGAATAATAAATACAGGGAACGATCAATTGAACCTAACTAAAGTGGTGCGGCGTTGAAAGACGACTTAGAGTTATATCTTCCAAACACGGCTTAAAAAAAAAAAAAGGACTCAATTAAAAAGTAAATTGGAAAACTATAAAGTAGCTGACACAAATACAAGGTTAAGTTTATGGAAGTTATAAATGCTAAACAGTTTCCCTCTACGATTCCAATTTCTGCCCATTCCCTGACTCTCCCTGTGCTTTCCATTTCTTTTTATGAGTATTATTACTCAACGGGAGCACAATCGGTTATATCTGAGCCATTCCTTGTAAGGTTTGTGTCAATAATTTTTATTGAAATAGGACAAAAACAGACGAGTTTGTGTCCACAAGCGTGCATAAATAGGAAAGAAAAGCAAATTATTATGCGATGAGGGTACCAGCAGGAGTCTTTGAACTGAAGGGGAGAAAGGAAGAAAACTTCTCCCGTGGAGAGAATAGAATGTGCTCCATTTCACCACCTCATACAATCATGAAAAAGCCCGAGCAGCCTGTGGCTTTGAACAGTCTCTGTGCACAGAGCTTTGGTCAGGGCCATGGTGAGGATCTCCGGCCCCGAGGCTGGTGGTTCAGTAACTAGCAAAAATAGTCACGCCTTAGGGATGGAGAGTGAAGTGAGGGGTGAGATCAGGCTGCCCCAGCCAGAGCGATCATAAGAAACCTGTCAGGAGATTCTTATTTTAAATGCAGATTGGTGTACCCTTTAGGAATCCGAACCTCCTTGGGCATAATGGGGAGGCAGATACTATATTAACTATACTGAGTGGCCAGATTATTATGATCTCTGAACGCAGTGATATAAACTCAATAAAAGGCTAATATGCAAATTGTCCTCTTGACCAGGAGTTTGACCAGCAGGGTGGCCAACAGCCCATATGCCCTCCTCTCCTTGGCCAGGCTGGCTGGAGCCCACCCATGCATGCATTCATACACTGGGCCTCTAATATATATGTATTACATTCAGAGATCATAATAATCTGGCCACTCAGTGTATCTTCCCAGTTTCAGGGCTTGGAGATTACAAGCATATAATAACCAGTACCAGGCTCAATTCTGACTGGAGGGACAGAACCTGGGGGAGTCATGAAATGGGAGATGAGATCTCTTTGTTGGCATGAGTATCCTGCCACTAGCACAGAAGCTCTTCTAGACCGGGGAGCGTCTTCCCTATTTTGGTCTCCAGTACCCAGTGCCTGCTACACACTGGCACTCGGTGAGTGGACCCTTTCATGTCGGTTTGGTCACCTCTAAAAACACAAGCAGGTAAAAGAATGGCAGTCACAAATGTGTTTAGCTGCTTAGCACCTATTTTAAATATCCAGCAAAAAGGGTTGGGATTAATAGCCAATAGGAATAATCCTGAGTAACTAAAAATAGTCATGGCTAGAAGGAGCATCTTCGTCCACATGCCCTTAGGCAAAGCCTAAGGGAGCAGCCAGGCAGAAGGCACGGGCCCCAGGTTGGTCCGAAGTCCTCAGGGTGCTGGGTGGCAGTCCCCTGCCTCCTGCCCTGCCATCACCCAGGCTAGCTGTACAGAGACTCAGTCTTGGTGTGAAGGCTGGGGAAGGGAGGGGGGCACTCTCTTCTTTGTCTCCCTTCTGGGAGCCCTTTTAATGAACTGTTTAGTTGGCAGGTTATTCTCTTTTGTAAGACTTTTGGTCTTATTTGGGTCATATGTAAATTAGCCAGCCCCAGTATGTGGATCTCAATAGAGATAATCGTTTACATAAAAATAAATGTCAACCCCATCAGGCTAACTCACTTAGAGCAAAACATGTTCACAAGTTAATTTCTTTTTCTGTCTACACACTCCTTATTTATTACCAGGCATTTCCCAGTCATCCTCTGCTTCTCATCCTCTAAGCTTGGAGTCTTTTGCTCTTGCTAACAGTTTTGACTTTTTTTTTTTTACTCCTAATATCAAAAATCAAACTGAAGCAAACTTATTTGTTATGGTTAAGTTTTTTCAACAAAATAAATGTAACAGCAGCCTAGACTTACTAGTAGAGTCTATAGGTTAAAAATCACTGACCTAGCCTGGCTGGCATGGCTCAGTAGTCGGGCATGAACCAAGAGGTCTTGGTTCAATTTCCGGTCAGGATACATGCCTGGGTTTCTTGATTTTAATCCCCAGTAGGAGGTGTGCAGCATGCAGGAGGCAGCAATCTATGATTCACTCTCATCATTGCTATTTCTCTGTCTCTTCCTCTTCCTCCTCTCTGAAATAAAAATACATACACTTAAAAAAAATCACTGATCTAAAGCTAAACCACACAACCAGGCCTCCCATCAGCTATGTAGAATGGATTAGCCCCAGATAAGAGCCCACAGATGCATTTTGGTGTTTTTACATTGTAGTGTTTGTGTGTGCATGAATTTGTGTGCATTTATATTTAGCAAATTAGTTGCTAATGTTTAAAGAGTAATTTCACAGAAACCCACTCTCTACATCTTTAGAAACTGGGAAGACTTATGAGGTTGAATTTTAGCTGCCTCACTGGCAAACACTTGGGATATGCTTTCTATTCTCAGTGTTGGCCTATTTCATTCACTTACCTTCCTTCGTGGTCCCAGTAGCCTTTTAAATTTGCTGCCCCCAACTAGCAAACAGCAGCCCTGGGCAATTCCTGGTGGCAGGAACAAGTCCTTCAGTCCTGAATGGGGCTCGGGGTGGCACCCTATAGCAGCTACCACACCCCACTCCTCTGGCTTACCTGCTTCCTCTCTGGCTCTTGATTTTTGCAGTACTTTTTGCAAGTATCTCTCCTTCTTCCCAACTCTAAATATGTAAGTTCTTTTACCCAGTCCTAGGCTCTCTTACATTCTCTCTCAATATTTTCTCTTTGGTATGTCAGCATTTACTGAATTATGATATTCATTCTTCTGATGGAATCAAAGTTGATTTTAGATGCTTGTTAAACTAGAATATATCATTTTAAACAGGAGATTTCACCGATATTATTGCTTTGAAAGCGATTAAAGTGGGGATGTAAGTGCACATTCGACTTGATTTCCAGAAGTGCTGCACAGCTATGGCAAATGTGACTCAGATTAGAACCACTGTCCCAGGCAATGTCATTCTTTTCCTGGCTGGGACAACTGACATGTGGACAGTTCCATTTACAGCTTTAACTTATTGGAGTTCAGGCTCTTATAGCTGACTGCCTAATTGACAGCTCTTCTTCAATATCTCACAACCTCCTTAAATATATTATGCTCAGAACTGAATTCTTGGGCTCCCTTTCCCCAAACTCTTCCCTGTCGATTAGCAGCCATTTCAGCAAGACCTGTGTTATTCGATCCAGAAACCCCAAAGTCTTTCTTGATTTCTTGCTCTCTTTCATCCAGCACATATAATCCTGAAGAATATCTCTTGATTCTATTTCCATGTTATTGGAATTCATCCTCTCTATTTCCCCATTGCTACCGTGTTTCCCTGAAAAGAAAACATCCTCCGAAAATAAGACCTACTTACAGGTTTCCTTCTGAGTGAAATATAAGGCATCCCCCCGAAAATAAGGCCCCTAGGTTCTATCTCAGAAATGAAAATTAATTTACCATAAACTGGTCGCTAGGGCCACCCCGATTGGCGTCTAGCAACCAGTGAAGTTACGCAGAGTCCTGACCTCACTGCTGTGGGAATGGAGAGAAATCAGCATGGACACTTTGTGAAACCTAAACTGCAAAAAGTTGTGACTTGGGTGAAGAATTCATGGGAGAAAACCACTGACAGTTGCATTGCAAATGCACTGCGAGCAGGCTACCTTGACAAGAAGTACTCATTTAAAGACAGTGCTATTGCTAAACATGAGAGATTTGGTCCACTGATTCTGAAAGAAATGGAGTCACAAGAAATTCACCAGGAAATTCAGGAATTGGATTATTATGATGATGTTCCAGAAGATGATGACATGATTGTCATTGAATAAATGAGTAAATTCTTGATACTGTAGGATCCACAGTTTGTCTGGTTTGTGTTGACAACTACCATACTACCGTACCGTATACAGGTAATAAATTTCCTTTATTTTCATTTAACAATAAGTGTGTACCATATTCTTCTTCATGGAAAAATAAGACATCCCCTGAAAATAAGACCTAGCGCATCTTTGGAAGCAAAAATTAATATAAGACACTGTCTTATTTTCGGGGAAACAGGGTAGCACTTCAGTTTGGCTGCAGATTATTTCTTTCCTGTACTCTATTGACCCTGTCCTAAATTGTCTCCATCCCATCATGCACGCAGAGCACAGGGTAATGTTTTTATAAATGTAAGTTCTATAATTTAACTCTTTTGGCTATTACCCATCATTGACTCCCCATTGCACTTTAAAATCCTGTTTTTTTTTAAAAAATATATTTTTATTGATTTTTTTTTTTTACAGACAGGAAGGGAGAAGCATAGAGAGTTAGAAACATGGATGAGAGAGAAACATCGATCAGCTGCCTCCTGCATGCCCCCCACTGGGGATGTGCCCGCAACCAAGGTACATACTCGTGAATGGAATCGAACCGGGGACCCTTCAGTCCACAGGCCGACACTCTATTCACTGAGCCAAACCGGTTAGGGCCTAACTGTTTTTTATGATCTCTAAGACCACACCCATTCATGTCTCCAGTTTCATTTTGTACTACCATTTTCCTTGTCCACTGTTCTCTAATGAAATTGCCTCTCCCCCACCCCCTCTGTTCTTGGAACACTTCTAGCTCTTTTTGAAATCAGGACCTGTGCTCATATTGATTCTTCTCCCTGAAATACTGTTCTCCTGGCTCTTGGATGATACTTCAAGTCCCACCATACATACTTGTTTACTGACTCTCTTTGCCATTGCACTGAAGGCTCCCTGAGAGTTCTTCATTGTATACCTAGCACTTGTGACAGTGGCCAGTAGAGTAGATTTTCAAAAATATTTTTTTCAGTGACTGAGTAAATGGCATGGATATATTTATGAAACTCTTCTTTAGCACCTCACAGGAAATATTTTCTCTTCGCTGAGCTCTTACAATTTACCAGTGAAGAAGAACGAAAGTTCTGTCCCTGTGTGGCCTTGGAGGCACCTCATTCTTCTTTCTCGTGGCTTTGCTATGAGCTATCAGCAGGCGCGGGCTGGCCCAACAGCAGGACAGCAAATCTGTGGCCGATAAAGACTTGATTTTCAAGATCTCCTGGCTGAGCTCAGCATGCCTCAGTTTCTTACCTTTTCTCATGGCAGAGTCTTCTTAAAGATGCTTTCCAAGAACACATATAGCTCACGTCATTGCACGGTCAGTGTTCCCCTATTCTCTCCTCCTCCAAAAAATACTGGTAAGTGAAGTAGTACCAGGCCAGGCCTCACTCCCGGAGCCCAGCCCAGCCCAGCCTCAGCATGGCTCTCACTGGGACAATGAGAGCTTGGGGGGATCTAATGGATTCTTCTCCCTCTGCTTGTGTGCCCTTGCATTTAGCACAGCAAGTTATTAGATGTATTTTAGGAAATTGGTGTTAGTCATTTCATTACGAATGGGGGCATTTTTCATTATATATTCTAATTTATTGCTACTGATATAGAGCCAAGCTCTCGATTTTCTACATTTTTTAATACTTGGCTATCTTCCTAAACTCTTATTACTTTAAATGGTTTTTCAGTTTATTTGCTTGTGATTTCTGGGTAAAAAATATAAATCATATCATCTTCAAATAATGACTTTTTGTCACCTCCTTTCCAGTGGTTATGCATCTTAATTTTATGGTCATATTTCAGTCTCTACAATTTACAGAGTAATGTCACACAATAGTATCATTAATGAGCATCATTGTTTTATTTCTTATTTGAATGGAAATGCCTCTAGTGTTTATAGTTAAGTAGGATGTTGATTGATGTCATGTAGCCTTTACTACATCAAACATGTTTCCTATTTTCCTACTTTAATGGAAAAAAATTGTTTCCATAGATTATTTTCAAGTGTCAGTGCTTAATTTGAGGCTCAGTCTGCTTCCTTGCAACTTCTTTCTTTTGGTCCCATTTCATAGATAAGCATGTTTCTTTAAAAAAAATGTTTTATTGATTTTTTACAGAGAGGAAGGGAGAGGGATAGAGAGCCAGAAACATCAATGAGAGAGAAACAGCTGCCTCTTGCACACTCCCTACTGGGGATGTGCCTGCAACCAAAGTACATGCCCTTGACCAGAATCGAACCTGGGATCTTTCAGTCTGCAGGCCAATGCTCTAGCTACTGAGCCAAACCGGTTTTGGTGATAAGCATGTTTATGATATTTGAGATTTGTAATCCTGCTAAGCTTCCCTTGTCTCAAGATTCTTCACACTGTCCCTCATGCACTTGATTTTCAGAGTTTTCATCACATGAATTATTCTCTGGACATTCTCCTGTTGCCAATGTCTCTTTAACTTATGATTGATCAGCTCTGGAAGTCTATTAATTTTTTTTCCTAGAAAGAATATATATATATATATTTCTGAGGTCCTAAATTTTTAACTCAGATATACAATGAAGAATCCCTTAGAAATATAGGTCAACTTGAAGACATTATTGATGTTGTTCTGAAAGTGTTACACTCGGGGACAGGTTGGGGAGGACCCATGCTTTCCAGGTACCATGAAATCCAGGAGGAGTTCTGTCTCCCATGAAATTCTATACTTTTAGAGGAATAAAAATAAATGCTATCCCTGGTAGAACATAAGCACTGGGACATAAAGTTTGTTTGAAAGAAGTTGCTGTAAGGGATTTTGAATGTTCATTGCCTCAAAATCATGAAACAAAATGTCAGTTCCAAAACTCAACCTGGGAAAAATATGACCGGCCCATAGGCATCAGTACTAGAGCTATAAGTGGCCCTGGGAGAAGGTTCTTACCTGTAAACATTGTGAATTACTCTAGATTTTGACAATCATAATGTAATCATTTCAGTTATAAGTTTATTGTCATGCCAACAAATTTCTCTATGGAAGGAATAATGAGGCTACTTTCAGAGCCCCAGAGGTTTATTCCACAACAACTGGAGTCAGGAGGAAAGGAATGTAAGCTTTCTGTACCTGTACCTGGCTTCACACCTCTCTCCTCATTGCTAGAGATGTCTTCTCTGTCTCCTGGGTATTTGTCATTGAATGTTCCTAGTAGTACCTTGATCTCAAAATTTGTTTTCCCCTGAGTTAAACTCCTTTTTCCCCTTTCCCATTTCCTGCTTGATTGTGGCAGCAATTGGTTCTCATTTCCCAGGATCTACTGTATCCTTCTAACATAGTTATAGAATGTCTAACTATTGACTGGACAAATGACCACCCAAAATAATATCTACCAAATTTTTTTAATCCTCACCCGAGGACATTTTCATTGACTTTTAGAGAGAGGGAAAAGGCAAAGGTGAGAGAGAGAGAGAGAGAGAGAGAGAGAGAGAGAGAGAGAGAGAGAAGTCAGTAAGTCAGTTGCCTCCTGTAGGTGCCCCAACCATGACTGGTTATTGAACCCACAAGCTAGGCATGTGCCCTGACCAGGAACCAAACAAGCAGCCTTTCAATGCACATGGGACAACACCCAACCAACTGAGCCACACCAGTCAGAGTAAGTTGCAGGTTTTTTGTTTTTCATCACTTTGAATAATTCATGCCAATCCCTTCTGCCCTGAAATGTTGCCGCTGGAAAATCAGCTTACAGTTTTATGGGAGCCTCCTTATAGGTGACTGTCTTTCTCTTGCTGTTTAGCAGGGTGGGGCCACCAGGAGTTGGAAGGATGGCCTTAGAGTTCTCCTGTGAGGTGAAAGCTCCAACATGTTCATGGGAGAGAGGGAGGAATGTTCCCCACCTCAAAGCCACACAACTCAGTCACTGCTCAGACCTCTACACCCTGGCCAAGGCTACAGGCTCCTCCGTTTGGTATAAGTCTGCAGGGTGGGATGGCAGGGAATCCAAATGGTCAGGATATTGCTTTTGTCTAGGCTGACGCCATCCTGAGGGGCATGCTGCACCCAAGACAAATGGCGCCTGCCATATGAGAGAGGGTCTCCACACAGGGATTCTGGTCCCTGTCCCTTCAGTTCGCATTCGAGAACCACAAGCCTCAGACTCTCCTCACGTGACTGTAGTCCACTTCATCCTCCCTCTGCTGGATCCCCTGTTGAGTGACTGTGAACAAAACTTTGTGTGTTGGCTCTTTAATAGGGCACTAGTGTCTCTAGCAAACTCCTGTCTTTTCCTGACCAACCAAAATCCCGTACTTTTCACAGCCAGATGTTAAGTGGGTGCCTCTTCCTGGATCTAATGCTCTGGGCTGAGAAGCCCAACTTGGGGTTCAGACCCCACACTTTTCAGGAGGAACCCCCCACAGCTGAGATATCCCTCAGAACCTCAGCCACCACCTGCAGGAGTGGAGCCAGCTCTTTTCAAATCTCCACCCTTCCTACCAGTCTCAACGGGGCTTTTTCTGTAATTCCTTAGTTATGAGATTTTTGTTCCACTAGTCTTTAGTTGGTTATTCAAGATGATTGTTCATAATTTAGTTGTAATTCCAGTCTGGTCCTGTGAGTGTTGCTTCCACCTACTCTGCCGCCATCTTGGATGCCCTGCAGCACATTCTTAATCTGTTCACTCTGTTTTCAGGCTCTCCTAATGTTATTCCATCTTCAGTACTTCCCAATAAATAAACATCATCACCGGACTCTTTTGTGTCCACGTCTCTGTTATCTCCAAGATGAAATGGAAACTTCTGGGAATGTCATCCAAGGCCTTTTGCCATATTCTCCGAGTTACTATTCCAGTGACTTTTCCTGACCGCCTCCATCCACCCAGCTCCTCTGAATGTCTCATCCATTCCAGACTCAGTGACCTCTTTTTACGTCTCCAGCCTGTTCATTAGACACTTCCTACTATTACCTTCGCTTTTCTCTCTCTAGAAAATATCTAATTAACACTCAAAATTCAGTTCATATATTGTAATAATAGGTAAAAAATTTTTTTGGAGTACTTACCAGATTCTGGGCACTGTGCTATAAACTTGACATGTCTCATTTAGTCCTCATGAAAGGCCTAAGAGATGAGCCTTTTCCTATTGACCCCATTCTAAAGATGAAACAAAGATTAAATACTTTGCATAAGGTCATACAGGTCAGATACATATAGATGGTAGAACCAGTTTATTAAGCATGAACAGTCTGACTCTAAAATGCATGCTCTGAACCATGAAAGATATTTTGCCTCCCTCTTAGCATGTTTTATTCAGTTGCCCATATATCACCTCCTCTCTGAGGTTTTCCCTTATTGGCCCATCTCTGTCATTCTACAGTACTTGTCCTTGCTTAATAGATGCTCTGTGAATGAGTTATTTGTCTACCTTCTCCTCTAAGAGTCTGTGGCACCCCCACAGCTGAGATCTCTCTCCAGGATTTCAGTTGTTATCTGTGGGTGCCTGGCCAGCCCTTTTGTGCCTCTACCCCTCATACTACTCTTTATGCGGTCTCCACCTTAGGTCCTTGGGTACTAAGTTCTCTCCTGTGAGTTTCCCATTGATTATTCAGGAAGTCTTCCCATATTTCACTTGTAATTTACAGCTTGTTCCTGGGAGCATATCTGTGCAGCATCCTCCTACTTTGCCACCATTTTAATCTCTCTTCTAAGAGTCTGTAAACTTTTCAGACCTGGGGTTATAGCTCCTCTATTTTGTAACCCCAGAATTAGTAAAGTTCCCCAGCACACCAAAAGAAATCACAATAAATGTTATAAATTAAAATGTTTAAGCCTAAATAACAGTCAAATATGAATATAAAAACTCGACTCTTTTAATACATATTGATGTTTTTCTTCTTTTGCACAGCCCCCCACAGCTTCAGTTGTTAACCTAATTTTAACAACTTCCTAATTAACCTTTGCCTGTAGATTGCCCCCTTCAAATCACTCTCCACTTAGCCACCAGTGATCTCTCCACAACATGTATGATTATGTTACCCTGCTGTGTACAATCCTCCATGAACCCCCACAGGTTGCATGATAAAATTCCAACTCTCAGGATGACAGATAGTTTCCCTCCAGATTTGAACTTGCCTGTCTTCCCAGTTTTACCTTTCCCCACTCTGGAATTTGTACTCTTCTCTCTAGCTGCATGAAACAACCTATAGTGCCCAACTGAAAGGCAGGTGTAATTCTTTCTTGCCTTTTCTGCCTCACTGTGTCCATTGGTGTTCGCTAAGCTTTAAAGTGCTATGAAACACCTGGGGGCCTGGTTAAATTGCAGAGTCTGATTCAGTAGGTCTGTGGTGAGGTCTGCCATTCTGAACCGCTAACAAGCTCCCTGGTGATGGTAATGCTGCTGCTGCTGACATGCACACTACACCTTGAGTATCACAGATCTAGAGTAAGTCCTTCTAAACCTGCACACTGACCACAGATACTTCCTCTCCCAGGAATCACTAGATGACCCCCCCCATCTAGTGCAATGAGAAAATAACATTCACCTCCATATGCTCAGATCCTAGTTCCCTACCTGGAACAGAGAGGATATTCATCACATTTTCACCACATGACTTTTGAGTATTCATTTAGTGGGAAGAGTATTTATGGAATGGAAACCTAGGCTAAAGACATGTGCATGGTGCAGTGAGACAAGGTCCAATTCACAAACTAACACCTTGGGAGCCTATCCTATGTGCAAAGAACTCTGATTGATGTTTGAGGTGCAGGAAAAGGAAAGATAAAATCTTCTGCTCACAGGGTCATATAGAAAAGGTAGGGATACGAGCATCTAGATCACTAAAGTTGACATTGTATGATGCATGGCAAAAAATGACTTATTGACCTACCAATAATGAATACTCTGAAGAAGGGATGAATTGTTATTCACAGGTGATTGGGGATGTGATCATGGCCATATAAATTGAGACTGGAGGAAAAAGTGGACATCTAACAAGAGATTGATGGAAGAGATGTTTCAGTTAAAGGGAACAGGATGAGGAAACTTCTCAGCCCTTGTCCCCACTGAAAGGCAGAAAATCCAATGGTATTCCCACCCATTACCATGGGTATGTGTTATTATGGGTATGCAGCTCTTCCCTCCTTTCTCTTATCCCTCAGATCTCAAGTGAGTGCTGTGTGATTGCAGAGATAATCTTTAAATCTGCTCTAATTTATTTAAAAATAATTTGAAAACATAGCACTCATGCTATTGTTAGTAATAAACAGCATATGAGGTTTCTCATAATTGATTGGAATATTATAGCAATGACTTTGCCCTGCAGCTGAGAATCCATCAATAAATGCAAAGTGGTGTGAGCATACGTTTGGAGCATTATCAAGAAACAAAGTGGCAGTAAAACAGAATGGTTAGGAGTAGTAGAAGTCTACATTCTGACTGTCTGGGGACAACATCAACTCTACTGCCCACTATTTATGTGTCCTTGGGCACAGTAGAGATGAAGCTAGTGTTTTTATCCACAGAACTGTGTGATAATTCAATGGATGTATTAGTATACAAGCTAAATGTTTAGAATGGTTCTTGGCTCATGGTACACGTGCAGTGATTGTTGACAATTGTTATTCCAGCATGCCTGGTGTGTAGATAGGCTGACTATATAATTTATTGTTCTACTCAGGCCCCTTTGAGAGTGAAAAAGGGACTATCTATCATTGCAGTGGGACAATAGGCACCAACCAAGAGGTGTCAGGAAAACCGGATGTATAATATCCTAAGTGAAAGGTATATTGTAAAAGATGGAGTTTTAAAGGTGAACTTGGATTATTTGATTATTCACATCTTGGAAGCATGAAAAAAATTAGACTTTTTATTCTTTTAATGCTAACACTTTGGCATTTGAGCCTTGGCCCGTGTTTCTCGGTGGTGAGAGTGTCAGTCCGCACACCAGTCAAGGGCATCTGCCTGGGTTGCAGATTCAATTCCTGGCCCCGGTTAGGATGCATGCGAGAAGCAACCAGTTGAGTATCTTTCTCACATTAATGTTTCTCTCTATCTCCTTCCTTCCCTCACTCCTGTCTACTCTCTCTGAAAAAAAAAATTAATTGGAAAAATATCCTTGTGTGAGGATTAACAAAAAATAAAAATAAGTAATAAAATCTGACATTTGAGTGTGTACCACCTAGTTAGGAAATGATAATAATGATACTAATAATAATAATAATTACTGTTTATGGAGTGAACATTTTGTTCCAGGTTCCCTACCTACATTCTCACTGATTCTCACATTGACCCTATAAGATGGCCATTTTCCCAGCACTCATTTCTTGGGGTTGATGTCACAAATTGCCACAAACCTCGTGGCTGAAGTAACATAAATTGATTCTCTGATAGTTCTGGCCACTTAAAATCAAGGGGTCAATAGGGCCACACCACCTCTGAGGATTCCAGGGGAGAATCCATTCTTGCTTCTTTCAGATTCTGATAAATTCTAGCCACATCACACCAAGCTCTGCCTCGGCGGCTACATTGACTCCTCCTCTTCATGTGTCTGTCTCTCAAACTCCCTCTGTCTTTCTCTTAGAAGAATGCATGCAGGCCCACCCAGATTATACTGGATAAGCCTCCTCCCCTGCCCCCAAGATTCTTAATTTAATCACATCTTTTGCCATATAAGGAAATATTAACAGATTGTGAATATTAGGGCAAGGATGTATTTTGGGGTGTCATATTCAACTCACTATAATTCATATTTTATAGAAGAGAAACTAGATCTTAGAGATTTCATTCACTGGCCCAAGATTGTCCAGGTAGCAAGGAGATGCACCCCAAATGATAAACTGTTACATTTACAAGTGCATGTTCCCTAATGTGGCTTTGAGGCTCTGGGCTGTGGCTGTGGAGCAAGAATAGGTAGTACTGTGATGGCTTAATCCTTCAGAGAAAAGGAAACTATAAGACACTCACAACAAACAGTGTAACCCTTGCACAATCCCCTACTTCAACAGGTATGGTCAATCAGAATCATGGGCATTAATGCTCAAAACAAGGGGAGCAAACTTCCCAAGCTGTTTCTCACAGAATAAGCTCTGAGTCCTAGTCACAGGGACAGATGCAATGAGATTTTTATATTTTTCATATTTTACATCAAGTAGTTTTATGACTTTATTAGAGGCCCGGTGCACAAAATTTGTGCACGGGATGGGAGGGGTGTCCCTCAGCTCAGCCTGCCTCTCTCCAATCTGGGAACCCTCTAGGGATATTAAACTGCCCATTTAGACCCAATCCCGCCAGGATCGGGCCTAAATGGGCAGTTGGACACCCTTCTCGCAATCCAAGACTGCTAACTTCCAATTGCTCACCTGCCTGCCTTCCTGATTGCCCCTACCTGCTTCTGTCTGCCAGCCTGATCACTCCCTAACCATTCCCATGCCAGCCTGTTTGATGCCTAACTGCTCTCCTGCCAGCCTGTTTGCCCCAACTTCCCTCCTCTGCTGGCCTGGCCACCAATAACTGCCCTCCCCTACAGAGTTGATCACCTCCAACTGCCCTCGCCTGCTGGCCATCTTGTGGTGACCATCTTGTGTCCACATGGGGGCAGGATCTTTGACCACATGGGGCAGCCATCTTGTGTGTTGGAGTGATGGTCAATCTGCATATTATTCTTTTATTAGATAAGATAGAGGCCTGGTGCACAGGTGGGGGCCAGCTGGTTTGCCCTGAAGGGTGTCCCAGATCAGGGTGAGGTTCTCTTGGGGTGTGAGGTGGCCTGGGTGATGGCCTGTGATGGTTTGCAGGTTGGCTATGCTGCCTAGAGACCCAAGTGGAGGCCCTGGTATCTGGAATTTATTTACCTTCCACAATTGAAACTTTGTAGCCTGGAGCAGAGCCAAGCCTTCTGCTGCCATTTCTGTTTGGGAGTTAAGTATCTTCTATAATTGAAACTTTGTAAATTTGAGTGGAGGTTTAGGCTGGCTAGGGCTTCCTCTATTGCCAGGGAAACCCAAGCCTCTCAACTGCTCTCTGTGGCTGCAGCCATCTTGCTTGGGATTAATTTGCATACTTGTTCTGATTGGCTGGTGGGTGTGGTTTGAGTGATGCTTAATTTGTATATTACTCTTTTATTAGGTGGGATTTTGTCAGTTTGAGGAGATACAGGAAAGGGTCCCAGAGGAACACACCTCGCCACAGGTACCGACTTTGCTGGGAATGAAAGGGATGGTGAGTATGAGGTGGAAGAAAATGGAGTTTATCAGATTTCTTTAGAACAAGATATCGCTCTCTGCCAAGAGAATCTTGTGTAAAATGTTCCATTACACTCTACACAGATACTTGAAAAATAGCCACAACAGGGATCTGACTCAGCCAAAGTGAAAGACATCCACCTCTTGTCCATGGACATCTCAGGGACTGCTCAGATCCTGTGTCCATCCTGCGCTTCCACCTCCACACACTGTGCTCAGCGTGGCACCATGTTCCTCTCTCTGTCATCACATCTTCTGCTGGGCCTGTCTTCCCTCTCAGGCCCCGAGGAACCTAGAGCATTGGAACGGCACCTGGCATGCATATGTTGGTTGAATTAAATAATACATTGTTTATTCCCAATGCAAAGAAGAAATAAAAATAAATGTTTTCTGAAGGAAAGGCTGAACCAACCAGAAACATGCCCTTAAGAGGCTAAGAGTATCTAGAGAAACTCATTTAGGAAAAACTGACGATGGGTGATGAGAGGAAAGGTGAGCAGAGGGAGGGGCCTGGAGGACACTGCAGTGCGAGGTTCAGGCTGCATTCCATCGGCTTCCAGTTCACAGGCATGCACGTGGTACAGGGAGGTGGGCATTTCTCAGAGGAGGGGCATCCAAGTGAAGAAAAGGACAGCCCAAGAACAAGGAAAGAAGATTTCTGTTTCCTGGGAATGTATGCAAGTAGCCTTGCCTAGCGAGCAGTCAGATCTCTCTCTCTCTCTCTCTCTCTCTCTCTCTCTCTCTCTCTCTCTCTCTCAAACCTGCAGCAGAAAAGAGGAGAAAGTGCTAAGACAAGAAGGAAAATTAGAAAAGAGCCAGACAAGGTAGGTGAGGTGACTGAAATTTCTGAGCGGCTGTCACCTGGAGGTGGGATGAAGAACAATGTCAAAGGGAGCTAACCCTTGCAATAGGTGCCCACCATTTTCTCAAAATTCTTGTGTTCTGGTAGCCCACGTGCACTAACGTTACCAGGGGATTCTGGGAACCCACATCCCATGGTGGGACGAGTTAATACATATTGGAACTTTGTGAGGCAAGGGTAAAAGGCTTGATATAGTCAGGGTACCTGTGTCTGTGGTGAACTTTGAGAGGCCCAAGACCAAAGGACATACATACTGGTTAGCCCATCGAGCGGCCAAGGGAAGGGCCCCACTAGCTGGCAGACCATGGAACCCACTCTCCTTCAGAAGTCGTGATGCAGAATCAGGCAGCTCCAAGCAAATGTGGAAGTATAGAGAGCACAGGGGACATCGGACTGGCCTGCATATACATGTTATTTCTCTGTAGTTGCCATCTTCATCTTTGTTACCACATTTGGCCTTACTGGAACACTTTTGCTCAAGTGCCAAGCTGTGGGTTTGAGAAGCTGACTATTAATAGATCAGAACCGTCCAGCTGCTATTTTCTCTTTCTTCATTGGAATTCATTGGAATAAATGGAAGAACTAGCCATCATCTTTGATACTTGGTTTTTCCTCACCATCCAAACTGACCATTGGTATCTCAAGAAGGAATAAAGAAGTTGTGTGGTGTAAGTACCAGAATCATGTTTCCTCATTTCCTCCTTTCTATCCCCATCTGAACCCAGAGCAGCTCATAACTCAGAGACCAAAGTTGTTAATAATAATTTCATTGTGGCCCAGTCCTAGGGCATGGACACAAATTGTATAACTCCCTGGTCATGTGTAAGTGGGTGAGCACAGGAATCCCCACAGAATCCCCACTCCTGTCCCTGTGGGTCAGGATGCTTCTTTCAGCAGATTTCCTTGGAGGACACGAACAACTAGTGATCTGCTGGCAAAGAAACTTCCTGTCTTCTAACAGCCCATCCATTTCTGCCAGCCTGGTAATATTTACAGCATGTGAGCGAATAAAACTGGGGCGTTTGCAATTTGTTACAAGGAATTTTACCTCCAGATGAATATTCTTACTCATGCCAAAGATCTCTGGGGACTCTACCCTCATTCCCATGAGCCTTGATGGCTCAGGAATACTTGTGAACTTGGAACTCATTACTGTTAATTGCTTGCATTTCATCTCCTACCATCTGGCAGTAGCAATCTACTTTTCATTTGGGGTACCACCCATTCCCCAATTCATGTTGTCCCTCAAAAAGCTCCTCTACCTGGCTGGCCAATCAGTTTCCCTTTCCCTGGACACAGTGATTCGGGGCTCCCTGGGCTGATGCATCAAGGAGGGCCACACAAAGATAAACACCACATTCTCTGAGTCAGCAAAGGGCATTCTAATCAGAAATGAACGTTAGAACTCGGGTGAGCACAGCAGAATCAGTCCATTCGGAAACTTATCTAAGGGGAACTCATCAATTTGTGACCACGAATCCCATCTGGCCTGCTTTGCCTTGAGGAGGATTTGATCCAAACTAAATAGAGCAAATCCCCAGGCTCCTGGCGGACACCTTTCCTATAACGTATGCCTAATCCTTTAAATCCGTGGTTGATAAGAACATTCTGGTAAAATGGGTACTCTTGCTCCACCCTTTAGGAAAAAAACCCCAAAACAGTTAATTGTCACACAGGGGACAAGGAAAGCTGAGGGGATAGGGTCCTGTTCACGAGACAGGATTGGGAAGAAATGCACGGTTTGGTTTGTTTGTTTGCTACAGTTGCTGCTGTGTTAACGGTTGCTTCTTGGCAGAGAAGAGGGGATATAAAGAAAGCCTGAGGTTTGTTTCTCAGGAAGTCAGACAAGAAACAAAAGAAAGCTGTTTTTACAGACTGGAGTGCTTTTGCCAGCAATTATGTTTTGTAAAAAATAAATAATGCATTCTGCTTCCAAAAGGCCCTGACAAACGATGATAGGGGGAGAAACCATCAAATCCTTTTCACTGGTTTTAGGGTGGCGAGTTTCATGACGGAAATAAAGTGAGTCTGTGTTCGCTAAGTAATTTATTAGAGCATCTTGGCACAGCAGCACTAATGGGCCTGCTGCCAGGTATTCCGAGCTGCCGTTTGTCATGTCTGACTCTTTGGTTCTTTCAAGCAATTGAAGAAATGGCCTTCTGCAGGCTGTCAGTGACAGATTCTAGCTCACTCACATAGATAAAGCTCAATTAGCTCCTGGAAGAAACATCTTTTAAAAATGCAATGAGCTGCACCATAAAAGATAGGAAGACAACGGCACCCAAAACAAAATAAAATGTTACTGTTGAGGAGAGGACGTGTTTACAATGAGCAAGTGCCCAGCTGTTTTATTGGACAGTTCCCTTCCCTGAGAACAATGGGACGGTCATTTTTAATGACTTCAAGTGTTACAATGGATCACTGCTATGGAAGCCTGAGAAGGTCAGCAATGCTGACTCGTTAGCATGTCACTCACTCATTCCCTCATGACCAAGGCCCATGCTCTGTAACCTGCAAGGAAGTCCAGCCTAAAGTAGAGGTATGAAAATCTCTCTTCTGTTAAGCGTAGCTTGCAAGTGTGCTTAATATATATATATATATATATATATATATATATATATATATATATTTATAATTGATTTATTTTTACAGAGAGCAAGGGAGAGGGATAGAGAGTTAGAAACATCGATGAGAGAGAAATACCAGTCAGCTGCCTCCTGCACACCCGCTACTGGAGATGTGCCTACAACCAAGGTACAGGCCCTTGACTGGAATAGAACCTGGGACCCTTCTGTCTGCAGGCCAACACTCAATCCACTGAGCCAAACCGGCTAGGGCGCAAGTGTGCTTTTTAATCCATGTAGTATTTTAGATGTTGAGCTAACATTTAAAAAATGATAGTATTTTGCACATAGAAAAATTCAGGCTTTTGGAATCTTTTAAAATATCAAAATATCTGGAAACTGGATATCTATTTCTCTGGGGCGAAAACGGACTTATGCTAAGTGCACCCTGCACCCTGAAGGAGAGGCCTGGCTCCCTTTGCTCACCCCGGTCCCCCCAAGCTTGCTTCCTTCATTTCTGGGACCTGCCTTGCCCTGGCCTAGGCTAGTTTGAGTTTGCAAACCTATGATCTCCAACAGCAATTATGAAGGCTTCCAAAGTACTTAAGGTTCTTATTAAAAATGGAGACTCCCAATTCCCTGCTCTGGACTAAAGCATAAAAATGTGTGATGTAAATCATGGTGAATCTTTTATAAACTAAAGTTGTTGGAAATCACTGATATCAATGACCAGATAGAATTACAGTCTTTAAAAAACAGATGAAAATGTTAATACTGTAAATGGACTCTTGTTTGGACGCTATATAGGACTATATTTTTCTCCTAACTATGTTATCTTACTCTTAATGGCTACTTTTCCTCTGTAAACACCGGGGAACCAAAATTGACCTTCTGAGCAAAAAACAATCAAATGACTTTGTGTCTGCTACTGACTTAAGCCAAATTTTCAATTTGGAGATAAGATCCACTACATTTTATGAGCTAATTTGTTCTCTGCTCAAGTGGTTGAACTTGATAGCTGTATTTGTTTCTGGCACTGCTAAATCATAATTGTAGGAAATAATTCTAGAGTTGGAATTCAGTGGGCACAAAGACTAAATGAATTAGTAAAAACATGCACTCCCCCACCCCCTGGCCCCCAATCCCCTGGCAACCTTCAGGACTCTTCTCTGAAAGTCCTGACTAGGGAGAGTCTATAGTAACTGTTATAATAACAAAAATAACCCTTACGTTTGCTTGGTGTGTCAGAGTTTGCAAAGCACTCTCAGATACATCGTTCTGGTTGATGCTCTCTGCCACCCTGTGAGGTAGGGACAAGTGCAGTGAGAGCCTGGGGGAGGGGTGGAAGTGGGGTTCCGTGGGGGGAAAAGGGGGACATCTATAATCCTTTTAACAACAAAGAGCAATTAAAAAAAAAAAAAAAAGAAGACATGGAAACTGAGCTCCTACTGCAGAGTCTTAGGTTTTAAAAATTCAGGATTGCTTTTGTTTAATTACATTGGATCCAAGTGTGTCATACAAAACCTGTCGCTTATCAAAATATCTTTGTAGCTTTATCCCAAGCAGGTGCCACGTCTGGTGCAAATAAACGCCTGAGCAACATTCACAGAGTCCTTTCAGCCGCCCCAAAGAGCCAAATGGTGGCTCTTGTTCACCAACATAATCCTGGGACACTGTCACCATGTCTTTGGGATTTGCTCATTTTTTACCGCTGATTTCAAGTTCTAACCCCTTTCCTTGTAGTTTTCCTTTTGTTCCCTATCTCCTTATTTTCTATATTTTGGTAAAGAATCTGGTAAAAAAAAACAAACAAATGTGACAAATTCTGTGAGATCTCATCATTCACCATCCTCCCTCCATTCCAAGGACACTGGACCTGGTTAATTGTGCCCTAGACATTGGGAACGGTCCACAGTGTGGGGGTGTTGACTCTTCTCTGGCTTTCCATCTTACAAAGCGTATGTTTAATGCTTGAGTTCATGTCTGGGAATGGGAAGGCAATGACCAAACAAAACTTGAACTATGCTCACAGTAAAACCAGTGTAACTTGAAAACTGCTCCAACTGCTGTGTGACCTGAAACAGGAAGTCACCTCTGACATCCTCACATGCCAAACACATCAGCCTCTGTCCTAGCTTTGACTTGCACCTCAACCATATAGCAGGAAAAGCTCTGAAAGGCTGGTTTCTGGAATCAGGCCACATGAGCAACCTCTGAGCTGCCAGCCGCACATTTTGACTCTGAGTCAGATGCGTAACCTTCGTTTCTCATGGGTAGAATGCTTTGTGAGAACTGAGGTCACATGTAATAAGTACTGAGAACATGTTCAGCACGTTTTAATACAAGATATCTTAGTACAAGACCTTTTCCTTATTTTGAGATGGTTACTACTAAGTTATTCATGTCTGTTAACAACAAGCAAAAATTATTTTTAAAAATATATATTTTACTGATTTTTTACAGAGAGGAAGGGAGAGTGATAGTTAGAAACGCCGATGAGAGAGAAACATCAATCAGCTGCCTCCTGCACACCTCCTACTGGGGACATGCCTGCAACCAAGGTACATGCCCTTGACCAGAATCAAACCCGGGACCCTTCAGTACACAGGCAAACGCTCTATCCACCGAGCCAAACCAGTTAGGGCATGAATTTCTTCTTCTTTTTTTAAATCCTTACCTGAGGGTATTTTTCCATTGATCTGTTAGAGAGTGGAAGAGAGAGGAAAAGAGAAAAACATCAATGTGAGAGAAACACATGGATGCCTCCTGTACATGTTCTGATCAGGGCCCAGGCCAGGGAGGAGGTATTTTATTTTCTCACTTCTCCTGCAATCAAGGAACACGACCTTGAGCGGAATCGAACCTGAGACCCTTTGGTCTGCAGGCTGCCGTTCTCTCCACTGAGCCAAACTGGCTAAGGCAAAAAGGAATGCATTCTTTTCTCAAGAAAGGATGTAGAAGGGAGAAGAGAACACTGGGAACAGACGTTTCGATGGTCTATCAGAGAGGCGGGTCAAGTCCAGATCCCAGCCAGAGGGACACAGTCTCAAGTTTGGTGGGAGGCTCCAGGTACGAGGAGACACCAGACAGCGGGTTATTAAAGGCAAATGCAGAGGGATGGAGCGACTCATGCTGTGTGCTGGTGGATGAGAGCAGCAAGGATTTACAGTGAGCCGGCTTGAGCCGGCCTTCTGCCTCCTAAAGCCCAGTATCAATATGACTTTCTAGAGAAAATCCGGTTTCTCCGTTGTGAAATTTAAGTTATTTTGAATTGCAGGATTGTGGAGCCAGCTTGCAATAACATATACAAAGCACTTGTTACATGGTGAGTACCTAGTCAATGGTCACTTTAAAAACACTGGCGTCTTTTAATTTTGCAGCTTTGCTGTAGAGCTGCTTTTGTTTTAAAAGAGCTGAACAATATATATTAGGATTTCCAGAGTTCTCTGAATTCCCGCCTCTGAGTTTAAGAAGGCCATTGCTTTATATGTAGAATGAAAAGATGGTGAAGAATTTGGCCCAGGCTTTGGGAGACCTGGAGGTATGCTAATATACTTAGGTGATAATGATAACTCCTATTTAGCAGGTACTTGCTGTGTGCTTAGAAATCAGCTAACGACTTTGTGTGCATCCTTTTCATTGGAGCCTAATAACAATCCCAGCCCCTGTTTATAGAGGCGCAAACAGACACAGAGAGGTTTCCTGAGTTATCCAAGGCCACACAGAGTGTTCGTGGTGGAATTCAAAACCAGACTGCCTGACTCCCAGAGCCTGCTCTCCAAAACTATTTCGGTAAGAAAGGCATTTCAGCCAAAGAGAACTACCCTCTGCTTTGTTAGAATTCCGGCCGAATTGCTGGAGTCAGCAACCTTCTCACCAGGGAAAGCTGCTCTGCGGATGTCAGGAGGCGAATGAGGTTATAGATCTCTCCCTGTCCGGGGCTTATATTTATTGTGCAGTAGAATGTAATCTAAATTATTCACATTATATATTTTATGGAAATTTTACCTTCTGTAAATCTGAGATTTCAGGACTAGAGTTATGTGTCATAAAGTTCTTACAAAATCCATTTAAAAGATTAATGATAGATGCATGGGGAGGAAATTAAATCTGGGCATTTTATTTTATTTTTTCAGTTCTCCTGGGTCTTCCAAGTTCATTTGCAGAGACTGTCTTTGTGACAAAATCTCTTTCTGTCCTGTGGGCAAAGCCAAGAGCAAAGCAGCTTTGTCTGCGGATCCTGTGGACACAGACTATTCTTTTAGGAAGACGAGGTCACGTAGTTCTCCTTGGAATAGGTTTCTTCTAAGATTTCTTTGTGAATTCTCCTCTGCAGACTTGGAATTAGACATTCTGGGGTAAAATCTGGTTTCTACCATCTATTGGCTGTGAGCTAAAAGATGGAAATCACAAAAAATATCTCCGAGCCTCTGTTTCTTCAGCTGCAAAATGAGGATCCATGCATCTCACCCACAGGTGGTCATCAGAATGACATAAACACCTGTTTGAATGGAAATGGGAAAGGTAGGTCTTGAGTTGGAACTTGAAGCACAGACAGGTCCGTACAGGGAGACAGATGAATGCCACCAGTGTTTAATATTCTGGCATCATGTTGCTGGTCGATGGCTTTAACTCCTGCGGCGTTTACCAGACAGCATACTTTTCTCCACTTAATTTCCCCAGACCATTTACTCAAAGCAAATGGGAACATTCCGCTTTTCACTCCTTTCATCGCCATTAGCATCAGCGAGGGTCTTCCCCTGCGTTAGGCACTGGGGTAAGCTCTGAAGACCCACAGACCAGTAAGGCATGGACTCCTCCTCCAAGGCGCTCAGAACTGCACCCAGGCCTGGTGGGAATTTGGCTCGAGAATGAGCTTTTGGGTTAAAGAATTGGTGGTCTCTGGTCTGACAAATGAAAACCCACCGAAGAGAATGTATGTTCCTTCAGGGCACACTTGCTGTAGTGATAAAGGCCCCTTAGCAACATGCAAGTGTCAGTTAAACGGCGTTTGATTGCTGATCACGTGCAGAGGAGCTGAGGTTCAGGGACAGCGGGGCAGGAAAGGGATCCATGAGGAGAGGCAGTCCGGAGCTGAGGACAGAACATGGACTGTGGACTCAGTCCTGAATTCAAATCCTGGCTCTGTGCTTAATCAGGGATGTGCCATTGGCCAAGTTGTTTTTCTTCCGGGATATGGTTTCTTCACCTGCTAAATGGTGACAACAGTATCTCTCACCTGGAAGATTATTGTGAGTAAATGAGATAGCATATTAGGCAGGCAGCTATACCTTATTTTAAGAAGTTCAGGTTGTGATGGTCTGTGTTATACAAAGATGATCACCATGTTAGTAAGCAGAGCTCTTCTACATCCATCGGCTCTCACCACCTCTATCTATTAAAAAACCTAACCAGCCTCAAAAGCTCAGAGTAAACCTCCTCTGTCTCAATTTTCACTGGCCAGCAATGGTAATAGTGGTTTCTTCTGCATGCACTTGGAATCTGTTTCTATCCCACTTATTGTGGCTTTTCTCAGATTCTATCTTCATCATGGCCATGCATCTACATGTGGCTAGATTGCAAGCTCCCAAGGGCAGGCCTGTGTCTGTGCATCTTTGTAGCCTTCACTGAGCATACTGCCTGCACAGGGTAGGTGATTGGTGAATGTGGACGGATGCAGCAGAACTAGTTGTAAAGGAAATGACAGCCATCAGCAGGAATTTCCTCATATTTTGAACCTTCCCAGCTCTCTAGTCAACCTTTTCTCCACCCTAAACCCTTTGTGCCTTTCCTTTCAGTGTGATAGACAAGCCTTCACTCCACCAGCCAACTCTGCTCGCCTTTCTGCCGCCTGCTCCAGGACCACGCTCACACCAATTACCTGCTCTCTGTTCTCCCTCCTATTCTCTCCTCCCCCTTTAACCTTTTTGCCACTACCCTGCAAAGAATAGAGTGTCATGCACAGAAGATGCACAACAAATGTCTGCACAAGAAAGGAACAGTTCTTTGGTTTAGGGGAAGTTTTGCCTAAGGATTCTTTTAAGTGGTTCGTCCCCTCAGTGCAGTGATTTTCAAAGCTTTCAGCTGGCAAAGCCTTTGCTCAAACAGTCTTACCTGAAGGCCCTGTTTGCAAACTGCACAAGCCCACCTGCTCTCTTGGGCAGGGAGAGGCAGGGGGAGGGGGCCGAGCTTTGCACGCGCACTCCCTGCCTTTGAGCACTTTGCTGATGGGGTTTCCATGCAGGGTGTTTGGCATACTAGAGGCCTGTTGAGAATGAGATTGACTTACAAACATTACTTACTGCAAGGTCTGAGGCTCACATCTAAGTGATACTCTCAGAGCCCGTTTCTCGTTTCTGAGTTGTTCGCATTGCTGCCCTTTGCTATCATCGGTGGGCAGCTTCCACAGGAAGTCTGACCATCCAACACAGAGCGGTGCTGGGAAGGGTTGGTGGGGCGATGGCTGGGATGTTTTCGTGGCATCTTAGGACATAAGCAAATAGTGGTAAATACATCGTCATCCTTGAGAAAGGAGTTGCTTCCATTACTCCTGCGCCTTTGATGTCAAAGAGACACAAAATGGCTCGGAACACACAGTTTCCTCCGTCCTCGCAGGCATCTTATTCAGCAGCAAAGCCTCATCAGGCTGAGTTTCCTTTGCTTCCCTGTAGACCAGTGACTGCCTGGGAGGAGTGGGATGCTGTTATTTGCTGCTGGTTGCTAGGTTTTCTCAGCTCTCGTTGCCCTCTCTCATTTGTTCCCTGGTTTTTGCGCCTGCTGCGTTTCCTTTGTTGGGATGCCTGAGGAATATTTGGAATCCTTGTGTCAGGTTCACAAGAACAAGGGTTGCTTTATGAGCCCCACGACCATGGAAATCAACAGAAACTCAACTCTGTGTCCTCCCAGAAAGCTAAGGAAACATGTACGCTGACCCCTGGGTAGCTGTCCCCAGCCGAACCCATTGAAGGTGGGTTGGATACAGTGAATAAAAAGATGATTTGTTAAAAGTAAAACAACCCCTTCCAACGCCCTGAATGTACCAGCTTCGTGGAGCCTCCAGCCCCACTGCGCCTGCCTCAGGAAAGCCTGTGTCTCCTGCCTCAGGAACACAGCCTGACGCTGCCATCCCTCCCTCCTCCATGCTGTTCTTATCCTGATTTATTTATTTTATTTTATTTTTTCTTCTTTTCAGAGGAGAAGGCACTTGCTTCTGTGTCATCCCACTCTTCCTGCTTCCTTTCAGACCTGCACTCATCAGTTATTCTTTTTGACAGTTTGGTTTGTAAGTCTTACCTGGCTTGATCCCTCTCTCTCTCTCTCTTTCTATCAAACCTGCAACTAAAACCTGTGTGTGTGTGTGTGTGTGTGTGTGTGTGTGTGTGTGTGTGTACATACAGACTCTACCACCTGCAAATCAATACACAACCTTTTACCTTCCTTTTGCTGATGAACTTCTTGAAAGACTTACTCATGCCCCGACTCCACTTACTCATGTCCCAGCTGCTCTGCCAGAGGGCTTCCCACCACACTGCAGAGACTTCCTGTGCTCACCAAGGTCATGGTTACCTGTGTATTGCCTTGCGCATTCTCTCCTTTTTAGCCCCAGACTGACACAACCTCTGCAGTAATTGGCACTTCAGCCATTCGTCTTGCTCTAAGAATAATCTTCTCCACTAACTGCTGTAATGACATGGGTAAGGGCCCACCACGTAGGGTAACTAGGGAGGGTCAATGGGAGGCTCTTTACAAAGGTGTGAGGGAGGTTGAGAGAGAAAAAAACAAAGGATGTCACAGCTTATGGGGGCTGCGAGGCCTTGAACCTGCCCTTCCGTGTACTGAGGCCTGAAGGGGTCAGGGAGGGGCATTTATTAGATGTTGCTCAGCTGTAAGAGAATGGGCTGTGGTCTTTGACAGATGAACTTGGCCAACCCCATGGCCACCAGGTGAGGAAAGACCTAGGGGAGGTACCCACTCCAACCCCACAGCCCTCCCCTCAAGCCCTGTCTGCTGCCCTGGCCAAACTCAATGACAAGTTCCAGGGAAGGCAGCAGTTGTCGCTGTCCCTAAAGACCAGCCTCCCCAGGGCATAGAGCGTTGTGAGTAACTGAGGAGACACATTGAAAACACCCAGCAGAGGAAACCTGAACGCATTGGTACAAATCAGTGTAGAATATAAAGAATAAGAACACAGCAAATACCTTTCTACCACCCTTCTCACCCTCAGGGGAGAGCTGGCTCAGGGCACTGCTATCCTGCATCGCCTCTTGCACTTAATCTTCGGCCCTGAGAATGTCTTAATTTTTTTGCCAGCTCACTGGTACATTGTTATTTGTATTTTTCCAGCATTCTTTGCTGTTTTCAGTATCAGAATCCATCAGGGCATCTGGTATGCGAATCTGCTGGAAACAGCAGCTCTTTGTTCCTTTCGGAATGCTTTCGCCTCGCCTTCTTAGTGTGGCGGGATGGAATATTCACCTTATTGCCATTTTCATTCTCCCGGCTGGGAGAAGAACTCTCTGGCTTTGTCAAAGACAGAGCAGAGAGACAGGTTTTTGTAAACATACCCTAAATCAAAAACATGCTCACGCTTTGTGAGGTTCTCAATATGAGCAAGAGAGAGGTTTCTTTGTTCTCAGAGCTCTTCCCTCGCCTGAGCTCTCTTCTGCCCGTTCACTCACTGGATGGACTCCCCTGTGTAATTAGAGCTGTTCCAAGCTGCACATCCTCCTGACTGCTTCTGCTTCTCTTCCTTTCTTCTCCTCTTTGCTTTGGGTACCACTGTCTGGCAGCCAGACACAGTGGTCGGCAAACTCATTAGTCAACAGAGCCAACTATCAACAGTACAACGATTGAAATTTCTTTGAGAGCCATTTTTTTTAAAACTTAAACTTCTTCTATTGCCACTTCTTCAAAATAGACTCGCCCAGGCCGTGGTATTTTGTGGAAGAGACATACTCAAGGGGCCAAAGAGCTGCATGTGACTTGCGAGCTGCAGTTTGCTGACCACAGGTCTGGCCAATCATTAAACTAGACACCTTCTGTTAATAATAGGACTTCTTTTTCATATACTGATCATTTCCTTGAGGGGCTGAGAGTAGATTGCCATTTTCAAGATCCGTCATGGAGTGCTTCTCTTTCTCCATGGGACTTGGCACTGTCATGGTGACTGCGGCTCATGGGAGAGGCTGATGGGCTTCTCAGAGGCCAGGTTAGGCCTTAGGAACCCCCCCTTCTTTTCACCCTTGTAATTATGCTTTCCATGATGTTTGCAGATCAATACCGTTGCAGCCTATGCATATGGTCCACGCCCAATGTGCTAGCATATGCAGAGAAGCGGGGTGATCTAGGAGAAGGCTGGTTGTGAGTATTAGCAGGACTGTTATGACCTTGTCTTCATTTTGGTGTCATGCATTCTCTATGAACTCTGTGTAACTAACCTTCAATTTCTCTTTCAGCATATCATTTTCACCAATCCAGGGAGCTCATTCTGTATATTTTGTCTGTTTGCACCAACTGATGACTCTGATACTTGAACATCTTAGGGTTAGAGTTTCCTTAATTTTCTCTTCACCATCCCAAATCCTGTTAGTCACCAGTTCCTTTCCCTAAAATACCTCTCAAATGATAACTTATTTCCCCTTCCACTCCAACTCTCTTACATGGTATCTCCTGACTTTCTACAACAGCCTCCTAACTGATTTCTGTTTCCAGCAGATCTGGAAAACAGAAATGATGGTGCCTCCTGCCTCCTGCCTCCAGGAGCTTGCTTTCCAAAATGTTAATAGACCCAATACCTGAGAGGTCTGTTGAAATCCCGGGGATGGAGCTATTGCTGGAGGGTGGGGTCTCCTCCTCCAGCTGGCACCGGATGTTGCCATCCTGTCTCTGTGGGAGAAAGATCCCGGGACACCTGTCCACCCTCGTGGCCTCTGGGATTCCTGAGTCTCCTTGTGGTTTTCACAAGCCTGCGCATACGTGGCCTGCTGCTTGCAGGTCTTCGCTACTGCTTGAATTTTTGCCCCGCATTAAATTGCAAATAATGAAAGCTAATCTGATTATAACTACATTTCTTGTGCGTATGAGCCAACAACACAGTTAAAGTTCCTTCTTTATGTTACAGAGACACATGCTTTTATTTAAAGGGGTATTTCTCTCTTCAGCTGCAGAATACTATTTAACACTGCCAACCCATTTCTCTTCAAAATAAGCAAGTTTGTATTGTCTCTGACTTCTGTTTTTCAGAAAGAAAGAGTGAATTGGAGGAAAACTTCTAGAAATCTATGAGAGACCACCTTCTCTAAACCACTCTAAGCCTAACTACTCCCATTTTCTAATCTAGAAGAAACCAAGGATTACCGTTCAAACTCAGTAAAATCTTGATTACTCTTTTATTCCCCCTTTTTATTTTTGTTATTTTGAATCTCCTTCAAGTCCTGCTTCTCAGAAATCCTTCATATTTCTAACTTAGTTTCATCCTCAATTCAAAGGCTTCTTTTCAATATACTCTAACTCCTCTCTCTCTCTCTTTCTTTCTCTCTTTTTCTTTCTCTCAATGTTAGCGAATTGATGTTTTCTTTCATTTCTAGAACAACTCCAGATGATAGGTAAATCACAGAGATACTGGTGTTAGCTTTTTGTAAGGCAACAAAAATTACAACCTTATGTATGCTCAAGGTTAAATAGATATTTGAATGAGTTTAAATGTTTTGACTGAAAGGGACTGGAAAGCTATTCATACAATTAAAAAAAGAAGAAAAGAAAAAGAACAGCAACCATTTCCAGTCGAGTTAATAGTTAGAAAATTTTTAAATGCCTTGAATATATTTTTCTACAACAATCCAGCAAATCTGTGAATTTAGATAAACTTGCTCAGGTTACCTAATGCCCACACTAGTTTCATGTGCTTTAGGCCACTTGCTTCTTTTTGTAAACCGAAATTATCAATCTATCCATTTCTTAAAATAAGATATATACTGTAGGAAAAAAAAAAACCTCACAAAAGTTGTACTTTTGAGTCACAAGGCAGGGTGAAATTTAATCGGAGTTATAAACCCTCCGAGCATGGGTTTATCTGGAATTGCCAACATAACCCCAAGTTCAGCAATGCAAATGACACTGCTATAATAAAAGAAATAAGAAAGCTTTCAATATGTTGTCTAAGAACTTGAGCACATTGAAAGTGATTTATGAGCAAGCCGACTAAACATTTAAATGCCTTTGCTAAGCAATGGTATGTTTTTCAATACAACTGGCACTCTCCTATGCCATTCTGTATTCCACGACAGCACCGCTCCTGACAATATAAGCCCTTTCTGATAGGGTAACATTTCCAATCCAAGATTAAAATCTCAGAGACTTGTCAACAGAAAAGGATGATAATATGAGTGAAACTGCAGCTATCAAAGAAAAATGCCTTGCAAGTAATTTCTGTAATGGTTAACTTGGAGTAATTTTCTCTTTCCCATTCACTCATAAGTAAAGGGGTTGGCCTGAAGGTCATTTTAATATTTTGGATAAGTAGAGTTACAAACCAGAAATTCATGAGCACAGGAAATGGGAGTCATTTAATACCACAAAAACCAACTTTTTACATTGCCTTTTATATTCCCATTTCTAATGCAGATTAGAGGGAATGTTTTTCTTTTGATGAATAGGGATTTAAGCAACGAGTCGACAATAAACCCTTGAACTTCACGAGGCACTAGAAATGAGAGGATCAGAGAGTCTTAAGTTTTCTTGAGTGTATTTCCATAATTTTTCTATGTTACTTTATTTAATCTTCCACTGCTCTAAGAGACTGGGACTGGATGACCTACTAGGTCTTTTCCATATTTTTCTTCTTATAATTCTCTTTTTCTGTTTAGGATGTGGGTGACTTCTGTAAGCTCTGGTGTGCCCTTGGCTATCCTGCAGGTAAATTGGGGTGATACTCAGTTTTACCAGCTACACAGGATGGAGTATTGAGAGGCATCCGTGGGTCAAATAGTTCATCTGACAGAGTTGAAACCATTTGTACATTATTGTTACTGTGATCTGTCTAAAATATTGTATTGCCATCATATACATGTAGTAGCGAAAGTGAATTTCAGATTCTAATTTCTTTTTTCCCCTTTGGTTAGACATGTCTTGCATTTTTAATGTTCTTTTCTTTCCTGAAAGCACAGTATTTTCCTTATCAGTGTCTAAGTATTTCAGGTCACCAATATAGTTATGTACACACACTACACATGCACACACACTTACACACACATGCACACATAGTTCTGTACACATACTACACTAAACACACACACACACACACACACACACACACACACACGCGTGCACATTCTGTCTCTTCCTCAAAACTTACATTTCACTTGTTTAATGAAACACAATTACTAGCCACCTACTACTCTTCGCCAGCCCCGTGCTGCGCCTGGAGGATGCAATGCTAAATTAGAAATGTGCTTGTTTCCCACAGCTCTAGGTCAAGCAGAGGAGTTTGATGTGTGCACCAGCCATCATAGTTCAGCATGGTAACCCTGGGAGAGGGTAACAGAGGGGGAGGGAGGCTTACAGAGGAGCAAAGCCCTCAGGCTCAGGGCTATGAGAGATCTTCCTAGAGCAGCACGTCCCAAAGTGTGGTCCCTGGACGGCAGTCACGGCATCACCTGGGATCCTGTGCACATGCAAATTCTCAGGCCCCATCCCAGACCTCCAGCCTGGAAAACTCACCGGGTGGGTCTTCTGTTTGTTTTGTGACAAGCCCTCGGATGATTCTGATACATGCACAAGTTAATAACCGCTGTCTCAGAGGAAGGAACTATTTTGTAAGGAAAAGATGCTTTATTTACCACCAGGCTCATTTACATAATTGATACCTCTTGATAATTAAGTCATCTAAATCTTCCATTGTTCTGTCTCTAAACCATACCAATAAATGAAACAGCTTCTGTTTTTAACCAATGTTATTTTCTTACACTCTTGTCTGTCCAGCACACATTAAAATGGTTGAAAGGTAAAAGGCAAATGACTAATTACTTTAGAGCCACACATTGCAAACAACATCATTAACAACAGCAACAACACATGTTTCTTCTGAAAACTAAATAGACTGGATTGACCAAATTAATCAAATGAGTGTTCCTGGAAATCTAATTTGGTTTGTGAATGTGAGAACATCTGTGTCTGGTACCCAGTATTTTGGAGCACTCTCCTGAGCTATTTCTGGGAGCTGATGGAGGAATCAGATTTCCATCTTATCCTTATGCAATAAAAGCAAAATCCACTCTCTTCTTACCCCATATCCTTTTCTCCATGGGAATGGAGGCAAATGGGAGAAAAGAAAACAAACTTAACAAAAAACTGGGCTAATTAAGCTATGTTTTTAATTACAGTTTACACTGATATGATATAATTTACTTGTCATTAAAAATGTACATTTATTTTTAACGTATAAGAGCCAACTAAACAAAAATATTAGTAAATTGTTTTATAAAGAATTATTCAATGATTAAATGGGTTTCTTAAACAAGACTCAAAAGTTGTTCATGGTAATATGACAGTTTTTCTTAATATTCATAAATATTATGCTGTATTACATGACATCTTATTTAATGTTGTTAATAATCCAGTACACTCTTATAATAAGTAAGATATGTAATTTTACAAATTATTTCTTGAAATATAATTACAAGTCTAGCGGGTAACTATCTAGATAAATACCTAGATTAGATAAATATATCCCGCCATTTTTTAAAATATGCCCTTGTATACACAACAATATTAAAGATGTTTTTAATCAGTCCTCCTCATCCGGATTTATTTTAGGCTCCCATTATCCTTTTGTTGGACTTCTTTAATACTCACTAACTTGACTTCTAGCCCTCTGTCATTATAAGCTCCTCCTGCATCTCCCCTACCTCCCCCCAGCTCCATTCCAACCACATCACCATCAGGTTTATCTCTCTAGCCTGCATACAAGTCATATTATTCCCATAATGAAAATGTTGAAGTGGCTCTCTCTGAGACAAAACCTTTCATAATTGGGTCCTTGTTGATTTTTCAATTTCCATCTTCTCACACTCCCACCTTTCCTTTTCTTGCAATTGATATAAACTCATTTGCAGTGTTTTTTTGTTTGTTTGTTTTTTATTTAAACTCTTTTGCTATTTCTGTGAGTTTGAGGCTGCTGTTTCCTCTACCTGGAATGCTCTCTTTTTCCTACAAAACCTGGACAACTCATACCTTCCATACTAGGCATCATCTCTTTTGTGAAGGTTTCCTAACTCCTCCACTAAACTGGACTCCTTTCTTTTGTTTCATTATAACAATGATATTATTTATGGAGATAAACACATATCATATAAATAAAACATGTGGCATGATATACACACACCATCTTTAAGATAATGCTATTTCTGGGGAGGAGGAAGAAAACACAACTATATTTATAATGATTTATTCCTTAAAAAATAATTTGAAGCCCAAATGGCAAAATATTCAAATAAAATAAACTTGAGTATGAGTATGTGAGTGTTGGTTCTAGTTTTCTCTGTATTTTTAAAATGATGTTTATATATTTCATAATTTAAAATAAATTACAAAAATATAGTTGCTTACAATTAAATTATAAAATAGATAGCCAATGGAGGTTGTACACTCTTTAATTTTGGGAGATTACAAATCCATGATTTGGAAAGAAACTTTAAGATTACAAATTATGGGTTCCAACCAGTCACTCTATATCTGTTTCTAGTCCACACTTTAGCAACTCTGTTTATAAAAAGCCTAGCCCCTTGCAAGTAGCGCATCTGGAATTCCTACTCCGTCTCACTTCTACTTCATGGAGGATATTGGGGCAGCTGTGGGTTCCCTCTTTTTAACATTTCATTCTGTTTTCCCAGTGTGATTTTAGTCATGTCTTTTCAGCTTCCTGATCACTCTTCTCAGGATAAGATCCAGAGTCTCTCTTCACGTGTGGAGCTCCAGGTGAGTATGACGTGCATGGAGAGGAACAGAAACATGCCTCACTCATTGTGCACACTTTCCTTGTTGGCATATCTCAGGTTGATATTGGCACTTCGGAAAGTCACATCACACAGAAGGAGACTTGGAAAGTTGCTGCTGCCAAGTCTGGTTTCCTCCCGTCTCTGTCTATACAGTCTAAGCACTAGCCCTTGGCACAATGGTTAACACAGGACGTTGGAAAAAATGTTAATTGAATGAAAATGTTTTCTTGAATGTATGACTTCTTAATTCTTTATGGTACTAGTATTCCATTGACTATAAGTCTGTGCAATTGTTATGTCATACAGGTTGCTTTGCCCTCAAGGGTATCATGGGAACTTGTCAAAAGCTTTTCTGCAATCTAGAAATGCTGTTTCTCCTTGGTTTCTCTGATCTCCCAGTGTAGTAACTCTGTCAGTAGGAAATGAGGTTAGTCTGACAGGACTATTCTTAGTGAGCTCATGCTGAGTTTACCACTTCCTCTTCTAAGTGCTCAGAAGCCATTGTTTTTGTTTTTTTTAAATTATTCTAGGATCTTGCCTCAGATTGATGTCAAGCTCGGTGCTCTGTGGTTCACAAATACACACTTTTTTTATCTTTTATAAAACCAAATGACACTTACCTGTATCCAATTTTCCAGGACCTCTTTGCCACTGCAGGGCTCCCCAAGTTCACTGACAGTGATTTAGCCGTATCTGCAAGTTCTCTGTCTACACAGGGACATACTCCTGGATTAAGAGACTAGGATTCATTTGGAGCAACACCTTTTAATCGCCTCACCTGTATTTAAGAATGCATCTATTATCTATGTGAGAAGAAATAGAGAATTGATTGGCCCAAACTATAGTTGAGGTCCTGTTTGGTTTGATGGCCAATATAAAAATGAATTAAGAGAACAAAGTGCTATGAAGGGCAGGAGGCATGTGCTGCACTTATTCTAGGTGCTTAGAGAATACAATAAAATTAAGGTAAAGCCCCACCCTTATAAATCTGATAGCCACATTGGGGGAATTAAGACTTGTAATGCCATATCCATATAGCTCAAGATGAGTGCAAAGCTGAGCTCCCAAAGAACACAATCCTTGCCATCAAAAGGAATTTCAAAATCATTCAAGTTGCCCACTTATATTCCTTGAATACTATCAAGTGTTCCCAAACACTCTGGAAATATTTCTTAAAATTTCCTTCATTTCACTCCCCTCGTATTGCCATTGATCCCACTCCCATCTCTTTAGTGCTCCTGAAAATCTTCTCTGGCCCCCAGAAGTGAATCTCTACGCTTCTCCTCTTGCATGTCTCCTCATTTCTCCTCCTGTTTTTTGATTGTCCACCTCAAAAGCCTCAGAGCTGATCTGTAAGCCTGGCTCCTCTTGGAGGGAGAGGACAGGGAAGAGATGGAAAGGGGCCAAGCCAAGGATCTCATTAGTGGCATACACTCACAGGTTAACAACTTTTATTCTGTCCTAATTACATGTAAGAAATTAAAAAATACATGGCATCAGATAATGTAAATAAAGATGGATTGTGTGGCAGGAGATAATTTGTAGAGAAATTAAAAATCAACTGAAGCTCAAGAAGTCATTTTGCAACTGAAGCTCAAGAAGTCATTTTGCAAGGTGGCACAATGTACTTATGGCTATGCATTGGCAAAGAGAAGGGAGAAAGTGTATGAAAAATCTTCCTTGGAGGGTTGCAATATAGCTAAGGTGTCTGTCTGTTGACTGCTTCAATTACCAGAGATTATTGGCAACTCCAAAGCCTGAATGCATGTTAGGATAAACATTCACTTATGGTCAGATCTGCTTTTGAGTTGATATTTTAGCATGGCAGTAGAAGGAAGGAGCAATGTTTCTACTGCTAAGCCGATTGTTGGGGAAGGGCCAGAAGCAGAACAGTGGAAGTGCAGCTGATAAACAGAGAAGCAGTGCCTTGGGTCTTTCCTATGTTCCATCTCCTATGTAAAGGGGTTTCTATTTATTGAACACCTTCCTCATGCCAGGAATGCTACTAGGTACTTCTTTTAACTTATCTTCCTTATTTCTTCACAATGTTATAAGATAGTGAGTTAATATATTTATTTCACAGGTGAAGAGACTGATTTCAAAGCTATTCCCTGGCTATTTGCATGGCATTATCTAGATAAAAAACAAATGGGGACTTGAAGACACTTTTCTTCTCGTTCTTATAAAATGTCTTGCCACTGAAAGTCAAGGCAGAATTCCATGACATCTTTTGAACGAACTGCCACGTTCAGCTAGTCTTGTTCAGTATAGGTTTCTCTTTTTATGTTATAGGATGAGTTCAGTATAACTATTTCAGTGAAGGAATGTCATTCAATTACCATGTACAGAGGAAATGTATTTTCACAGATATTCTCTCTATATGGGAGTTAGTAAGATCAGGAAAGTGTAATCTGCAAAGATAACGCCTTGCTACCTGGTTATTTGCTTCCTGAGAGCAATGCTTGGTGGATGCCTGGCCCTTGGCTGAACTGAGTTTTCTAGCTATTAATGCAACAGGTGCTGCAGAATGAGCTCTGTGGACTGAAGGCCAATTTCAGTGCTGAGGATAAAATGTGAAGGGATAGATAGCTCGGGAGAGGACATGGTATATGGGGATACAGCGTCCCTGCAAAGGACAAATGCATCCTGCTGAGCAAGGGCTCTTCCAAACCACCTGGCTGCTAAGCCAATCAGAACTCATAGATTGGAAAGGGATGAGCTCTAAATCAAAGCAGGAAAAGACCATCAGAAAGACAGAGCACCCATACTCCGGGGCAGAAAGGTCCCGAAAGAGAGCACTGCAGAGGCAACGCACCTCTTTTTCTGTTTCTGCTTGCTTCCATTGCCTTACAGGGATTGGGATGACTGGGTGGGAGGGCCTGTGTTAGTGCCTGTGTTAGCTTTCAAAAGCCAACTGGCTGTGGATGTGATGCCAGGATATTCCCATGTGAACATATGTTCTCTCTCTCTCTCTCTCTCTCTCTCTCTCTCTCTCTCTCTCTCTCTCTCTCTTGTTAGGTAAGGGAGAGATCCTTCAGTAGAGTAAGAAAGGGATGCCAGGATCAATCCTCAAAAGCACAGTGATGCTGTAGCCTTTACATTGGAGCTTGTCCACTCTTTTACTCAATTCCTCCCCTGGCCACCATGGATGCCTAAGCATGACATTAGCCTTCACAATTCATGTTCAGACAACAGTGGCCTATGTGGATTTTCACATAGTGGGTCCTTCATAAATGTTTTACTCATCCACTTGTTAATTCACAAACATTTACTAACTATCATGTGCAGGTACCAGTTCTGGGCACCGGGGATCCATATCAAGTAAACACCTGCTCTCAGGATTTCACAATGTCATGGAGGAGTGAGGCAGGTAAAAATGTAATTAATCGCCTGAAGGTGGTGCCATAACGCAGCTGCTTAAAGACACAAAGAAGTTAGCACAAAGAAGGGTATGGTCAATACTGCCTGAAATAGAGCCTGAAAATGCTCTAGAAAATGTTATGGTTCATATGTAAGAACCAGAAAGAGTTCAAATCCTGCTTGTACGACTTTTGCGCTGAATAAACTTGGACATATCCCTTAACTAATCTCGAATGGCCTGCATAAAATGCAGGACTGGCATTTTTCTCATGGGGTTCTTATGATAATTAAATGTGATGATGTTGGCGCAATTCCTGGCATATGGAAATTACTCAGTCAATATTATTATATAATAATAATAATTATTATTATTGAAAGAATAAGGCTTCCAATAGGACACAGACCCGCTGAGACTGGAAGAGTATGTTGTGGTCGCTAGGCCAGTGAGCACGGTGTCTGTGGTGGGGGAGAGGCCTTTACAGAAGAGGAGCCAGAACCTGCAGTAGCCTCAGGGCCTCAATGAGCATGAGATTTTGGAAGGAGTCAGCTTTCCCTGACTTCTCAGGCACAATTAGTGTGGATCTGAGCACTTTACTAAGCCCTCCATTCTATTACTTATACCACTTTGTAGTTGTTTGGACTTAAATCTGTCTTATTTCCTCCCCTGGTGAACCACTCATTCTTCTGATTCACCTGTTCTGATTCAAGTCATATTTTCTAGGTGCCTGAGGCCTACTTACTCCCCCACCCCCACCCCACTCCCTCAACTGCACCTGCCCCATTGCATTGTGCTTGCTTGGTGAGTGTGCCTTTCTTCCCCCGCAGGATTCCAAAATGTCTGAGTCAGTTCTGTCTACGCAGCTCCTAGCCTAATGCTGGCACCTAGAGCTGTGGACCTGCAGAAACTGCTTTTGTGAATTAAAACAAAAAAGCATAACGATGAGAAATTATCTGTGTTAGAACATCTCATTCTTACCTGGAAGCTCTGAGAAATCTGAGTCAGAGAAACAGACTGATTTCCATGGCAAGTGGAGTGTCAGATTGGGCTTTCACACCCAACTCTCTGCATTTATATGAACTTGTAGAAACCAAGGAGATAGAACCCTGAGTCCAGTATTGAACCCAGGCCTCATGTTAATCATCTATACATTGTCCTGCCCAGCTTTGAGCCTATGAAACAATGGTTTCCTTTTACTTACCATCCATCCTTTCTCCCAATTCCATGAGAGTCCTATCCTTTGACTGGTGAGATGCCCCACAGACTCCCTTCATGTATGGTCTCCTTGCTGCCACAAGTTAATGAGGAGTGTCCTTGGTGGTCTTTATCCGATGAGAGTTCACAGTGTACTCGGATGGACATAAGACTCAGAAAACATGGATTCCGGACCTACCAGGAAGCTAACTGAGAGACGTCAGGCAAAAGAGCAGACAGTTCAAAATCTGTGGGCTCTGTGTCAGGCCGACCCTCGTGAATGCTTCCTAATGATGAAGCCTAGACAGGGGCCTGAGATCTTGCAGCACTCCCTTTTGCTCCTTTGTAAAGTGTGGGCAATAATACTGCCAACTTCATAAGGACTAAATAAGAGAAAGGAACCATGGCGGTTAATTTGATATGTCAATCTGACCGGGCTCTGGTGCCCACTTGTTTGGGCAAACATCTAGATACTGCTGAGAGAGTAACTTAAAATATGTGTCGGTCCTGAGTAAAGCAGGTTACCCTCCATAATGGGAGTGGGCCTCACCTCAATGAAGTGAAGATCTTACTAGAAGCAAAGACTGAGATTTCCCAGAGAATACATAATTCTGCTTCAAGACTGCAATGGGGTTTCCAGCTTACAGATTTCAGATTCAAGATTATAACATCAACTCCTGAGTCCTAGCTTGTCAGCCTGCTCTGTTAATTCCAATTCCTTGGGAATCAATTCTTTAAAAGCCTTTTCCCCTCTTCTTTCTTGCCCTTTCTTTATCTCGCTCCCTCTCTGTCTCATACTATCTCTTAAAATATATATATTCTACACACACACACACACACACACACACACACACACCCTCTATTGGTTATAAGTAAAGAACCTTTATTAATTCACATAATAAAGCACTTGGCATACTTCCAGGCACATAGGCCTCCGTTAATATAAGCAGCTATTATTATTAAACTTTCTGGACCTCCGCTCCCCACTTATACAATGAGGGCGTTGAGTCAGTAGTGCCTAGGGTATTATCCAGCTCAATACTCAAAAAGCTTAATGCGGAGTTCTGCATCATAAAAGCTATCCTTATGGGGAGAGGAAACAAATTAAAGTGCCTAAATCCTTTTCTATTGATTTTTCTGACTTGGTTGTAGTTCCATTAATGCATTTCTGCAGGTTTTAAGTTTCAAGGTGTGCTTAAAAGTATGTTCAATATGTTCTTGATAAATTGAATATGACAGAAATTTTCTAATGTCCCCAAAGGTTTTCGCATTCAGAGAGAGCTGTGCTCTTATGCTTGTTCTATCATAGCTGGGAATTGTTGGCCCAGTGGGAAAATTCAAAGGGAAGGTGGGGAAGAAAGTCTCATTCTTTAGGAACCTCAGTGCTGTGTGTTAGTGGATTTCACAGGGGAAAAGTGTAATGCAAGATGGGAATTATGAACATAAAGGCCGAGTCTCAATTTCTGAGCTTGCTTGTTGTTCAGTTTGGGTATTTTGTTTTGTTTTGCTTTTCTTTTAAAGAAAACAAAGTGGTTCTTTCAGTTTGGGGTATGATGTGGATGCTTATTTACTGGAGATCTCCTTATTCATGCAGCACACTCCCTGCCCCACTGAGGATCTACTCTTATATATCTCTTCTTTTGCTTCATTTTTATTAAGAGAATTTATCACCTTCTGATATATATTCCCCATTTTGTTTATTGTTTGTCATTCCTTGTAGAATATAAGGTCCATGAGATCAGAGATTTTGCCATACTGTATTCAGTGCTATATCCTGAAAGTATAGAACTGTCTAAAGGACATAGACTAGAGGCCTGGTGCACAGAATTCATGTACTGGATGGGTGGTGTCCCTCAGCCCAGCCTACACCCTCTCCAATTTGGGACCCTTTGAGAGATGTCAGCCTGCCCATTTAGACCCGATCCCACTGGTCTAAACTGCTCTCCTGCCTGCCTTCCTGATTGCCCCTAACCACTTTTGCCTGCCAGCCTGATCACCCCCTAACTGCTCCCATGCCAGCCTGATTGATGTCTAATTGCTCCCCTGCCAGACTGTTTGCCCCCAATTTCCCTCCTCTGCCGGCCTGGTCACCCCTAACTGCCCTCCCCTGCAGGGTTGATCGCCTCCAACTGCCCTCCCTTGCAGGCCTGGTCTTTCTCAACTGTCCTCCCTTGCAGACCTGGTTCCTCTTAACTTAAGGTGACCAGACGTCCCGCTTTTGGCAGGACAGTTCCGATTTTTAACAATTGTCCAACATCCCATAGCGTTTTAAAAAAGTCCAAAAGGTTTAAAAGAATCTTTCAAAAAATCAGGACATTTTAAAAATTGTAAAAATCAGAACTGTCCTGCCAAAAGCGGGACGTCTGGTCACCTTATCTTAACTGCCCTCCCTTGCAGGCCTGGTGCCTCCCAACTGCCCTGCCCTGCTGGCCATCTTGTGCTGGCCATCTTATGTCCACATGGGGGCAGGATCTTTGACCACGTGAAGGCAGCCATATTGTGTGTTGGAGTGATGGTCAATCTGCATATTACTCTTTTATTAGATAGGATAAAGGCCTGGTGCATGGTGGGGGCTGGCTGGTTTGCCTTGAAGGGTGTCCTGGATCAGGGTGGGTTTCCCTTGGAGTGTGGGGTGGCCTGGGTAAGGGTGGTTTGCAGGCAGGCCATTCTCCCTCCCCTCCTTCACCCCCCGCCCCCCGCAACCTAAGTGGAGGCCCTGGTGTCTGGAATTTATTTACCTTTACAATTGAAACTTTGTAGCCTGGGGAGGAACCAAGCCCCCTGCTCGCTCTGTGACCTTTAGCCATTTCTATTGGGGTTCATGTATCTTCTACAATTGAAACTTTGTAGCCTTGAGTAGAGGCCTTTGACCAGTCAGGGCAGGTGGAAAACTTGGCTTCCTCTGTTGCTGGGGGAAACCCTAGCCTGTTCTCTCCAGCTCCATGGCTGCCGCCATTTTTCTTGGGATTTATCTTCTATAATTGAAACTTTGTATCCTTGAGTGGAGGCGTAGGCTGGCCAGGGTGTGTGGAAAGCTTGGTTTCCTCTATTGCTGGGGAAACCCAAGCCTCTCAACTGCTCTCTGTGGCTGCAGCCATCATGGTTGGGGCTAATTTGCATACTCGTTCTGATTGGCTGGTAGGCATGGCTGGTGGGTGTAATGGAGCGATGGTTAATTTGCATATTACTTTTTTATTAGGCAGAATGTCCAATAGGTATTTTTTAATACACAACAGGATTATTGGGGGAGGGACAGAGGATGATACCTGGTTATTTATGCAGCCATCCCCTGGAAACACATTTCCTATTCTCTGCCACTCTAATAATAATCATTATCATTCAGGAAGGGTAAACTTCTCCATGGTTGCATTATTCTTTCTGTTTCTTTGCAAAGTAGAGGTCTTAGTGGAGATCATGGCACACCTGGTTTCATCCTCCCTCAACAGAGATTTAAGAAATTTCAAACTGCAAATTCTTGAGGAGCTGGGACTAGTGTTGTTCGCAGGTTTGTGCTATGATTACAGTGAAGTTGCATCATCTTGTGACAAGGTATCACAACCTTCAGAATCCCAACCTGAAGTGACTGGAATTTGTAATGCAGTGACCCAGGTTCCCGTCACACCCTGACCTAGGTTCCCTTTACACCCTACCTACACAAACCCTCAGGATCTACCTGTCCCCATTTTCCTGTGTACATCATGGAACATTCAATGAAACAGGCATATAAAAATTCATTGAATGGCAAGCTCACTGTACAAAGATTCATTACTGTAATACAAAGACACAAAAAGACTGCAAGAGAAAAGAGAAAGTTAAATTTTCTGAACATCTGCTATGAACTTATTTGTTGTTTAACTTGGTCTTATGTCAATATTGTCAGTTTTGCATTATTATCTTCACTTTAACGATAACTAATCATTGGGAAAATGCCAATCAAAACCACCTCACACCAGTCAGAATGGCTTTTATAAAAAGTCAACAAATAGTATGTGTTTGTGAAAATGTGGAGAAAAGGGAACTCATATCAGTGTTGGTGGGACTGCAAATTAGTGCAACCCTTCCCTCCGGTGGAGGTGGCCACACAGCGGGAGCAGTTCCAGGCAGAGCATGAGCTGTGTTCTGCTCCTATTGGCTCCCAGCTGCAGAGCCACCCTTGAGGCCCTGAGCAGGGCAGCAGCGCCCCTCACAACCTCACATAAGTCAGCTCCCACTGTCAAGTCAAACAGCTCATTGCTGACAGTCACAAAACTCCAAGCCGTGTCCCCCACACTGCCGGGCAGAGTGGTTGGGGTCCCTCCTCTAATCTGTGGGTTGGTGGGAGCCTCTTCTGACACGGGGAAGGAGGAGCAGTGGGAGGCCGGGGTGCTGTCATGTCCTGACCCTCTGGGACCTCAGTAATGGGGCAACCACATGCTATTCCTCACTGAGGCAGATCTCCAAGCCAGCCTCAGCTCCGGGACCAGTTCTGACTGCGGGCAATGTTGGGGAGCCTGTCTCCCTGCTAACACTATGACCCTGCAGTGGTGCCCTTTCTTCATTTTTAGGAAGCAAGGCAAAATGGGAGGGCGTGCTTGGCTCCTTTGTGACATTGGTCAGCCCATGCCAAGGAGCGATGAAAGGCTGGCAAGTGCCTTGGCGGGTCCTCGCAGAGGTCTCCCTGTGTCTGGAGTCAGCCACTCCAGGAAACCTGCAGTGTCAGTGGGGCTCCCAGCTGCAGACCATGGTTCTTTCCCTCCCCTGAACACTGCCTGGCTGCGGTTGTGAGGAGGTCCCTGGGTGGGATTGCAGACTCTCTACCCTGCCCCACCTGCAGGCCTCTGCCTGTGGGCACCCTCGTGCTATTGGCATGCTTGCCGCCACAGGAACCTGTCAGCCATTCCTCAGCTTAGCCTTCACACGTCATTCAACAACTGAGAGCTGATGCTGCTTTGAACAGATACCTGAGAGGGGGCTAAACCGCTGGTTGGTTATCTTCACCTTTACTGTGGCTGATCTGCTAAAATATTCATGAGGAATTTTTTTTCATAACCCATTTTACTTACACACGAAAAGTACCCAGCCCATTCTTATAGAGGGCGAAGCCCCTTCCCGGGGCCTGTCTAGAACGTTTGCTTTTCCAGCTTCTCCCCCAGCATGGTTATTCCACCATGCTGCACTGCACTCCTCCAGCAGACCTACACATCGCTCACGCCTTTTACTGTTCTGACTGATAATGGATTTGTTAAAAAAACTGGGACATGTGGAGAGTGCTGGGCTTTTTAAATTATTTTATTTTTTATTGTTTAAAGTATTACATATATTAGTACATATATCTCCTTTTTTTTCCTCACTGCCTTTACCCCAGCCTCCCCTACCCCCTGTCGCATGCCCTCTGAGAGTGCTGGTTTTGAGGGACAAGCCCTGTGTATGTTTCAAAAGTCATAAGTATGTTTCAACTTAAAATACATTGATACAAAAGAATATTTTAAATGAGCTATGAAGCATAAGGACATAACGAGCCCCTCTATACAAATTTCACAGTTTAAGAAAAGCAATATTGACATTCCTTCAGAGGTTTCCTGAACGCCTCCCACCACTTACTGCTCCAAGGGCGTCTTTACTCACAGATGACTGCTCTTGCAAATGTTATTTTCTTTTCCTCTTGCTTTTAATTAGCAGTTGAAAGATATTTACCTATAGCCTTAGAATGCACTGTTTAGTTTTGCATTTTTAAATGTTAAGCAACTGAATACAGGAGGCACTGATTTTTGAGTGTATAGTAAAGCTGAGGTACAGAATGTTTCATATGGATAGTCATTGTCTCAGCATCTCTGAAAAGCCCATTGCTTCCTGCTCAGCTCATTTCTCTCTGCAAGAATCGCATTAGTCAACATGTGGGTCCGTGTCTGGACTCTCTTCTCCACTGAACAGTGTGTCTAGACATGGCAATCCCACGGTCTTAGTTCTAGAGCTTTCTATTAGTTTTGATATCTGTTCATTCCTCTTTGAGAGTTTTCTTTGCTTTTTCCTATCAGTTTTATTATTGATTTTTCAAGTTATAACAAAAAAAGTGGCATTTTATTAGAGTTGTTTTGAATTTATAAATTCTAGGAGAATTGACATCTTTATGATATTGCATGTTGAAGTCAATGAAAATGATATACCTCTCTATTTTAGGTCTTCCTTAATGTCTTTCAATAAAGTTGCATAATGCTCTCACGCAACTTTGGTGAGATTTATTCAAAATGTATTCCAAATATATTTTTTATATTATCAAAGTGGTCACTTTTAAAACACCACATTTCAAAACATCTTATAGATATGATGAATGCGATTGATTTTTGTACATTGATTCTGAATTCAGTGAAGTTGCTCTTCTCATTTACTTTCATTCTTTCAGTATGAAAAATAGTTTCCTTCTCTTTAACTCATATCTGTATCTGCTGTCGGTCAATGATGAATAGACGCGGGTACAGCAGACAATCTTTCTGAGCTCCAAAACAAAACTTTCAGCATTTTACCATTCGGATGATGTTTCCTGTATGTTGTAGACAATTTAGTTATGAATGGATGTTGAGTTATACTGAGTGCATTTTCTTTATCTATTGAGATCATGATTTATCACCTTTAAACTCTGAATGTGGTGAATTACATTAATTTATTTTCTAATGTTAAAATAACATTAACATTTCTGAGATAAATCCAACTTGGGTAAAATGTATTATCTTACAGTATATTATACACACATGGATTTGGTTTGTTGATATTTTAACTTAGGATTTTTTTATCTAGGTTTCTGAATGACTTTATTTATAATTTTATTGTCTCTTATGGTTCTTGTCAGATTTTAGTACCAAAGTTATGTTAGCATCACAAAAATGAGTTAGAGAATGTTCTCTCTCTTACCTACTCGAAGTGCTCCTAAATGATTGGAATTCCTTGATTGTTTTGTATAACTTATGGGCAAATTGTCTGACGCTGGTGTTTTCTCTGTGGTGAGACTTTAAAGTAGTGTTTCAATTACTTTTAATGGCTATCAGGTTGCTCAGATTCTTTTTATTTCTTTTCAATCAGTTTTGGTGTACTATATTTTCTCAGAATTCTTTTATCTCATCAAAGTTTTCATATTTATTGACATCAAGTTGTTCATATTTTCCTTTTAGTACCTTTTTAATCTTTGTAGCATCTGTACTTTTGTATTTATTTGTTCATAATGTGGCTTCGGTGCTCATTCTCTCTTTATTTTCTTGATTAGACTTGCCAGAAGTTGGTTTGTCTTTTCAGTTAACAGCTTTTCAATTTATTGTTTTCTATTTCATTTATTCTTGCTCTTATCTTTATTATTTCCCATTTTCTACGAACTTTTCATTGTTTCTCCCCCCTCGCCTCCATCCCCAATATCTTTAGTTGGATGTTTGGATCATTCATTTGTAGCCTTCTTCTTTTCTAGTGTAAGCACGTAAATGAATGTGTTTTTTTGTTTTTTTTTTACTATCTCTTTAGCTATACCCCACTGGATTTGAAACAGTATTTTGTCACCATTCAGTTATTAACATTATTTGATTTCAGTAATAACTTCTTCTTTCACCCAGAAGATATTAAGAGATGCATTTAAAAAAATACATTTTTATTGATTTCAGGAAAGAAAGGAGAGGGAGAGAGAGATATAGAATAATCAATGATGAGAGAAAATCATTGATTGGCTGCCTCCTGCATGCCCCCAACTGGGAAACCCTGCAACCTAGGCATGTGCCCTTGACTGGGAATCAAAGCCGGGGACCTTTCTGTCCACAGGCCAATGCTCTACCCACTGAGCCAAATGCAGCTAGGCATGCATTCCTTAATTCCCAAACTTTTAGAATTTCCTAGTTATATATATGCTATTAATTTCCAATGTAATTGGTGACTAAAAGATGAGATCTATTTGATTTCAACATTTGAAATTTGTTCATACTTACTGACCAGATAAGCATGGGGCCACTTTTTTGGTAAATTTTCTGTACATGGTTGAAATGCTGGGCAGTGAGGTTATTTGAGGCCATTTCAGAGGCTGCTTACCACAGCAATGAAATCTATCTACTGAGTTTTTAATGAAAATGATTATATTTTTCATTTGGGGGGATTGTTTTTTTTTAATTTCAAATATGCTTACTTGTTCTTGCCTTATATTTTTAATGTCTTATTTTAAAAAATATGAAATACATTTATTTTATATTTTGTGTGTGATAACTCCAATATCTAAAGATTTTGTTAGTCTGAATTTGCTATCTACAGTTTTTTCTGGCTGTCACTCAAGGTGTCTTGATCACAAGACTATAGTGTTGTTGTTTTAAATATAATTTTATGTTTAAAAATATATATTTTATTGATTTTTTACAGAGCAGAATGGAGAGGGAGAGGAATAGAGAGTTAAAAACATCAATGAGAGACAAACATCTATTCAGCTGCCTCCTACACTCCCTACTGGGGATGTGTCCTCAACCAAGGTACATGCCCTTGACTGGAATCGAACCTGGGACCCTTCAGTCTGCAGGCTGACGCTCTATCCACTGAGTCAAACTGGTTAGGGATAACTTTATTCTTCTTAAAAGTCCAGCTATAGAAATACTGTGAGCACACATACAACGGAGGGTCTGCATTTGATGCTGTTAGGTGCCAGGGGGCACTTTTAGCCTCAAACCACTTTAAGCTAAATGTCAGGCTAGCAGTTTGTTTTGTTTGTAATATCACCCAGATAATGTAAATTCAGGCTCTCAGACTTCATGAAGATTAGCTCATGTTTCTAAATCATGAGGGAAACTTTCCCCCTCTCAGTCAGTATTACATTTGAGATTAACACTTATCCATCCTTACACTTTCTTGACTTAGTTTATTTCCAGTTTACCCTTATGTTGCAGTCACATACATTTGGAATTGCAATGCGCCATGCAGAAAAATCTTCTACTAGACTGCCCATCATGGGGGGCCATTGCTTTTGTTTGTCCTTGTGTCCCTCAATGGTGTGAAAACTGAGGCTCAAGTTCACTTTCAGCCAATGTGCTCAGTGCTCTGCTTAACTTCTTCATTTTGCCTAGTTTCTGGACTCTGAGTATAAGCCCATCAATGCATTAAAAAAAAACCTTCACAAAAACCACATATTTTAAAAGTGTATTTTATTTAGCATTTCCAATCATTTTCAGTTGGAGGGATTGGTCAAGAAATGTCTTCCCCGTGTTTCTTGAAATTAATTTTCTCCTATTTTGGATTTATTCAAGTTTATGGCCAAGAATATAGTGATAGCCTGCATGCTGTCTTTTGACTATTTTTGGCTGATTATTACAGAACCATATACAAAGAGTATTCTCTAGATTTCTATGCTTTTTCAGTAGAAATTATAAAGAATGTGCTAATTTATTGGGATTCCATAAGATTTCTACAGCAGAACTTGCTAGTCTTGGAGAAGTTTAACTTCTTTATTTTAGTTAGCATACACACTGAAGTTAAACATATTTTAGACTAGACAATGATCTCAATGAGAATCTCAACTATCATTCTTTCCAAACACAGAAGGATAGGCTAATGATGACAGAGAACCTCTTAAACCGGTGAGTTCTCATTCTTGATATTGCACTTTCTCTTTCTTGGTTCCATCTTTCACATTAAATGTCCAATTTTAAATTCCGTTGTCTAATTGATTTAATGATTAAGGGAATGTTCTTGATATCAGCCTAAATTTTTCTTCCTAACTTATTCCCATTACTCCTGGTTAAATCTCAAATAACTAGGATTGATGAGGCACTGAGAACTAATTAATTGATCGCTAAAGCAGCACAGTATTTCCCAACCCTGCAGTGAATTCTCTTAGTTTTAGAAACACTCCTAAAAGTAAACCCATGGTAAAGCTCTTTGTTGGTTGTTATTTCTTGGTGTATTTTTAGAGAGGTTAAGTTTAATACTTTCCCCAAAGATGTTACAAGCAGCCTTAATCTAAGAAAAGGCTCAAGTTTTAGACACGCACTTGCTCCTATACAGTAGAGTTTATCATATTTGCGGAAAAGGCTTTCAAACCTAAGTGACCACCAGGGAACCACATTCTGAATAATACCTTGTGGGTACCCCTAGAACATCAAATGATTCTCACTGAGCCTGCTACCCACTCCTGGGTCCAAGGCTTACTCACTCAGTTGCTTCTTTTTCTGGGCTATTCTTGCACTCGGCATTGCACCAGTGCTCACAGCCCTGCAGGGCCTCCTTTGGCGACTGGCACCGCCCCAATGTGATGAAAGCTCCTTGAATGAGAATCTTGTGGCAACTTTCATTTCCTAGGACTTGGATGGAAAATGAAGTAAGTTCTTCCTTGGGGGCAGAGTGTGCCCTTACTATGCAGAATAGTAACAGTAACCGAGCTTTTAAAACTAGAAAAGGCTCCATAACAGAAGTGGGGTTTGGCCTGAATCTAGAGGGTAGAGTAGGATTTAAGCAGGCAGAGAAGCAAAGACAGGCTTTTTAAACAGAGGGCACAAATGTGTCAATTTTCTGAATCAGGGGAATTTTGGGCAATTGCTGGTGATGAAACCGAGTGTAGGCTGGCAGGGTCAAGTCACAGCACCTTGTTGGCATCATTAGAGCTTAGATGGGATGGAAGGTTCATAATAGGAAGCTCCATAAATAACTATTGGTTATGGGTAATGAGATTTTATATTCTTGTTTCAGAGGAGTGGTTTGAGTGGAAGAAAAACCATTGGATCTTTCATCTGTCACATGTATTTGGCTTACAAGTTGCTATAAGATTCCTCTTCAAACACTGCTGGACTTCTCCCTGTCCAGGTGTTCACTGTACGATTAATGAGAGCTCCCGTGAGAATGCCAGCCCAGCCACCACCCCCAGTGAAAATGCAGCATGAAATTTCCCATGTGGACATGGGAAAAATAAAAAACAAGACAAGACGATGAGCATTTTACAGTCCTGGAACACATGGGTCTGAGAGAGCTGACCCAGAGGGCATCGCTTCTCACACCTGTTTGACGGACAGCTGAAACATATCACTTGTTGAACAGTATTAACAGTTGGATGGAAATTGATATGTTTTTATTCTAAGTTTCTTTTAAAATTTTATTTGCTAAACTTTAGAAAAACAGCTCCCATTGTTTTTTCTCATTAAAAATAGTGTGTAATACTGAAGTCTATCCTTTCAGTAGCCTTCCAGAATTTTAAGTGTTCTGTCTTCATTCTGATGAGATTGGGGAAACATTGCTTTGTAAGTGCCTTATCTCAGTATCGTATTAAAACATGACTGTGGCATTTCTGAAATTACCTCCAAGCAGTGCCCAAAGGATTCCTCTGGTGCAGCCTTTCCCTGCTAATGAGCAGTGTGTGGAAAGCAAGCCGGGCCAGGGTTATTCAGTCACATTTGGTGTAGAGCTTCTGTTGGCCAATGTGGGATTTACCATGATGCACTCAGAATTTATTGGTAGGCAACTATATTAATATAGAAAAATCATGTTTTGTTTTTTTCCTTTCTGAGAGCTATGTTGGAATCGCTGTGAGTTCTTTCATGTGTAATTAATTTCATTTTAGAGGGTCACCGATGTTCCACACCTTTCCCTTCAGCTCTTCCTGGCTGCTTACAGTTATGTGGGAGAGGAAAAAGAAGGCATTCAAGGGGAGAGAAGGTGGAAGATGGGAGGTGGCATTGGTAGAAGAGAGGAGAGAGATGAGGGAAAATAAGCAAGCATAAAAAAATTGGAGGAAATGGGAGAGAGAAAACAAGAAAAGAGAAACTATTCTCTATCTTTCCGTATTTCAATTTGCCAGACACATATTCATGGAGCAGTGCCTCAGGAACACAGAGAAATAAAGGTTGACTTACTGGTTACCAAGCAAGAAAATTCAAACTAACTCATGGCCTCTGAAACACTTTGGGACAGCCGCTGTAAGGAAAAGTAATAGGACTAAAATGCATTGGGCACGCGGTTCTAACTTTCATTCATGTGAAGGTAAAATGTATTCATGATTTATGTCCTTTTTGATTAACACCTTGAGATGTATGTGAACACGCATAGGCATCGTATATTTACAGCTTTGAAGGCAGTCATCTGGCATCTAAACTGCCTTTTGAAATATTGCATAAGGCCAAAGAGACAATTCTAAAGTTGGTAATCATAGAAATTAAAAGGTAAAGGAAATGGAAGGAGGCAGTTTACCACAGAGACATCAAATTTTATTTTAATTTTCAGCCTGAAGTTAACACAAAAGATAAATCTTTCCTGACAAGATAGGCCAAGGAATATATATCAACTCGCAGGTTATTAACTGAGGGTTTTTTTGAGACAGATATCACCTCGGTAACTGTTCCAAATACATTTACTTTATTTTAAAGGTTGTTCTGCCCATTATTAATGCCACACTGAATCACAGAGCCATTTGTGGTAAAACGTGCTTCTCTAAAATTTCTGTAAATGCATCTACAATGGTTGCTGATGTTTCAACTCATCCTAAAATATACTGTACATTTTTGGAAGATTTTTAAAAATCTTACTGTATATTCTCTGCAGAATATTAGAATTCAATTTATTAACTCTCTGCAAGTTGAAAGCTATGCTTAAAAAAAGTGATACTAACACAGGGTAAAGCAAAAGTAGGTATACTGTTGTGAGTCTGCGATGCATAGTTTATTCTTGTATTATTTTTTTAATATATTTTATTGATATTTTACAGAGAGGAAGGGAGAGAGTTAGAGAGCTAGAAATGTCAGTGAGAGAGAAACATCGACCAGCTGCCTCTTGCACATCCCCTACCGGGGATGTGCCCACAACCAATGTACATGCCCTTGACCGGAATCGAACTCGGGGACCTTTCAGTCTGCAGACCGATGCTCTACCATTGAGCCATGCTGACCAGGGAGACAACTTTTATTTTAGACCATGTGGGATTTCCCAAAGCTCTCGAAGAACAACAATAGAGTAAGTGGGTCACCTGTCTGTATAACATCAAGGCCACTTCAGCAGAACCAGGAAGTAGACAGTGCTCATCTAGATTCCAGATTTGGATTCCCAGGCCATGAAATGTAAAAGGAGTGGTCTTAGGGCTCTTCTCAGGATCACCAAGATTAGATTTGAATTCATGCTTCTCACTTTTCAGAGGAGAAAGCTGAGTCCTAGAAAGAATGAGGGGCTGGAAAACCTCACACATCAAGTCCAGATGACCTGGCCTGGACCAGACTCACAATGCCTGGATATTATTTGGCAATCCCCTTTCCATTTCCTGCTCCCCCTCCAAAACTTGCTCTCAGGAAAGGACATCATAATATTGTTCTAGGTGCAGATATGAATGACTGATGAGTGCTCAGTTATTTTTCTATTGGGCACAATAGTGAAATTCAATTACTAAGCAATAAATTGAGGGAGGGTGTCTGTATTATTTGGAGGGCATATGAATAATTTTCCCCAACATCTCTCTATGTAGTCCTTCATGCTTTCTTACTAACCTTATCATCATCTTTCCTTCTGCTTACTGTTCAAATAAAAATAGATTTCTACACAAGCATGAGCTGAAAACTTTACAGGCCTTGGTCTTCATGTTTCAAAGAGTGAAGACCAAGCTTTTATTTCTTTAACAAGTATTTATTGAGGCTCTATTATCTCCAGGTACCTTCTGAGTCTTGGCACTACAGATGAAAGCAAGACTCACTTTCTGACCTGATAAGTTTTTACAGTGACAGAGGTCATCTCTGTCTCTTGAGCTAGCAGAAGAGGAATCAGCTATGAGATTATACACTGAGTGGCCAGATTATTATGTAATCCGAGATCATAATAATATACACTGAGTGGCCAGATTATTATGATCTCCGATTACATAATAATCTGGCCACTCAGTGTATATCCTATATAATAAAAGGCTAATATGCAAATTGTCCCCTCAACTAGGAGTTCAATCAGCAGACAAGCCAGCCAACTGCCCATGTCCCTTCCCCCTGGCTAGGCTGGCCAGACCCCCACCCATGCACAAATTTATCCACCGGGCCTATTATATATATATATATATATATATATATATATATATATATATATTCTGAGTGGCCAGATTATTATGCGTTCAGAGATCATAATAATCTGTCCACTCAGTGTATATGTTCAGCAGTTCCTGAGTGAGTCTTTTCCATCTTGTTCTTCTCACCTGCTCTTTTCAGAAATAAAAATTCCTTTAGGAGGGTAAAATGTAAATAAGATAGAGTTCTCACTCATTTTTTAATGTGCCTTCTAAGTATCAGAAGATTATCTTAAAATAATGACTTTATGGTCAATACATTCCTCCCGGATTTTTGCAACGAATGTTGAACCTAAACTGAAGAATACAAAAGTGGGCATCTTAGAAATATCAGAATTCAGAAGGGATATATAAATATTCAATATGCAAAGGAAAGCATAAGACTAGACTTTATCTAGGATATTTTTCCAAACCCACAGCTCCCAGTCTTTATTACTGCAATATTTTGGTTCTGTTTCAAACAATTTCTCTATCTTGTATAATCATGGCACTGAATAAACAACCAGCATGAAGACAGCTGCTGCTTCCTCCTGCAGGATGGATGGCTGGGTTTCAGGACTGAGGGACGCGTGTGCCTCCTGGGTGAAAGGTAGAGTAGAAATGAAACATTACCATTTCAGGCAGAATTCCCAGGATGGCATTTAGCAATTTAAAAAGCAAAGCTAACCACGCCTGGGAGATCAGCATTTCCTTTTCTTCCAACCCCAGTTGCTCGGTTACTGTGCACAAAGAGCTAGAAGTCCCCACTAGCCTTTGTTGACTCTCTTTGGAGCCTCAATAGCACGGCAGGCTGGAAGTGAGAGAATTATTTTTTCATTTTCATTAATCAATGGAGAGTCTAAATGAAGAGGTACAGATGACTTTCAAGAATTAGTCAAAGCAAAATTGTCTTTAGAGAAAACGTACCAATTTTCCCCTTTCAACCTAACAGCCTCTCTTGATAGTTCCAAGCCTTTATCTTCCCTTCAAAGAATACTCTGTTCTGGACTCAGCTTTCCTAGGTGTCTGGTTGAGTGAAAGCTTAACCTTCAGAGGAAAATAGAGTTAGAAATATATACTTCCATTTAGCAAAATGGACATTTTCCTAACTTGAATAAAAGAAATTCTACATTTTCAAAACCTCATGTGCTGGTGATTCTTCAGTGATGGATGCAAAGGACTCTTTTTGGAGATTCACATTCGCCTGTTTGGATGCAGGGCTTTGCTCTGTTACCTTTAAATATTCAGTATTGATTTCTGCCTATTCTCTTTCCCAGGTTCAAGGTTATGCACTCTTCAACCAGTTTGTAAAGTATCTGTAAAGGAAGTGTGAGGTTTCCTTTCCAGGGTCCGCTGTAATCTTCTCTAATTCTGTCGATATAATCAACCTGGGAACTGTAACCTTAAGGCCAAGCAATTTACCATTAGCAGCCTGTATTTGAGGAAGAAATACCAACAGAGAAATGACAATAATTTTTGTCATCAAAACAAGTACATTGGTTACAAGTATGTGACCCCAAATTTTTCTTGAACATATTTTAAAATCTTTTCTTTATAAATTTTCTCTGGAATAAGCAACAATAGAATAGAAATATATACTAAAGGAAAAAAATATTTCAAACGAAAACCTTGTTGTTGTCTTTTTAACATTTTTGTTCTCTTTGCTATTGATTAGATATCATAAATGTGAACTGGGTTTCAATCTTTCCTCAAGGCTTAAGCTCAGGGTGTTTTTTCCTGGAGGGCATCAACCCACCCCGTTATGTGCTAAAGGGCACGTGTAAGTGTTACATACCCATAGAAAAGCACATGCAAATATTCAGTTACAACTGTTACTTTCAAAGTTAATATTTGTTATTTATCTTTAATGGCAGTTAGATTGAACGAAGTAGGCATTGGGAGGGCAGTGCATCCATTGAGAACATTTGAATGAAGCAACAGCACAAATACTAGCTAGAATCATCCTGTATGACACTATAATGAATAAATTACACATTCATAGCACAAAGAATGAGCCTTAATATATGCAAATTAAAAATATTATTTGGGAGGCCACAGGGTTCTACGTGGAATGTAGCGTCTGAGAATTGAATCTACTGCATTACACGTGTCTGAAACAACATCACTAAAAGGGTTGGAAGAAAAAGGTACTGGCAATATCCAGGTGAAGTGGCTCACCTAAGAGAGGACCACATGCACCACAGATGTACAGTGTGTTTTGAGCAACGACCTGTCTCAAAGTCACTTGTGTAACCTTTTAATTCTATTTTTATTTATTTTTTAAAATATATTTTATTAATTTTTTACAGAGAGGAAGGGAGAGAGATAGAGAGTTAGAAACATCGATGAGAGAGAATCATTGATCAGCTGCCTCTTGCACACCCCCCTACTGGGGATGTGCCCCCAACCAATGTACATGCCCTTGATCGGAATCGAACCTGGGACCTTTCAGTCCACAGGCCAACGCTCTATCCATTGAGCCAAACCGGTTTCAGCTTTAATTCTATTTTTAAATAAACATGACCATTTCTAGAGATTCTGAGTGAGTGTATGTTGGGTGGGTCATTTATTAATGAGGTCCATGATAATTTAGTGAGAGCCTAATATTAATCACATTAGAGACTTAATGGTCATACAGAACTGGGGAGAATTATGCAGACAGATTTTATATCTGCTTATTCTCCCTTTTCATCTGGGCTTCAGTCAAAAATCTATGTGAGTTACATATCCCGAAAGGCTGAATTGACTTGTTTGTGTAATTGTCCTTTTTTTTCTTCAAGTTAATTTTTTTTTATGATAGAAAATACCTTCACCTTATTCTGTAATTTTTCCCTCCTATCAAGGCAAATTTTTTGCATTAGATTGCAATGATTATAGAACAGGAAGAAAATGCATATTTTTAATTTTGTTATAAAATCTATATAAAGGATGATCTTTGATACATAGGTACAGTCCTTATAAGTAATATATTAGAAATTAAAATATTTGAACACACCAAGAATTTGGAAGAGTTATACATGTGATCTATGTAAGGCTTCATTTAAAGATTTGGTGGTGGTAGAGGTCATAAAGATGCTCAACCCCCTGACAGTGCAATCTTTACAAAGCTCTTCCTTCTGTTTCTGGTGTCAGTAATTATAACTGTTTTCAGTGCAGCTTAGATGATGTTAGTGATGAGACTGGGGAGGAGTTTGGAGATAACAATTCAAAAATCTGTAACATTGGTCAGCATTTCTTCGCAAAACTCTTACCAAAGTTCTTCCCCCCCCCTTTTTTTTTTTCTTTTCTGTTTCTATTAGTCTTGAGATGGGGCTGAATGATTTTAATTGGGACAACTCCCAATTCCAATAATTACAAACTAACGTAGTTCTTTGTGATTAAGCCCCGATAAGGCATCATGAGGTCAACTAAACCTCCCAAAAAACTCTGCCTAAGTGGCCTATGATTACCTCTGTTTTGTGCAGAGCATTCCTGGGGGCCACAGGAGAAGAGCTCTGACATCACCCCTGAATCCATCTCTGGACTGGCCCAGTAGATACTTAAGTAGACAGCAGTTCAAAAGTCTTCTGAGTGCCTTTCACTCATTGAAACCTTGGTGTTTATGAGAAACTGTATTTGGATGATGGTTCTTATGTCTTTGAAATTGCTGTAGACTCTTGTTCTGGGAATTAAACATATACGTCATAAATTCACATATAACAGGAAAGCATCACAAGTGTTTTAACTACATTTTGACTTACTCATATGGGAGTGACATTAGAAATTATCTGTTCAGGAAATCTGATTTTACAAGAAGGCAATTGAAATTCCTGGTAGGAGCATGGTTGCAATTCTTATTCCCATTAGAATAGGAGAAGGCAGGGATTGAATCCCTCTCTGTGCTTTGAAACAGTGTGCATGCACTGACATACAGATATGGATGCAAAAATAGAGAAATATACATGAAATGCAGGTTCTAAACAGATAATTTGCCATCAATTCAGTCTGTAACAAAAGCCCTCTAATTCTAGCTTGAGTCCTTTATTATTTTTCCATACTGAACACATATATCCTTACAAAAAGAAGCCAGCACTTAGAAGGCCAGATGATTATTTTGTTATAACTGATCAAAAGGGACTTCAACAAATGCCTTAATTTTGTAACATTTTGTGTAATATGCCTTTGTAGTGCTCAGAAAATCTACGTTAATTAAGTGAAAGGATGAAATACATGCAGGGCTGAAATACACAATTTATTGTCAATGAGTGAAAAAATTCCTCTCATCACAGCCTTATATGGAGTTGCCATGTAGATGAATTGCATCTTCATATGTTTAAAGGAAAGTTTTTAAAAGCTACATAGTAAGGAATGCCTACTAAATGCCAGTCACTTGATAGTCATTGTCTCATGTAATCTTTAGCAGATCTGTATACTATAAGAATATAATTTCTACTTATAGGTGAAAAAAATGAGTCTTAGACAAAACAACAAAGAAGCATAGTTAGGATCAGAACCACATCCTATCTGACCATGCAGCCTATCCATTTCTAATACTATAGTCAAATCTGTGCTATGTTAAAGCAGCTTCATTAAATGCCTTTCCTAGCGCGATTTTCCATTGCCTCAGTGTTTGGGTGGGTCCTGAGGAGAAGGAACAGCGGAGTCCAATTCCCTGCAGATAAGATTTTCAATCCAAATAGTCTATGCCGTTCTTTGTTTGCATGACTTCACAGTGCATCCCCATACCGCGCAGCTCTGTGCCTCTCCAGACATATGGAAGGAGTTTTATGCTTTAAGCAATTAGACTTGACAGCACTATTGTTTCTTTCTTATTTAATATCCCTCAGCCTGGAGACCGGCCAGAATCTGTATTCTCTCTCCAAATTTAATTCTCAGACCTCATACATATCACTTAGTTGTCAGGAGACAGCAAGTTAATGGCATTTGTTCCTGTGGCCTAGGAGCATCTGGGTTATGTCAGTTTTTAGGTGGCCTGCTTAACTCAGAGGGAGTAAAGCTCTTTGTCTAATGATCTTTCCGGGGCCCTTGTCACGGGTGATTTTGCTTTCCAGATCCTATGCTGTTCTGTAAATGTCATGGCATGATAGGATTTCTAGATATTAATTTGTTTTTGCTCAAAGATGGAAGGCAGTTATAAATATGGAAGGAGCAGAAAACAAGGATATGATAGAAGAGATACAAATGAAGTCACAGTTGTTTTGTGTAACTAGGAGGCTTGGCAAGTCTGAAACTCCAGGGTACATGGAAAGATGGGTTGTGTGTGGGGTAGGCAAAAGAATGTGTCATTTTTTGTGTGTAATTTTGTGTCATTCCAATTCAACTAAACTATTTCAATTCAGATCAGTTGACCTCAATCAATTCAGTTCAGTTCAATTTGACATATATATTTCTTTGAGCACCTCATGAAAAGCAGGTAGTGTGCTAGATGCTGAAACAACTTAGATGTCTTTAAGGTTTTGTATGACCACACAAAACAGAACTAATAACGTGGATAGCTTTGAGAAAGTCACTTCACCTCCCAGAGCCTCTGTTTTCTCATCTTTTAAATGGTGGTCTCTTCAATCATTCAATATATTTTATTGTATTTTTATTTTTTTAATTTTATAAGATTTTTTTTAAAGCTGAACTAACAACATATGCTAGGGAACAAGATCTCAAATGGTCCTCCAGTGATATATATATTTAGTCCTGGCTCTGCTCTTATTCAGCTGTTTGAACTTGGTAAGTTACTTGGTTTTCTGGATTTTCATCTGAGAGGTCAGAGTAACTGATTTTGAAGCTTCCCTTTTGACCATGCAGTTGGATAGGACCTCAACTGGACATGTTTTGCATAGAGTAATCAGTCAAATCATGGGGATTTTGTTGTCATTGTGGCTATTAAATCCAATTGTTCTTCTATACTCAAAAGTGGTCTATGGTTTGGCTCCTAAACTGTGACCACATACATGTGCAACTGGTGTCTGTGGCAGGAAACATGGGTCTGACCACAATAAGAGTGATTTTTAATTTAAAAACATGAATATTTCTGAATGCAGAGAAGTTTCTGGTAAGATTTTCATTGGGGGGGGTATGTTTGTCAACTTGCAGTGAAAAATATTTTATTAAACTAACATTTATTGAGATCTATAGTATCTACTACGGTTCATAAAATATTGTAGTTTCCTTCACTATAGGACCCTTTCTGCATAAGAATTTCCCACCTGATTGACATCAGGCTTTGCGATGTGACATGCTTTAGCCAATAAAATGTGAGGAGGAATTGGATGTGCCACTTGGGAATGGAAGCTTTAAGAGAGGCAGTGAGCCCTAGCTGTTTGGGTCAGTGGATAGAGGGTCGGCCTGTGGGCTAAAGGGCCTGGGTTTTAATTCCAGTCAAGGGCACATGCCAGGGTTGTGGGCTCGATCCCCAGCAGGGGCATGTAGGAGGCAGCCAATCAATGATTCTCTCTCATCATTGATGTTTCTATCTCTCTTTCCCTCTCCCTTCTTCTCTGAAATCAATAACATATATATTTTTTAAAAGAGACAATGAATAATTACCGTGTTCCCTTTCTCTCTATCATGAAACCAGCAATGTTTCAGGGCCTGGGGCGTCCATCATGAAAATACTGTGGAGCTAGTCTGTCACTAATTGTAGTGTGATCAAGGATAAATCTTTTGCCAATGTAATCTGCTAAGGTTTCTTTTCCCATTGCATTATATTTCCATCCACCCCGACTACACTACGCTTGCTACAGAGAAATACTGTGGTGAGCAAGGCAGGTCTACTCTTTATGGACATCTCAGCAAGAGGCAATAGTAAGGATGATGCATGCTAGAGCACAGGAAGCATTAGTGCATGCTTATATTGCGGGAAGCACACTTGCCCTTGGGTCAGAGACGGCCCTCTTGATAATACGCACTTAAACTGACAGTTTATAAATTAATAGGAGTGAAACTGACCAAGGGCCAAGAAGACAAAGAGGGTGTTGTAAACAGAAAGAAAACCACAAGCCAAGGCCTAAAAGCAGAAAGGTTTGGGGAGATTTGAAGAGCTCATTGTCCAGGGTGGCTGCAAGACAGAGCACAGGAGGAATGAGAAGGAGCGTGGCTGGTGAGATAGCATCCATAATACTAATACCGAGCATTCATTAGCTCTGTGCTAAGTGTTTTACATATGGTTCCCTCACGATTATTATCACCATTGTATGGAGGATGAAATTGAACCAGAGAGAGCTTTAATAACTTGCCTGTAGCCACACAGCAGGGATGTGATTTTATCTGAAAGGCAATAGGAAATCACCGAATGGTGTTGCACAGGGGAGCCTCATTGTCAGATTCACATTTTAGAAAGATCATCTGGTGGCAATAGTGCCCCCACTCCGATTCCCGTTCTGGTTGGAGGGAGCATCGTTGGCCTCGACTTCTTACCAACCCGACTCCATCGACTAGGGGAAGGGAGGGAAGCTGATAGCTGGACCACTGCAGGAAGGTCACTTTTAAAAAAATGCTTTTAATAAATTAATAAACTTTATTATTTTTTAAATTAAGAATGTTGTAATGCTCCATGAATTTGTGAGTTATCCTATTCTCTCTGTGTTGTTGCATTTATTATATGCAACCACAAAGCAAACACATAAAAGTTCAAGTTTGCCCTAGCTGGTTTGACTCAGTGTATACAGCGTCAGCCTGCAAACAGAAGGGTCCCAAATTCAATTCTGGCCAAGGGCACATATTTAGCTCATTTGCAGGCTCGATCCCAGGTCGAGTGTGTGGAAGACAACTTATTAATGTGTCTCTCTCACATCAATGTTTCTCTCTCTGTGTCTCATGTCCTTCCTTCCACTCTCTCTAAATATCAAGAGAAAAATGCCCTCCAGTGAGGATTAACATAAAAAAGTTCAAGTTTAGCAGGTATGGGGGTGAGGGTGGTATATGCAAGAAAAAAAAATTGTATATAGAGCATTGATTGATATTTGGGTAGTAGTTTTAATAACAATATAAATGTAATAAATTGATCTCCAAATGAGCTCTTGCGCATAACTCAAATAATGGATATTATATTACATCCATATTTTGAGAATCTCAATTTACTTTTGACTGTAAAATAGATACTACAGCCAGTGAATTCAAGGCAAAGCCAATATCTTTAAGTAGATTTGGTTTGTGGTCCCTATATTCTTTCCTCCTGTGTGCAGAAGTTGAATAATAGCGATCATGATTTATATTTCTCTTTGTCATAGAGAGATGCATGGAACAAGAGCAGAAAGCGTCTTTCCTAAGTGACAGTGACATCTGGGGCAGTTATTTTCAATGACTGGTTTGCTACCCATCAGGAGCCCCTAGAGACCTGGCCTGGCCTCGAGAGGTCCCCAAGTCACGATGCCAGGGACTGCGATTAGCATGGACGTTATCCACATCTTTGTAGAATGCCTCCGCTCCAGCAGAATCCAAAGGAAGAATTGTAGGTGATTTTGATGTTCCCTGTTTTCCTCCTATACCCTCCTCTGTACACTAACCCTCAGAACCCCAACTCTTCCTCTCCCCCCTTTTTCATCTCCTCCTTCCCCTTCTTTCCTTTTTCTTCCCCTTCCCTGCGTGCTCCCTCGACTAGTCTTTTTTCTCTTTTAAATCAGTGAGCGTCTGCAGAAAACAACTTGCTGGAAATGAGCTCACTGCCAATATGCGTAAGATTTACTGCATGAGAGGAAGGACCTTATGAAGCATCGCACAGATTAATCTTGTTTTTGTCTATAAAGACCCAGATTAGGCTACTTTCATTTATGTGCTTTTAGGAAGATGCAGTTGGATCAGGGCAGAAGATTTTGGGGATAAGGAGGGCGGGGGCGGGGGAGAAATTTACAGCTCAAGGGTCCAGGAATACAGGTCTGCTCTGTCTGTAAGGGTGGCTTCTCGCCCACCGGCAGCCCCGGGCATGCGTGCTTTGAGGTGCCACTCGGAGGGGCCAGCCTGGCTGAGGTTTTTAATGCTGCTCTTTGCAAACAAACCGCCCGGTCAGGGAAGTTGTCAGGAAAGATCAGTGCAGGTTTAGGGATGGGCTTTTTGAAGTTTTTCCTGAAATAACCAATAATGAGTTGCCGGCTTTGATAGCTCTTTTTATAGATGGTGCAGCAGCTGGATCAAAGCCTGATGAAGATGTTTGCCTCTGACAACGGCAGGCCTGCACGCCGCTCGCCGGTGTCTCGAGTGTGCAAATGCATTTCATTTGGGAACATGAAAGGCATATTTAGTGACAGCTGATGGCTCTTTGTTTTTTTAATTCCCAATAATGTCTTCCAGTAAGTGCTTTTGTTAACATTTCCTTTTTTTTGCATTATACAATAGGTGACACAGGAAGATAATCGGTGTGCTGAAAGCAATTAAAGAGTTTCTATCCAACTTGCTCTGCCTATTAAATGGATCCATTCGGCACGGAAGCACATTAGCATCTTTACAGTGAAAGGGTCGGGGGAAATAGGTTATTCACGGGGCCTGAGCATCTTCCTCCTGCCGCAGTAAGACATCTCTCCGAGATCCGAGAAAAGGAACGAGCCGTTTTTCTCCTCCCCTCGGAACTGTAAACAGAAGTAAAACTATTAATAGATGCCGCCGCTAATCCCAAGAAGCTGCAACAGAGAGATTAAATACCATCGTGAAGAGAGAAAGCCGGGGAGGAGGGAGGGGCGGAGGGAGGCGAGTTCCCTGATCACTGAGCTACATTAGACAAGGGCAAACTGAAGGACTCTCGCTGATCACAGGACTGACAGTCAGCAAAACAGGAGATTCCTGCTTTCAGCAAAATAAATGTCACTTCCTCTATGTCCCGAGAACTGTTCTAACGGAGAGATGTATGTTTTATTTCTTAAGGAGTAGTCGGGATCATTTTCCACGGGGCTTGGATGCCATGGAGATGCAGCTGAGCAGAAAGAGGACAGATGGACTAGGTGAGGGGAAAAAGAAAAAAGGTGTATCTTATGATTTAAAAAATAAACAGAGAACTGAGAGATCGTTCGGTAAGTTCAAAATTGGAGCCTAGGACCCCGTCTTTTTGCAGAGAGGAAGAGAGAGGGATAGAGAGACAGAAACATCGATGAAAGAGAATCATCGAACAGCTGCCTCTCCCACATCCCCTACTGGGGATATGCCCACAAACAAGGTACATGCCCTTGACCGGAATCGAACCCGGGACCCTTCAGTCCGCAGGCCAACACTCTATCTACTGAGCCAAACCAGTTTCGGGAAGGACCCCGTCTTTATAGCCACCTTGAATGTATTAGAGATGACTAAATGTCCCCAAGGTTTATACCTACTAACACTCTTGGACTTTTGTCTGTCCTCCTCAATGAACACATGCAGATGGAGGGGCATAATGAGTCAGCAGCTCTGCTAAGCAGCATTGCATCTCTACAAATCCTCAGACAAACTGTGAGGTTGGTGTTATTGATACAATTTAGGGCTATTTACTCAACATGTGGTCCATGGACATCATCATCATCATCATCATCATCATCATCACCATGACTTGGAAACGTATCAGAAATGCAAATTCTCTGGCCCTATACTAGACTTCCTACATCAGAATCTCCAAGAACAGGCCCCAGCAATAGGTTTTATCGAGCTCCATGGGTAACTTGTATGCCACCACATACAGTTTGAAAAGCAATGTTTTGTAGTTGAGAAATCTGAAGCTCAGAGTGTTTGGGGGTGATAGGGTAAGATAACATACCATAAGGGAAATAGACTTGAATTTTGACCAAGGTTTTCTTATTATGTCTCAAGCTGGGATCTTTCACAGGACCATGGAGATGCTAGGCCATCCCCTGCTGGGGTCAGGAGCACACTGGTCTCTGAACATGGTCCTTCATTAGGGATTGTGACCCAGGACGCTTGGAATCTGTGACTGACCTGAGCTGCTGTTTTCCTACCAGAATATAAATCCTATTGTCCCTGCCAGTGCCCTAGCTCTCCACAAGGCAAGACGGACCCCTTCCCCACGCTGCTTCTGGTGTGTAAAGAGACAAGAAAAATTCAAACAGTGACTGGCAGGTGGGCCAAAGGATGAGAGTGGGGGGCACTATTTCACCCCCGAAACGCCTTGGAGAGGACTGAATGCTGATGGTCTCTCAGCATTCCTATACCTCTTCAACCCTGGGAGAAAGAATAGACCCTGCATGTTATAAAGTAAATCAAATTTTTTGTGTGATGTAAATCACTAAAAATCAGTAGTAAACTGACCTGGAGCAAGGAATTCATTGAGAGCGTGAGAATTTGGGCCAGCACATGGGGACAATGTTCGCTGATGCCTGGCCCGACAGCCTGCCACTCTCCATGCTTGGCACTCAGTTGCATGGAGCCCTCGGGAGCTGGATGCTCACTAGAATACGATTCCTTTTACTAGCCTCATGTTGCTTTCTCTTTATCCACTTTTTAAACTCCTTTTTTTCTTATAGCAGTCGAAAGGCCTGGAGATGAAATATGTGATTCACTCAATAAAGTCAGGCTTCCAAAACAAAGTTAACGCTGTTATTTGCAGCCTATATCGTGGGGGCTGTTTCTCTCTTTTCCGCGTCCATTTCCATCACGGAAAAGGAAACAGTCAGGTTCCTGAGTGGAGGAGCAGGGGATTAAGAATTAAAGAAAGAGACAGACCAAGAGGCAGAAATAGATTCATAAAGCTGGGAGCTAGGTGGACACCATTCTCTCTGATGGAGAGGCAGCAAGCACCTGGAGCCAAGCAGCAGGTTTATTTTTATACCTCAAAAATTCAGGAAGTAACACCAAAACTTAGACTCAAAGGAGCTTATTTGCATTCTTAACTAGGCCCTAGCATTACTGGATTTACATATCTAGACCCACCTATGCTAACACCTGGACAAAGTTAAGTCAGAAACTGAATAACACTCCCCGCCTTTGGGAAGTGTGGGGGGGTTGGGAGGGTGGTAACTGGGGACACGGACTCTGCCAGTGCCTCGGGCTCAGCTGACAATGTAAAGAAATGCCCATGTGCCTTCCCAGGGGGCCCTCTATAGATATCATGACTAAAACGTTGCAAGGAGGGAGTAGGTAGAGGAAAGCACCTCCAGCATGGAACAAACTGTGGTTCCTACCCCAGGTCTGCCTGAAAGATCAACCAGGAGCTGGAAACCAGGATTACAGGCTTTATTTAAAAGAGAGAGAGAGAGAGAGAGAGAGAGAGAGAGAGAGAGAGAGAGAGACCTGCCAGGCTGTCTCGCAAGGGGCGAGCAGCAATCTGTGCCAAGTTGAGCACTCCTTTTGAAGGAAGGAAGGGGAAGGAATGGGGGCTTAGGGTACTCAGTGGGTGGGCGCTGACTGGTGGCTTGATGTATAATCCATATAAGGTACATGGTTAGGCACTCAGGTATCTCAGGGCTACAGGTTACACCCTGTTTACTGTTACTCCGCCCACCAGTTGGGGGAAGGGAGGATCTATCACTGCCACTTGCTAGTTTGTCTGTCTGTGAGCTTGTTACTTTTAACCTCCAGTGTTTTCTATCTCCCAGAGGGACGGACTGTGTGGCAGCACGTTCAGTCTGCCTAGGACCACCCTGGCTCACACTTGCTCGGATGTCAATAGGTAGAACGTTCTCTTTCATTCTGCAGTGTCCTGACTCAGGGGATAAATTACACAGTCACACTAATCCAATGGGATACTGTGTAGAATGTGTCACATTCCACTGGCACTCAGTAAAGGAGAGCTCTCATTTGAAACCTGCCTCTGGGAGCCGGTTGTACCTTCTCACTAAACCAGCCTTAGCTCTCCTTCCTGGAAAACGAGGGCCGGCATCCCCAGAACTGTGCCTGTGGGTGCTGGAGGGTCTGACAAGCCTTCTCTCCCATGGCCCCTCCCTGGGCAAGAGCCTGGGGCAAACCTCACTGGTCCCTTCTGCAGAACCAGTGTTGCTGACACCCGGGGCAACAGGTCCATTGGTATAGTGTTCTGGAGCTTTTAGTACCTGCTCAATGCCGGGTGCTCTAAATCTCTGAAGTAAAGGTGGGCATCATTGATCTCATCTAACAACAAAGAGCCCAGACACAGAGTAGTTAAGAAACATGTTTGCCCTAGCCGGGTTGCTCAGTGGATAGAGCGTCGGCCAGCAGATCAAAGAGTCTTGGTTCGCTTCTGGGCGAGGACACATACCTTGGTTGCAGGCTTCTCTCTGGTCTGGCTCTGGTCAGGGTTCATGCAAGAGGCAAACAATCAATGTGTTTCCCTCACATTGATGTTTCTCTGTCCTTCCCATCTCTCTTCTATTCTCTCTAAAAATCAATGGAAAAATATCCTGAGATGAGGATTAACAAAAAAAAAAAAAAAAGAAAAGAAAAGAAAAGAAGAGAAAAAGAAAGAAAGAAAGAAAGAAAGAAAGAAAGAAAGAAAGAAAGAAAGAAAGAAAGAAAGAAAGAAACATGTTTAAGGGTCATGCATTTGATATGTGGACAAAAGGGGCCACATGCTGACCTGATAAGCTCAGGGGAGGCCTGCATGACAGTATTAGAAACTCAAAGACCTGGAGTAACCACAAAGGATGGTCTGAAATTAAAACTGTGAAAGCAGTTTATGGTCAGTATTCATGTCCTAGACCAGTGTCTTTCCTGGTAAAGGTCAATCTTTACCTAAGCTGAGCCTATTGGCTTTTTGCATCTAAGATAACATGCCTGTGAAATGTCAGGGTAACTTGTAACTTCCCTTTTCCCAGATCCTCAGGGCACAACCAAATGTGCCTTGGCACACCCCTGACACAGTCCATAAATTCCTTCATTGTTATTGTCATCCTGTTAATTGTTACTGTTAACTCTCCTGTACCCACCTAAGTAAAAGAAGCATGTGTCTATCATTTTAATTTTTATCCAAACTCAGAGCCCCCCCTCGCCCCCGTTTTTTGCTTTCTCCGGCCTTTCTAATCACCAGTGGATTTCATATAATATACTTATGTCTCCTTTTTTGATTGTAATGTATAAACAAGGTGAAAAAGCACCATTCTCTGGAGCATTATCCTAATACATTGAGATCCTGCTTCCCTGCTATTGTCAACAGTTTGGCTCAAATAAACTCACAAAAAAATTATTTACAGGTCTGAATGTTTTTATGTATACAGATAAGAGGAGAAGCTAGGAGCTAAACTCCTACTTTTCTCTCTCCTTGGCTCTTTCTCCAACAAAGTCCAAATGCCATTAATGAGGAAGAAGTCTAAGGCCACGTGAAATGATGAGGATGCCAACTGGTGTGATGTCCTCTTTGGCTTTCTATCTTTGCCGGGTGGCACACAAACCCTCTGTCTCAAGGAGGGAGACTATTTCTGAAACCGACCTGCTGCTTCTCGGATGGGAATGTTTCCCCCCAGATGCCCTTCATGGATCCGGCTTTTCCACAGACTATTGAGCATCCGGATATTAATTGCTGCTGTCCCGCTGCCTCTGCCAACCATCCCCAAATTAAGGCTATTAGAAAGCAGAAGGTTTGCTTTGGCCTTGATGTGGGAGACAACTAATGGCTGAAATGGGAGGAAAAGAAAGAGGGAGAAAGGCAGGACCTGTCAGATCAGACGCATCGTCTCTGCGCAAACAGGTGGGGACTTTTTGGAGAAACCAATTTCTTCCCACTTCCCTAACCATTTTGGGTTCATTTTGACCTGCATTCGGTAGATAAAGATAAATGTGAATTTTAAATTATATTTAATCTTCATTAAAGTAATTATCTCTCTTAATGAAAAATTTGCTGGGTTGTGATTGTGCAATGGAGTAGAAAATCCTAAGTGAATAAAATCAATTTCATTTTCAGGCTCACTTTTCTGTCCATTAATAAACAAGGCACAGAAAATACATTTGCTCCGAGTCATGTGGCCTGTTCTGAGCTCAGGCAGAGCCGGCACCACTTCCTAAAGCACGCACGCTGGCTCTGTTTCTGACCCTTCATTTTTCAACCTAAAGGAGAACCTTCACCCTAAAGACTTCCCGTGGGTTTTCATATTGGGGCTGTTTACTGGGCTCAGCAGTGAGACAAATGCGGGTGATAACTCACACCCAAGCGACTGCTCTAATGGAACAGGGTGTGTGTGGTGTGGCGTACTTCATCTCAGTGCTCTGGCTTATTAATCACATAAGTATGAATTAGACTCTGGCATGCTTATGTTTCCTAATGTATGAAAATTGCTTATTTATTTCTGTGCTGGTACGATGGAAAGAAACAGACTGGTTCTAAATAGGAGGGTACTGTAGTGTGAAGCAATTAAATGAGCATGCCCTTCAGAAGAGGTAATGGGGACTTGGTGCCAACTAATCCTCATGGCTGCTGCTAACATGGAAAAGGACGAGCAGAGATTTGTCCATATTTCAGTGTGAACATGGGAGCTTTGTTAGTTAAATCTTCAAATTCAGCTCATATGAACTTCGCTGATTCGCTTAGTTGAAAAGACACATGAAAGAGGTAAAAAGAGCATCACCCATACGGAGGCAAGAATTAAAAATGTAATGACAAACTTTGCATGTAGTTCTCTTCCTTTTGTGCACCCATGGGAACCCTGGCCAGAATATACCAGATGTTCAAGGCCAGTTGGAGTGTAGGGGCTCTGTCCAGAGGACACTGGATGTTTAAGGCCACTCTGAGTGTGGGAATCCTAATCAGAGTGTTCAGGGCTAATTTGCTGTACAAAAGCAAGAACGCAGCATTCTATACACTAGGTAGCCATGCCCTTCTATAACCCAAAAGACAGATGTCACTATTTTGGCAAGAAACCTCTTTTGTCTAAGTTAGTGTAAAGTAAGTTACTGATCAGGGCTATGCCTGGCTCCATTGTGGGGAAGCTGTATTACCGACCAGCTGGTGCTGGCTGTTTTTACTAGGATGGTTCCAGTGTATTAGTTACTTCTGTATTAGTAAGAGCTACCTCTGCAAGGCTATTTGGAAGAACACTTTGTCTAATGGCTCCTTGGGCTACAATAAAGACCTTTTCATATGCCTTCGACTTCTTATGTCTTCTCTGTCTTATACCTGGCATCCAAGGAGATCTAGCCTCTGGCAGAGGCCCTCGGACCCAACAGTTAGCACAGTGGAGCAGGATAAAGGAGTGAGTTCTCACTCCCACAATTCCTGCACTGAACAAGGTCAAGGAAGAATTGACTCTGACAGCACCACTCTCCCCCTAAAACTTAACAATAACAGATGCAAAAGCTTAGTGTCAGCATACTCCCACTCCTGCTGGTTGAGGCAACTGGAGTTCGGAGTGCGGAGCCGCTCTACACTTCCTCCCATTGAGTATGGATTTCCATAGATCGAGTCAGTGACTTACCTGGTACCAATTATGAATTAAATTACATGGTGCCTACTATGGGCCAGGTTCTGTTCAAAGTACTTCTTTATGAAACCTTCATAGCAACCCTATGAAATAGTTAATCCTTCCTGTTCTCATTTCACAAATGAGAAAACGGAGGCCTAGAGAGTTTACACAAAATGCCTAGAGCTACACAGCTGGTAAGTGGCAGAACCAGGATTCAAACCTGGCCAAACTGGCCCTAGAGTCCATGCATTTAATTGCCCTGCCTTCTCTATTCTATCATTTCTCGGCTACCAAAGTCACATCACCGAACCCCTCAGACTCTGGTCCCCTATGAAAGGGCAGAGGTAACATTTACTGAAGTCCTTCTTAGGGACCCTGGGAGACTCTTCAGAGATGTCATCTCATCTGACCTTTACCATGACCCATAAGGCAGGCCAATTCTCTCCATTTACATGTGAGAAAATTGACTTGAAGACATTTTGTACCTCCAAGGTCACAGGAGTGTAAGGGATGGAGCAAAGCTTCAGACCCAGGTTTCCCTATTCCAGAGCTTATATTTCTTCTGCTATATTATGCTGTGGAGCACTGAAGGGACCATGTGACACAATGGGTGTGAAAGCAACTAACACTTCCTAGCACATTAAACACCCAATAAAAGCTGACGTGGCAAGTGCTTGACAAACTGGAATGTTGTCATTGTTGTCTGCACCTTAGTCTGATGGCAGCAGAGGAAAGTGTGCTGAATGGGAGGTTGTGCCATCTAGGAGGCTGGCCTATTACCAGCCAATAGTACGTTTACTGCACTTATCACAAGGGTACTTTAGTTCAGAAAGTTCTGAAATAGAAAAGACTGATCTAAATTGCTTAATCACAAGATGTTCCTCTTGATTTTGTCCTAAACACACGGTTTCTGTAACTATAAGGAACAGGACAGGCAAATTGCTCTTTGAATCTTTGTTTCAGATTGATAATAATAAAGAACCATATGAAGGACACTGCAACAAACACCATGTACTCACTACCCAAGATGAGTACGTTTTGGCAATATTGGTCCCAGATCATTTTTTAAAATGTAAGTAACTACAGATAGATTAAATTCCCCCTATCAATCATATTAACCTTTCCTCTTTCTTTCCTTCTATCCAACAGCCATCATGAATTTGTGAATTTCCAACCCATATATTTTACTTTTTAATTAATATGTATGCCGATGGCATTATTTTAAGTATTTCCATAAGTAGTAATGCACTTCAACTTGCAACTTTCATAATTTCATGTTAGTGAGATTTAACCATGTCAATATACAAAGCTCTAGTTTACTCACTAATTGCCATATAGTATTTAATACTCTGAATATGTCATTTTTCTTTAATAAAAGTCCAAAAAAAGAATACATTATGAACTGTAGCACAAAGAAGGAAATTAAACAGTAACATCAGTAGCCCTGCTTAACATTCTAAGTTTCTATTCAATTTCTTACACAATATAATACATATCTTATTTTGGGGGTCTAAATATGTCTTTAATTTTAATTTTAAGTGCTTTCTCTTGCCCTGGCTGGTGTTGCTCAGTTGGTTGAGCATCATCCTATGCACCAAAAGATTGCTGGTTCAATTCCCAGTTAGAGCACACATCCAGGTTGCCGGTTGATCCCCAATCAGGGTGTATGCTGGAGGCAGCCGAATGATGTTTCTCTCTCACTCCCTTTCTCTCTCCATCTCACAAATCATTAAAAATATATTTTAAAATAAGTATTTATCTTTGATTTTTTTTAATTTTGGAGCAGTATTAAGAGCTCAAAACATAAACTCACAGAATCATGTTTATTTGGAGTCCCCTCTTCTTTTCTTTCCCAAGACATCAATGACAAATGGCTTCATTCTTATTACACAGCAAAAACATTATGCTAAGTGAAGTAAGCCAGTCAGAGGAAGATGAATAACATATGATCTCACTCATATGTAGAATCTAATGAACAAAATTAACTAACAAGTGAAATAGAGACAGAGTCATAGATAGAGATTAGACTGACAGCTGTTGGGGAGGGGGTAAGGCTGAGTGGGAGGAGTGGAGGGATTGAGTAAAATAGAAAGGACTCATGGACAAGGACAACATGGTGACTGCTGAAGAAAGGGGAAGAGGAAGGGGGAGGAGAGCATGAGGGAGTGATTGGTAATTGACAGAGACTTGAGTTGGGGTGGTAAGCACACAGCACAGAGTACAGATGCTGTGCTGTAGAATTGTGCACCTGAAACCTGTATAATTTTGTCAACCAGTGTCAGCCTAATAAATTTAATAAGAAGGGGAAAAATCTAAAATGAAAAGTCACCATTTCATTGAAAAAGTGGGTGGAACTGTATTGACTTTGTTCCTAAATATTCTTATTTGTGAGGTGGATATGCTTAAACCTTTCCTCAATACCATGCACATTTCCCTTTCAGTACAAGAATTTCAGAAGCAAAACATCAATTACAGGTCTGCAGTGACCTACATTGTAGAGTAGTTAAGGATGATTGGTAGGTTTTTTAAATAGTTACATTTTAAATTTAAAATGGAATTGAACTGGAAAAAAATAAATTACAGAGGCATGTCCTTCTCTCTGTACAAGAGAAACTGTTCGGTAGAGTGAGAAACAAACCCAAGTCATTTCTGAATGTTCTGGTCCTCTCCCCAGAATCAGCACTTCATGTCTCAAGATTCCTATTGCCAATCTCTGCTTTTCCAATGAGGGCTCTCACAATTATGGGAAATGTTCTTTTTTAACTTAGAAGAAACGAGTTGGCTGTTTGCATCATGTGTAATGCATCTCTTTTATTTCCTTACATAAGCTGGAGGTGGAGGCAAAGAAACACCTCATTTCTGTCATTCTCTTTCTCGGCAAATGCTCACATCCTCATTAGAGCTGCACAAACATGACAACACCTGCATCGGGCCACCTGCTTCTGTTTGTGTGACACAAATAAATTCCTCTCAGAGGTGACATTGGAACTACTACAAAACCTCGCAAGTTTTGAGGGATTCTTGATCTGGTTTCTACCAGGAAGGATTGCTTGCCTTGTTAGAATTTAGGCCTTGGTACGTGGAGTTCTAATAGTTTAAGAAAAATAGCTTAGACTAAAGGTGACAATAATATCTTCATTAAAAAAACTGAATTATTTAGCAATGGCGAACAAGTGCTTTTCTGAAATGATTTGGATATATAGCCACTGTCTTTTGGGGAGTTTCCAAGAGCATGGATTCTGGAGCCAGGCTACTTAAGCTCAAAGGGCTTTGCCATTTATGAGCTGTGTGGCCTGGAGCAATTTACTTAACCCCTGTGTGCCTTGCTTCCCTCATCTGTAAAGTGACATGTGAGAATATAGTGCTTCATAAATTAATATATGCAAAATTCTTTAGCAATGCCTGGTGTTAACACAGTAAATGAAGTGTTTTATTCATTGTTGTTCTTTTTTATTATTTTTATTTTAAAAATATATTTTATTTATTTTTTGCAGAGAGAAAGAGAGAGGGATAGAGAGTTAGAAACATCGATGAGAGAGAAACATCGATCAGCTGCCTCTTGCACACTCCCTATTGGGGATGTGCCCGCAACCAAGGTACATGCCCTTGACCGGAATCGAACCTGGGACCTTTCAGTCCGCAGGACGATGCTCTATCCACTGAGCCAAAACAGTTTTGGCTGTTGTTGTTTTTAAAAATCATCTATGATGTGTTAAGCCTTATTGTAGGCACTAAGGAGACATTGGTGAGCATAATATACAAGTTTCTGTTGTCAAAGGGCTCCTATTCTACTGGAGAGAACAGAGTAAATAAGTAAAATAAATCATTAAGATAAAACAATGTTCATAATTCTCTATACTGAAATTGGAAATTGCTAACTGAATGATTATTTTGAAGTTGAGCAAAATAAGTAAGCCCTTCTCCTTACATATTTGTATCACAAATTCTTGGAATTGTAGTTTGGCCTGGGCTATATCTATATATCTATATCTATATCTATCTATCTATATATATATATATATATATATATATATATATATATATATATTATGGATAATGGTTCCAGTACTTGAACCTAATGCTGTGCTTGCCACACTCTTATGTTGGAGAATTGTGCCTTTATCTCTTGTCAACCCTCTTTTATGGCCATGGACCACTCCCCTGTAAGGATCTCCTTAGACTATCCACTTTGATTAATCTTCACTTGACAATTTACATCTAAGGAAATCACTTCCTCCAATTCACCATTGCAATGGACTGCAAAAGATGAGGGCTGAATCAGCCTCATTTGATCTTATTTCTATCTTGCATTATGTATATATCATAACTGATTGGCCCAGAAGACATGGAAATGGAATATATTAAACATAAAAATCTGTAACTGAAACATGGTGAGGCAATGTAATTTGCCAATTGTGCAAATGGTGGACTTATAAGATGCAAAATAATAGTACTTCTGAATCCATAGTTCATTACCAAAAAAAGGGCACATAATAGGAACAGTGTATTGTATCAGAACAACAGTAAGATACCATTGCAGCCAGAGTTGTCTTCACAGCAAAGGGTCTAGTGGGGCCAGGAGTCGGCTCCATTGTCCTCCACCTGCAGGGCCATATCAGATGTTCCTGCACTGTGAGATCAGGAACAAATTACCTGTGCTGGATCACCTCAGAACCAGAAGGCCCATGATAGAGTCCCAAGTGGTGCTCTCACACCGCTGTTGAGTATGTAAGTAAATTATTGCTATAGTAGAGGCCTTTGCTCCAGCCAGAGCTGCCTTTTCACCTTCTTACACTTCCCAGAGGCTTGGCTGTTTGGTGCCTGTGCATGCAAATTAACCCACCATATTTGTTGGATTGATTTGCATATTCACTCCTGATTGGCTAGTGTGTGTCACAAAGATATGGTCAATTTGTATATTACTCTTTTGTTAGTGTAGATGATCGACCCAAAGACAGAGCCCTCTGGGAGTCCTATGAAAACTGGGTGTAAACCATCTATCTTGTTCTAATTAATAAAGAATGCTGAAGTGCTCTGCCCCCATACTTGCTACAAAACAACAGCCCTGGCTTTGTCAGGAAGGTTATCCAGAAGGATGTCCAGTCTAATTAGCATATTACGATTTTATTATTATAGTTATTATGCAGTGGGGCAAAAAGTAGGTTTACAGTTGTCTATATAGAAAATAATACAATAATTAATAAATAACAATACAAGAATAAACTCTGTGTTTTGCATACTCACAACTGTATACCTGCTCTGGCCCTACCAAGTATAAGTTGCATAATTTTAGAACAAACTAAGGAATCTCAGAGGGAAGGGCGGGGCAGGAAGAGATTAACCAAAGAATTTATAGGCATATATGCAAAACCCATGGGCAGACAATAGGGTGGTAAGGGCCTGGGGAGGGAGAGAGAACAGGGTGGGGGTAGAGGTGGTCAATGGGGGTTAAAGGGGAACATCTGTAATATTTTCAACAACAAAGATTTTTAAAATGGCACTATAAAAAAAAGAGTAGGTAATACAATCTGGTTCTGATGGTGTTGTTTCTTTGCAGAAAGACGTTTGATAGCTGTCTATTGCTTACGTAAATTCTTTTGCTCAACTTTCATTCTAGTCTCATCTCCTCTAACTCTTTCCACACTGCACACTAGGCACACAAATTTGTCCTGGACATTCCTGATCCCTTGCAAATTGAACTATTGAATATTAGTTTAATTTAAAGCTCTTTAACTAAGTCCTAGGTCAAATGCTCTCTCCTCTAGGGTAGTGAGGCTGAGAGAACTACATAACAAAAGTAGAAATTACTGTCATGATTACTACATATTAATTAGTGATGTGCCAAAAGATATGCACTGTGTTTGTAGTTCAGCCACCCACTGAGTCTTAGTCCTGCTTTCTCTTGAAATAAATTGGACTCACATATGCTGGTCCTTTATATAAAACTGGATAAAGTGTGAGCACAGTCTATCTAAGGCTGTTTCAAGAAAGCCACCCATGAACAGATGGTATTTGTGCTGTCACAAAACTTCCTGAGCACTATAGCTATGTGGTGGGTCCAGGTACATATTCCTGTGTGATGCCCTCAGGGATTGGGTATAGATGTGATTCTTCTTTTTCTTACTGCAGCACCCACCCGGGATTGTCTTATATTTAACTAGACATTCAGACTCACCAGACTCCCATAGGATACCCTTGACATTAGTCTAATCAGAAGGTGTAGGATGAAACGCAGCTGGAGTCCCTGTAGACTCATTTACAAGGAAATGAAATCTACTTTGGACAGCTGCCTTGGCTTAAAAGCCTCATGCCAGGAGCCAGGATCTCTTGTGACATCTCCAGAGGCATCCCTTCCAGAGTCCCCACAGGGGTCAGAGCAGAGTCACCACATGCAGAGAAGCCCAAAGATGGGCAGCATAGCACATAGGATTTATGGCGCTTCCAGGTTAGATCCATCTATCTTTCAGAGGCAATCTTTTTGGTTATAATCAATGCTGCCTAATAACATAGTTGACATACACCATCTTTATGCATTTCCAAGGAAACAACTAGGAAGTGAGTAAAGACCTGACCCTCACCCAGAAGGGGATAGTTTTTATTTATTATTATTATTTTTTAAAAATAATATATTTTATTGATTTTTTTACAGAGAGGAAGGGAGAGGGATAGAGACCTAGAAACATCGATGAGAGAGAAACATCGACCAGCTACCTCTTGCACACCCCATACTGGGGATGTGCCCGCAACCAATGTACATGCCTTGACCTGAATCGAACCTGGGACCTTTCAGTGCGCAGGCCGATGCTCTATCCACTGAGCCAAACCAATTTCAGCTATTTTTATTATTTTAAAAAATATATTTTTTTATTGATTTTAAAGAGGCAGGGAGAGGGGGAGAGAGAGAGAAATATCATTGATGAGAGAGAATCATTGATTGGCTCACTTCCTTCATGGCCCTTACTGAGATGGAACCTGCAACCTGGACATGTGTCCTGACCAGGAATTGAACCATAAGCACTTGGTTCATAGGTCGCCCCTCAACCACTGAGCATTACTGGCTGGGGAGGAGATATTTTTTTCCCAAAATTAGGAACATTGTGAGTTTTATTTTTTGGGTAGAGTGTTTTTATTTCTTTAGGGTGATGCATTGTGAGGAGAAGGCAAGGTAGGAAGTGAGGGATTTATGATCAAGCAGCATTAATTTGTTTTGTTGGAATTTGAATGACTGTGGTTAACACAATTTTTTTGTGGTAGTGTAAAGGTAGTAGTTTCACAATTTAAAGGAAGAAAGGTAAATACTGTATCTTCCCTAATTATAACAGGTTTGTTGAACAATGATTACAAGCAAATAACTTTATTTATGCTAACTCATGGAATCTTCACAATGATAAAAATTAACCCTATTTTATCATGAGACATTAGAATTCAGCGAGACTACACCATTTTCTAATTCCTACAGAAAAACCATACACATTATTAATCAGATAATTTAAGGTATTACCTCTTGAGCTTGTCAATAAGTACACGTAGTTTACCAAAGCTGTACAATTTTGTCTTATTTTTTTAATTTAACATTATATCAAAAACATTCCCAATAATTTCACATAGCTTTCATTGTTATAATTTACAAATACCCATATACTGTTCTAATACATTGAAATAAAATGATGTACTAACAATACCTTGTTCTTATGCATATACTTAATTTTTGACATTTTATTTCCACAATTAACCTTGCCAAGACATCTTCTATGTAACTTTTTTTTGGTTCTCCAGTTGTTTTATTTTATTTTTATTGTAATTTATTCTGTGTAATGCAGAGAAAATGATTACCTCTCTTAATATCTGAGAAATAGTAGCACATTATATTCTAATGTTAGTATGATTTGATTTTTTACTCTATATGAAGATTATATTGCTTTTCAGAAATAGATATAGATCTAATTTGTACTTTTGCCTATTACCAATAATCTCAGCTCTATATTTAAAATAATTGTTTTCTATTTGTTTTTAAAAGTACAATTACAATAGAGTATGTGTTTGGGCCAATTTCTGACTTCTCTCTTCTAATCCTGAACAAATGCCCATTTGGACAGTAGTGACATGGAGTTTTAACTATTGTTTCTATATAACAAATTCCATTATCTACTAAGATACTCATTCTCTTTCCCCTTACATACTGTTATGTTAATATATTGCTTGATATTTTCATTTGTTTATTTTTCAAAATAAATTTCACTGTCATTTGGCTAAGTTCCACACATATGCAAAAAATGTTGATGATATTATAATTGGATTTCATTAACTATAAATTTACTAGACTAGTTAATGTTTGCAACTTTCATCTTTTAAAATTTTTTTCTTTCTTAATCTTCCTTTATTTTGTCTTTTTAAAAAAAGTTTTACATGTCTTTTCTTTTTTCTTTCTTTTTTTAATTTCTTCTTTTTTTTATTGTTGTTCTGAATGAAACATTTTCTCCCATTTAATTTCTTGTTATATCAAAGCACCAAGTATAATTTTGGGGTGTAATTATGTTGCATTCATGTGTTTTTTTAATTTAAAAAATTAGCATTTAAAAAGTTTTCAGGTATAACTATTTAAAAATAATTATTTTTTAGTTTTCTAATATTGAACTTGATAATATTAGCTTTTATTCTTACTGAATTTCCCAGAACTCCATGTAACACCATAGAATAATAACATACTTTACATACTTACTTTGTCCTTGGTTAGAGCATCATCCTGATACACTAAGGTTGCAGGTTTGATTCCTTGTCAGGGCACATATAAGAATCAACCAATAACTGCATAAATTTCAGTCTCTTAAATCAATAAAAAGTGAATGGTGTTTTTCCTTACATTTTATATAAGTGAAATTTTATCACTGAGTTGGTTTTGTTCTGGGAAAAGATGCTCTTCAACAAAAAGATGAATGATTCTATTCCATTTCCTATATATTTATTAAAGGGGAAAAATATCAAATGTATTTTTGTATTTATTGAAAAATTATGTGATCTCTTTCCTTTAGCCTATTTATATTGTATATTACAGTTATAAATTTCCTAATGTGAGCTATTCTGTCTTATACTCTGAATTAACATTCCTAATATAATGTTACATAGTCAAGGTATAAAAACAACATTTTAAGAGGTCATTTTTAAACAATTGAGGGTAACTTTACAGATGGGTGATAAGATGGTGAAAGATGTGGAAATGACATCGAATGAGAATTAGAATATTTAGCCTCAAGAAGAAAATACTTAAATTATCTCTTTTAGAGGCAAGAATGGTAGTTGAAATTTAAAAGCTTTATATCTGAAAATGTTATTTTTTGATTAAAAAAATGTCCAGAGGGAATAATTAAATAAGAAGTAACAGAAATAGACTTAAAGAGCATTTTACTGTTATTCAGAAAGCTTTGAAAAGTTCTGTTTTATAAGCAAGTGAGTCTTGGCATCAGCACAGGTGTTCCAGCAGTGACTGGGTGACCGCTGGATGACCTCTGATCTGGAGCGAAGCTGCTCTGCTGGTTGGTGGGTGGAGAGGTTGGCCTGGGTGGTCTTTGGGGTACTTTCCAACTGCAAAACTAAATATCTATGCTACGTTATCTCTATTCCATAAGTATTTTCTTGACTGAGGCAGTAGACAAAATTCTAAAATTGCCATCCTGATCCCTTGTCTTTGGTACTTTTATGCAGGAGGCTAGAAAAACTTAGCTGCCATAGACCTCTTTCTAGTAAAGCAGTTTACTGGTAGAGGTCCTCAAAACAATGGAGGAAGGGAAAGTCTCAGAAACTTAGATATCTGGACAGAGCAAATTAACTACACTAATAAAAGAGAAAGATGCAAATTAACCATACATTCATGATGCCCACCAGCCAATCAGGAGTGGGTATGCAAATTAAACTAACAAAAAATGGCAGATTAATTTGCATACACAGGCACTGAGTGGCTGGGGGCAAGACACAGGTGTTCTGCACTGCCCCAGATGCTCTGGGCCTCTGAGCAGCATGGGAAGGCAGAGAAAGGCGGCTCTGGCTTCAGCAAAGGCAGTGCCTGCAGCCAAAGGAAGGAAGGCCCATTCTTGCACAAATCTTTATGCATTGGGCCTCTAGTTTAAAATGAGAAAAAATGACTGAAGTAGTCTTAAAGAGACTACTAAAGTTGTTTTTTTCATTCTGAATCCAAGATAGAGAGTTGTGAGCACATCTGAACCCAAACTAGCACTGGAAGCAAGAGCACCTTAATTGTCCAGGTGAACTCATTCAGCTGAGCCACCACCAACATGAAGATTCCTGAAAAAGAAACAAATGTTTCCTGTTGAAAACCAGAGATTTTACGTTAGTTGTAGCTTCTTTATTTAAGCAAAACCTGACTCATACGAATGTTTAATTTTCTAGGTATTTAGCTAGAAACTTTAAATTTCAACCTTATAAAATATTATAATAAACTATTATAACAATATTATAATTATTAAAATAAAGTGATATAAATTTTAAAATTAATAAATGAAGTGACATTTTCTGAAAGATTAGAAAATTTAACCTAGTCCTGGCCAGTATTGCTCAGTGGTTAGAATGTTGGCACAAACACAGAGGGTCTCATGTTTGATTCCTTGTCAAGCACTTGCCTGGGATGCAGGTTCATCCATGCCCAAGTCAGGGTGCATGCAGGAGGCAACCAGTGATGGTCTCTCTCACATCGATGTTTCTCTCTCTCTCTCTCTCTCTCTCTCTCTCTCTCTCCTCCCTCCCACTATATAAAAAATCAATAGAAAAATATTCACAGTTGAAGATTAACAACAAAAAATTAACCTATGCCATGCAGGTAATCAATGGCTTAACTGACATGGGAATCTGAATCATGTCTGATTTCAAGAGCAATATTCTTCTTTTTCCAATATATTAAGGAAAGGGCATAATTACTTTTCCTTGTGGCCATTAAAAAGCTGTGATCGAATATGCTTCATGCTGTGAGGGCCAGAAGTTTTTCTATTTTTGAAAAAGAGATTTTATCTTTTTGAATCAAATAGCACTTTTTGAGTGTAGCTTATCCATAAGAAGGTGTGAGGAAATGCATAAATTTCAGCTCCTGATGAATTATGAAATAAAAATGTACATTGAAGTTACTTGGAAAATGCAATCCATGTTAGAGAATAATGTGTGGCAACTGTATGCAATCAGTGGAGATGAGATGAGAACATCATTCTGTTACACTTACATTAACTCTAATCACATTTTGTAGCTGATGCTCTTATGAGGGCTGCCAACTAACATTTTAGGCAAATGAAGAGCTAGGATATATAGCCTTCAGAAAGCAGGCACCTCTCCTGTCAAATAGGTAATTACAGAGGCTATGACTCCATTAGGAAAATGCTGGCAAATCAATGTAAGCCCTAAGAGCTCAGATCCTTTGTAATTGATTGAGAGATTCAGTGACTTCAATGCAATTGAGTTTCAAATGGAAGAAGCCAATATTTGGCCAGATGGCTGCCATGAATTCCGGAGGGAGTTTATGAATTTTAATGAGAGCAATGACTACACAATTTGAGTCACAAGTGCTAATACTAAATGAAATATGCAGATCAATATCGGAATTGCAACTTGGGCTAGCCACACATTCATTTGTTGTATCCTTATACTCATTTTTATTTCTGCAGGTATGCAATTGCTTATCATACAAGGTCTGGAGGGACTTCTTGATGTAAATCACAATTGATATTTGGAATTATAGCCTACTTCTTATTTCTGCTGAGATGACCCATTGCATAGTTTAGGATAATTTAGAGATTAAGCGTCCAGTTTGTGCAAACAAGAAACATTTAAGTTTAATTATTCACTCAACAGTTTCTATAAGGTTAATGTGAATAAAATACAGGATATGGAGATATATATATATGAATCAGACATTGTTATGAATTGTGTCCTAGGAGAACTTAAAAATTAATAAAGTTGGAGAGAGAAATAATTTTGAGAAATGATTATAATACAAGGTTGGAAGTGATAAGTATCCTAAGAGAGGCACATGTAATGAAGCTGTAATGCTGTTCAGAAAGTAGGTTCATCTATTGTACACAATTACATAAATAGCAATAAGGGTGGAGACTTTTACTTCTGGTAATATCACTCTAAGTAATTCTAACTAACATTTGGAATAAAAATAATGGTTTTAAAGAAACATGTCCTTGCCGAAACCGGTTTGGCTCAGTGGATAGAGCATCAGCCTGGAGACTGAAGGGTCCTAGGTTTGATTCTGGTCAAGGGCATGTACCTTGGTTGCGGGCACATCCTCAGTAGGGGGTGTGCAAGAGGCAGCTGATCGATGATTTTCTCTCATCGATGTTTCTAACTCTTCATCCCTCTCTCTTCCTCTCTGAAAAAAATCTATAAAATATATCTAAAAAAGAAAAAGAAACATGTCCTTAAAGCTGTAGAAGAGCCAACAATACACTGAAAGATTGTGGAGCCAAGAGCTGGGTGATGACTTTTTTAAAATTTTATTTTATTTTATTGATTTTTCACAGAGAGGAAGAGAGAGGGATAGAGAGTTAAAAACATCGATGAGAGAGAAACATCGATCAGCTGCCTCTTGCACACTCCCTACTGGGGACGTGCCCACAACCAAGGTACATGCCCTTGACTGGAATCGAACCCTGGACCTTTCAGTCCTCAGGCTGATGCTCTATCCACTGAGCCAAACCAGTTTCAGCATGGGTGAAGACATATTGAGAGCGATGAGAGCAGCCTTCAGGATGCTTGTATTTGCAGATTTTTGAAGAGATGGTCAAAATGCTGAGAAGTGCTTTTGACAGCCTTGCAGGGATAATGGGGTAAAGTTAGAGTCCAGGGTCATTCAGAAGTAGGGGACAGAGTAACAAATCTGTATGACCACCCATTCTAGGAGTAAGAGTGACTGGAGTGCCAGTTAGTCCAGCCTTACTAAGGGGTAAACCCAGAAAAACATAACCCCCAAAAGTAGATTAAGGTAATACCTGATACCTCCAGGTGGCTGGCTCAAGCAACAGAAAATCATTTCTGGAGAAAGACAGTATCATTGGAGGCTTAAACATGTTTATCAAAATACCATGCCCATCACATGATAAAAACTGACCTGGCACACTGAGAAAAAGCAGATATGAATGAGACCATGCAGAATTTTATGCACTGAAATAAAAGGCAAGCCTGAAAACTTGTAACAGTTGAAAATGTTATATGAAAATTTATATGTTATGAAAATTTTATTCAAATAATGGAGAAATTCCAGAAAGATGCAAAGAAAATTTTCTAAGAGTTAAAATTCTGAGTAGTGCTACTTCCTTTAACTAATGTATTCAGCTGTGCATTTATATGTAATATACATTTTTCTATAATTAATATATTTCACAAAAATATATATGTGTGTGTGGGTGCTAATAACATGTTTTTATCAGACTCCAAAGAATATGTTAAATCTCTGAAACTATGATTTTATTCAAACTCTCACGGCAATCTTTAGAGGGTGATGATACTATTATTTTACCATGCAGATGGGTAAGCAAAACAACTAAGATGAGTTTAAGGCCACACAGCTGGGACATAGCAGAGTCAGATTACCTGCAGCTCATAACTTGAGGCCATCGAAGGCTGATGCTTCAGTGAAGAGAGTGTGTTTCTGAAACATGGCTAGGCTCAAAGTGACACTGACAATGGCTAAATCTTCTCCCTCTACTGATACCAGAAGTTCTTGAAGAGATGAGTGAGGATCTTACTCTGCTGGCATTATTCTCAGCCAAGAGATTTCTATGACAAGCCAACTGGTGCCTCTAAACGAACTTAACAGTTTCTTAGTTTTATCCACAAAATCACCTCTTTGCAGCTTGTCTATGGCTCTGGTGGGAGGGTGTGGGCCACTGGGTCCCAAAGAATGAAAACTTCCACTTCCCTTTTCTTCTTTGACTACAAGGAGGAACCAGCCCTCTGGTCATGTTACAGTGTGGCTCCATGGCTAGTTTATTTCCGAGCTTAGTGGCTTTTTCCTACCCGTAGGTCCTCTCTGGGACTGGTCCTTTTCCCTCAGAGAGCGTCCCCTAGTCTTTATGCAAATTGCTCTTTCCCCCACTCCCCATCAGAGCTGACTTCTCCAGGCAGATGCTTGGAGAAACAGATTTGGCCAACCTACAGGAAAAAATATACTGTTTTATACTTTTCTCCATGGTGATGGGGGGAAATGTCTTAGAATTTTGTAACTTATCACTAATGCCATCTAAGTGATTCTTCAAAAAATTAAAACAAAGACGTCTTCTGAGGTCATTTGGTGGTTCTAATGTGGCTGGCATCTTTAGTTCTCCCCTCTCTGGTTTAAGAAAGAAAAAGTTACCCTCACAGGGCACTCTGCCACACGTCATAAACAATGAAGCTCTGCTCTAGCCCAAATAACTCCCACCAGCACCGGTGTCTGTCTCCCAACAACTTGGTATTCAGTAGAACATAGTGAAGCCACAGCGTCCAGGTCATCAGTGGCCTACTGGGCTAGCCACACGCATCTGGTTCTCTTCACCGGCATACATCACATTACACAAATGACATTAAAAATAAAATAGAGCAGCCCGCCCGAGGTGGCTCAGTGGTTGAGTGCTGACCTATGAACCAGGAGGTCACAGTTGGATTTCTGGTCAGGGCACATGCCCAGGTTGCGAGCTCATTCCCCAGTGTGGGGCATGCAAGAGGCATCCAATCAATGATTCTCGCTCATCATTGATGTTTCTATCTTTCTCCCCTCTCCCTTCTTCTCTGAAATCAATAAAAATGTATATTGAAAAAAAATGAAATGGAGCAGATTCAGGGACATAGGGGCAAGAATCCACATTAGGAGCAATGATTCAAGGAGCTGGGCACCTTCAGAGTGGGGAGGTGTGGCCAAAAGGAGCAGGGCATAAAACGGGGCTGTCTCTGGAGCTGTGAGCTCTGTTAGTAAAGGTGCTTAAACACTGGGCAGTCAGCTTCCTGTTAAGATTAGGTACAGGGTTCTTGCTTTATGGGTGTGGACCCCTTCAAAGTCATCAGCTACTACTTCCTCTAGAAACGTGTTCTGAGTGTTCATCCATCAACGTGCAAGTTTCAGACTCCGGTTCACTTGTAAGTGGGCATTGCTTATATAAAATGGATGTTTCCCATTATTAGGGAAAAAGGGGGAAGCCTTTCTTTTTGGATGACCATATCCATCATTGACTCAGGAAAGAACTGGTACTTGTTTCCAGGCAGCAGAAAACCTGAGGCCCAGGCAAGAAGAGTGTGGAGTCTGAATTTATTTCTTTATTCCCCGTCCACCTTAGATAAGTATCTTTATTTCTGATTAATTCTCTATTGAAACTGTAGAGCGGTCATGATACGCCTTGTGGGTCAGGAAGCATCCCCTCTGCAGTTGAGCCAATCAATGACCCAGCACAGGCCTCCTTTCAGCCAGATCTAATGGGAGAAGATTTGTGCTGTTGAGTGTTGAGTGCGAAAGAAAGACAAAACACTTACAGGCATTGTTTTCTGAATACCGGTGTGAGTACACAAGGCTTTCGCTTACCAAAGTAAGTCCTTTAATGCTAGGAGAGTGGGAAGAGCTCCAAGCTCTCTGATTTCCGCTTCTCTGACCTTTTGGTGTTACAGAGACTTAGCCTTTCTAATCAGTTTTATCTCAATAATCTCTGACTTCCGAGACAGCAGTAACGGAACTAACTGGGCAGGAAAAAAATTCCCCCGAGAACCATTTCAATTTGTAAACCTTGGGTAAGCAGTTTAGCGAGAGGATCTTCAACCCTGGAGGAATCATAGCAGGGTTTAATAAACCTGAGCACAATGGAGACGCTTAGATCCACAAGGTTTTGTTTGAAGGCCAAAGGGAAGACAGTGGAGAAGGTAGACCTCTGGTTTCAGCTGTAGAACATAAGTCATGGACGGTTTTATGTTTTAAACTCCATCACAGCTTAAAAGAGTGATCATTCAGGGTAGGTTTTTGTTTTTTTCTTTCTGTGCTCCAAGACCTGAGCTCCCAAGAATCTTAATCATATGCCTCTGAGTAGGTGGATTAGCCAAGGAAAGAGTATTTCTCTTTTCTAGGACAGAAAAAAAGAAGAAAAAAGTTAGATATTAAATGTGAGTTCCTTTGACTACATTGCCCAATTCCTTTACTTCTCCTGATGAAAGATCCATATTTTACATTGGTAATATGCAAGACACAAAGGCATCAGATCAAAGTTTCTGGTGGCTTAAAATATTTCTTGAGTCTGATCACTAGGCATTTTTTCTCCTTTGAAATTTCCGCCACTTACAGTCTTAGCTCTGAGTATTACAAGCTCTGGAATGACTGCTTTAATACTCAGGTTTTGGATATGTCCTTTGCTACTTGTATATGCATTAAGCAATACAGGCAATTCAGAATCTTGGCAGAGGTTCCCTTTTAAAATTATTTCCCAGGAGGAAGGTATAAATGAGAACAGAGAGAAGGATGGGAGTGCGAGAAAGAGAGAGCACAGGGTGATGGATCAATCCAAGGGAAAAGATTGAAGTTTTAAAAGGTAAATGGTTATCTAGTTGCATTTTGGAGATTAATTCCACGTTGTTCAACTGGTTGACCACAGCCATTTTACCCTAGCATGTGGCTGTAGCATTGTCTTAACTTCCAGCAACTCTGTCAGCTGGGATGGTACATTTTATAAACAATTTACGGTGGAAGCCATTTCCTTTGGGATGGCTTTCTCAGGCTCCAGGAGTGATTAGATTCAGGTGTATTTTTGTAAGGCTCATTTGTATAGATGAGGTACATTGAAGCAGCCGGAATATACAGAGAGCAATATGAAAAACGATCCTGTTTTTTATATTAGTGAATTTATAACTGCCCTCAAGAAGAGAAGTCAACCCCCTTTTAATCACTTTAATGCTTTTTTCTAATGTCTCCTTTTTTATATTTTGGAATAATTTCTGGTATACACGTAGTAGTTTAGAGCATTATTGAATTCTTATGACATGCCAGCTAATATGCTAAGCACTTTTACTTGAGTTACATCAACTAATCCTCCTAAGAGGATCATTATTTAATCACATGTGGTAGGTTCTGTCATTGTTTTGATTTTCTAGATGGAGTCTCTGGGGCTGAGTTGCCTATGGTCATGGGGAAAGTGCTCATACAGCTGGTTCATTGAGGATCAAGGAGTGGCTGCCAGGCAGTCTAGATTCCAAACTTGTGCACGAATCACTCTGCTCTGCTGCCTCTTGATCAATGGTTGCTTTGATAACGAATAAAGGGAAGGTTAAGGTGTATATAATGTGTCTTTTCATCTGTGCACAGTATTTACGTGCGTCAATAATATAACCAGTGTCTTTCATATTATTTCCTGTCAGAGCTTACAACTTCTTTTGGAGCATGCTTTTTCTTCCTTACTAGCAGGCTCTGTGCACTTTGTCATGAGACTGGACACATCACTGTTATCTAGATCTCCGTCAGGCAAGTGTATTTTATAAGTTTCATCGGGGCCTCTCTTTCGAGGAGTTGCTTTATCTTCCTTTTCTCCCAGGGCTACATCAGTCCTATCTCTGGAAGAGACTAGAAGGAAAACAAATAAAAACAACTTTTAATTTTGAGATCATATGCATATGAACTAGGATTAGATTGTGCTTTGGCACATGTTTTGCTTTAGTGTGTGCATACATGTGTGTGTATAAAGGGATATGTGTTTCGTATTTGTGTGTGCATACATGTGTGCATGGGCAATGTGTGTTTGTTTTTGTGTTAGTATGTGCGCGCATGAGTGAGTGGGGGCATATATGCCTTTATGTGTTAGTGTGTGCATATGTGTATAAATGGGCACATAGATTTTTTTTGCAGAGCAAATATTTTTAGTATTTTCTTGATTCCAGGCACTTCTAAGTAGTATATAGCGTGCTGTATGCCTTTCTCCGAGAAGCTCATCAATAAATATCTGACCTCTTCATTATTTGGAATTCTGTTGAACAATATAAACTCAAAAATAATCATTTCAGCCTTGTATCTCAATTCCTCCTTACAGATTTAGCTTGTCTCCCTCATATGACCCCAGCTTTCCCATCTCCCATCTCCTAAATCTTGATGGGTTTTTTGTTTGTTTGAATTTCTTTGTTTCTTTTTATTTAATGACTCTCCCTTTCCTATGCTTTTACATTGTTCTTCCAGCCTCTTCTTCCTTTTTTTCCCCTTGGGAATTCCTATTTATCCTTGAAGCCTCTGCTTAGATAGTCTTTTTACTGAGCCTTCTATAATCTAGCTCCCACTAGCTTGGCCCAAAATAGCTCTCTGGGCCCCACAGTATCCTGGGCACAGAGAATACCTGTAGGAGCTATTCTTATGCCACTTGAGTGATCTTTCTACATGTTTGATTCCCCCTCTAGACACTTAGCTTCTTGATCACATCACTTTTTCAGTCTCCACAGTCCTAGGGCGCAGGGGAGTGTCACATGGTAGGAGTTAGTGAATAAGTGTTGAATTAGTAAATGTTTAGACTCACAGCTCTCATGCCCCCTCAGCCTCTTCTCTTCAGAAGTCCTTCCTTACATAAACTCCTGTGACATGTTCAAACTGTACCATTGAATTGGGAGTTAAGCATATGTTGCTCTGGGACTCTCCCATATGTTACCAATATTTAAATCCTACAGTGTTTTAAAATATTTTCTCTGTGTTCTCAACTGAACTTTGAACTAGTTGGGGTTAGAGGAAGATTTTTATAATTTGGGGTGTCCTCAAAGTACACTCAGTACTACTTTGTATATAGTACCTTCTTGACAACATGGGTGATGAATCATTACAAAAAGCACTTCAAAGACCCGTGAGTAAGAGCTCCCTCCGAAGCCCACAGATTTCACTGCCATTGCCTTTTCACTCTTCATTTCCTCAAACACTGGGCACAGGTGTGAAACAGACACTTCAGAGAAGCCCTTTGATTTCTCAGCGGAATCGCAGGAAACTCACAGAGGGAGAGGATGGAAGCTGCCTTGTTCTTGTAGAAAGATAAAACACAGAGACTGTGGAAATCTTCATTTCTGAGCGTCAGTCTTCGTCTCTGTGAATGTGCTGTGATGGGTAATCTATGTTCATGATAGGGTTGTGGTGAAGGGTAAATGAGATCATGTATGCAAAGCATGGAACAGTGCTTAGGACAAGGTGAGTCATCACTAAAGGTTAGCCACTGTTATTATGAGCATTCACCAGGGGAACAATTATTTGGAGGTGTTCCAATAGAAAATAGCACCTGGGGCTTATTCTGTTGGTTTATTTTTTTTTTTATAAACAACAAGTAACGTGGAGTGCTTCCTGTATTCAGGTACTGTTCTAAGTGCTTTACATCTTACATGTGTCAACTCATTTAAACCTGTCCACGAACTGATTAAGGACATTCCTTTATTATCTCCATTTCAGAAATTACCTATGAAAGCACAGGTATTGCCTAGTCACACAGCTAATAAGCGGCACAGCTGGAATTTGAACTCAGGCTCTTTGGTTACAGCATCCATGTCCTTAACCATAATAAAATAAAGGGTCCTCTTATAGAAACATCTATTCAACCTCTAATCTGTGATGAGTAATCACAGCCCTGCCTTGATAGCTTCCACAGCCTACGGTGGGAGAGAGATGAGCTAGTACGCAATTACCGATGGATGAATATACTAGGGGCAATAATTAGAGTGATATGATATTCCAGTTTGCCTGAGATAGCTCTAATTGACACATGTCACCCAGCATCATTATCAATACTGTTTTCCTTTGCATTCAATAGTGGGTTGGAATGAGGTACCATCTCATACCTGTCAGAATGATAATAATCAACAAATCAACAAAGGATAAATGCTGGTGAGGACGCGGAGAAAGAGGAACCCTATTGCACTGCTGCTGGGAATGCAGACTGGTGCAGTCACTGTGAAGAACAGTATGGAGTTTCCTCAAAAAATTAAAAATGAAACTTCCATTTGACCCAGTAATTCCAATTCTAGGAATAGATTCAAAACAACAAAACACAGAAACACCAAACAGAAAGGATATATACACCCCTATGTTGATAGCAGCACAATTTACAATAGCTAAGATTTGGAAACAGCCTAAGTGCCCATCAGCAGATGAGTGGATTAAAAAACTGTGGTACATCTACACAATGGAATACTACACTGCAGTAAAAAAAAAAAAGGAATTCTTACCATTTGCAACAGCATAAGTGGAACTGGAGAGCATTATGCTAAGTGAAATAAGCCAGTCAGAGAAAGGTAAATATCACATTATCTCTCATTTTTGGAATACAATGAACAACATAAACTGATGAACAAAAACGGAACCGGAGTCATAGAAGCATCGAACAGACTGTCCAACCTATGAGGGATGGCAGAGGGTGAGAGGGTAAGAGATCAACCAAAGGACTTGTATGCATGCATATGAGCATAGCCAATGGACACAGACAGTAGGGAGGTGGAGGAGGGAAGGCATGTGCTGAGGGGTGGGGGCAGTCTGGGACAGGTCAATGGGGGGAAAAGGAGACTTATGTAATACTTTAAACAAGCAAGAGTTTAAAAAAGAGAATGTAACCCTGAAAAAAATATATATGTAAACACATTTAAAAGGCTAAAAAAATTAGTACGTAGGTTGAATGATAACTTATATGGCCTCTATTAGCACTATTATGGGGATGCATAAGAGAGCCTGGGGGTCTGAAAATGGGTAGACCTAACTGTCTGGGACAGGGCTTCATCAGACTGAGTCTTATGGAGAATAAGTTTGCCAGGTAGGAGAAAAACATTTGAAGCAAGAGGAAAAGGCCTATGAGTGTGAGAGCTCTGGCTGTGTTCAGGAAGGAGCCATAGATGGGGGCAGTTCTAGTGGACTGCTGATTCTCAGACCTGACTGGGGAACATTCAAAACTCCCCATGCTCAGGCTATAGAAATGAAATCCGAATGTCTGGAGCTGAACTTTAAAACTCTTCCGGTGAATACAATGTGGTTTGAGAACCTTGCTGGTGAGAAGCCCTTGAGAAGTCAGAGAGAGGTGATAGGTGGGTGGGTGGGAGAGGGGAGCCAGGCAAAGATGGCTCCTGGAGGGAGGTGGTCATAACCAAAAGTGCTCCTGCTGTTCCTGAATGCCTCATCTCCAGGAAGAGCCTCATCTGGCTGGGGCAAGTGTGGTGAGGCCGTTTCACCCAACTCTTTTCCGTCACAGCAGCAACGTGAGCCGATGAGCTGCGGGTAGCAGCTTTCACCCTTCATGTACCACCTTCCAAAAGGTAGGAGTATACCAATAGCGCAGCTTTCAAAAATTCTCCCCACGGCCCAGAAAACCTTTCAGAAGTGCTAAGAATGCCAAGAAATTTAGACATGGGAGGCAGACCTTGCTTTTATATAATAATGGTGGCCACAAAAACACCTTAGAACAATTCTTTATATGAAAAAAAAAATCTCTATAAGTATATTACATATTAAAACATTCTCCATATGTATCTGTGAAGAAAATGCAAGGTTAATTATCTTTTCCTGTCTGTTGGCTATTTACTAGTCTAGCTAATTGTTTAGAAGGGGGACCTGGCTAATGCTAATGACTGATTTAATGCATACAGTGAAATTAGAAGTGATATTGATATTGCCCATACTTTCCATTGCAAAAGGGCCACCTGCTCTGGAGTCACTGTGAGTAGTGTCCAGTGAATATGCTATCTGCCATTCAGAGTGGCCACTGGGCTGATGAGGAGATAAGTCAACTCAACTGAATAAGTAGGTTTTGCAGGCCAGGGAAAAGGACCTCTGCCTTGGGGTCTCTGTGTGTTAGGTGGTTCTTTGTCCTCAGGGCCACCCAGAGTCTTTGTGGTCCCCTGGAGCCTACCTCCCCCACTGCTGGGCAACTCTTTGGGTATTTGTGACAATCCCCAACCTGAGCAGTCCTGAGCCTGCTCCCAGGGCTCACACAAGCTTTTCTCCTGGGCAGGATGCCATGCTGTTGGTGGGCACACCAGGAGCCTTGATGGGTATAAGCATAGTGAGGGTGGAAAGTGAACTTGGAGCTTGGATGGGGGGATTGGAGTGTCCACATGCATTCCCAGTGCATTCACAGTGTAGGACAGAACTCTGGGTAATGGGAGGGCTGACTGCCATGTCCAGGCACAGGACTCCAAAGGTTCTGGGGATTATACATTGGCATTTAACCTTCTGGGTCATTGTTAAATACTTGTGCCTCAGCAAGGTGATAGAAGCTGCTTCATTTACATTTTGTGAACTATTTTATATGTTCTAAATATTTAGGGGTATGGTTTTCCATTTGGACTCTGGCCCTGGGCCCTTAAAAAGTTGAGGACAAATGGGTAGCTGGGTCATATAAATGCGACAGAGAAACTTGGGTCACCTGAGGGGGGGTGACAGCCCTCATACCTGCTTCTTCCTAATTAGCTGAACCTCACTTGTCCTGTATTATAAATAGCACCAAGTGAAACAACTCACCCGACTATTGTCCCAGCACTGAGTACAGGTGAGAAAAGGACACGTCATAACATTTGTGACTAGATCAGGTCCTTACAGAACCAGTGAGAGAAGACCATGCATACACACTAGCATCTGCTGGTGAATCAGCTAAAGGGTGAAATCGATGGCAACTGAGTGCATCCCGAGTCTCAGACACTCTATTAACCTCTTGGCTTTTATCTTTTATTCTTTACAAAGCAGGTATTAAAGAAGTAGAAACCTTTTTTGGGAGACAAACAATTCACCTCGTACTCCATAACAAATAATGGGGTTTATTTGTTGATCCCCAATCAAGACCCAGCTTCTTGAGGTCACACTTCTTTTTTCTAACCCTGACTCCCTCCCTTCAGAGTGGGAGATAGCTTTTAAGGCAAAGTTATGCTAAAATGCTGATTTTGTTTTTTTAGAAATGACTTTTTCTTTCTCTCTTTTCATCCCCCACTCAGCTGTTTCTTTTCCTTCTTCTCCCTGCCCTGACTTTTGAGTGAATCACCCTAATTATTAACTTTGTAAATGAAGCTCTAAATAACCTATTTAAGTTTATTCCTATTAGATGGGACAACAGATTAGCAATCCAGTGCCACCTGGGGTGGGAACACGTTAGATTTCCATGCTAATGCCTCATGCATGTTTTATGCCTTAGATTAGTAGCTAATGTGGTCATTGATCATCTCCTGTCATATGAGTTACAAACCTGCTGCTTTGAGCTAATTCTTTTCAAAACTCGTTTCCAAATCAGTATTCAAAGTCCACACAAAGGTTTCTGGTTTGGAAATGAGGTCATATTCGCTTTTGGTAAGGGTCAAAAACATTTTTCTAACTAGTTGTGCTTTTTGTAGATAATAAACAGGACATAATACATCATTTGAGCAGGTTAGGTTTAAGAAATCGACAAAGGACAAATATTTACTAACACGTAGGCCTGGAAATCCTTTTTGTATCCTATATAGTTTACTTCTATGCTATTTACCAGTTAAAAAAAGTGTCGAAAGTTACCATTTGAAAGTCCATTACATTTCAATGGGAATTACCTAAGCATTTATCCCATTAGGGAGGAAACTGAGAGCATTTTTACTTCCCGTTATATAGCTCTGCAATTAGTGAGGTCTAGTTTAAATTCTGGTCTGCTCCCTTTGCAACTGAGGGGCCTTAAACAAAGTCCTTATCATCTCTGAGTCTCAGTTTCTCTATGGGAAGCATTAGGCTCGTAATAGTACTTGGGCTGGTTATGAGGATTGAAGGAGGCAATGAATGGAACACATTTAGTCACTTAGTAAATACTCATACAGACATGGGTGATTATTTCATTCCTCTTCTATGTAGAAAGTCAACTTGGCTAAAATGTGGTGAATGAAAATTTCACTGGTGAAGTCATGTAATAATAACTCACCTCTTTTTATTAGGCTGGTGTAGAAATGCAGTCCCACCCACTGGAAAACTGGTGGTGGGTTTCCAAAGAGTTATGTTTATGCTTCAAGGACCTTTTCAATCTCTCCACAATATGAGAAAACACAAGCCCTAGAGGGACTATCTCAGCCCTGAGCAGGGACACCACAATCCCAGCCGAGAAGGAGGGCAAGTTCAAGCTGCGACTCACACAGTCGGCCATGGAGAGGTGTGGTTCATCACTCAGCTACCATCGTTACCGGAAGAAACTGAAAGTTGGCTGATGCCAATTTCTTCTCGCTCTTCTATGCTGATGCCAAGTCCCTTCCTTGTCTATCTTTTCCCCGTTCTTTATACACACATCTCTGTAAACCTTGAAATCAATTCATTCCTAAGGAAAATGGACAGATGTAGCAATTTGTTTGGATTTCTTGGGAATCTGTCCAGGAGCACCAGGGGGAGGCGCGGCTGCACCGGTGCTGGCAGCGTGCAGGCCTGGCGTGCTGGGCTCTGGGCTGGGCTTGCACGGCTCCCTTGCAGCTGCATCACAAGCGCCTGGGAGCATGAGGCAGCCATGTGAGGCTCTGAATGGCTCTCTGGCTGCCAATAGCCTCATGTGTTTGAGGCTGAAGAGCAGAAGTTTTGGTGATCAGGGAATTTAGATTCAACAGTAAACTTCCCAAAGTACAGTGGAGCCAGCCACAACTAGTGGCAGGGGTGCGTGGTCTGGGTGAGATGATAAGTCTCAGTGTTTACTGGGCAAAATCTACTATATATCTTCATTTTTTGTTAATTTGTGTTATGGTGAGAGGCACTGGGATGAAGCTGTGTGAACAAACCTACAAACCATTGCAGAATTCACTTAATTAGGTTTGCTCTTTCCTGTGGTGGACCTTTGCGGTGCCCTTTAAATTATAGAATGTTTCAGAGACAATTAGAGGATAGTTTCCTTACAGGAAACCTGAGGTTTTCTTGATCCATTTTATTTTCTAACTACAAAGAGGGACGGTAAACATACAGATATGTGCATGTTTGTGAGTCAGGCTCTTCTCTCTTAGATAGAGACTGGATATACTGTATATTTTCTCAGTCATTGGGAACAACTTTGCTTAAACATGTCCTCTCCGTTGAATGTGTAATTAAGATCTTCACAAACACCTTTCCCATTTAGAAACGCTATTCGAGCTCTTAGCACAATTCTGAGAACATGGCCCATGCTTAGCACATTGACAAATGAGCAAGGTTGGACTTCATAGAGAAAAATGCAAGGCGTTGAGCTCGAGAAAGGAGAAATATTCAGAGACTCGAGATGATAATGGGCTTAGCAGGTCATAGAGTTGAAGGAAATGCTCTAGAAGTGTTCGACTGCAAAAATAAATCAGAATAAAACTATGGTTGCAATTGTTATTGGGGGGACATATGGAGGCTGGAAATTGCCTCCCGTCTGGAGGACTGTCACAGAGCGCGGGCCCTGGAGACAGACTGCTGGGTATGGATCCTGAGATTGCTCCTTCGATCTATGGGATCCTGGGCGAGTAATGTAGTTTCCTCTTTTGTAAAATGGGCTTCATCACAATAATATCTGCCTCAGGGGGTTGGTGAGGAGTGGAAGCAGGAGCTTACATGAAGGTCCTGGGCCATTATAAGCACTTAATAATGGGGGTCATTATCATTATTACCACGATCTGGAAGCATGATACATTTTTCACTGAGGACATCTTGAGACTCATGTTTCTCTTGGGTTAATGACGTTTGAAATGTGAGTTTTACAGATGCCAGAGGCAGACGGTCAGCTGGCTGACAGTCTCTGTAGCAGCCTAAGAGAACACTGCATCTCCCACGGACTCCAGGTCCTGCGCTGGCCCACTCCCTCGTTTCCCTTACTGCGCTGATCCTTGTCCAGGTGCCTTTTTGGGGCCCAGACACTGCTTTCCTGCCATAGCCAGAACTCTGACATTGGTCCCACTTCCTCTTTTTCTACCAAAGTTTGAAAATAGTAAAGCTAGCATGCCTATCGCAATTGAGGATAATGCTGCCCTGAGAGGGAGAGCTAAGGTCCTGGGGAATAAGGAAGGACTCGGAGGTCACAACTACACTAGAAGATGAAATTTACTAAAGATCAATCCATCGCCTACTGCTTACCTTAAAATAAAAAAGGAAATCAGTAAGCGTGAGCTTGGGAAGAAGGACTCAATCTAGAGAATTATTTTTTTAAATTTATTTTAAGGTCAGAATGAGATAGTAGTGTGGCCTGATGCCGGCTACACTCTGCACCCACGTTGGCCATTGCCATCCAAGCAGGAGTTAGCTTGAGCCCCTCAGATCCTCAGATCTAACATGACGGTCTCCAGCCTAGGAGGAGGCAGCAGCTGGCCAGGCTCACTCACTAGGAAGGCAGCTTCCTGCTAACCACTGGCCTTAAAGAGCATGCAATATGCACTAACATGTGTACATTCATGAGCTGCCACGCTAGTCACACTTTTTAAAGATAAAATGCATGTGCATATCTTCATATTGGTTTGCATGTCACGGATCTTGCTTGCCTTTTAAAAAGTCAAAGGAAGTAGCGTTCAATCTAAAATGCTAAGGTTCTCTGGTCAACCACCCAGGACCAGGGCAGGGAGAGACCCAGGAGGATCTCTGATGGTCAGCTCACGTCGGAAATACGTGCTTCAGTTTTGATGCCACGAATCAAAACGCTTGTTGACAAACAACTGTAGTAAGGGGAGAGCAATCAGAATGTAATGAGGCTAGGGGCTGTCATAAGAAGAAGAAGAAGAAAAAAAAAAACACCGGGAGAAACTGAGAAGTATTTAGTGTGAGGGGGAGAAAAAAGGTTTGGAGGAAATGTGACCACATTTTTCATGTACTTGAATGTATGTCATGAATAGAGGTATTTTATTTATTCTGTGCTCCTCCAAAGAATTGAGCCAGAACCATGAGTTTTAAGCATCCTTACACAGATTCAATGTAAGAGAGGTCTTAAATTGGAGTTGTTCAAAAATACTTACAAGTGGCCAAGAGAGAAAATGATCACCTCTTCTTCAGAATGGCTTGAGCAGAGACTGCCGAACCACAGATGCTGAAAAGCTGCCACCAGAGTATCCCAATGCTCTTCTGGGCTTGTCTCTGCTGCTTACTGGCTGGCTGTAAGGTCATGAAGAAGGAGCTCTTTGGCTCTGTGTCGCAGCACCTAACTCATAAATCCTCATGTGGGTAAAAAGCATTGCATGGTAACAACTCAGAGAGTATTAGCATTTCTTATCATTATCATCTAGGAGCATTGCAGAGAGATTTTGGTAAAGAGTAAAAAGGTTTGCTGGAGCTCTTCCGGCAGCAGTAAAACTCTTAATTTTATGGGTGGCCCATTGAGCCTTTAAAACACCGTATATTCTTAAACAGGGTCAATATGACATATTTCACTTCGCCCCTATAAATACAGACCAAGCACAAATGGAGACATCCAGACAGAAGGAAAGATGTGGGCATGTATTTTATAAGGCTGATGCATTGATAGCTGTTCTGAAAGTACTGGCTTACATTTAATGCTGGCAATCTCAGTTGCCCATTCCTTCTATGAGTTATAGGCCACATAAACAGCATAAGGTGTTTTATGTTAATTGTTGAGAGTGGTGTTTTAAATTTCATGTGAGTAAACCAGGCATATTGTTAACAATATAATTTGGGCTAAATTGAGCTCCCGCTAAATTGTGAGTGGTTTATTATTATTCGCAGGAATGCATTTACCCTGCTAATGCAATATTGCAGCTTTTAAAAATTATGTTAATAGTTTAACAGCCAAAGTTAAGTGATACTAATAAAACGGTATGTGTAAAAGACCTCATGTGTACTATTCTATAATTTTTCTCAACATTTTATTATTAAAGTAGAAAAATGAAGTGTGACAAAAAGAATACACAACAGAAGCAATATAAATGATGAAACAATTGGAATGTGTGCTCTCGGCTAAAGCAGAGCGAGATGTAGCACAGAGCCTGGTGCTTTGCTCTACAACAGCGGGGTGAACAGTGGTGGGTGAAGGAGCAATTCTATTGCCGGCTTCCTTCCCTTCAGTTAGAGCTTCTGTTCAAACTGTGTCTGTGCAGGTAAAAATAAAGCAAAGCACTGATCGTTTAGTAAGTTAAGTGAAAAGGAAAAAAGAATATGAAAAACCTTGCTTCTCCCAATTTTTAATTTCTTAAGTGAAAATGCTATAAATATAACATATATTCCTTTTATAAGGACTTCAATGAAAGAAAGATAAATAGAGCGATATGTGGCACTCCTCTTCTCTTTTAAACATGGTAAACTCAGCAATAGTGGATTTCTTAGGCAGTAATAGGTTTTGATTATATTATGTTAGGTTATAAAAATAGAAATGTCTTTACTAATTAAAATTCTAGACAGTTATTTTCTTATGGGCTCTTTGTCCCTTTCTACCGCACCCCCCTCAGAAGGTCACACTATTATTGATATAAGTACTGTCAAAGCTGATAGACTTTGTGGTCATAAAAGTAAACATTGATTTGTGTGTGTACTTTGGGGGAAAAAAAGGGAGGTAAGTAGAAATTGTTATCAAAATAATCACAGTGATATACATACAGATGTGAACATAGACATGAGAATGTCATCACTGATACTGAATATAAAAAATTAACCAGCTTCTGGTATGGGTTTCTACCAAATAAACCAGCAGTATGATGTAATGGTGTGCTTATGGTTATTGCTGTGTTTTTCTCTGCAATCATGTCTCTTCACACCTCTGGGCTGCTATAAAACGTGTTTTGGTCAGTGTGGTGCACTTTAATATCATATAAACCCTTTAATATCTATGTACAATATTTTCTTAGTGAGAATTTGACACAACTCTCTTTCTTGTACCTTCAGACTACTGACCTGAGAAATTAGGATTCACTTAAAATCGTGGCACCGACCAGAAAGTTTTTAGCCTTCCTTGGTCACTTATTAGGGCTTTTCTGGGTTATCTGTGTGGCCTGGGCATTGTTTCTTCGGACCAAAAAATTTGCTATCATGATCCACAGAGTTTGCATGTCTAATTGAAAATTTCTATTTAAAACCTGAAAACAATTTTTACTATGGAGAAATAAAAAAATAGATTTCAAGAATTTTCTGATGTGAGATATATGTAGACATGGACTCAGGAAGCAGTTATTTAATTTATGATAATAAGACAAATAAAACCTTGAAAATCAGCAGATTCCTAAATAACTTTTTATTTAATTCAAAAATTTTGTACGATACACTTAATACCATGAGTGAGACTTATACATAACATTAATTGTAGTCCTTTTTTTTATTCTCTAATACTTTTATTAAAGTTTTTAAAGACAGAGTATTGAATAATGATAGCATTAACTTAAGATAATTTAAGCAACTATCAATTTTATAATACAGAAAGTTCTTATCTATTACATGCATTATATATCTATATTTAAAAATGATTTAAATTTTAGACATTCATACACATTTCAAAACATCTCAATTGAGAAAAAGACCCAGATATAAAAAGGTATTTGAAAAAGAATTGCTTCATACTCTATAAGATAACTGGTTACAAACATATAAATGAAGAATTAACTGCATTAGAGTTGACTTTAAAAAATATTAAACTCACTTGCCTGTATTCATTCATGTATTAATTAGGCTTGACAACTTGATTTTCATGAGGTTTTTTTTTTTTTTTTTTTTTTGGTGATTTTTGTGTATTTGTTTTCCCTCATATACAATCAGAAAAAGGGTTGATTATTTTCTTTCTCTTCTATTAAATATTTTAAAATTTAATATTTTATTGATCATTTCTATTGTACTGATATTTTTAATTCATTGATTTCTGCTCTTCGTTTTCTTTCTTGTACTTTTTATAGGTGTGATGTTTCTTAGGTTATGTTTCAATTTACTTTCTTTTCCATAACATCCAATAAAGGTATACATTTCCTTCTAAGCACTGATTTAGCTGCATCCCCCAATATTGATATGTCCCATCTTCATTATTGTTCAATTCAAATTATTTTTTAATTTCCATTGTTATTTATTCTTTGACCCATTATATGAAAGAGTATTGGCTAAATTCTAGATAATTAGAAATTTCTAGTTAGTCTGCCTTAATTCCACAGTGGTCAGAGAATATAGTCTTAATAATCTCAATCTTTTGAACATTGTGGAGGATTTCTTTGGTAAATATTCCATGTGAACTTGAGTGAAATGTGCATTCTATTGTTATGTGAAAAGTCTTCTATAGCTTATATTTGCCATTTGGATCTATTTTAATTATGTTTAATTCTTATCTAGATTTACTGATTTTAGCAGCTTTTTTGAGGTATAATTGACATATGGAAATGTAAAGTGTACATATTTGAAGTGTACAATTTTATTAGCTTTGATATTGTTATACTTTCATGAATCCATGACCACAGCTCTCCCTCCTACTTATCCCCTCTTCCCTCCTGTCCCCAGGCAACCACTGACCTGCTTTGTTTCACTACAGATTATTTGAATTTTTTAGAATCCTGTATAATAAAAGGCTAATATACAAATTGACCAAATGGCAGAATGACCAGTCTCTATGATGTGCACTGATCATCAGGAGGAGGGCGGGCGAGGGGGCGGGGGGGGGGGGAGGGGGGAGGACAGATGCTCAACACAAGAGCTGCCCTCTGGTGGTCAGTGCACTCCCACAAGGGAAGTGCCACACAGCCAGAAGCCCTGAGGTGGGCTCACAGCTGGTGAGTGCAGCGGGAGCCTCTCCTGGACTTGGAGACTGCACAGGTTGGGCTGAGGGACATCCTCCCTGCCACCCCCTCCCCAATGCATGAATTTTTGTGCACCAGGCCTCTAGTTTTATAGAAATGAAATGTATAGAGTATATTCATTTTTGTCTACTTTCTTTGAATTGGTATATAACTTTACTGTTTATTCATATTGTTTCATGTACCAATAGTTAAGTGTGTGTGTGTGTGTGTGTGTGTGTGTGTGTGTGTGTGTGTGTGGTACTCCATGGTATGGTTGTACCCAATTTGTTTATCAGTCCATCTGTCTTAAGGATTTTTTGTTTGCTTCTCTTATCACCTGTTGAGAGATATGTTTTTAAGTCTGCTAATATGATTTGGATTTATTTGTTTCTGTTTTTTAGACTGGCAATTTTTAAAGTATATTTTTGAAACTGTTATTGGGTACATACAGATTTAAGACTATGGCATTTTTATGGTGATTAACTCATTTATCTTTTTGTTGTTGTTGTTATTAATCCTCACCTGAGGGTATTTCTTCCTTCTTTCCTTTCTTTTCCTTTTTCTTTTCTTTATTTTTTTTTTTTTGAGAGAGAGAATGGAAGGAAGGGAGGAGAGAGAGAGAGAGAGAGAGAGAGAGAGAGAGAGAGAGAGAGGAGAGAGAGAGAGAAACATCCATGTGAGACAGACATATCGATTGGTTGTCTCCCACATGCACCCTGATCTGGGGCTGGGAATCAAACCTGCAACCCAGGTTTATGTCCTTGCCTGGGAATCGAACCTGCAAACCTTCAGTGGGTGGGGTGATGCTCTCCCAAGGATGGGGAATGTCCAGTTGTGTTATATCTACAAAATCATTTGGTCTGGCCCTGCCAAGACATTAGGAATGAATTAATGAAATGTTTGACCAAATATAGCTAAATTTTAAGTTGATAATTTTGTATGGCCTGCAAAGGATGCTATAAATATCCAAATGGCCTTAGGCAGAAAAAAGGTTCCCTACTCCTGCAACCAGTGAGCAACACTGGCCAGGGCTCACTTACCTTTTCAAAAATATTTTTGAAAAATCTCTAGTAATGCTTCTTACATTCATTATATTAGATTTATTTTGGTTAATATTTTCATAGCATATATTTTTCTATAATTTTACTTTCAACCTTTTTGAGTACTAATATTTAAGGTTTCTCTTTCTGAAGGAAATGTTTTTAAAAAACTAATAAGACAATTTTTAGTTTTATTATATATATATATCTATATCTATATATATATATATATATATATATATATATAGATATATAGATATATAATGTAATTGTCAATATAACTAGTTTGAAAGTGGTTATCCTAAAGATTACTGAAAAGACTCATGACTTTTTATAAACTGATGTATATTATTATTTTTTCAATAAGCTGATAATACTGGAACATTAGGATTTTCTAACTCCATTTATAATTCTACTTTTTAATGCATTTTAATTTTCTCTACCTTTTGAACATTGTTACTATTATTTTATATATTGAATATTAATTTACATACATGTTTAGCTTTTCCATTTTCTTTCTTTTCAAAAATATTTTTTTACTGATTTCAGAGAGGAAGTTAGAGCAAGAGAGAGAGAGAAACATCAATGATGAGAGGGAATCATTGATTGACTGCCTCCTGCACACCCCACATTGGGGATTGAGCCTGCAACCCTTACATGTACCCTGACTGGAAATTAAACCATGACTTGATTCATAGGTTGACACTCAATGACTGAGCAATATCAGTTGGGATCCATTTTCTCAATTCCTGTTCATTTCTATGTTTTGGATAATTTTTCCTTCTACTTGAAAAACTCTTTTTACTACTTATATTTCAGACCTACTAGTGATAAAATATCTTAGTCTGTGTTTCTTTGATAATAGGTTTGTGTCAACATGAATTTTGAAAGGCAATTTTGCTAGGCATAGAACTCCTGGTTGGCAGTAATTTCCTTTCCACATTGTAGAGATGTTGATTTTGCTGTCTTTTGGCTTACATCATTTCCTTTGAGAAGTCAGTTGTCAGACTTACTCTTGCTCTTTTGAAGCTAATGCAGATCTATTTTCCTCTGGCTGTCTTAGTGATTTTGTTTGTTTCTGGGTTTTAGCATTTTGGCTATAATGTTGTCAGATAACACTGAAAAAAAAAAGAGGAATGTTGTTTATGATCTGCTGAGTTCTTGTATATGTAAACTGGAGTCTTAACAGTTTTGGAAAATTCTGGGTCATTATTTGTTTATATATAATATTATTCCTATGTTCTATATCTCCTCTCCTTGTAGAATTCCAATGACACCATCTACATTTTCTGACTTAAAATTCTTTTCTGTCTAAGCTTCAGTTATACATTTTTTATTAACTGTCAGCTCAGACTTGTCTTCTTTTTCTTTTGGTATGCTATTAAATATATTCTTTGAATTCTTAATTTCAGGTATTGTGGTTTCAATTCTAGACTACCTATTTGAGTGTTTTCATTTTCTTGAAAGTTACCTTTTCATTTATTTCACTTATTTTTTAAATTGTTTATTGAACAAATTAATCATAACTATTTTAAATCCTTCCCTGTTAACCTCTCTATGGGGAATATCTGTGGGTAAGCTTCTATTGTGTGTTTGTATTTCTTATTGGTCAGTGGTCATATGATTCTGTCTCTTCATATGTCCAGTTATTTTTTTTTTATTGCATGTTGGATGCTGTAACATCTATGAAGGCTCCAGATGATATTATTTCCCACTAGAGATGAATTGTCTTTTCTTTTGATAGACCAGGGAGGAGGGAAGCCACCATCACCTTAATCCAATCAGGCACTGAGCTCTGTGAAAACTGGGTGGCAGTTTGGATAGTACTCACTCTACTTCTGTTTATACCCACATTCAAGGTCATGTGTGTCCATTCATAACCTGGCAGGTCTTTGTCTTCTCAGCACCAACTACAACAGATATTTCTGCTCTGCTTTTCAGAGGTTTTCATCTTAGCTCTTTAGTATCAACATGCAATTTCATAATTTGACAAATGTCTTAATGGGGAGTATGTTTGGGAGTGTGCTGGAAGCACACAATGTCTCCAATTTGACCACTCTAGACCGGGTCACCCATCACTCAGAGAGGCAAAAGTAAGTTTACAGTTGTGAGCGAAAGAAACCCAGATATAATTCTTATAATATTAATTATTATCTTACTTTTCATAGCAACAAGTGTAAACCTACTTTTGCCCCACCCTGTATTTCTACTGGTTTCTTTGTCCCTCTGCAGTGGCCCTTGCCAGAGCAAAATCTGGATAACTAACCTCCACCCTATGCCCAGAATTGAAAGGGCAGCTGCAGATGTTCAGCTCACATCTGGAGCCTCCACTCCTTATAGTTTACCTATTTTTATACAGAGAGGAGGAAAGAGGGGTAGAGTTAGAAACATCAATGAGAGAGAAGCATTGATCAGCTGCCTCCTGCACACTCTCTACTGGAAATGTGCCCCCAACAAAGGTACATGCCCTTGACCATAATCAAACCTGGGACCCTTGAGTCTGCAGGCTGATGCTCTATCCACTGAGCCAAACTGGTCAGGGTGAGTTTACCTTCTTAGAAGTTATAGAAATTGTGATCTTAGAAATCTGTTTCTCCTTATTCTTTGTTGTTTTCACATTTTGCGGTTTAATATAGTCATTCTTCTACTTTACCTGGCTTTTCTAGTTGTCCTCATTGGAGCATTCATCTGTGGCAATTTACTTTATTATACCTAAACACAGAAATGTGTCCCCCTATTTCAAATAAAAATAAGGGACATAGTCCCTCCTCTGCACCAAATATGCAAGATTATAAAATTAAACCTAGAGTTTTACTTACGTCACGCTGAACTTAGGCAGAATTACAACTGTGGCTGTGTTACTTTTAGCGATTTGTCTTTGCCTTTTAAATTTCATATTCATTTTATGGCTATCCCATAAAATTGTAAATCCAGCGCTCTAAATTTATTTGCATTGTTTGTCTTTGTAGAGGTATTAGACTTCTTCGACCTTGCATCTCTTCCCTTCAAAACTTGCTTAACTGTGTTTATTATTTCAAGCTCCTCCGTGGGAGCGGGATAATTACTTGGATGAATCAGTTGCAAACAAGGAGTTTGTGACTTATAACCTGCTATATCAAAATGACATTTTTATTTTATGTGATTTATCCTTATTAAAGTATACATAATGTGGGCTTTCTTACACTAGGGTAGGAGCAATGGTGAGATGTATGGGAAATGAATTCCTTTAACCATTCACATAATATAAACAAACACTAGAAAATTTATATTATTTTATTTATTGGTCTATTTATTCAGTCAACAAACATTTATTAACCCCTTATTATTTACAAGTAATTTTGAAAGCCACTACAGGAATTACAAAGATAAGGCAGATCCCTATTCTTATAAATATTCCGGTTTAATAAAAGAGATAGGACAAATGTACAACTAAGAATGGTATAAGGCAAAATGGAATAAGGACCATAGAAGAAGAAATAAAATGAAGTAGTGTGGGCATATTGAGAAAGGGATCTTCTGTCAATTACACAGTTAGACATTCATTCATAAATAAAGTAGCTTTTGGGTTTAAAAATGTGGGTGGACCCTGACTTGTCTACTCAGTGATTAGATATTCTCCCCCTCCATACTTCCCCACCCCAAACCTAAGGATCATGGGTTCAGTTCTGGTCAAGGACATGTACCTGGTTTGTGGGTTCCCTCCCTGCCATTGGTCGGGGGGTGTGAGGGAGGTAACCAGTGGATGTGTCTCTCCATCTCTCCCATTTTCTCTAAAAAGCAATGGGAAAAATATCCTTAAGTGAGGAAGGAAAGAAGGAAGGAAGGAAGGAAAGAAGGAAGGAAGGGAGGGAGGGAGGGAGGGAGGGAGGGAGGGAGGGAGGGAGGGAGGGAGGGAGGGAGGGGGGAGGGAGGGAGGGAGGGAGGGAGAAAGAAAGGGAGGGAGGGAGGAAAGAAGGGAGGGAGGGAGGGAGGGAGGGAGGAAGGAAGGAAGGAAGGAAGGAAGGAAGGAAGGAAGGAAGGAAGGAAGGAAGGGAAAAAGGGAGGGAAAAAGGGAGGGAAGGTGGGAGGGAGAGACAAAGATGTGTGGATTTCTGATGTAGATGTATGTGGAGGTTTGGAAGGGCATTCCAGGTGAAAAGCCATTAATGTAGTCCCACTATTCACAGTTTCACTTTCCATGTTTTCTGTTACCCACAGTCAACTGCAGCCCCAAAATATTAAATGGAAAACTCCAGAAATAAACAGTTTATAAATTTTAAACAGCACACCATTCTGAGTAGTGAGACTACACCTCTGCTCCCACTCGGGATGTGAGCCATCCCTTTGTCCAGCCTTTTCAGTTGTCAGCTTGTCTGTCCTGGTGTCGCAGTGCTAGCATTCAAGTAACTCCTATTTTACTTAATGATGGCCCCCAACACAAGTGTAGTTGTGCTGGCAATTTGGATATTGCCAAAGAGAAGCTGTAAAGGTATGTATATACACTGAGTGGCCAGATTATTAAGGTCTCTGAACGCATAATAATCTGACCACTCAGTGTATATCCTATAAAATAAAAGTGTATATCCCATATAATATGCAAATGTTCCCCTTCACCAAGAGTTGGACCTGCAGGCAGACTGGTGAATCACCCATATCCCTTCCCCCTGGCCAGGCTGGTCAGACAAAACCCATGCACAAATTCATGGACCAGGCCTATAATACACACAACACACACACACACACACACACACACACAGACACACACACACACACACACATACACACACACACACACACACACACACACACACACACTGAGTGGCCAGATTATTATGATCTCTGAACGCATAATAATCTGACCACTCAGTGCATAGTAAAAACAGTATAAATAAGGTTTGGTACTATCTGTGAATTCAGCCATCCACTGAGGTGGGCCCCTGCCCCATATGGCCTCTACTGAAGGAACAACTGTAGGGAATGTGAAAGTACAGGGAATGTGAAAGTGTAGGGAATGTGAAAGAGCAGTTCTGCATGGGGTACTGCAGTGACCTTCACCTGGCTTCTGGATTATTATAGATTGAATCCTGGTTGTCCGTAGCTATGAGCATAGCCTGGACTACTATTGAATATCAGCAGACACTGCACTGTGAACTGAGGATGCCTAGTCCTTGACATTTCAGAGTTCACAGTATAGTGAGATTTTATTCAGGTATTGTATTTTATCTACTACAGAGTAAAGAGAGAAAAGTGCTAACAGAAATGTGAACAAAGTACTATTCCACCAAAGAGACCCTCTTGCCCATGGGATTTTCCCCTTTTTACCAGACCATAGAAATCATCACAAAAAGTTTTTAGAATTATGTGAGTATTGATAACATCTGTTTTATTTTATAAGTGCTCCCAGCTGAAATGAATAATTGGGGTACATGTAGTGGATCTCAAACAAACCTTTTATTGATTTGTTTATTATTTATTTACTCCATCCCTCCCACCCACTCTTCCTTCCCTTTACTGTTTACTGAGTGAACCTGTATGCCAGACACTGCAATGGCAGCTGAGGATTCAGTCATGTATGAGGTACAGTCCCTGGTCTCTGGTGATATCAGCCTAGATCAAGCTGATGACTAACTACCTCTAAGCCTTAAATATATATATATATATATATATATATATATATATATATATATATATATATATGTATATATAGAATAGGGGCCCATTGCATGAAGATTTGTGCAATAGGCCTTCCTTCTTCTGGCTGCCAGCACAGGTTTTTCTTTGGCACCCAGGACTCAGGCCTTCACTCTGGCCACTGCCTTCCATCTTTGCTCCTGCCAGTCTTTGCTCCGGCTGGAGCCTTCAGTGTTTGCTCCAGCCGGAGCCTTCAGTCTTCTCCGCTCCAGTCAGAATGTCACACCTGTAGTTCCCTCCTCCCCCTGCCCACCCCCCTTATAGCAGGTGTCTCACCCTGCCCAGTCATTCCATGCCTGCATATGCAAATTAAACTGCCATCTTTGTTGGGTTAGTTTGCATACCCACTCCTGATTGGCTGGTGAGCATTGTGGAGGTATGGAAATTTGCATGTTTCTCTTTTATTAGTATAGATGTCAAATTATCATATGCTATACTCTATGTGTCATTTTTTGAATGCCAATTACATCTCAATAAAGTTACTATTAGGTATATGATAGGTATATGAAAACCTATTTGTAATTGTTTGTTTAAACTCTGACTCGCTTAACTGACTAAGTAACATGATGAGAGTGATCAGGATTCTCTTATTTAATGGTATCTCCTGCTGTGGCTGATTCAAGAAGGGCTTTCAATAAATCCCCATTAGAGGAATAAAGAAATGGTTAAGATATACTGTCACTGAGCTATGTGCTATTTTGGCCTTAGTGTGATTCACATATTGAATAGCTGATCAGGTTGTAGTGTCAGACATTAACCATATCATTTCCCTTGTTCTAAAGCCAACTGGAGTGTAAATATCCTTGTAGAGTGTTTTTATTTTTAAAGGCAACTTCATTCCCAACGGAAAGTAAGCTCAAATGCAACTGTCAATTTTGATAGTAATTTATGTTAGAAATGAAAGCTACAAAAGGTTAGCAAACATCAAGAGGCAGCTAAAACATCTTGCTTGTGATATTTAAATATAAGTTCGCTTTTAAAGGAATCCCACAGTGTGTAATCCCATCTGGGTAGGTGAATTCGTGTCAGAGTGAAATGACTAACTTCTGTTTCACCAAATGTTTATGACAACAAATGATGTCCGTCACCACAGTGGGAAGCTTGTTTAACTTCCCAGGGCCTCTGATGACAGTCTCTGAACAGTGAAATGGAGCAAAACTCAGTTAAGAGTCTCTGTGCTTCCCTTTCGATTGCTTCCAGGGTCATCATTTTTAAATTCCGATTTTTTTTATTTATTAAGGCTTAGAGGTTGTTAGTCATTCAGACGTCCCCTCTACAAAAATTCCAACTCCTGAGCCATTTGCGCAATTATGAGAGAGCTAACTCTGGAGTCTGTCTTGGAAATGGGCTTGTCATTTCCTTCCCAGTATGCTCAGTGGCAACACCGTAGGGCATTAAAATGGTAAAAAAAAAACAAAACAAAAAAACAAAAAACAACAACTTCCCCACAATCCCATCAGCAGCCTTCTATATAAATGTAAACACAGAGGCGGAATTGCCTGGAAAGGCGCAGCTCTTACTCTTTAGGAGTGTTTTATATTCTTCATACTTATTCATTTCACCTACTCCCTACTGCAAACTTACTCAGTCTGCCAGCTCCCCTCGCTTTAAAAGAGTTGTTGTAGCAGCTGTGAATGTTCTCCATGACAATTGCTTTTGTGATTTACTCAAAATCTGACAGTTTTTAGGCGTGGAAGAATAAAAAGCACACAATCTCTGGGGATATCGCTGCTCAAGATCATATCTAATCTCCCTGTGCCGTCTTCCCCGAGCACGTTTCTGTTTCAGCACCCTGCCAGGGCGCTTCCAGAGACATCTCCGCGTGGCCCCTTCTGACAGGCATTATCTTGACGCCCTGTTCTTTCATTTTGTTTGGTGCCCAATAACATCTCAAATTTTTCTTTGGTTGTGTTCACCAAGAAGAATAGATACGCCCTCAGCATGCAGGGTGGAATTTGTCCTCTTGCATCCAGGTTCTAAGTTAACATTACGTTTTCTGTTGGATATGTAAGGATTAAAAAAAAATTACTGGTCATTAATACTGACCCATTTTTTTATTGACAGCAGGAAACAGGTGACTAATAAGAAATAGTTGGCCCTGGATCTTGAAAGTCTAAATCCATTATGAGATGGTGGGACTTCTCATTGCTAGAGTTTGTCTGTGTGGTCTTACAACATCTTGACAAGGGATAATTGCATTGTCTGACTTTTTAAAGTTAGCCAGGCCCGTGTTGCTCAGTGGTTGAGCGTTGGCTTAGGAACCAGAAGGTCAGGGTTTGATTCCTGGTCAGAGCAGGTTGCAGGCTCCATCCTCTGTGTGGGGAGTACAGGAGGCAGTGATCAATGATTTTCTTTCATCACTGATGTTTCTATCCTTCTCTCCCTCTCTCTTCCTCTCTGAAATATATATGTATACATATATATTTTAAAAGTTACCACTTTTCCACAGGTATAGTAGTTAAGAAAAAATCCATTATCATTTGGTGAAAAGTCTACAAATATACATAGATGTCATAAATTTAATATTAGCATAAAGGGTTTTAAAAGGGTCCAAACAGATCAAGTGCATGCTACCCCAATTGCATGATCACATTCTTTGTCATTTTCAAATTATTTAAGTAGGTTCCATTTCCTTATGAGTTATGAGAGTTGTGCAAATCTTTTAGAGTATTTCTCAGTTAACTTCTATAGAAAGATAATTGACAATGCCTTAAAAAAGTTGGAAGAAATAATATTTGCAATTTATCCTGTGTTTACATATTTCATTTTATTACAGAAAAAACTATTGAGTTTGTACTTTGATGATTCTCATTTATAGATGAGAAAATGGAAAAACCGAAGCTTGGAGAATTTATAACACATTCTCAAGGATTCATACCCAATACCTGTAAACCAGGCTGAACTGAGTTCTGTAGCGCCCAGTCCTAAGTCCAGGCTAGCCACAATACCCCCTGATAGGCTGAACTTCCACTGCAGATGCTGCCCCAGGAGGAACCAGTGGGTTCCCTCTCTGTTTTAGAAGCTTGCCATGAAGCAAGACATGAATTGTTAGAACTGCTTCCACAGTGAGTTTAAACATGGCATTGGAGTGGGAGAGATGCAGTGAATTATTGTTGCATTTTCAAGTTTAACAGTGAATAAGAGTAACTTGGGCATCTTTAGAAAGATCTTCATCAGCATCATGTTTGAATATGACAATTCACGTGGCCTTAGGATCCAGAGGGTTTGGAGCTATTTAAAATTTTCCCGGTATGATTCTCAGACTCAGTCAGATTGGGGGCCATTGGGTTTGGTGTCTTCTATGGGGCCATTTAAACTCGTGATCTTATTAGTGTGACTTGCAGGATTGTAGCAGTTGGTCTCATCTCCCTAATCTGGACCCTTACCGCTATTACCCAGTCTCAGGAAAGCATTCTTTTAAAAAATATATATTTTATTGATTTTTAAAAATATATATTTTATTTATTTCTTACAGAAAGGAAGAGAAAGGGAGAGAGAGTTAGAAACATCGATAAGAGAGAAACATCTATCAGTCGCCTCCTGCACACCCCCTACTGGGGATGTGCCTGCAATCTAGGTACATGCCCTTGACCAGAATCAAACCCGGGACCCTTCAGTCCACAGGCCAACGCTCTATCCACTGAGCCAAACAGCAGGAAAGCATTCTTTTGTTATACAGTCCCTTCTCTTATTCAGATGTTGACATTGTTGGGAGCCAGATCAATTATGTGTAATTTGGAGAGGGGGGATGTTGTCTGAAAGATAACTCTAAACGTCAAAAGCCTTTTTTTTTTCCACCACCACAAAATGACCTTCTTTTGTTACCTTTTATATCCAGTACTTTTCACCAACCTAAAAAAGAGTAGATTTCCAATATTGTTTTTCTGTGAAATTGGCTTATTATAAAACCTACTGTTATCAACATTCATTCAGTAAACATCATTTTGCTCCTGGTAATTGAGAATAACTTGATGAGCAACCTGGATTCAGCTCTTGCTCTGACCGCATGTATAGTCCAATGAAGCATACAGACCAATCAACTGATCTGGTGAATTTTGTGATCAATTGTTGGGCTTGTGTAAGAGACTGTGACTTGTCTCCTGATATTTGTTTTTCTTATCTTTCACGGTAATTGAAATTGTATGCTACTCTTAATGAAGCAAACATTTAACAACCTTTTTTATTTCCCTTGGAGGTAGCCATGCAAGGAAGTCCTTATCAACAAGATCAATATGAAAATATCATGTGGCAGTTTCTAGCAATTCTCCCAAAGAGCACCTGATGCATGTCCTTTGCCTCTTGCTTTGTCTCTTTCTCTGTCCTGATGATTGTAATGTAGATATTGGTTGGAGCTGCATTATGGTTCAAGAGAAAAAGTGAAACTCTCTAGAGATAGTGAAAAAGACTAGAGGGGATATGAGACCCTAAGAAATTTAGGGAACAGAGCAATCATACCTCTAGGGAGTTTTATAGGGCATTCTGGGGATACATTAAAGGGAAACGAGATCTGACCTCCCTTTCTGGGAGTCCAGAAAGGCTTCCCCAGAAGTGACAATTGGGCACAGTGTTTGTAGATTAGACGTGTTGTGTGGAGGATGAAGTGAAGCAGAAGGAGTAATGGAGAATTTCCATCTAGAGAAACAAAGTTAATGTAAGGGGATAATGCACAGGGAAGTAATTTACAGAGTAGCATTGCTCTCATCATAAGATATTATCATTATGAAGCCCACACTGCTCAGCACATGCTTCAAAGTCTGCTGGAGTTAACTACCTGCCCACGTCACACCACTTTCATTTCTCATTGCTCCCCGCCATGACATTCAGACTAGGCTCCTCAATCTGTAGTTCCTTTCCAGCATCCTTCTCTGCCACCCAGGCCATTTTCAGAGAACACTTTCAACTCTGTCTCCCTCACAGAAAAGTTTCTGAACTACCCTGGCTCCCTCAAGAGCTCTGATAACCAGGGCCCTTCCATCCGCTTCCACATGTACTCACTCTTAGGCTCTGTGACTTTCCCTCTAGTTCTCTTCTTCCACTTACTGCACTTCCCATACGTGTTACCCAAGAGCAAGGACTATGCCCTGTATTTTCATGTCTATCTGGGAATGCCTCGCTCAAAACTCTGCTGTAAAACATTTGGTGATGGAATGGCTTGAGTCCAGATTGAAAGTCCCTTCCAGCCCTGCCTTGCCCATCAAAGTGGCCCATTTAGTGATGAGATTCTTTGAGGACCAGTCCAATGTAATCGTTTCTCATCTTGAAAGCTCCAGTATTAAGAGTGGCCCTGAAAAATTCATCAGGGAATAAAATTTTGCTCATCATTTCTGCTGCCCCGAAGGCCTTTGAGTAAATGATGGTGGATGGTTTGGAGCTATGATGGCCAAATACAATATTAAAGCTACATCCTGTCTCTCTCTGGTCTGCCTGGTGGAGTTTGATGTATTGAATTTTACATGTAAGAACCAATTTACTTTTGATAAATTCATGCTCCGAGCTATATAGCTCTGACCACTACATTAGGGACATTCTGACAAATGAACAGGTATGCAGAAAGAGAGTGTCACCCAAGAATGTGGATAGCGTCTTCTGGGGTCCTTGATCCTGAAGAGATTTTTAACTATTTTTTTCTCACTGCTGGTTGTCAAATAGGTAGATAAAGTCTTCCATCTTTGGGAACTTTCCCCCTCACCTTCATTGAACCATTACATTTAAGTTATCCCCAAAAATGTGATGTCAGCCCCGAGAAACCAAAACTTCAGTTATACTAAGTCAGAGGGAGAAGAAACGACTGAAGACAGCTGAGCTTCTGTCAATCAAGAGCTGATCACGCTAATACGTGTTTTTTTTCCTCAATTAAACATTTTTAAAGGGACTTTCTCTAATTTTTTTTTCATTTGCTCATTACCTTTTACATAGGAAACATATAACATATTTCCTTTCCCCCCATCCACTTATTCAACTAATATTTGCTATGCAACTAGTAAATATTAAGTACTAAGAACAAAATAAAATAAATGGTCTCTGACCTCAAAGGCTTATAATCTAGATATTGGCAAATGTTTTCTGCAAAGGGGTGGGTAGTAGATATATTTGGTTTTGCAGGCCAGAGTCTGTCACAACTATTCTGCTTTCATAGTGCAAAAGCAGCTATCAACCCTACATTTCATGTTATTTGTCTGTTAAGCACCTATTCACCATTAACACTGTTCAAAGGAAGCACTTCATATGCAACCTTTCCTGACCAGGATAATTGGGAAAATTTACTCCCTCTGCTGTGTCCTGCCGTATTCTGTGTAGCTCTTCCTCCAAGCACCTCTAACCCATGACTGCACCTGTTTGTACCTACTTGTGAAAGGCAGTCCAGACAGAGGGAACAATGGGAGCAAAAGTATACAGGCCTGTCCTGTCCTAGCATGTTTGCTAGACTGTTTGGCTGGATCAGAAGCTGTGATGAATGGAGTGAAGACAGAAAGTGCGAGTGTGGTGAAGACATGTGCTGGGGGGCGAAGCTATCACAAGGGCCAGGAGCTAGCCAGGCCACTTGAACTTGATTCCATGTAGAATAAGGTAAACTCCAGGGCTTTCCAAAGGGAAATGCAGGATGACATTCATGTTCAGAAAGATTATTCCAGGAGCCTTGTGAAGTGGGTGAAGGCTGCCGATGAGGAGACCAGATGGATGGACACAGCTTGTTAGGATGATGGCCCAGAAGCCAGAACAGGGTTTCAGGTGCAGGTCCCTTTGTTGCCACTGTTCTGGAGGTTTACGTTGCATAAGACAGCCATGGTTTCAGTGGACCCTACCACAGGAGCCAGAAGTGCTTCTAGAATTAATCTCAGTATTCTTTCCTGTAAGGCTCTGGAAAAGCCACTATCCTCTCTTGAGTTCACAACCCTCCATTACAACACAAGTGAAGCAGTTTAAGTGGCTTCTAGGCTATTTTCTAGCTCGACATGCCTGAATTTTAATTGCTTTGTCCCTAGTTATAGTTTTCCATATGAGAATGAGTCCCTGTCCCCTTCCCCCACCCTTTTTAAAATTTGGGAAACCTTAATCTAATTTAATATTTTAGAGTGCACAGATTAAGACTTCATTTTATGAATACTATATTAAAGAAACTGAAGATACCCTGGAATATTTTCATTTTTCTTCTCTCCACCTTTGCTTCCCATTGGTTCTCCCTGTAAAATATTTTACCAATCTACTTATTCTCCCTCTCCCCAAACCCCCTGTTCAATTCTACATCTGGCTTTTGAGTCTTTAGTCCACTACCGTGGCTTGTGTGCTCCTTTACTCTGCCACTAATCTACCTTCCCATGCTTATTTTTCCTTCTCCCTCACGCTTCAGCCCCAAATGCTCTCTGCCTCAAACCTACTTCTCTTGGCATAAGTCTCATAGTGTTACAATAATTGGTTCACTTGTCTGTCTCTTCCATGGGGCTGTGACTTAGTCTGTATTTCTAGAGACCAGCACAGTGGCTGGTACATATAATGAATCCAATCAATGTGTGAACCCCGGAAGGTTTTGGTTTATACCAATTCTCTCTTCTTCCTTGAGTGTCTTTTTCATCATCCCACAGCCAGGCTACCTCTCTGCTGGATGCAAATGCAGCGATCTTCGGAGTGGTGCATTTGCTGAGGGTCTCCACATGGTGTCTCAACTCTCTCTTCTGAGTTTCTTGCAGCACAATTTTTACTTTTCTTCTACATTAACTTCTTTCTTGTTTATATTTTACTTATTCTGTAGGGGTCTCATATCCCTAAAAGACAGTATTATCTGTGAAACACAGCAAGTGTGCCTGCATTGCTTCTCCTGAAGCATCCAAGACAATGCTTGTAATTACTAGGTGCTCAACTAAGGCAGCATGGGTAGAATGAGGAATCCAGCTTCCTGCAAGAAAGACACTAAACTCATCAGGATGTCTGTTTTGTGCCAAACAAACACGATTTTTTTTTTCCAAAATGAAAAGCCTTAGCTGCCCTCTTCCATTGTGGTCTGGTTCTATAACCTGGGAACAACGGAACATAGAGTACCCTAAAGGAAAAAGAGGGAGCCCCGCAGTGTCTGCATTTTAATGCTGGAAGGGATTTACTTGTGGGGTCCAGGAGCAACAATTTGCACCTTGGTTTCTGTGAGGGATAGAAAGGGCAGCATCGAGTGGGGCTGCTGACACAGTGGGGATAGAAGAGCAGCCGGGGGAGCAAGAGCAGGGGCTCCGGCAGGATGGAGAAATCAATAACCCACTTATTATTCAGAAGACTGAATGGCTGCAGGCCACTGGCAAGAGGTTCAGCAATTATCTGATTAACTGCTAATGTTACACCAAGAAACCTCTCCAACACTGCACTTTTTTTTTGATAAGTGACACCGAATGGCAAGAAGCTGATATTTTGTGCAAAAAGCTGAGAGCCGCAGGTAGGTGGGCCATATGGAGGCCCTGGTGGGCCATCACTCTTTCAAACTTGGAAGCAAATGGCCCTTTTTTGCTGCTGTTATAACTCTTCCTGGAAATACCAGCTTCTCTATGGCGCCATAACTCAAATTTAATATGAGAGCTGAAGTTGTTTTCCTTTTCATTTTGAGCTCTTGCTTAGAACAGGAGGGCCAGGTATCTATCTTTTCAGTGGGACCTTAGAAAACAGCCTTGCCTCTCTCTCCTGGTGACACCCAGGCTATACCCGGGTGGGAAGATATCTCTCTTTGCTTTGTAACTGTGGGTGCAAAGCTCACCAGCCTCTGCTGTCTGCTCTAGTTACTCCCAAGAAATTGCCTTCATTTTAAAGTCAGTTGCCACCATCCTGGCATATAAGTCCTCTATTTGCCCTCTACTACCCCCCTCCCATTCTGCCATTGCTGGTTTCTTTATGGCACTGAAGTAATCACCAAAAGACTTGGGATGCCCATGCTGTCTTGAGGGAAGAGCTTGATTAAGATTCATCAAGACTAGACTATGTGGGTTGATAGTAAGCCACCTTTCCCAAAATTTTTTTTAACCTCAGTTCTCATTTGTATAAAAATAAATGTGAACATACTTATTTCTAACTGGCAGAGATAATCAGAATCGTGATCACAATAGACCCCCTTAGTGTGTGCTTCTGATGATTCAGGAATCTGTAGGCTGTCTCTGTAACAATGTTGAAATTTTTAATTTCCTACGTCTACTGATAATATCCTGAGTATCCCCAGTGATTCTCACTCTATCCCTCAATTCCCACCTTCCATTTCTCCCACTCGCCCTCGATTCTATGAAGGAAAGTGACTTCTCCAAGACTGTATCAGGCAAAAGTTAACCAAGAGAATGTTCACATAAAAACCTTTCACTTGGTCACAATTTGTGAAATAGGGATGCTTTGAATGCAAAGGCATTGACTTTTGCAGCTGAAAGGCCTTTAACTTAGAAAATCAAATCCTGCATAGCAGTATTACAGTCACTTTATTTCCAACATTGGTTAATGGAAAGCCTTTTATGTGGATATCAATTATACCATGGTAAAAAGCCAATTATACAGTGATTGGAGGATAAAATAATGGATTTACCTTAGGTAAATTCAAAGTCGTGTTTGAAATGTAGCTCCTCATTATTGCATCTTTGATGTATGAAATTAATTTTATCTATATAATGGTGTTCATTAAATGTAAAGGTTTGGTGATAAATATCTTATAAATCTTAAAAGCACAGTATAAAAACAAAAGGGGGGATCAAATTTTAAACTGATTCTACATACTCTCCCCCCCCCATTATTAACCTCCCTTGTTAACCCACTCCTTTTCATCAGTCACCTAAAATGAATATGATTATCAAGTTGAGACAATAATTTAAAAAAATACATTAAGGGTAAAATATTGTCATTACTCAAGCTTTGTTCCCATGCTTGTTGTGCTCCAGTGAGAAGAGGAAGAAGAAGGGAAGTTTAGCTGAGCATAGGTGTTGGTCTATGCTCATCACTTCTGCAATCTTGCCCTGACACTCTCCTGTGTAAGCAGACTGTCTTGTTATAGAAGCAGCAAATGATCTTGTCAGAACAGGAGGCTCAGTAAGGGCTGTTCTTGCAACACTTGAGAGAGAAGAGAGCCCTTGTTGGTCTCCTGAATAACAGATATTTCCAGAAAATCAGGAAGTGATACCACATATTTTTCCAGTGTTTTGCATGGGCTGGACAAATTCAGTGTCAGTCAAGCACATCTTCCTCTGAGATGTAATCAACTTTTGTCCCATCCTCAGTACCTACTTTTCATCCCTGAAACCTAAAACCTAGAACTTATTAAAGCTGTCCATTCATTAGCCTCAATTCAATTTTCAGTCCTGGAGTCATTAAACAAGTAATTGTTCCACCTACTGTGCTTCAGACACAGTTAACTTTGGAGAAAATATTGAAATTCACTTCTTTATAAAGGAGATTAAAATGTAAATTTTGAAAAAAAAAGTAATATAAGTATCTGGTATTATTCACCAATCTTAAAAAGAGAAATATAACTCGTCAAACATTTTAGATGCTAACTGGATGATCAGTTTATGACATATGAGCTACAATTACAATTGCAACACATTGCAGCCCATATCTGTTTGGCCTTCTGGGTTGTAAGGGCCTTCATTTGTGTCAGAGTCCTTGTTCATTGCTGTCATCATGAGGAAGTCCTTTGCATAGGGTAGGAAGCATATACCGCTTTTGAGTTGAGTGGTAAAGATTTTGCAGACCTGCCATTGGGCTTTAATTCCCCTAAATATGTCCTTTGGTGAACCTATGTAGCAAGGCCCTGCCCAATGTAACAGTGACAGAAAAGGAGAGGCAGCAGGAAAGGCTCTAGGTATGGAAAATGTGAGCTGGGGTCAGTGGTACAGCACCCATGGCATGGGATGATTAAAGACACACGCTGGTCAACCCCTGAGTGAATGGAGAGGAGACAGGGATGCCCCTTGGATGCCCTGACTTGAAATTTTATGAATCTCGAGAAGTGTTCTTTGATTGCCTTGCATCTGACAATTGCTCTGATGTTGAATGACTTTTCCAGCTATGAAAACAAAACTTTAATTTTGTAGTGAAAATTTACAATGTAGATACATGTTAGAAATAAAACTTCAGTTTCTCAAGACAGACATTTTCATAATGGAAAACTTGCAGAGTTGGAGAATTGGACTGAGAAGTACTAGAGCGTGGAAAGAGTTTACTGGGCTGTGTGCCCACCCAATCCTGCTATTGAGTGACCAGCTTGAGGACCTATTGGCCAGATACCCAGCACTTCCGTGGGTCCTCCATCTGTAAAGTGAATGGCCCGGATAGAAGCAAGTCCATCTGTTTGAAATGGCTTGGCTCCTCTCATTTATATTTTTGAACTGATGATTTAGTGAGGCAAACTGAGGCCAATAGGGGATATTGTTTACCTATTCTCCAGAACATTGCTCCAAATCATCATTAAAGGTTGATATTCCACTTAGGGCTAGAGGGATACCTAAACTGAATATTTAAGGGTAGCCAAATGTCCATAGTAATAATGTGAATCTTTTTTTTTTGCCTTTGTTATTCTGCCAAACTGAATCAATACCAGATTTGGTGAATTTCTGCATGTTTGTGTGTGTATCAATTTTCATGTTTAAAGGGAGATAGTGACCCTGAATGCTGAATGCTAAAGAGCCAAAACTTAGCAATTTAACCAACAATGTGAGGTGCCCCCACTTGTGTTCTGCAGACCTAAAAAGGCCGTTGCTTTGTAATAATAGGAGCCATAGTTGCATAGAATATGCTTATCTTTTTTGTCAGGAAATCTCTCCAGTTTTTCCAAATGATATGCATTTGGCTAAAAAATTGTTGATAGAAAATCTGGAGTTTATTGTTTTTAATTTTGTGAGCCAACATTTCAATAATTGATGCTTCATTATATAATTGTTTCATTCCATAAAAATTGGATCTATACTTGAAGTTTAAATGCCCAAAACAACTTATCAATTTGGAATACTGAGTTAAAGATAAAATATTCAAACTCAAAATAATTACAACAATAAGCCTCATGAAGTAATTGTTTTATCACAATTAACACTCTATAAATGATTCTTGGACTAGTGGGTTCATGTCTGGGTGGATGGCCTATTGACTACTGTTTCCTTGTCATTGGCAAGATTTACTTCCTGTTAGATATTCCTGATAGAGATTCTTCTTTTTAGAACTGAGTGAGCCTTGAATAATAAAAATGCCCAGCTACTTTAGAAAATATAGTTACATATTTGCTTCTTTGGTTAGGGACGTGGCTATCACAAAGCATCCTTAATGTTCATTCATTTGTTCAGCAAATAACAACCTAGACTCACTTTGTGGAAGAGGAGGCAGGAGGTTCACACAACACTGTCCAAAGGATCCAAGGGGATGGGAGTGGAGCACAGTGTTTTATTCTTTCCTTTCTTTCATCACAGTGTCCTGTTTATCAGCAAAAACTGTCAATACTAACCATAAAGATACATTCATTCTCCACTCAGCAGAAAGATGTTCTTTGAATATTAATCATATTGTGTCCTTCCTTGACTTAGAATACAATCTAAATTCATCGTAAAGCTCTTCAAGTTCTGCCCCTGTCTCTTCGACCTACATGGTCTCACTCATCTCCTCACTATTTTCTCTAGCAGAGTTTCAGTTGAAGGTTGTAAGCATGCCCAATTACTTCCCGCCTCAGGACTTCTCTGCCTGGAGAAGTCTCCCCATTTCCTGCTGCTTAGAAACACCCAACTGCCACCTTTGCAATAGGGGATTCTTTGCACTATGTAAAACCAGTTCCCACCACCCTTACTATCATCACCTGTTATTTCCAGTACATGGTTTGTTTTCTTTATTGCATTTTAATTTTGATTATTTCTATTTATTAGTGTGTTCCTTCTACTGCAATGTACGTAAGCCTCATGAAGTGACTGTTTTATCACAATTGACACTCTATAAATGATTCTTGGACTAGTGGGTTCATATCTGGGTGGATGGCCTATTGACTATTGTTTCCTTGTTGTTGGCAAGATTTACTTCCTGTTAGATATTTCTGATAGAGATTCTTCTTTTTAGAACTAAGTGAGCCTGAATTTAAATCCTGAAGCCTTCTAGAGGTGCCAAACACAACACCTTCCAGCTCCCGAGGCCTTGGCATAACTGGCCAGGAAGTGAAAAGGCTGTGGATGTTTGAGGATTTTCATACATTTTATTATTGTGTTAGGTACATCGTTACTACTTAATGGGTACAATAAACAAATCAGTCATTTGTACTTTTGAACATTACTAATATTTTGTGATTTATTCATTTGTTGCTATACAAATGATTTAAGCACTGGAAATTTTGAAGTACAAACTGCTACCCTTGTAATTTTAGCTCCTAAATTGATATTTGGAGAAAAAGTTTTTGGAGACCAAATCACAATTCACTCAGTCACTTAATTAGATTTCTATAGATTATTGCCTAATGATGGAAAGAGCCAAAGTGTTTTAAGATATAAGTTAAAATAATTAGAAATGTTAATTAAAAAGACACTAGGAGCCTTGCATGAAATGTCCAAATCTCATCTCTAGTGACGAATGCATTGTATCTGTTCTCTAACATGAAATATATAGTTACCAGCGACTGGAGTATAGATCATTCTTAAGGCATCATTTTATTTTAACAATCTAGAGGGAAACCCTGATACCACCTTTTTCATTTTGCACTCATGAAGCTGATTGATTTCTGAATTACTCTGTTACAATGATCCAATTTCAGATTTAAAATCCCACAAAGACAAGATTTTCAGGTTATGAGGAAATTTTAATGCTCAGTGCCCGAGTCACTTTTTGTTATTAAGCTAGACACTCGGGGAGACCATCAGTTCTTTTCACTGCCAGAAAACCATTGGTGCATTACAGCCGCACTCAATCTAACTGTTGTCTGACCTTGCATGAAATTTTAAGAATCCTGGCTTTGGATATGGAAGCAATATGTTTGTTTACGACTCTGTGTGCACGGCATTGGCCCAGAGGGCCTGCTCTCTCCTACTACAAACTGTTCAAGGCTTCAGCAGCATTGACATCTATGAGAAGCTGATATATACGGGGAAGAAATCCAATTCCACTGATCAAGCAGGGTGTTGTTGTTGTTTTTGTTGTTGTTTTAACATCATTGAGGTATAACATGCACACTAGAAAATTCACTCATTTTAAGTGTACAATTCAATGTGGTTTTTAAAAATATTTTTATTGATTTTGAGAGAGAGAGAAAGAGAGAGGGACAGAGATAGAAACATCAAAGAGAGATATCATCAATTGGATGCCGCCTGTATGACCCTTACTAAGGATCAAGCTTGAAACCTGGCATGTGCCCTGTTTGGGAATTGATCCAATGATCTTCTGGTTCATGGATCGACACACGCAACCACTCAGTAACATTGGCCAGGCTCAATGGTTTTTACTAAACTCACAGAGTTGTGAAATATTTGTATTGCACCTGTAAGATCCCTCATGCCCAAAGTGAATCCTCATTCCTGTCCCCTACCCAGGTGACCACTAATCTACTTTATATCTCTATGGGTTTGTCTTCACTGAGCAGTTAATATAAATGGAATCCTACAATATCATCTTCTGTGTCTGGCTTCCTTCACGTAGCATAATATTTGTGAGGTTCATCTGTGCTTTTTCATTGTGAATAGCATTCCATTGTATGGATATTCTACTTTTTGGTTACTCAATCATAACCCACTTCCGGCTCCTTCTATATAATGATTTAGGACTGACATTCTTAGTGGGAGCGGAGCCCGCAAAGATAAATTGGGAGCAAACTTGGAAAGAGTATATAGCCACTTGGAAGAAATTTATAAGGGCAGAGCATAGGTACATAACAACAGTTACATGTTAAGAAGATTAATGGGAAGTTGTGTGTAGGGTGCTTTAATAAGACAGAATCCAAAATTCAAAAAAAGTTCTGAAGATCATATACTAGTCAGAAACACGAGGAGATTATGGCAGTGCTTCTTTTTTTAAAGAGATGTTTATAAGAAAACTTTGCCTTTCAAAGGGAGCAGACGGTTGCACAACCATTTCTTTTTTGCATTTAAGGTCTTAGTTTCCCCCAGAGGACTCCTGGTAGCCTGCAAGAGTTCACGTTCCATTCTAAGCACCTCAGCACAAGGGACTTCTCAAAATGGGTGGCAAGTAGGAGAGAATTTAGTCCATTTGTTCACTGAGCTCTCACAGGGCTGTGAGGAATCTGAGTAGGAAAAGAATCCAAGGAGGGCAGGCAGATCGGCATTCGATATATATCACCTCACTGTCAGAATTTCAAACCAAACAGCATGTTTCTACACATCTCTACTCCCCCGAAGACTGAGTGGAAATGGGAAAGTTCAGACTGTAAATGTCAGTGACTGCGAGATTACAGAGCTAGTAGAAAAACATATTTGCAACTCCTAATGCAGTTAAGCAGAGCTTCAGGGAGAAGGGAACTTTCTCATAGAAGTTTTGACTTGTAATCTGTGTGCTCAGGCTGTTATTAGAAGGAAAGGCTTGATGTGGTGTGGGGTTTGGATAGTTCAGGTTCCCATTTAAACAAAGCTTCCTTTTCACTTTTCTGGGAGCACTGAAGTCTCCTCAGTACCCACTCCACTGTTTGTAGGGATATTTGCATATGTTTGTAGATGAGAAGGGGCCACATTCTAACCTGACCAGCTCAGGGAAGGCCTGCATGGTGGTCTTGCAAACTCAGAGATCTAAAGTAACCATAGAGGACAGTCTGAAATTAAAATCTTTTAATTAAAAAGCAGTTTAAAGTGAGCAGTTATATCCTAGGTCAATATATCTTTCCTGACAAAGATCAACTTCTGTCTTTACTGAGCCTATTGTCTTTTTGCATCTAAGATAACTTACCTGGGGGATGTCAGGGTAACTTGTAACTTCTATTTCCAAAACCCTCAGGACACAATAAATGACACCATGATAGAGACCACAAATTCCCTCACTGTTATTGCTATCTTGTTCATTGTTGACTGTTAACTATCCTGTACCCACTTATGCAAATATAAAAGAAATATGTATCTATCATTTTAGTTTTTATCCAATCCCAGAGGTTCCTCCACCCCCTCCTCACTTGGCTTTCTCCCACCTCCCTAATCTATCACCAACAGATTTCATCTAACCCACTTACGTTTCCTCCTTTGGTTGTAATATATAAAACAAGGTGAAAACTGCCATTCTCCAGAGCATTATCTTAATACATTGAGATTCTGCTTCCCATTGAGATTCTGCTTCCTGGCAATTATTGACAGTTTGGCTCAAATAAACTCACAAAAATTATTTACAGGTCTGAATGTATAAGTTTATAATTTTAATGAATAGGCTTACATGATTTTATACCAATGCCTTCCAGGATCTTGGAACATACCTGACACACAACCAGCTCTCCCCTCAATTTCTTCATTTGAAAAAGGTAAGTCCTTGTAGTTCCCACATAAGACTGTGAATAGCAATGGCTACCGTTTACTGAGCACATGGCAAAACTTGATGTCCACCCCGCCACTTAAATCTGGTGGGACCCAGAACAGAAGGTGCTTTACAGGCAAGGAAACAGATTCTGGAAGAGATTCTGAGACTTGCCTGAAAGCACCCAAGTGAAAAAAATGGCGGATCAGGATTAGAACCAGTTGTTTTACTCCAGGATCTGCCCTGTCTACAGTGAGGCACAGCCAGAAACAAATCCATGAGGACCTCAGGGACCCAGAAATGGTCCCCACTGCTGGAGAGAGTCATTGCCACACTAACTCGATACCCAGAGGCTTTCTGTGGTGGAGAATGAACCCTCCTGTTTGTAAAAGCACATTTTACAGGTATTTTTGCATAAGAGTATATGCTACCTATTTACATCCTATCTATAAGGGTCTCCAAGAATGCATAGTAATATATCTATTTTCTTCCCTTCTCCTTTTTCTAAAATGCTTAATTCCTAAGGAATTACTTTAGTCTTCCAGGTCCCAAAGTTACTGTTGTTTGTGCTTTTATTTCAGGGATGTTTAACTCATGCATATTGAGGTTGAAATTCCCCCTTTCCCCCTTTTCTCATGTACAAGTGTTTTTCTACCTTTTTTAATTCTATTCCTTTATGTCTGTTTATTGTATGTAGTTTTCCTTGACTTCTTAATTGCCTGCTACGCTGTGTTTGTCAAAGTCTTTTTCCTCCTCTTTCACCTACTTCAATGTCACAAGATATTGAAGAGCTTAACTGACAGTTTTAACCAAAGTTATCCCATAAGTAATATAAGAATGTTTACTTAATAGTGTTGTTGAGAATATAAAACACATAATATATGTAATGTTTCTGGTTTATAGCAAATTTTCCTCTTTTCTGTTTTCCATGCCTTCTTTTCTTTATCCTATGTTTACACTTCTTCCTATGGGTGCTATATTCTTTCTCCAATGATAGCTGACCCTGCCCGTGGTTTAAGATATAGATCTATGTTTTTTGCTGCTATTCTGAGCAGACCTATTATTTCCTGTACCTGTTTTTATAGTTTTAAAAACTAATTATTGATTTTTAAAACACATGACAGGCACTGGAGATATAATAAACAAAACAAGCAAAAACCCTTGTCCTCTTGAGGTTTACATTCTATTGGGGTTGGAGAAGGGAAGATGGACAATTTAAAGAATTAAAAGTGTAGAACGGAGCTTGTGTGTTGGTGAACACATGTAGTGCTGAAAGGGTGTTGCACCCCATACCTCATCCTATGTATCTCTGAGATTTGGCTGTGCCTGAGATAGACTCACAAGTGAAAACAAAAGGAATTTATACAGAGAGTTTACATTCTTCAAAAATCATCTCAACATAGATCATAGGCCTAAATATAAATGCAAAATCATAAAACTCTAGGTGTCTTTGGGTTTATTGATGGCATTTTAGGTAGAACACAAAGTCATGATCCATAAAAGAAATAGTAAGTGGAACTTCATTATAATTAAAAGCTTCTACTCTGTGAAGGACACCACCAAGGCAATGAGAACATAAGCCACAGATTCAGAGAAAATATTTGAAAAAGTCATTTCTGATAAAGGACTGATACCCAATATACATACAAAGGCTCTGGTCAGTATTACTAAATGGTAGACCATTAGTCCATGCACAGAAGGATCTTGGGTTTAATTTCCCAAGGGCGTGTACTAGGTTGCAGGTTCAAACTCCAGCCCATGTTGGGGCATGTGCAAGAGGCAACCAATTGATATTTCTCTCTCTCTCTCTCTCTCTCCTTCCCCTGCCCTCTATCTCTAAAAATCGATAAAAAATATCCTTGGATGATAAAACTCAAAAATAAGAAAACAAACAATCTGATTAAAAATGGGCAAAAGACCTGAACAGAAGCTTCAACAAAGAAGATACACAGATGAAATATGAGCATGTGAAAAACTGCTCAACATGGGATGCCTCAGGAAATTGCAAATAAAAAGAACAGTGAGATATCACTACACATCAAATGATGGTGAGAAAGTGGAGCAATAAGAACTCTCATTCATTGCTAGTGGGAATACTAAATGGTGCAGCCACTTTGGAAGATAGTTTAACAGTTTCTTACAAAACTACACATACTCTTACCATAGGATTCAGCAATTACCCTCCCGGTCTATACTCAAATGAGTTGAAAACTATGTTCACACAATAACCTGCACATAGGTGTTTATTGTAGCATTATTCATAATGGCCAAAACTTGAAATGAATCAAGATGTCAGTAGCTCGATTCATAATGGCCAAAACTTGAAATGAATCAATATGTCTTTTGGTCGGTAAATGAACTGGTCAGATTGTGTTACATTCATTCAAAGGAATATAATTCAGTGCTAACAAAAAATGAGCTATTACATCATGATGAGATATGGAGGAAACTTAAAATGCATGTTACTCAATGAGAAAAGCTACTAAGAAAGGTCATGTTTTGTGTAATTCCAACTATAATACATTCTTGAAAAGGCAAAACTACAGAGATAGTAAAAAGATTAGTGGTTGCCAGGGTTTATGGTGAGGAAGAGATGACTAGGACAAGCACAGATAATTTTTAGGATGGTGAAATCATTCTACGTGATACTCTAATGGTGGATACATGCGTTTGTCCAATGCAGAAAATATACAACACCAAGAATGAACCCTAATGTAACCTTGGATTGTGAGTGATAATGAAGCATCAATGTAGGTTTATCAATTTTAACAAATGTACCACTCTGGTGTGGGATACTGATAATAGGGGAAGTTGTGCATCTTGAGGTGGGGGGTGGAGGAGTGGATAGGTGGTGTATGCTAATTCTTTGTAGTTTCCACTCAATTTTACAGTGAACCTATAACTGTTCTATATGTATATTCTATTTAAAAAACACAGAATACAAATCCTCTTCATGTCTCATCTATTTTCTGACCTGTTGCTATTGGTGATTTTGGAGTGTTCACATTCTACCACTTTTTGTTGCCAAATGATTTCCTCTTGGCAATAATTACTCCCTCAATTCACTCACTCAGTGAGTGGTTCCAGGAAATGTATTCAGGTTTCATAATAACTTCGTAAGGCAGTGGAACACCTGGCATTTTCTCTGTCTGATAAAGAGGAAACTGGTTTGCACAGAAGTTAATTGGCTTGTTCCGGGTCCTGCTCACTGTTGGTGGCAGAATCAGATCAGACCTCTGATCCTCTGGTCAGTCCTGGCCTCTTTCTCTGAGATTATGCACTAAGAAAACATAGTAAGTGAATCTACTTCTACTTTTCTGTAACATGTGGTGTAACTTATAAATAGTGCTTTTGTTACAAAACAGAGTTGGAATATTTAACAACTATGTTCAGGACTGGTTGATAGTAGTACCGGAGGGTATCACAACCCTTCTGTTTTTTTATAAAAAAGTAACTACTCTTAGATCAGATTCAATATGTGTATTGTACTTCTTTGAAGAGCTGCTAAGGTTTCCTGTTTCTGAAAGGCAACAGAAGAGAAATCCTCAGAGTCCTGAACACAGAGAAAGCACAGCAGGGCATGTAAGTAAAGGGAGGACGTTCCCCATAACCTCCCTAATAACACAGACAATTAAAGATTGAATTCTCAGCAACCTCTGACAGAGGGAGAGTATTTTATGCAACCAACAAATGAAGAAATGCTGGGAAGTGACATTTTAATGCCCAGCTCTTAAAACAGTGATACAACAGAATACGGTTTAGATCAAACCGGGAACAATTCCCTAGCAATGCCTGCTAAGGATTTCACCTTCAGTGTGATAGGATTAACTGTCACAGCAGACTATTCATGTTTCCTTAGTAATAGGATAATAGCTGTGTATGCAGTCACCTGATGAAAGACCATTTTCCCTAGGCTTTTTGGAAGGTTTATGTGATCACGTGACTGAAGTCTGGCCAATGGGCTGTTATTGGAAGTTACATGTGCAAGTTTCCTGTTGTGCTTGAGAAAGGAAGGAGCTAGACTTCCTCTTCCCAGGCTGGAATGACCATGTGATCATGGAGCAGCTGTGGGGAGCTGGTGTGGAGGAGGCAGGGCCTGCATTGTATGTAGGAGAGAAATGAACTTGTCTTCTTTAACCCACTATCATTTTTGGTATCTCTAATTCAGCAGCTAAAAGAAGTTCCTAACTAATACAGAAGTTGATGTAAAAATTATATTATATTAAATGTGTAATTTTTTACATATTACTGTTCCAAAACTAACAGTGGCAAACCATGCATATTTCCCTCTCTCTGGAGTATTATTTCATGCATTCTCATTCTTTGGATACCCTTATAAATGTTAGAGTTCAGAGTACCTTCTCTGCATCATTATAGATCATTATTTGGATTGAGTGGACCTCTGAATGAGAAAGGAAGCAGGAGTGAATGAGAAAGCACGCTCAAATGATAAAAAAGCTGGCTGCTGGGCCTGCAGCACTTCATCCAGCCTGGGTAACAGAGCCTCCAGTGCTCCATGCAGCCTGGGTAATGGAGCCTCCAGAGCTCCATGCAACCTGGGTAACTGAGCCTCCAGTGCTCCATGAAGCCTGGGTAACTGAGCTTCCAGAGTTCCATGAAGCCTGGGTAACGGAGCTTCCAGTGCTCCATGCAGCCTGGGTAACTGAGCTTCCAGAGTTCCATGCAGCCTGGGTAATGGAGCCTCCAGAGCTCCATGCAACCTGGGTAACTGAGCCTCCAGTGCTCCATGAAGCCTGGGTAACTGAGCTTCCAGAGTTCCATGAAGCCTGGGTAACCGAGCCTCCAGTGCTCCATGCAGCCTGGGTAACTGAGCTTCCAGAGCTCCATGCAGCCTGGGTAACTGAGCTTCTAGAGTTCCATGCAGCCTGGGTAACTGAGCCTCCAGTGCTCCATGAAGCCTGGGTAACTGAGCTTCCAGAGTTCCATGAAGCCTGGGTAACTGAGCCTCCAGTGCTCCATGCAGCCTGGGTAACTGAGCTTCCAGAGCTCCATGCAGCCTGGGTAACTGAGCTTCTAGAGTTCCATGCAGCCTGGGTAACTGAGCCTCCAGTGCTCCATGAAGCCTGGGTAACTGAGCCTCCAGAGCTCCATGCAGCCTGGGTAATGGAGCCTCCAGAGCTCCATGCAGCCTGGGTAACTGATCTTCCAGAGTTCCATGCAGCCTGGGTAACTGAGCCTCCAGTGCTCCATGCAGCCTGGGTAACGGAGCCTCCAGTGCCCCGTGCAGGCTGGTGTGTTCCTAGGTCCTTTTTATGTAATGATCCAAATGCAACACTCTCCTGAATTTCCCCATTTAATTAAATTAATTAAATTCTTGCTGTGTTATGTACACAGTTTCAGTTTAAATAACATTTCTAATATTTTGTTTCCTTATCTTTCAAATGAAGATCATGCCGTTCACAGTTGCCTCAATCAAGTTGTGGTCCATACGTGGTGCTCCACCAATATTAGCATCTTATCATAAGCATACAAACATTCAGCACCCAATGGTAATACATAAAAACACAGAAAAGGGTAGGGGAGTAATGGATGGGGGGAAAAAAGTGAGGAACATTTGTAATAATATGAACAATAAAGATTTATTTAAAATAAAAAAGAGAAAAAAGGTAGCAACATTGCTAGTTTTCTATTGAGTCCGTTTCCAGAAAAACAAATGGCAGGGAGGAGGAGAGAAATGTTGGCTGCTAATGCCCAGATGCAGCCACTTTTACAGACTGGCACTAGAACCTTGAGCCAGGCCGCTTACTGTAGTGGGCCTTAATTTAGGCTGCCAGTTCCATGAGAAGAAAGTAGGCACATTTTGGGAAAACATTTCATTTAACCTGCATCAGTTTCTGATGTGTTAGTTATAGCTGAAAGGAGTAAGGACTCAAGCTGAGGATCTATTGATTTAAGCGGCACCATTCCCATGTTCTCTTTCTTCCTACCCTTTTCTCATTATTCTTTCCTTTATATGTGCTCTTCAGACCTCTGTTACTTAATGAGTTCGCATCTTCTTCTTTTTTCTGTGAAAACAGGGAACTTTAGTATAAATAAAAGGTGCTGGGGACAGGAAGGACCCCAAAGGGCTTCCATAACTTAACACTTTTCAAAAGCACGAACACCAGCAGGGGAAATGGGGTTTGGTTTGGGGTCGGGAGGATCAGGCTGCCCTGCCCTGCCCTGCCCACAGAATGAGGGGCACGCTGTGGAGCTGGGGTCTCGTGGGTGGGGAACTTCTCCCTCCCCCACCCCATGAAGAGCACACCACCTTGGTGCTTCTCCTCCGATAGAGGCTGTGCATCTTCTTTGAATTCTCCACCAGGATGCTCATTTCCTGATCAAAGAAAGTTCGCTAACATGTATAATATAGAGACTTGGAATAGAAACTCCCAGAGCAATGGATGTGCTCCTTGTCACAGGCTTTTAGTCTTTCCCTTCCCCTGACCTCTGTACTGCTTTTTGTCTTTAGGGAAAGTTCAAGAGCAAATCTGGAAAGAAAAAAGGAAAAAGCAGGGAAAAGCTAGAGGGTATTGTGTGAAGGTAGTGGGTGCATTAGCATGTAAGAACAGAATTAAAGCTGCAGCTTGAAATTTTGACATGTATAACATTTTTTTAAAGTATGCTTTTTATACATGGGGATTTCATGCATTCAAAACATTTTAAAAGAAATGTAAAGACTGGCATTTGGTCATCACCCTTTTATTTTCTTTCCCTGGGTGACTATAACAAGCACACAGAATAAACCTTTATCATCTTAAGTCACAGAAATTTCAAGTTAGAGCAGAGAGAGAATAGAGTATTATCCTAATATAACCAACCCCAAAGTAAGAAAGATACAATCCTAACATAATAAGGCACAGTCCTTTGAGTTGAATAAACTTGTCTCTATGTAAAATTTCTATGTGGGTTCTTAAATTTTTTTTTTTAATTTTAGCCAGGAACTGGTGAAATATCTCTTTACCCCATTAACGTATAAGCAGATTATGGACAAATATTATGAATCACTCGTGTAAACCAGTCCTTGTACTAAGAGTTATTTGTGCCTGATTTCTTTCTTGTAACTTTTGCCCAATTACCCAGCCAGATGTGCATTCTTTCTGAGGCCCCTCACTTCTTGGTCTGGACCTGATCTTCAGCTGTTGGCACAGTCTGCCTTCTCACTTTCCGGCTCTTTGCTGTCCTTGAAATGTTAATAAAGATATTGAACACCATCACACTGCAGTTCATCCATCAGTTTAACCTTACCTCTCCCAAGAGCCTGAGATACAGCCTCCTGAGCTCGGGTTGAAAGTCAGTTTTTACAAATCTCTATGACCAGTTACCTGCTAAGGCAGGGAACCTTGACAGCAGTGACAGAATGCTTCTGTGGATAAAAGGCAGTGGGGGAATGGCTGAAGCCATCCTTTTACAGAGAATCAATGTGTGTCAGCTGCTTTACCGTCTTTACTGTCTTGTGTACCAACACACATTGGTAGCTCGAACTAAAGTCTCTTATCATAAATACCTCTCCTCAGATCCCTTTTCTCCAACAAATATCTTAAAATAACATAAAAAAGTGACCCCAGTGAAAAATGTTAACCAACAATAGAAATATCATTTAAAAACTCTTTATGCTTATCCTTATTAGTTAACTGAAATCCCTCATTGGGGAGCTATAGCAAGCAACCTGTTAGAAAACATTGGTTAGAATTCTGTTGCTAATAAGTTGGGGTCACACAGGCGTATAGCTATTACATGATATCTATACTCTATACGTTTTATTTACAACACATCTTTTTTTTTTAGAACAAGAAATGGTTGATCTATATGCCTTCTCCTGCCATTCCTCTTTTGCTATTAACCATGTGGGAGCTGCAAAGCCAGAATATTAGGGACTTTGCTACTTTTCTTTACGAGAGCTTTAATAATGAAAACAGAACAGCTGTGGTCAGGGAAGACAAACAAACACAGTAAGACAAATCTCAGGATGAATTCCAGAAACACTAGGGAGCATTTATATTGTCACACCTGGAAATTTCATTCAGAGGAAAATCAATTCTGAAATTAGTTCCCCTTTCATCTTTCCCCTTGAAAGGAAAAGGTGGTGAAAATCATGACTTGGAAAACCCCTGATAAAATTTTCTTCATGCACTCGACTTAGAAAGTCCTTGTGTCCTTGCCTGTTGTTTCATATCCAATGGCCAGGAAGTAATCAATCAACTCTCTTGATTCCAAAGAAAATACTTCAAACAATGCTCTTTCCTAATTATTGGCCTATAAAACTGAAGTAGCAATGGCAAGATAGGTATTATTTAAGTAGAAGGAGATAAAAGTTAAAATATTTTAATTTCATTATTTATTGACCAATTCACATGCCAGTTCAGTTACTTTCAAGGTTGATGGAGAAGCAGACATTTCTAGTATACTCCCTTTTTCTTCAGTGAGCATCGATTCTATAGAGTTAATGAGATGTGCTTTCTCAGTTAATTGAGACATATATTTATCAGATATAGCACTTACATTCTTCAGAATTTTATAGGACTGACTTGGGTTCACTTGAAAGCAGAGCTTGAAACAAAGGCTTTCGTGCAGGTAGTTTACTTGGGAACTGATATCAGAGATCAAGAGGGAGCGGAATAGCAGAGAAAGGAACGGTGTAAGAATGGCTCCTGGACAGGCAACCTCCATGACTTACAGTACAAGGGATGTAGAGAAGAAGATGTGGCTTTTATAATTAAGTACTGGATATACAAAATTACTACTCTAAAACTACAGTAAAGAATATAGGCAACATATTATTGTGCACCAAATTGTTTCATATTGTTCCCACCAAACTGTTTCATATTGTTCACACCAAATTGATCAGTGGTTCTCACTGGGGTTGATTCACACCTCTGCAGGTGATAAATGGCAATATCTGGAGACATATCTCATTATCAGGATGTGTGGTGGAGGTGAGGAGTAGGGGCTATGGGTGTGTGAGACAGGATGCTACTGGCATCTCCTGGGTAGATTCCAGCGATGCTGCTAGACATCCCAGAATATACAGGGCAGCCTTTCTAATACAAAGAATCTGGCACCAAATGCCAACTATGCTGCTGTTAAGAAATACCCCTCAAACATTAAAATGCCAGCATCACTGGGAATCTTGTCGAAATGCGGACTCTATTTAGTAGGTCCAAGGTGGAGCCTGACATTTTGCTCTTTCTCACCAGCTCCCAGATAATACTGGCCGGTGGACCACGCTGAATAACAGGGCAATGGATAGAAGACTTGAAGGTGAGAGATTAATGACAAGTAGAACAACTTTATCAGGGGAACCCCTCAGAAAAGGTGGAGTTTCTGATGGCTGATATTTCTTGATAGGCAGGGTGGTGAGGAAAAGTACATGCAGTATGAATAAAGAAGAAGGGGTGAAAAAACTTGGGTTGCAAGGCTTGTTTCACCTTGAAAATTACTCTCTGGCCCTAAGCAAGTTACATATTCTTTTGGACCTCAGTTTCCACATGGTAAAACAAATACTTCAGAGTATTATTATTTTTCAATTGATTTGAAAGAGAGAGAGAGAGAGAGAGAGAGAGAGAGAGAGAGAGAGAGAGAGAGAGGGAGAGGGAGAGGGAGAGGGAGAGGGAGAGGGAGAGGGAGAGGGAGAGGGAGAGGAGAGAGAGAGAGAGAGAGAGAGAGAGAGAGAGAGAGAGAGAGAGAGAGAGAGAATTTGGTCCACTTGTGTACTCATTGGTTGATTCCTTTATGCGCCCTGCCCAGAGATGGAACTTGAAACCTGCCGTGGCCCACAGTATCATTAAATGTAGGTTTAAGAGGAATGAAACCCCACTTGTAAAGTTTGCTCCTCCAGATGTAATTTCTATAGCCAGCCTGCCCAGGTCTGAGTCTCAGCTATGCTTCATTCATACTGTGTGACCTAGAACAATGCTTCCCTGGTTTTTACAATTTTATTGAACAGGAGTTCAGTAAAAATTAGTTCTTATATGGGTTATGATGTGGGATTTTACAAAACTACTACTTACAGGTAGTTGGCATTTGTTCGTTTCTTACTGTGTGCCATTCTTCTAAGTATTTTACCTGTATTCTGTCTGCCATTTTAAAGTTTCCCTAAATTACCAGATGCAGGTCATTGTTGTGACCTCATTTCACAAATTAACCAAGGTTAGGTAACTTGCCCAGGGGCATACAGTGAGGAAAGGGCATACCTGTGGGCTAAGTATAGATTGGCTGTAGAAGATGCTTTTTAGCAACAATATTGCTGGGATTTTTCTTAAACACATGTATTCCGTCCTTTATTTCTAGCTTTTGTTTCCTACAAGCATTTTGCTGTAACTACTGGCTGGTTCAAGAAACTTGATAGTTTCATATTTTCAGGGCACTAGAGAGGATTCAGCAAAGGAGCTTAATATATTTGTCAGAACGTGGAAGTGTTCCTATCTATGGGGAGGGACATGTCCCTGGACTCCTCTAGATTGGCTGTTTTTTACCTGCATTTTCCATGAGCTTAAGATTTCATGGAAGCAGTAATAGGTATCTGCAACCTATCCTCAAAATTTGGAGTTTAATGTATATATAGGTATTCACCTTATGGTAATATGGCACTGCTCTACAAAAATGTCAATGTGGTGGTTTTTGAATGCACTTATACAACTCCTAGCTTCCCGATATGTACCCTATACTAGTAATAAGATGATTATGATGATGATAATGATGATGATGAAGATGATGATAAAGTACTTATAGCCAAAACAGGTTTGGCTCAGTGAATAGAGCATTGGCTTGTGGACTGAAAGGTCCCAGGTTCAATTCCGGTCAAGGACATGTACCTTGGTTGTGGGCACATCCACAGTAGGGGGTGTGCAAGAGGCAGCTGATCGATGATTCTCTGTCATGTTTCTAACTCTCTATCCCTCTCTATTCCTCGCTGTAAAAATCAATAAAATATATATTTTTTAAAAAGTAAAGTACTTATAGAAAGCTTGGAAATCATTGCTCTATAATATTGTTCATCCCAGTCAAGACTAGGTCAAACCAATTTACACATATAGTGTTTTACTCTATGAAAATCTTTCCCTTCATTAAACAGAAACTTCCATTTTCCTTCCTCTTAGGGACATTTTTTGATTCATCTGAAAAACAACAACAAAAACGGCTAAGTTGGCAACCTCTCTTAACTCAGCCCATTTGAGATTATGTCACACCCCCCCCCCCCCCATCTTCCACCCCTCACCCCACATGCTCCACCCTCAGTGCCCTGGAAATGAGGAGCGCCCTGTTCCCTTGTCAGTTCAGCAGCAGTGCTCAGGCTGGGGCAGAATGTGACATTGCTGATTCCCATTTTGTATATTCTCTGAGGGGGATGTGGGTGTGACAAGAGCATACCTAGGATTTCTTTTAAGAAACTTGTCACAAAATCTCTTGTGACCGGCTTTAAACAAGTCCCTGGAACTGGGGGGAAATGAAATGACAGCCCTGGGAGACTGGACAGACGCACATCAGCCCCGGGACTTTCTTGATTTCTGTTGCCTTTGTTTCTCCCGCTGAGTTGAAATGCTGCTCCCACGGAGCCTGCTATGCTTGCTGAGTGAAAGGTCTGTGGCACTCCAAAGCAAATACCCTCCAACAGCCTCCAGTCCCTAAATAAGAGGCAATTACAAACCCCTCTTTCCTGCGAAGTGTCAGTCATAAAGGCAAAGGAGCCTTTGGAGATGGGTTGGAGTGTGTCAGTCATTCAGAGAGTAAACTCTGGCATTGAACAAATGGTGCATTCCTTCATGCAGTGCCAGCAGGCAGCTTCTGGCTACAGACTCTTTTGCAGGGATGAAAGCCTTCCTAGTGGAGTTCTAGCGATTCTAAATATTTCATGCCTGTGCTAGATCAAAAAGTTGCCATGGGAAGGCTGGCTTGAAGATGTATTATCAGCTTGGTATTTTCCAAGATGAAGTTGCTCATTAGCTTGCCCTTCTCTGCCCCATTCCCACCCAAGTCAGCAAGCATTCTTTAGGAATTACAATTCCTGTCTTAGGGATCTTCTCTATTGAGGTCTGTCAGCTCTGCCTTACAAATCCTGCTAAAGACATCACACATGCTAACAGGAGAGGAAGCAGAAGCTGCTGTATCTTATGATGTGTTTTTGAAGTATTTGTGGAAACCAAGTTGTAATAGTTATCTATTGTATAACTGCCCCCAAACCAAGCAGCTTCGAAATAACAGAAGCATGGAACAGACTGTCGAATCTCAGAGGGAAGGTAGTGGGTGGGTGAGTGGGAAGAGATTAACCAAATAATTTGTATGCATGTATGCATGTATGAATAACCCATGGACACAGACAATAGTGTCGTGAAGGTCTGGGGTGGGGGACGGGGACGGGCTAGAAGGGGTCAATGGGAAAAAGGAGGGCATCTGTAATCCTTTCAACAATAAAAATGTTTAAAATATATTTATTATCTCTCCACTTTCTGTGAGTCAGGACTTCCGATAGGGCTCAGTGCAGATGTCTTTGTTCCACATACCTGACTTCAGATGGAGTATTTGAAGACTGGGGACTAGACTCATCTGAAGACTCATTTACTCACCTATCTAGCAGTTGAATACTAGCTTTTGGCTGAGAAACCAGCAATGATGAACATATGACATCAGCTTGCTCATATCCCAGGTGGCTGGATTTCAAGGGCACATGTCTCAAGAGAGATATGGATTTTTATGACCCATGGAAGTTATGCAGGGTCAACTTCATCACATTCTATTGGTTAATACAGTTGTAATGTCTGCCCAAGTTCAAGGTAAAGTCCCTCTGAAAGTATATCAACATCACATTGTAAAAAGAAAGAAGAGCAGGAAGGATTTTATATATATATTCAGTTGCTATAATCTATCATAGCAATGTAGTTCTTTCTAATACTTCTGTTGCTTTTATATTTAATAGTATTAAGTATCACTTGAAGTTGATAAGTCAAGAATTTTCACCTTCACATTATGGATAAAGATGTCGAGGCTCAGAGAGATATAAATATCTTAAAATCACACAGCTATTTAATGGTAGATTTGGGACTAGAATGCAGCTTCTCGAATGCTGGACCATTGCTCTTTTCATTCGAATTTATAACATCTACAGCTTGTAACATCTCAGCAAATGATCATTTATGGAGTACTTTTGATAATGGAGGCCCAGGGGTAGACACGGAGCTTTAAAGATGAATATGACACAGCTACTCCTGTTAGAGAACGCACCATCACAAAAAGAAGGGAAGCACATAAATGCAAATGTTCAAAAGAATAGGATGTGTGCAGAAATGAAAGAAAGCAAAGGTGCTGTTTGAGCAAAGAGAATTCTCTGGTTCATTTTAGCATCAGGGTGACTTCCGGGGTTGGAGGGATGGGGTAAACATTTTCAGTGACATTGTCATTGCTCAGCTCACTAAACCTGATGGCTCTCTGAAAATAAAAACAGCACACTGGGTACTAATATTTCAATATACATATTTTAAAAAGATATGTCTTACCTGACATATGGTAAAGCAACTTCCTTTTTGTTTTGTCCTTTAATGAATTTATACATTTATATATTTGTTATATCTTGATTATGGGCATGTCTTACTTTCACTATTTTGAATAGTATTGTTAAACACTGTGTTTTCTAATTGGCTTTGCTGATATATGACACTTATTTTTTCTCACACAGATATTTTGTGCTATAGTCTTGCTGCGTCTACCTTCTTAAGTAGCTTATTGATTTTCAGGTTTCCTTCTTTCCTAGTGTATGCATTTTAATACTACCTGTTTCCCTGTTATCATTGCTTTAGCCACATGCCAGTCAGGGATGCAGAAATGATTTTATTTTTGCTCAGTTCTGTATATTAAATTTCCATTATGAACTCTTCCTGAAAATAGTGTATTTTTAGAAGTGTTTCTTTTAATGTCCTTTCTCCCTCATTGATTTTTAGAGAGAATGGAAGGAAAGGGGAGTGACAGAGAGAAGCATCAATGTGAGAGAGACACATCAATTGGTGGCTTCCCACAGAAGCCCCGACCAGGGCCGGGGATTGAGCCCACAACCAGGGTACATGACCTTGACTGGAATCCAGCCGGGAACCTTCAGTCCACAGGCTCTATTCATTGAGCCAAACCTGCTAGGACTCTTTCAATATCTTTTAATGTTTAATATATAATACACTCACAGTTGTACTATTGGTTCTGCTTCTCTGAAGAATCTTGACTTATATACTTGGCAATAATGTTTATCCTTCTTCTATAATGCTAGATTTATAAGTAAATAAATGAGAGAGAATCATTGATTGGCTGCCTCCTGCATATCTCCGAATGGGGATCAAGCCCACAACCCAGGCATGTGCCCTTGACTGGAATCAAACCTGGGACCCTTCAGTCCACAGGCCAAAGCTCTATCCACTGAGCCAAACAAGCTAGGGCTTGTGGAAATTTTTAAATTACAAAACATTTTCCTAAAAAATGTATAATGGCTATTCAGATTTTTGGTATTTCCTGATGTCAGTTTTGGCAAGTTAAAATTTTCAAGGAAACGTTTCCATTTTATTTAAATTACTCCATATACTGTCACATAGTTAGTTATATTATCCTTTTATTTTCCTATTAATGACTATAGGATCTGTGTTTATAATCTCTAATTCATTCTTCATGTTGACCATGTGTTTTTCCGCCAGGGTCAGTTTTTCTTAGGGTTTATTAGTTTTACTAGTAGCCCATTGCAGGAAGATTCCTGCAATAGGGCTTCCTGCTGTGCTCTCCCCAGCCCCACCTGCTTCCTTCCTTCTCCCCTGCCCCAGTTGCTTGCTTCTCCACAGCTTCACTCCCTTCTGCAGTGCTTGGCTTCTTTCTAAGCTGTTTTGATATGCAAATTAACCACCATCTTGGTTGAGTTAATTTGCATACTCACCCTAAATTGGCTGGTGGGAGTGGTTTGGGCATAGCAAATATGTAGTCAATTTGCATATTACCTTTTTATTATGTAGACTTACTCTTTTTTTCAGACAACCAACTTGTGTGACTCTGTTATCTTTTTTATTTCCTTTATTCTGTTTTCTTTGTCATAGTTGCAGGGTTTCTTTTACTTCTGAGATATCAATTTAGATAATTAATCTTAAGCATTTCTCTTTTCTAATATATGCATTTAAAGGCAAAAAAGTGTTTCTCTCAAGGCCTTTATATAGCTGCATTCTCAAAATTTTGATACATTGTGTTTTCATCATAATTCAAGTTGAATTATTTTCTGATTTTCTTAATGTCTTATTTGACCTATTGGTATTTAGAAGGAAGTTGATTAATTTCTAAATATTTGAAGATTTTCTAGATATTTTATGAGTTTTGACTTATAATTTAATTAATGTGTTAGAGAATATATTCTGAATTATTTTAATTCTTTGGGAAATTTTTGAGATTTGTTTCATGGCTTAAATTATGGTCTTTGAGAACACTTTTATTTACTTGGAAAGAACATATTTTCTTCAGTTTTTTGGGGGTATAACGTTTTAAACACATTCCATGTGCTTAAATATTTTATATTCTGATTTTTCTCTGTTTTTTTCTCAATTGCTGAGATGAGATTTTAAAATCTCTAACTATGATTGTGAGTCTCTCTGTTTCTTTTAATTCAGCCAGTTTTCCTAATTTCCTGTTATTCTAATTTCACATTAGTGTTTTGCCATTGTATAACATGGGCAGCTGTGTTTCTTGCCCATCACCACCTTATTGCTAAACAAGCACCACATACTCTAAGTTTTGTTATGAAATTATTACATCTCAAGGTACCAATTTCTCTGTTAGTTCAAATAGGCTAAGTGCTCTACTAATCCAAAAATTGCAGCGATTTAAGGTTTATTTTGTGCTTATGTTACAGTCCAGTATGTGTTGCCAGAATAAGGGATTTTGTCCACAGAATTACTCAGTCAGGACATTGACTCTTTCTTTGAGTGGCTCCTCCCTTCCCCTGAGCACAGAAGCAAATCTGGATTCCTTGAATCTAGCTAACCAAAGAGAGAAAAGAGTTAGTAGTATTGCATACTCAGTGTTTGGGGATGGGTCTAGAAAAAATGTATCTCCCTTTTACCTATATTCCATTATCTGAACTCAGTTACCCAGCCACTCGAACTGAAAGAGAAGCTGACAATATACACTGAGTGGCCAGATTATTATGATCTCTGAAGGCTTGGTGCATGGGTGGGCTCCAGCCAGCCTGGCCAGGGAGAAAAAACATGGGTGGTTGGCTGGCCTGCCAGCTGGTTGAACTCCTGTTTGAGGGGATAACTTGCATATTAGCCTTTTATTACATAGGATAGACATTGAGTGGCCAGATTATTATTATTATGCCTTCAGAGATCATAATAAGCTGGCCACTCAGTGTAGACTGGTGTGTGACCAGGAGAAAGAAATGCATTTTGGTGCTGTGTAATGTTATCTCTAGAATATAGTTCAGTTTCACCAAGATCAGTTCAACACTGTCTTTTAAGCTACATTATATAACATTTCATTTCCATTCTAAGCACTGAAGCAAAAATAAAGCTTAGTGCAATGGGTTGCATAATATATTGAATTCCTGCTCACTTAAAATGCCGAGTTTTCCATTACCTTGGTGGAAATTAATTATTCTCACCTCTGTCATTTTATGGCCTTTGCTTTGAAACTTGGTTATAATATTTACCATGGTCTTTCTTGCATTAAAGAAAGTTATGGGTTCTTTTTTCTCTTTCCTTATAGATGCTGAGCCTCTTGAGGTAAAGCAATTATGCTTATTAATCTTTGTATCCCTACAGGTGCCTAGAACAGTGTTTCAACATTTGGTTCATAGGCAGTCTATACATTTGTTGAACTGAATTGAAATATTATAATTCAACAAGCTATAAATAAGTTTTCAGGTGAAACCAGTTTGGTTCAGTGGCTAGAGCATCAGCCTGTGGACTGAAAGGTTCTAGGTTCCATTCCGGTCAAGGGCATGTACCTTGCTTGCAGGCACATCCCCAGTAGGGGATGTGCAGGAGGCAGCTGATCGATGTTTCTCTCTCATTGATGTTTCTAATTCTCTATTCCTCTCCCTTCCTCTCTGAAAAAAATCAACAAAATATTAAAAAAAGTTTTCAGATTATAATCTGAAAACTTTTTTATATATGTATATAAATATGTTTATATATGTATATATGTATATAAATATTTTATATATGTGTACATATATGTATATAAATATTTATATACACACAGATATATGAAAATATGTGATTTTTTTATAAGTCAAGGTTCTCCATAAAAGAGAAACCAAAGAATGTGGGTGCATGTAGACATTTGACAATTACAACTTTGAACACAATGTTCTAAAATAGTTCTACCAAACATTCCTACCAAAGTTGCAACAAATCTACATTTTCAAGATAACGAAGAGTTAAGTGAACTTTTTTTTTGACAAATACCTATGAAGAAATTATTATTGGAATCTTCTAGAAATAACAATGCTCATATGTAAACTTCTGAATAAAAATATAATTGCTAAGCAATTCCCCTTAATTAGCACCTCATGAGGAGTGATGATTCTCTGATAATGTTAGAAGAATGACACTTAGTCAAAAGTTCAAGTGATGTGCCACAAGTATGAGCAGTGTAATCCAGATCTCTTCAATTATTATTAACAGTAGGTGGGTTCTTATTTTTCTTCACAGAAATAGAATGAAGGTCTTCCTGATGAGAAAACTGATTGTTTTTTCAACAGCCTATCCAAACTAAACATCTTACCTTGAAGGCCTTAATGGTTAGTGGTTTTTTTTCTTCCATGTATCATGTTTAGGAAGCAATAAGGATTATTTTTATGTATTGTGATGAGAAGTTATGCTATTAAGCATGAGCAACCAATACCCTCACTCAACTGAGAGGAAATGAGCATGTTCAAGCTTGGGTTGTTGAGTTCGCATGTGTGTGTGTATGTGTGTGTGTGTGTGTGTGTGCATGTATATATATGTGTGTGTGTGTGTGTGTGTGTGTGTGTGTGTGTGTGTGCCAACTCCAAGTGACTGTGAGTAGGATTAACACTGGCATTATCATTGTCTCATAGATAAAACTGGTCTTAAAGGTCTATTAATTAAAACTCTGAGTGTATGGCTTGGATTTTCTTCAAAGGCTTGGTCAGCCCTAAGTTTATTATGTTATGTTATAAACAGAATGAGGAGACTCAGGGTGCATGCTTGAAGGTTCATCTGATTTCAGTACATCATTTCCTCTGACCGATAATAAAATCTTAATAGAAAAGAGCATTTACTTTACATTTTTTTCTCCTTTGCTTTGGAGGATGCACTTTGGGAAATTTCCTGCTATAAAATATTGCCTACCAAGTTAATAGCTCCCTTTTGAGACCCCAAATCTATTTTGTGAGCTTTCCTGAAACTCAAACACAGTTCTTTTTCTCTTATTATTTTTTCTTGAAAACCTCATTCATGTCAAACAATGTGTGCATAATCTACATATATAAAAGGCTAAGCAACTGTCCAAACATCCATCTGGTAGCAATGACATGCAATGACCACCATGGGGCAGATGCTCAATGCAGGAGCTGCCAAGCTGTGGTGACTTGGCAGCAGCAGTTCTCAGGTGATGCACCCTGGAAACAGGGAGGAGGGATCACAATTCCAGGGTGTGTCTCCTGAGAACTGCCCTCTCACAACCAGGGACCCCTTGGGGAATATTGGAGAGTCGATTTTGGCCAGATCTCCACAGGCTAGGCTGAGGGACTACCACCTGCCTGAGGGACCCCACTCACTCCACAGAAGCCTTTCCAGCCACAATGCTGCTCCAGGTGCGGCTGGACTGTGGGAGGTTGGCTGCAGGGCATGACCAGTCCATCTTGCCAATCCTGACCTGCTGCCCACCTTTCTAATTGTTTTCCTTTCCACATGCACAAATCTGTGCACCAGGCCACTAGTTAATTATAATGACTTATTACACATTTGAACAAATAACTATGAGCATGCCATCAGAATGAAAAATTCAATCCAACAAATATTTCTTGATCAGCTAATATGTGTCAGGAAACATCTTTGGCCCAAGTTGAGTCACACCAAGTTGGATAAGTTTCATTTCTTGATTTTATAAAAAGGACAGTATATTGGTGGTATATTTTGTGATTACTGCTTTAAATAAAGGTGGAGTAATTATGTTGAATAACCTTCTCACAGGTAACAATTACAAAATCCAGAAATAATGTATGCATATGCATTTCTGTATCTTATATGTGTGTATAAATTTGTGAATATATATGCATATATGTAAATCTACATTTACATTTCTATATCTACCATGAAACTTGAAGGCAGCAAGTAATGACCTAAAGTAGGTAAAAATTTCAGTCTCTTGCCCTTGAGAGAAGAAATGTAACAGGTGAAATTTGCTATTTTGAGGCTCTTTGCTTGAGTGCATGCCCAGGCCTACTCAAATTTCTGAAGACAGAAAGCCACTGTTTTATTGGGTTGGGGCATTAGAGAACAAACAGATTTGGAACTAGAGAAATAGCCAGAAGTTGGTTAAAAATCCTGGAAGAAAGAGACACAGAGTGGTTCATCCTCCAAACCTGCATTTAAAATCCACTAAATGCTAGCTCCTCAATGGGCAAATTAGTCACATTTGGGGAAAATCCCATGGGGTCCAAGAAAAATCAAAGAACTATGCAAAAGAATCATATGGTCTCTGCAAGAAGATAGAATTTGGAGTTGAATCTAGCCAAGTTATTTGGTTCTAAAAAAGAGATCACTCATCACAGTAACATAGCAATATCTCATTTCTACAATTTGTTATCTAGAATATGATGTGCATGGAAAAATAAATGTGAAGAAACTAAAACTGTGACCCATACTCAAGAACAAAGCAGCTAATGTAAATTGATCTTGCACTAACCCAGATGTTGCAATTAGCAGAAAAGGATTTTAAAGCAGATGCTATAAATATTCTTAAGGACATAAAGGTCTATTGATTAGAACCCTGAGAGTATGGCTGAGACTTTCATAGTGTAGATCACAACAGAGAAATATAAATGAAAGAAAAAGGATGTTCTAGAGCTTAAATATACAATAACTTTAATATATAATTACTAAACATTAAAGGTGGCAAGAAAAAGTAAGTATATTTAAAGATGAATCAATTGAAACTATCAATGTGAAGAATAGAAAGAAAGGGATTGGTGTTAAAAGAATAGAGCATTAAAAATATGTGAGCAATAATAAGTGGTTTAACATATAAGCAATTGGAGTACCAGAAGGAGAAAATAGAGTAGGGAAGAAAAAAGTAAAATCTATGTTTCACAGTGTAGGGTCTCTGAGTCTTTCTTGTTCACAGTTGTATGCGCAGCACCTAGGATACAACTTGTAAATATTGTACAAGAACATATTTGATATTTATTAGCACCTGGATGAATAAATATATAGTGCCAGGTACTAAAAAATACATTGTCTAAGTCCTTGCTTTATAAAATTCTGATGAACAATTGGGACATAGATAATAATGCTAGTGAACTGGGTGGTGGGTGGGTTCAATAATGTCTGACTCTTTAGAATATTAAAGAGGAAATTCTGGGTGCTATGGAGAACACTTCTGGTTAATTTCACAGTTCCAGTTCCAAATAATTTACTCCTCTATTTACTAGTATTTCCTGAATTTTCATGGATCAACTTTATTTCTCCTTGTTCTATTTCTAAGGCCTAAGCTGGGTGCTAAAATAGAAGTGTACCACTAGCATTGGCTATCTGGTCTATATAATGACATTCAAATTGTATTGTCTTGACACAGTTGGGTCAAGGACTTAAAAAAACAAATCAATTAAAATATGAAATAGGGGTACAGTGTAAGGACAGAGGCTGATAGGAAAAGGGACCAAGTATGATGTCTCATTGATTCACAGTAAAGACCTGGGATCCTTATTTGGATTGATTTCAAGAATTGTTGTTTAAGTTCTGGACCTTTAAAAGTACATGCATATGAGTCCTAGAAAGATAGATCAAATCTGAGAGTCTTGGTGGCTCTAATTCTGAGAAAAATCAAAGCTGAGGGCGTATAGACCAAATGATGTCATGGTCTTTTAAATGGTGCTTGAACAAATATAGGAGAGCTGAATATTAAGAGAAGAGGGCAAACATTTACAAGAAAGAAAAACACTCCAAATTTTGTAAAGGAAAGTGACTTCTAAAAAATTGATTTTAGAGAGAGAGGTAGAAACAACCATGAAAGAGATGCAGCCATTGGCTTCCTCCTTGAACCCCTACTGGAGATCCAGCCTGCAACCTACGCATGTACCCTGACCAGCAATCGAACTGGGGACCTCTTGGTTCAAGGGTCTGTGCTCAACTACTGAGCCACATCAGCCAAGCACGACTCTTATTTTTGGTCTGCAGTGTAGACCTTTTCAGTATCTTAAAAATCCATTCAAAAACAGGTTAAAATAAACTCAAATGTTTGTGGTACATTTGTATGCGGGAAAGAAAGTGAGGGAGAGTTTCACGTATGATAGAATGACAATAACACTTGACCTAAAGCCAAGTGATCTGGCCACATGCCTGCTTTCCCCTAAATAGTTGTATGACTTTGGGCAATCATGCCCATTTCCTGACCTTAAATTCCTCACATATAACATACAAATTTCTTTAGTCCCTTTCAGTATTTTAAAAGAGACAAAAGAAAAACATATTAGAAATGTCTGTGATCATTTTCCATAATGAGAATCTTAGAATTACTCCAAGGACTGCTTCTGCTCTTTTGTGCCCAACAAAACACTAGTATTATATTTAAGCAGATGCATATAGTAGCTAAGGCATAGATCTCTTTGGGTAATCTTGGGGTTATCTGGTAAACTACTTGAGGGATGAGGTATAAACACTTTCCATAAAAAGAAGCCTTAGGGATGTGAGTAAATACTGGGCAATCTCTTTTCCTCTTCCTTCATGCTGTGGGAACCTTTGTAATTACTGCTTTAAATAATGATGGAGTAATTTGGTTGAATATGTTTTGTTATTCATTCAACAAATATTCATTGAGCACCTACTACATACTAAGCACATTTTAGGAACTGTGAATAGAACAGAAATTCAGGTTGTCATAGCACTTGCAGTTTGAGACTTCCTTTTTTTGACCTCCTGTCCTGTTAATGCCATTAATTGATCCTCATTCCTTTTAAAGTTAAATCCAATATTAACAAAAGCTTAGGGAAAATGTTCACTACAGAGTAAAGAAATGTTCTGCCTGAGAAATAAAATGGTAACAGACAAAATTGGCTCTAAGGAATCTGAGAGGACTGAAATACACAAGCCCTGAATCACATTTTGTGCCTGCAGGTGGGAGGCACCAACACACTCAAAGCCCGAGCCATCCAAAGTCACCCATTTTTGTATAAAGCCATCTCGCACAGACACAGCCGTCATATGCTACAATTTTCCCTGCCAAAAAATTAATTGGCTCAGGCTGACTTTGAATTCATCCCAGATTTGCACAAAACTTGCTGAAAGGTTTGTCTACCTCAAGAAAACTTTTGATAAGCCCTGTTCCAAGTTTCAGATTTTTACAAAAACCTGAAACCAAGATTTTCTTGGTTTCCAATTTGGTGTGGAGGTACTTCAAGCTCTAACTACGACGCCTCAAGGGAACATAGGGAGACAGACACAAAAAGGAAAATCTTTGAAACAGGTAATTAAAGAGGAAACAGACAGCAGGAAAACAACTAAGAACCAGAAGCTTAGCTGAAATTGTAAGGTTATTAATAATCGATTTACACTGAGATGTTTCCGTGGTATTAAGGCACTTGAGAAGTATACAGTTCTGGATACATTTTATTGTTAAAAGTTAGAATTTTCAGAGGGAATGCCAAACCTCAATAGAATGATTCATAAATAGAAAACACGAAACAAAACACTATCTCTCCTACCCTCATTCCTACAGAGCTTTACATTTTTTTCCTCTTATTTACTGGCATTCAAAGATGAGTTAGCATAAAATGGAACAATAATTTAATTGGAAATGGTGTTTTAGTCATTTGCAGGGCATACTACACAGTTGAGACTTAAATGATGAACATAATTTACCTTTGGGTGACTTAAACAACAAAATCAGTCCCAATAGTTGATTTCAGTCTTTTTATTCAAACAATCCAATTTTATTATTACATTTCCCCATCCATTCTTAGTTTTCGGTCGAGGTAGACCAAGAGAGTGGACTCAGATTGCTTTTGTTCTTTTCTATGACTTTGTGAGATCTTTTACATTTGGAGACAATGGAACTGGTTTTTGTTGTTGTTGTTTTAAATATATATTTTATTGATTTTTTTTTACAGAGAGGAAGAGAGAGGGATAGAGAGTTAGAAACATTGATGAGAGAGAATCATCAATTAGCTGCCTCTTGCACACCCCTCCTGGGGATGTGGCCACAACCAAGGTACATGCCCTTGACTGAAATGGAACCTGGGACCCTTCAGTCCACAGGCTGATGCTCTATCCACTGATCCAAACTGGTTTCAGCTGAACTGTTTTTTTAGAGAAGATTATTTCATGAAATATTGTTTTGATAGTGAAGATCATTTGGATTTCACATTGAAATGAAAATATCTGTGATTATTTTTATAAGGTTCTCCCTAATTCCTTGGTGGTCTTTCTCCTACGCCTTCAAACCTTACAATTTTATTTCACTAATGAAGTAGATTTTGAACACCTACTCTATGTCCAATCATAGGAGATAGTAAGGATTTACTGACTTTGTGAAAATGAAGACAGTCCTAGAGCATAAAATCAGATGACAAATTATGTTGAATTTATACGTTATTTAAACAAAATTTGGAGAGTGGAAAAGGGAGTAGTATAACTGAGGATGGGTGAAATGTTGGGTTAGAAGGGTGTGATTAAGATACCAAGTCAATAAAATGGTAAAATTAAAGGGAAAAATGAAAGAGGAAGCAAATGGTCCAGTAAGAACCTATTTACCGATGTCATTTCCCCCTGTTTAAGAAGTGTTTGAATTGCCCAATGGACTGTACTTGATCCATTGGTAAAACAGGGGAAGCCTATCATGTTTGACAGCAAAGCATAAACCAAAGCATAGTATTTGGTTGACTTGTCTTTGTTTTTATCTCTTTTAAAACTCATATATGCCACTGAAAGAGAGGCGGGCAGAAGAGAAATTAACAGGCAGTAAAGAACCCTGACTCTGAACTAGCACGGTTGGTGGTCTTTAAGCTCATTCTAGTAATTAGTTCCATGGCCTCTAGCAATTTACTTTACCATTTATAAGAATAAATAAGCATAACCATACCCCAAACCTTATAGGGTTTTTTTTTTTCCTCCTGAGGAATAAAGTTGTTAATAGATGTAAAGTCCTATATCCTGTATATAGAATGTACCTATACCTTAGCTACTGTATTTTAATTATATCAACATTTTGAATCAGATTACTTAGTTATAGTTAGTTATCTGCTGTTGGGCAAGTCACTTAACCTCTGAACCTCATTTCTCTCAGAAGTAAAATAGGTTTGGTAGTAATAGTACCTACCTCAAGGTAGGATCAAACAATTAATATAAGTGAAAGCACACTGTAAATTATAAAGTACCATGTCAATTTATATTTTCCAGTTTTATGGACTTATTTGATCCTCTTATGCAGTGGGAGAGAAGATGATAAATGGGTTAAATTATTAAGGATAAGACAATGGATAGCAAATGTTGGTGAGGATGTGCAAAAAAAGGAAACAATTGTCCACTGTTAGTGGGAATGTGAATTGGTGCAGTCATTACAGGAGGTTTTTCAAAAGATTAAAAATGGACCCACCATATGATTCAGAAATTCCATTTCTGAGTACATATCCAGATATCAAAGAGATACCTGCATTCCCATATTTAATGCAGCATTATTCATAATTGTCGAGATATAGAAACAACTTAAGTGGCCATCAATGGATGAATGTATAAAGAAAACATGGTATATATAATATACACAGAGAAATATTATTCAGCCATGAGAAAGAAGGAAATCCTGCCATTTGCAACAGTATGGCTAGAACTTGAAGGCATTATGCTAAGTGAAATAAGCAAGATAGAAAAAGAAATACTGCATGGTATCACTTATGTGAAATCTAAGAAAAAAAATTAAAAATGTAAAAAGTGAACCTCAGAGACACAGAAAAATTAGAAAAGTGGTTGCCTAAGATTACATGGTGAGTAGTGAAGCTGGGATCAGGATCTAGGGAGTCCCATTCTCCTCCCTTCCTCATTACAGACATCAATACTTAGGAATGGGCATGTATTAATTTTTTTATAGGTGCAAAAGGAAGCATATTTGCAATCGAGACTATCCCCCAAGTTAGGAAAACAAGGTCACTAGAATTAGGCAATATCTTTTTCCTCAAAGTCAAGTTTTAATTCTAATGCTGGTCATGCTATGGATTTTCTAATTCAGCAGAAAGACATGATAAAAGATGGATGAAGAGAGGCATGGCTTAGATGTAGAAAAAATTGCTTCAGCTTTTTTATGATATTAGCTACATAGAGACTTTGAAAGGTAGGATGTTTATTTCAAATAAAATAGATTATCATGAGAGTTTTCAAAGATAGCCAAGAGCACATGTACTGTTGTTCTATGAAAATGATGCATTTTAGATCTGAGATTACTCTCAGCTGGGAGCTAAATAATTCAAAGGACTCTTCTTCCTGGTGTTACTGGTAATACATGCTTTTGTCAATTTACTAAGCAGAGATAAGCAACTCTTTTCATATAATTTTTTGGGGGGGAATAAAATTTCAACTAAAATTGAGATACTAAAATTTGACTTACTATCCACAATGACACCCTAAAATCTGGCTTTTATTATCAAAATGACACAAGAAAGCTCAAGGACTTGAAACATGTCTAATATTTATATTTTGTAATATTCTGTATAGCGTTTTTCTTCTATTTGTTTTTTTTCTTTTGCCTGTCAAATAACTTTCCATCTTCAATATAATTAATGAAAAAAAATCTCAGAGATAATCTTCTAATAAGAGTCTGAGGACTCTCTTACTTGCTGGCTCATATCTGTTGGTCCTTTAAATGTTTGCTTCAAGTGTTATCTGCAGTGAGGCTTTCTTTATTCTAACAGATTGCTTTGTTACTTTCCTCCAAGCTCCACAAGCAACCTGACATGCATATCATTGTATTCATCCCCTTGACTTGGAGCTACTATCTGTTTGTGGATCTCTCATATTCTTGTGCTTGACCCTTAAGGCTTTAAGGACAAAGGTTATGACTTATTTAGCTCTGTAGCACAAGGTTTCACATGACATAGACAAATTATAAATGCTTAATTTTGAAAAGCTAAATTGACACTATTAGTGATGCAGTCATGGTCGTAATAGAATTGTACTTCTACTGAGAGTTCTTTTTATTCAACAAAGTATTTATTATTTATCAAACTCTTTAGAACACAATGGAACTGTTTAGCTGGGTTTCGTGGTGTGAAGTTCAGAGCTTATAGAATCTAAGCATATCTTTGCATACAAAAATTTCTTTGCATACATTTATGTAAAAAAAATGACAAATGGCTCTGCATGGTAAAAAAAAAAAGAAAAGAAAAAGGAAGAAAGAAAGAAAGAAAGAAAAAAGATAAATGGCCTTGCACTTAAAGTAGATTAAATAGAACCTATTGTTTTTTTTTAGATATATGCATCCCTATTTCACAGCAGCACAATTCACCATAGCTAAGGTTTGGAAACAATCTAAGTTCCCATCAGCAGATGAGTGGATTAAAAAACTGGTACATCTATATAATGAAATATTACACTGTTGTAAGAAAGAAAGAACTCTTACCATCAGCATGGATGGACCTGGAGAGCATTATGCTAAGTAAAATAACTCAGTCAGAGAAAGATAAATATCACCTGATCTCACTTATTAGTGGAATATAATGAACAACATAAATTGAAGAACAGAAATAGAGCCAGAGACACAGAAACATCAAACAGACTGTCAAACCTCGGAGAGAGTGGCCAGGAGAGGAGGGGGCAGTAAGAGATCAACCAAAGGATTGTCTGCATGCATATGAGCATAACCAATGGACACAGACACCAGGGTGGCAAGGGCATGTGCTGGGGTGTAGGAGAGGCCAGGGAGAGACATATGTAATACTTTAAACGAAGAATTCAAAAAAATATACTAGTATATTGATTTCAAAGAGGGAAGGAGAGGGAAAGAGAGATAGAAACATCAATGATGAGAGGGAATAATTGATTGGCTGCCTCCTGTATGCCCCCACTGGAGATCGAGCACAGAACCCAGGTATGTGCCATTGACTGAAATCAAACCCCAGACACTTCAGTATGCATGCTGATGCTCTATCCATTGAGCAAAACCGGCTTTTTAAAAAAATAAAGATTTATACAAGTATTATAATACTTGCATAATTTTACTTTTTTCCCTGACATATGTTTCCTCATCTGTCCAATGCTAATCATGCTTTTTACCTCATTGCTGCTTATGAATGTCAATGGGTAATGTCTCTGAATTCTAAAATATAAAGTGTTGTTACACAAGTTAAAGTAACCATTAACACTATTTTGTTTTTATTTTAAAGAGTGGAATATTGGCTCAAGACAATGTACTCTTTGAAAATGTTACTGACCTGGATTTCTATAAGTTACCAACACACACACACCACCACCACCACCACACACACACAAAAAAAAAACACAACAAAAAACAAAAACAAACAAAAAACACAAATAAACAACAAAAAAAACCCACAACTCTTTAAATTTCCTGCCTCAATTTCATGTTCATTTCCTAGTATTTGATCACCAGGCTCCTTTGGCTCCTTCATTACTCTGTGTGGAGACCTAATCATGGTTGAAGCAGGCTTTGCCAATTATGTAACTGGAGTACTTGTCTGTTCTTCTGATTGTGTACAAAACCCTTGGCTCTGTTTTGTCAGTTTAAACAGGTTTGCCACATCACTGGATCTGCAAAAATGCCAGTAAGTCCATCCTAAATTTTTAACATGTTTAGGCCCAAGGGAAGGGTTATTTCTTCCTGTTAAACATTATTTCCAAGTCTCCAGGTGTCACTTTTTATCATATTTCTAATGTTTCAGTCAAACTTGGTTTGGTCCTTTAAACCTTTCTCAAACTCATTCTTCTTTCTGGCATTGGCATTTATGGAATCACAGGAAGCCTGAGCATTACAACTTGACAAAATTATTGCCCCAGAACACGAAAGCCTTCGTTATCTTCAAGAGCTGCTTTAAACTCTTGAAATTTAGTAGCACAATTTAGTGTCCTTTAAAGGTTTGTTAAATGCATTGTGTAGCAAAAAAAGCCAACAGATGTTATATCTATACTTTTTTCTGAGCAAGAAAACTCCCCGGAGTTGAAAGTGGCTTTAAAATTATTATTTGTTAGTAATGCCCTTCCCAGGAGTCTCAAGATACCCATCATACTTTTCATTTTTGAGTTTTCAAATGCCTCCCTTTTCCATATATTTACAAATGGAGCACAGAATCAACAGGATCTTGACATTTCCCTGAACATTATCGACTACTTCTTTTTTGGAATTGCTATGCTGTGTTCACTTGGAATTGGAATTACTATGATATTGTTTGCCGGTAAAAGAAAAACGAAAATAAGAAACAGTGAAGAGAGATTCCCCTGTGTTCCTGAGTAGTTCTAAAATACAACTCTCCTCTCATGGCATTTGAGTCAGTCAGGAGTGCCTTTCAATCCACACAACAAGACCCCAACCATCCTGGCTTATGCAAACACGGGCTTGTTTGTTTGTTGTTTGTTTGTTTGTTTGTTTGACTAAATAGCCAAGATGTAGACATTTGTTGATCTTGGTTTACAAGCTAATGACATAAGAATCAATATCTCCTATAATTCTCTTGTACTTTACCTTATGATTGCAAATATGTTGCTGCAACCCCAGCTATTACAGAGATTTAAAAATCATTCACATAATATTACTGATATGAATCAAGTAATATATGAAAAGTATAAAACATCATGACTAGGTGATATTTTTTCTCAGCAAGGTTTTAATATCGTCAGCATTTACGACATTCATGTAAGCAACCATTCATGTAAGAAGATATTAAATATCTTCTAAAACATTATAAAATCTATAGGATCATCTGAATAAGTATAGGAAAAGCATTTGATGAATTGAAACATTCACCACCCAGGATATAAAAGGAACTTTGTCAACCAATTAATAGCATCCACAAAATCTATAGTTGACATAACACTAATGGCAAAACATTGAATGATTTTCTCCTGACATTGAGACTAATACAGGATGTACATTTTTATAATTCCTATTATACATTGCAATGGAGGTCTTAGCCAGTGCACTGATGGAAGAAAAGAGAAATAAAAGGCATGAGATTGGAAAAGAATAAATAAACTGTCCCTCTTCACAGATGATGTAATTCTTTATGTAGAATATCTTGAGAAATCAACCAAAAAGCTGCTGGAAAAAAAGTGAATTTACAAAGGTCACAGCTGTGAAGAAAAACCCCTGTAACTTCAAGCTGTAAACCAGCCAGGATTGTGGCTGAGTGACACAGAGACTACAGGAGATCCAGAAAGTTCCTCTTAAGGGTCAGCACATGGACTTACTCATGCTCACTTCATCTGAGCTCCAGCATTGGGGCAGCTGCTTGAAAGGATCCAGGGACATACCAGAAGGAACTAAATTGTCTGGCATCAGGGCAAGAACTGGAGGGCAGATTTATCCCAGACAAAAGTGCTGCCATAGGTCATTGTTCCTTTGCTGAGACCTCCAGCATCACAGAGCTGATTGGCAGACACCATATCTGAGTCTCCACCAATCTGGTTACAGTGTTATCCCTATACTGATGATTCCCGGGGTCCCTGTCCCATCCAATTTGCAGCCCTATTCAAGCTGTTTATAGCAGCTTTTCTATATGAATGGCTTATCCTGGCTTAGGCTTCAGATTTTCCTAAAATTTCTCAAACAAGATTACAAATCTATACACCCACAAGCTATACACTCAAGGGACAGACTCAGTTAACACCAAAGCCCCACTGAAGCAAGTCCTGCTCCATAGGGGTTTCTCCTGCACAACACCTCTTCTGCTACAGTGACAGCTGGTCCTCACAGCTAATTGCTCTGGGAGTAAATTCCTCCCAGTGACATCAACAGCAGTCAAGGATCAACTACAATAAGACCGTGCACACAGCCCACACAGGGGTGTACCTAGAGTGCCCAGCTCAGGTGACTGGGGGAGGCTGAGCCACTGGGCCCTACAGGACAACTACTATACAAGACAGCTCTATCAATACAGAAGACATAGCAGCTCTACCTAATACAAAGAAACCAACATAAGGAAGTAGCCAAATGCAGAGATAAAAAAAAAATGTCACAAATTAAAGATCAGAAGAAATCTCCAGAAAAAGAATTAAATGAAATGGAAGCAAGCAAACTACTAGATACAGAGTTCAAAACAATGGTTATAAGAATGCTCAAGAAACTTAATGATAGCTTCAAAGATTTCAATGAGAATTTCAAGAATTAAATAAATTTCAATTATTTAATGAGAATGAAAGAGATATTAAAAAAATATCAGTCAGAAATTAAGCATACACTAACTGAAATAAAGAATAATTTATAGGGATTCAACAGTAGAATAGAGGACACTGAGAACCAAATCAACAATCTGGAATTTGAGGAAGCAAAAACACCCAACCAGAAGAGCAAAAAGAAAAATGAATCAAAAGTATAAAGATAGTGCAAAAAGCAGCTGGGACAACTCAAGCACACCTATACTCACATTATGGGGATACCAGAAGGAGAAGAGAGAGAGAGAGCAAGATATTAAAAATCTATTTGAAGAAATAATGACAGAAAACTTCTCATACATAGTGAAAGAAATAGACTTACATGTCCAGAAAGCACAGAGAGTCCCAAACAAGATAAGTCCAAAGAGGTCCTCACCAAGACACATCATAATTAAAATATCAAAGGTTAAAAACAAAGAGAGAATCTTAAAAACAGCAAGAGCAAAACAGTTACTTGCCTACAAGGGAGTGCCTATACGATTGTCAGCTGATTTCTTAACAGAAACTTTACAGGCCAGATAGGAGTGGCAAAAGTTATTCCCAGTGATGAATAGCAAGGACCTACAACCAAGATTACTTTACCCAGCAATGCTATGATTTAATAACTAAAGGTAAGATAAAGAGCTTCACATACAATAAAAAGTTAAAGTAGTTCATCATCGCCAAACCAGTATAATATGACTTATTGAAGGGTCTTCTTTAAGAAGAAAAAAATAGATAAAAAATATGAACAGCTTAACAATAACCCACAACTGTGGGACCATTATGTTAAGTGAAATAAGCCAGGCAATGAAAGAAAAATACCACATGATCTCACTCATTTATGGAAAATAAAGAACATTATAACCTGATGAGCAAAAAAAAAAAAATAGATACAGAGGTATTAAAGCACCAAACATACTGTCAAATTACAGTGGGAAGGCTGGGGAGTGTTGGGAAGTGGGGGGAAGAGATCAACTAAAGGATTTGTATGCATGCATTTAAGCACAAAAAATGGACACAAGACACTGGGGGGGGGTGGGATGAAGGCATGCGACAGGGTAGGGGAGGCTGGGGGAAGGTCAATGGGGGGGAAAAAAGGAGATATATGTACTGCTATTTGTAATATTTTAAACAATAAAAAATAAAAAATATATAAAATTCCTGCCCTCCTAAAAATATGAACAATAAAATGACAATAATTACATATCTATCAACATTTGAATTTAAAACTTAAAATAAATGAACAAGGAGTCTAATGAACAAAATAAACTGATGAATAAAATAGAACCAGAGGTATGGAAACTTGGTATAGCCTGATGAAATTCAGAGGTAAGGGGGATGGGAAGAGATTAACCAAAGACCTTATATGCACATATGCATTACTTATGGACACAGAAAATAGGGTGATGAAGGCCTGGATGGGCTAGGAACTAGGTGGAGGGGGGAAATTTGGGCAAAATCGGGGACACCTGTAATACTCTCAACAATAAAGATTTTTTTATAAAAGACATCACACACAATAAAGCACATACTGTAGGAATCCTTCTTTTATAAAAAGCAGATCAGGGGAGTAATGACTATGAAATGGTACAAGAAAACTTTGGGAGATGAAAGAAACATTCAATATTTTGGTTTAAAGTTATATTTGTCAAAATTCATTGAAGAGTTGACTTTATATTGGTACTTTTTTCTTGTACTGCAACAAGATTGATTTAAATTAAAAAAGGAATGTCAATCTTTCTAGTCACAGTTTATTCAAGGAAAATTTTATAAGTAGAAAAATGGGTACCTCATCCACTAGACATGTTACAACTCTCCCCAGAAACTAGGGAGTTCGCCTTGTTGTCTGTGTGCTAATCAGGACCTGTTGAGGCTCTTTCTTAAGGGAAAAGAACAAAAAACCCCCACAAAACAAAAACACCAAGCAGCAAAATTCTAGAGTGAATGAAAATATGTGCAATTTACAATCATATAAAAGTGCTGTGGGCATAATGCCAAAGAATATTCTTAGATTGGGCTTTGTTTAGCAATCTGAATTTAACCAGCTAGAATTCTTCAAGTACGTTTTTATTCAACATTTTAAAGTGAAATATTTGCTTATTTGAAAAATTCCATTCCCTCTGAAAGACAGAAGAAAGTACATTTCTCTTTGTAATAAAGAATGTGATGGTTTATAATAGATAGGGAGCACAAATTGCAAACATTTCCTCCCTTACATTGAGACAAAGTTGAGGCAAGGCTGGTGAAAAGATAGAGACTGCAAATTGAGCTGTACTTGTGGAAGCGATATTGCTAACCTTCACTTTGTGACTAGATATATATGAAGATTGAATCAACAGAAAAAGAAAGAACTTTATGATATAACTAGAGGCCCAGTGCTGGGGGGGGGGGCCTCAGCCCATCCTGCACCCTCTCCAATTTGGGACCCCTTGGGATGCCTGACTACCTACCGATTTAGGCCTGTCCCTCTCACAATCTGGGACTGCTGGCAACCACTTGCCTGCCAGCCTGATCACTCCCTAACCGCTCCCTGCCAGCCTGATTGACACCTAACTGCTCCCCTGGCAGCCCAATTGCCCCCAACTTCCCTCCCCTGCAGGCCTGGTTACTCCCAACTGCCCTTCCCTGCAGGCCTGGTCACCCCCAACTGCCCTCCCCTGCCAGCCATCTTGTGACAATGTGGGGGCATCCATCTTGTGGCAGCTATCTTATGACAATGTAGGGGCGGCCACCTTGTGATGATGTGGGGTGGCCATATTGTGATCACGCAAGGGTCAATTTGCATGTTATGTCTTTATTATATAAAATTGTTGGTGAACTTATATTTTAATAATACAGGAGGTTCTGTTACTATTTTTTTCTATTTTTCAAAACTAAACATTTTTTTTTCTAAATAAGTAAAATGTATATTTAAAAAACATGAACTTCAGCTGAAACCAGTTTGGCTCAGTGGATAGAGCGTCAGCCTGCAGACTGAAAGGTCCCAGGTTCAATTCTGGTCAAGGGCATGTACCTTGGTTGCGGGCACATCCCCAGTGGGGGGTGTGCAAGAGGCAGTTGATTGATGTTTCAACTCTCTATCCCTCTCCTTTCCTCTCTGCAAAAATATCAATAAAATATACTTAAAAAACAAACATGAACTTTCCTGTTTGCTGTCTCAACACTCTTCTATTGTGTGCACTGGTTCATAGATTATGATGATGAAAATTCTTTACACAGTAGCACTTGACATAACAATCAAAGCAGAATATTGGTTTATATATATATATATTAATTTTTTACAGAGAGGAAGGGAGAGGGATAGAGAGTTAGAAACATCTATGAGAGAGAATCATTGATCAGCTGCCTCTTGCACACCCCCTACTGGGGGATGTGCCCACAACCAAGGTACATGCCCTTGACCTGAATCAAACCTGGGACCTTTCAGTCAGCAGGCCGACGCTCTATCCACTGAGCAAAACCGGATTTGGCACAAAAAGCATGTTTTAAAGCATTATTTTTTTAAAAAAAAACCTGGTAATAATTAAACTTGGAGACATTTGGTTTGGAGAGTAAGTTTAAAGCTGCAAGGTTAATAGCACCCTTTTACAAGTATTAAAATGACTTGAATTTTTGGGTATCCAATATAATGGACAAATGGTATCGCTAATGTATACATTAGTAACCAAAATTCTAAAAATTTAGTAACCAGAACTGTATACATGTCTACCTAATTAAGTGAATGAAATAATTAACCAATGCATTCCTGGTTTCCTCTATCTGGGTAAGGGGGGGCTATTCATTAGTATTAAACAGAGAATCTTTTTTTTTTTTTGCTGAAATGACTTTCACAAAGTTTGGGAAAGGAGCACTTTTTATATCACACTTAACCAAGAAAATGATTCCTCCGCACAAGAGCCAGAGTGGTATAAAACCTTTCCCATGAGAGTGAAATACTTTACAGAGCATTCAGAACAGACAAATAATGGAACATTAGAGAAACATGCAAATAGAGAGATACCCTGAACAATAGATCATGGAATTTCACAGTCTGGGAATTTATTAGAAGCATAGGAAACTCCCAAAATATTCACAATTAAGAACAGACTTAAGTTACAGAAAGTGCTATTGAGTATTTGTTTCCTTATATTTAAAGGGGAGTTAATTTCACCTGGAGAGAATAAGAATTCTCTCATTACTAATGGACTTTACCTGAGAAAGCATGAATGTCCATACATATACACACAATATCAGACAGCTTAGTTAGGCTAAGACATAACCTCTCTATTTCAGTGACTTTAAACAACAATTTTTGTCGTTGTCAAGTCTGCTGATTGGCTCGTTTTAGTTATGGCCATCTCTATTCTATATCTTCTTGATCTTAAGCCCAGTAAGACAGAGTAATTTAGATCTGGAATATATTGTTCTCATGGCCCAGGGGGAAAAATGTAGGAAACCAAAAACAACAACAACATAACAACCCCCCCCGCAAAAAAAAAAAAACACACACAAACAAAAACAAACTAAAAGAAAGCACATGTGAGGCTTCTGTTTGGATATGGCATATATCATGAGTGCCCCATCATCCACCTCAAAGTAGCATGGCCAGTCCTGTAAAGGAGATGGGGATTACCCTCCTCTTACTCGGAAGCATAGCAACTCACATGCAGACAACATGGATATCTCCTCCTTTTAGAGGGGATTAAGCAGAGTTGGTAAATTTTAATCCAATCTCACAGACTCATGTGTGTGCATTGTCCAGCAAAGGGTATACTTCTCATGGCAACATGTAATTTTAGTTATTCAAAATAATTGATTTGTTTTTCTTATAATTTGCAAATTAAAGGACCTGTCAGATATTTTGCTATCTGTACTGCACTTTAGTGAATATATTTTTGTGTCCAGACTAGCTAAACTGGGTCCTTTGAGAAGATTGCCTAAAGAAATTCTGTGTGTATGACAGACTATATAAAATATATTTTTAAATGGGGGATTAATATGTGTTTAAGGAACTATGGTACCAAGTTGAAATTTCAGAATATTGCTCAAAATGTAATACAAAAAATAACATAGTTATAGAATCCATCCATCTAAACCCTAGAAATTTTCCAAAAATAAGTTTTAATGGCCTGATTCTGTTTTACTAACTTTTACTAACCTTTGAACCTAGAGAAAAAGCAGGATATGAGAGCCAAACTGGAAAATTGGACGTCAAAGACATCGTTAAGGCAAGAGGAAGGAAAAAACAAAGACAAATAATAAAACATGGTCAATTTTTTCCCCGCCTTGTTGTTGAAACCACCTCATAGCAACTTCAAGGGCAATCCTCTTTAAGGGTTTCTATTTGGAGAAAGACAACTTTATTTCTCTGAAATTTCTTTCCCAGGTCAGGGATGTGCCCTTTGGTGGCAATATCAGTCCTTCCATGACTTGCTGGCATGAATCTCCTTTTATGGCCTGTTCTTTCCGGACACTTGCAGAGATTTGTGGAAGCCTGTGGTGAAATGGACCTGGAGCTGTTCAGGGGGCAGGGGAGGAGCAGAGGAAGTATGTGGGAGTTCACTTTGCAGAGAATGAGGTGATATGTGAAACGCACCGTGACTTTTAATAGACACCATAAAATGCTGAGATCCACAACTTATATATTGACTGTAAAGTTCGAAGATAAATATAGCATACTTGCCTAATAAGCTGTTTTTATGTCAATCAAAACAAAGACATCTGAGATGACTTTTCCCCCCTGCAGACCAGGGTTTCCATCTGGTATCTTTTCCTTTCAGCCTGAATAAATTCTCTAATCACTTTGTGTAGTGCAAGCCTTCTAGAGATGTATTATTTCAGTTTTTTTCTCTAAAAATATGATTTATTTGCCTCCACTTTGAAAGATAGATTTTCTCAGTGAGGAATTGTATTTGGTTAGTTGTTATTTTTTCTTCGTCGTCGTCTTCTTCTTTCTGCTCTTTAAAGTGGCTTAATTGTCTTTTGTCTTCAATTTCTTCCAAAGAGAAGTCAGTCATCATTCTTATTGTACACTCTGTACATAGTATGCCCTTTTCCACTCTGGCTTTAAGTTTTTCTCTTCATCTTTAATTTTTAGCATTTTGGCTCAGATATGCCCAGGATGATTTTATTTTTAGCCCTATTTATTTTGCTTGGGGTTCATGACATTTTTGCTATGGTTTTATTTATTTATTTGACAATTTTGAAAAACTTTTCAGCCATTATTGCTTCAAGTATTCATTTGACTTTGTTCTGTATTCTCCTCTTCTTTGGGGCCTCTATATATGGTTAGACCACTAGGTATTGACTTCCTGCTCTCAGACATGGTGTATTTCCCCCAATTCTTTACAATATTGTTTTCTAATTTGTATTATTTCTGTTACAATGAATGAATATTCACTGACTCTTTCTTCTAGTATTTCCAGTCTTATTTGATGTCTGAGTGAATTTTTTATTCCTGTGTCATGTTTTCATTTCTATCATTGCCAATTGATTTTGTTCTTGGTACCTCAGTTTTCCTTTCTGTAAAATTTAGTTGAATTTGATGACTGTTTATTACTTTCTCAACTCTTAGTACACTACGTTTTAAACTCTAATTTTAACCCAGACATTTTTTCTGGGGACACAGTGGGCACAAGGTGGGTATACAGACAATTAACAGAGTTTTAATAACAGTGATTCTCTGTATTATTTGTCTTATTATAGTTTGCAGTAGAGGCCCAGTGCACAAAATTCATGCACAGGGAAGGGGAAGGTCCCCTCAGCCCAGCCTGCACCCTCTCCAATCTGGGACCCCTCTGGGGATGGCCAACTGCTGGTTTAGGCCTGATCCCTGGGAGTTAGTCATCTATGTCACAATCCTGGACCACTGGCTCCTAACCACTTACCTGCCTGCCTGATTGCCCCTATCAGTCTCTGAGTTCCACCTGATCGCCCCCAACTGCCTCCCCACTCCACTGGCCTGGTTGCCCAATTGTCCCCCTGCCAGCCTGGTGGCCCCACACAGCCTACTGCTCGGTTGTTTGGTTGCCCTTGACTAATCCCCCTGCTAGCCTGATCACAACATGCAGCCTGCTGCTCAGTCATTTGGTCATTTCTCACTAATCCCCCTGCCAGCCTGGTTGTCCATACAGCCTCTTCGGTTGTCCTTTCAGTTGCGATAGTCACTTAGGCTTTTATATAGATAGATATGCCTGACATCAAGTGATTGGCACAATGAACCTTTGTTATTGTTGCACTTTATAGTAAAAGATATGACATTTGGAATCTTGTTCAAGATTTCAAACCTAGAATAAATGTAATCAAGATATACTAGTATATATATATTCTGACTCTAATTATGACACTTTTAAACTATGACCTCTTTCTTAACTACTTTCTTCACTAAATGCTGGCCAAAAAAAGGGACAACAATGAGTCTAATTAATGCCTGCAGAATATATGAATGGGTTGAACTTTTCTACCCTCAGCATCCAGCAGTTATTATGTTATAAGATCAAATAATAGCATGTATGTACTACTGAGCAGTTCAATTCAGGTTAAGAAGTTATTGTTGGAAATAATAGTGAAATCTAGAGTTGAATTCCAAAATTCATTGGGAAATATGGGAGCCCCTTGATTTTTGTTAAATTGGCTCTTTCTTCTCCATTTTAGTCAGCTATGTGGCCCCATTTTAAAGGACTAGAGTTTGCCTTGTCAGTATTAAAATAGCCTCTTATGAAGGTGACATTGCGTGCTCTCTCTGAGGGCTCCTCTGGCTGCTGACTTCCATCGTAGTGTCCCAAGAGCTTTTCGTCTCCTTATTCTAATTGCTATACTTTTGGATGCTGTCCCTGATTGGGAAAGGCCATTGAAATGGCATGCACTGGGTGATTGACACAGCCGGTACTAGTATAAATATCTGTTCTCTTAAGCCCACACCATGTCACAAGCTGTCAGAGCTAGTCTACTGCTAGGGCCTTTTCAAAATCATAATTAAAACATGAAGCCCACTATTCAATTATAAGTTCATAAATTAGGCTCCATAAAAAATATGCTCAGGACTCTATGCATAATAGTTGAACACTCTTTTCCTCTCTCTGTTTTTGAATGGAGTTGGTATTTGAGTCCATAGTTTCTGGACAAAATTGTTACGTGAATTCATTGTATTCAAAGAGTCATAAAATCTCCTAGCAGCCAAGTATTCTGCTTTGTCCCCACTAAAGGTTGTTGATGGATGGACAACTGTTTTATATAAAGAGGAGGATGTTCAGGAACCTTATAAGTGTTTTATTGGGTGTGGGGGATGAGCAAGGATCAGGTGTGGCAGATAAATTTGTGAACATTTATTAAATAATTATCAGGCTGTATCATGATTATTGGATTTCCAGAAGTCCATAGTGAAAGGGAAGGGCATATTTCTAAATGCAAAGCAATTATGCACAAATTAAATTGATTTCAAGGTGGCATAATTTTAAGGATCTCTAAAGAGAAATTTCCAGAAAGTCTTATGGTTGGATTTTTATTTTTCCCTTTCTTGTCATTTCTTATAATCTTTCTCTCTCTTTACTCTGTGGCCTAGCATTAATTAATTTAAATCTCAAATTTCATCTTTGTAACACTGGTAGTCTCACAACTTTAAGGTTATGAGAACTAAGAGTTATACAAGTTATACACTTCAATAGAACCACAGAAAAAGGCTAAATATATATGAGCTATTGTTGATTACTTTTTAATAACACCAATTCAATCTATTGATTGCTTTTTCTTTTTTATCCTCACTTGAGGATATTTTTAAAATTGGTCTGAGAGGGATATAGAGAAAGATGAGAGAGAGAGAGAGAGAGAGAGAGAGAGAGAGAGAGAGAGAGAGAGAGAGAGATATCAGGAGGGAGAGAGGGAAGGAGAGAGAGAAGTATCCATGTGAGAGAAACATCGATAGGTTGTCTCTTACCTTGACTAGTGATCAAACCTGCAATCTAGGTATGTGCCCTGGTCAGAAATCAAACCACAACTTTTGGTGTACAGGACAATGCTCTGACCAACTTAGCCACCAACCAGGGATATTATGGATATCGTTTTAAGGACACCAATTCTATCTCTGAATCTCTATTCCTGCTACAGCTTACACATTTAAGAAAAACTATGGAATTCAATAAGTTAAATTCAATAAGTTAATTCAATAAGTTAAAACTATAGAATTCAGTAAGTTACAACAAAAATTTAAAAACAGAACTACCATATGATCAAACAATCTTACTTTTGTGTATTTGTCTAAAAATATTTGAAATCAGGATTTTGAAGATATATATTAACACTACTATGTTCATTGCTTCATTATGCACAATGGTCAAGATATGGAAACAAACTTAATATCAATCAACACATGAATGGATAAAGAAAATGTATTATATACAGACAATGAAATATTTAACCTTAAAAAAGAAAAAGAAAATCCTGCCATGTGTGACAACACGGATGAACCTAGAGGACATTCTCCAAAGAAAGGGCAGTTGTGTGTGTCAGCAGCTGATACCCACAGCACTTGGGGAGTGAGTTGCCAGCCTGGGAAAGGGGATATGGCTTGGACACCAAGACAGCCACTGAGGTTGCCTTCCTTAACTCACTGTGATGGAGAAATCAATCAGGCAAAGAGACTGAAGACATCTGTATTATGTGAGCACACGCACTCTTCAGATTCGACAAATGAGCTTTGGGGTAAGAGTATGACAATTTATTTGCAGAGTTCAGACACTGAAGCACTCAGCAACTAGCAGTTCAGCCATGAAATGGATTCTGTCATGGAGAACTCTTCTTCCCCTCAACAAAGCCATGGTGCTTGGATGTGAAAGGGCCATAGTCAGACTGAGAGTGGCCTTTCTGCTTCTTCCTTCAGCGACTTTCCTGCTCCTTCCTTGAGTTTTGTCATGTAATGGTTATTCAAAATAATTTGAAGAATGGTTATTCAAAATAATAGTTGAAGATGCTGGTTGACAGCTGGACGATGAAATCAGGAAGAATATGGCTAACAATTGTTGATGTAAATAAAAATATTATTTGCTTTCTATGATATGAATCACCAACACCTCCATTTATGCATTTTATTTGGGATTGTACTTATAAAATAACCCTGCTGGGCAGAGAGAATATAGGGTTAGGTGTGATTAGTATAAACTAAGCTCATTGTCATCATGATGAACTTGTCCTTATTAGGGTGTTTCAACACAGAGTAAGTCCGAAGCATCGCATCTTAAAACGATGAAGGCAATGGTTTCTAAATATTTTGCAACCACACGGAAAAATTGTTTCCATGATCATAGTCCTAAAGGTATAAGCATCAGCCTAAGTAATTATTTTCTTCAAAATTTCAAAGAAAATTATATATAATTAAAAATTACTCTTGAGGCTCCTATTACTACAAAAGGCTGAAATTGCAGATTAAAATATGTGAGTAGGGAAACTGGCAGCATTCATAAGAGGAAGCCTTAAAAGTTCAGTCTCATGTATTTGCCTCCCTCTACTTAATGAGTCTGCTTCCATACAATCACTCTCAGGGCAGAATTCCAGGGTAAGTTCCATATACATCTCCTATCCTTCCCAGAGTTCCCTCTGGGAGGCTTGCTGCTCTCAATTACTTGAGCGTATGTGAGTAGAGATGATTTTATAGTAGATGGAAAGCCTATTGGCAAAGGGTCTGTAATTTTCCTCACATGAGCTCTGGTCTTGTTTTGAGAGACCTTCCTCTTCAAGTGTATTCTACAGGTATAGACACAGTATGACGTAAGTATCACTTTGCTGACCTACTCATGAATCCTTTCTATTCTGTTGACATTTGGAAGTGTACAAACCTATTAGAAATACATAAGCACCATTTTTCAAAGGGTATTGAGTAGATGGCCTACCCTTAAGGCACCTGGTCCAAGTATTTGAGTACCAGTATTTGATCCTTCAAAAACATCACAATGCACAGAAGCATATTAAGTTTCTTATCTAATTCAGTGGTACCTAACATATTTAACAGCTAAGTCCCTTTTACATTGAAACTCCCATTCACCATTAAAATCTTTTAAAAATATTTTTATTGACTGATTTCTGTGTGAGCACACACCCACAAAAAAGAGAAAGAGAGAGAGAGAGAGAGAGAGAGAGAGAGAGAGAGAGAGAGAGATTTGTTATTCTACTTATTTATGCATTCATTGGTTGCTTTGATTCTTGTCTCTGACTAGGGATCAAACCTGCAACCTTGGTGTATCAGGATTATGCTCTAACCAACTGATCTACCTAGCCAGGGTCAACCAAGTCCCTTTTATCTTGGAATTCTATTTCACCCTTGATGGGACACATGCATTTCCTAGAAAGACATATTCAGAAATGTTTGACTACAGCAAGGGGTCTTTATAAAAAGGAAAATTAATTAGGATCACTTATTTGATTTATTGTGATTTCCCCATATCACTAGTCTATCCCCTCTGATCCCTATCAGCCCTTGTGCCTGCATAGCACCTCAATTTTTTTGAATGAATAATGTAATACAGGAAAAATTATGGTGTTTTCAGACATACATTGAGGTCTGAAATATTTTGAGATCTAAGTAAAAGGATATCTATTTTTCCTATATCTGATACTCTAGCTGTATATCTTTCTTTGCTTTTCATACGTGAAAAATCTTAGATACCAGCAGGGCCAGAGAAAGAGAAAGAAAAATCATATTTAGCATATTTTCTCTCCTATGATACCTAAGCACTTAAACAGTATATATACATATACAAATATAGAAAGCCAAACAACCCCATCAGAGTTGAAGTAGTATATTTAAACATTTGAACATCGAAGTCTACTAAATTAAAATGGAGAAAATACCTAAAACATTCAATAAAGCTTTTCAACCTGACTATAGGGTTACCATGACAACGAAACTCAAAAATCCCTCTTCTTCATATAAAGTTGCTGAAAAAATGCCCATGGTGGAAGCAGCATGGAATCCTCAAATTTATGACTACTGAACAGAGGTACAAAGAATGTCCAAACCATTTGATAAAGCTTCAGGGTATACATTTTAATATCCTCCTTTAAAATAATAATAAAAAGACCCAAGCCATTTCCACACTACTTCATTTTACTTTCATCTAAACTGTTTTGAGGATTTCATGCTATTTTAAAGTCATTTTCTATGAAAGAAAACAGTGTTGATTACAATGACCTAATGAGGAATATTAATAACATAGATCTTAAAACAGGTTTGGTGAATATGAAGCATGACATGGAACAAGTCCCTGCACAAATCAAGCAGCAGTTGTCAGATTGATGCTGAGTAAGCACTGCCAGTGTGACCTACTGCTTCCTACATGTTCCTGAGGAGCCTTTAATATGCAGACACCCATTACTAGAAGAAATAGAAGCAAGACCCTTGGCTATCTTATTTTCAATCCCTGGTGAGTTTCTTGGAAGAACAATATGTGTGCAAACATGCAGGCATATATGTGTATATTTTCATCTCATGCACATATCAACATAATTTATCCTATATAATAAAAGCCCAGTGTCCAAAACAGCAGAATGACCAGAATGACTATGGCCCTTTGCCTTGGTCAGCCCTATCCCCCAGTGGGGACCCTCATCCCGATCAGGGGCATGGCCGGCCTGCAAACTGCCTGTGGCCCCTTGCCCTGGCTAGCCTCACCCCAGCAGAAATCCTCACCCTGATCCGGGGCTCCCATCAGGACAGGACAGCCAGCCCCCACCTGTGTACCTGGCCTCTATCCTATATAATAAAAGGGTAATATGCAAATTGACCCTAACCACAGGATGACCAGAATGACCACTGGACCAGTCACTATGAGGTGCACTGATCACCTCTTTGTCCCTTTCCCTGGTTGGCAGGCTCCAATGGTCCAATGGAAAAGGGGGAACCAGGGGTGGGTGTCAGTGTGTGTGGGGAGGGGGGCAGCTATGAGCAGCCAGGGAAGATGACCCTGATTGTAGTCCAGGCCAGGGACTGTACCTGCACATGAATTTTGTGCACTGGGCTTCTAATATATAGAAGCCTAAGTGACCATTATGACCAGTTTACCAAACAACCAGTCAACCACTTGCTGTGACATGCACTGACCACCAGGGGCAGACACTCAATGCAGGAGTTGCCTCCTGGAGGCCAGTGTGCTCCCACAGCCATCTTCCTGCAACTGGCTCACCTTCCACAGTACCTCACCTGGCTGGCCGGCCGGCCCTGATTAACCCCAATCACTGGCCAGGCATAGGGGCCCCACCCTTGCTCAAATTTGTGCACCTGGCCTCTAGTGTGTGTATAAGTCATATGCATGCATGTGTGTGCATTATTTTTGAATATATTCTACAGGTAAACATAAAATAATTGTTTCACACAGAAATGGCTAATTTAAAGTTTCCTCTCAATATAAAAAAGGGTAAAATTAAAGTTTCCTCTCAATATAAAAAAAGAGTAAATTTAAAGTTTCCTCTCACTATAAAAAAAAAGGTCAAATTTAGAAAGGATAATTTTCATGATAACGTCTCACTGGGAAAGCTTTATAGTCAGGTATCTGGTAACTAAATGGTCTAAATAATACACTTCAAGGAGAAATGGGCAAGTCCTGGATATCATTCCTCAGTTCCTTGAGGTAATTTATGACTAAATAAGGAGGTGTTTTAAGTTAACCTACAATACTGTTGGATTGATTTTGTTTGTATGTTAGTTTTCTTGTTCATCCTTTCCCCAGCCCAAGCCTGCTTTGCAATGAGTTAATTCACCACATTGAAAAAAAAATGGTGCTTCATTTCAGCCTGTTTTTATTTGGAGTTGGGGAGCAATGCTATCATCTCTTCTTATAGTTGGTACCAAGTTACATGCAGGTAATGCTGAACAAAGATATCCTCCTGGAACTAGATGATCTGCACTATGGTTCAGACACAGTTTTCCAAAAGCAACAGGTACAAAATCCTTCATATTCCTTAGGCAATGTGCTTTTTGGAGTTGTGTCCATTTCTCCCCCACACCATGATAACCATTCCCTGAGGCAAAGCATTCTCTGTTTGCTTCTGTGAACACTTTCAGTAATAGTTTGCCAAGTGTGGACTAGACCACCACCACCATCATCACCTGGGAACTTGTTAGAAATGTAAATTCTCAGGCCCTAGACCAGACCAACTGTACCAGACGCTCAAGATGGGGCTCTGAATCCTTTCATACTTTCTACTGATTATTGGGATGCTCACTAAAGTGAGTGTTTGAGAGGATGATGCTCTACAAGTGAGTGTTTGAGAGGATGATGATGCTGATGACTTGAATAAGGATAATAGGGATTAAGGAAAAGGGGAGAAGGAAGTAAAGGAGAGAAATTTAGAATTGGATAATTGGAAGGGAATGCAGGACCATTTGATGGCATCTTTCATTTCCTGTGTGAGCCACCGAAAGGTCAAGTGGCTTGTCGAAGGTCAGAAGCACAGCTAGCGAGAGAAATAATATTTGCTGACTCCAAGATGAGTAAAAGTTGAATATCAGAAGAGAACAAGGAACAGGACTTTTCATATCCGTGGTGTATAATTTGTCTCCTTTGACAATGGAGCCCTTTCACTGGTGGTGGGAGTTCAGCTTCCAGAGAACACCCTGGAGACACAGAGATTTTACTCCAAAAAAGCCATTTTGGAGCCATAGCTGTGAGTAGTGATGGTGTTTTCCTTTTTTTCAGAGAACTCAGAAGCGATCACGGTGGGGAAAAGATGCATATCTTAAGGTCCATGCCCCAAAGGCTAACATCCTGCCACCACATAGGATGTACATAGTAAGTAAGCATCACCTGCACTACAGATGCTATATGCATAAGAATAGGATCCGAATTTTTGGAATACAAACTTCAAACTTCGGTAGCAGTGGTTCTCAAAATTGGGTGTGCTTCATATTTCTTAGGAGATTTAAAAACCCTGATACCCAACCCAGATCAATTAAGTTGAACCTCTGACAGTGGGACCCATTCATAGGAGTTTTTAAAAACTCTCCAAATGATGTTAAGGTGCAACCATATGGGAGAACTAGAGTTCTAAGGCTTTGATCTTAAAGTGTGGTCCTTGGATTGGCAACATGGCACCACCTGGGATTATTTTTAGAAATGAAGAATCTTAGGCCTCCCTCCCCCTCCCCCCGATTAATAAATAAGATTCTGCATTTTAAGAAGATCAAAGCTGGTTTATAGGCACATTAAACTTAGCGGAGCACCAGCTTTCCTGTTCAAAACCTAAAAGCTAAAGAGCTCTGTGCTGATGCAGATAATTTTTAATATACTGAAAAGAAAAGTGGGAAATCAAAATCCAGAATCTCTCCATTGTTATTTTTTGTATCTCTATAAATACACTACTTATCTTATATATGTAGTTTGTATTTTGTATGCATTATTCATTTCACACTCTTTACACAGTATTGTATTATTTGGGAGAATTTTTCCTTGACTCATTGAAAAACTATTGGTAGAAAGTCCTACAATGTGTTTATTATTCACATGCAATAAAAGCCAATCAGAATTTGAAATTCACTTTTAATAATTTGAAATCACCAATATTAAAGTATATTTTTAAAAATCCCACTTATAGCTAATCCTAGAGGGCTCTTGCTTAAGTGGACAAAAATACAGCAAGGGGAAGTCTTTTGATGAATTAAGACAAAATAACCTCAACCTGCAAATAACAGTCATGGAGAAATAATTTCCGTGTGCTCCGTTTTGTTATTCGCAGGTATCTTCATGCGTCCAAAAATTATTAAAACAAATCCATGCATTAAACTTGCTTTTAAAGTTACTCTGACACTTTTGTGGAATGCAGATGAAGGGGGTTAAAACTGATCGGCTGTGGAAAAAAAGAGAGTTTTCATAAAACCAAGCTTTCGATTTTTACGAGCAGTTGAATTTTATGGGCTTATAAGACGCATGCAAGATATTATGAAATGAAAGAGAACTGTGTGAATCGCTCTGCAGACGGGCGCTCACTACTTCCTCGTGGAGCAGGTGGTAGTGTGGGGTCATGATGGTGCTGCTGGTCAACAGAAAGGGGTCAGAGGATCAGAACATTGGGGGTTTGTAAGAACCACTGAGTCCTGGTTTGCTAAGGAAAGCCCAGGGTGTTGCCTGTTATCATAGGATAATTTTTAAAGTGTTCTCTCTCTTCCCCTAACCAGTTTGGCTCAGTGGATAGAGCATCGGCCTGAGGACTCAAGGGTCCCAGGTTTAGATTCTGGTCAAGGGCACATACCTTGGTTGCTGGCACATCCCCAATAGGGAGTGTGCAGGAGGCAGCTGATTAATGTTTCTCTCTCATGGATGTTTCTAAATCTCTATCCCTCTCCCTTCCTGTCTATAAAAAATCAATAAAAATATATATATTTTAAAAAGTGTTCTCTCTCATCCTTAAAAATGTCCTGATTTGGAAATAAAGCATGTGCTTCTTTACACAGAACATCTAACTCAGCCCTATCATGATGTAGAGCAGGAAAGTCTAAGGTGGTTGACCATGTTATTCCTTGGTTAAAAGCACCTACGGCAACAGCAAACAAAACTTTGAATGGCTGTTCGTTGTCCTCTGGATCAAGTCCAGACTCCAGCATCATACAGACAGCCCTGCCTGGTCTGGGCCTGCTTCCTCCCAGTCTCTCTTCCTCTCATTCTTTCTCCCTCTGGCTCCCCTGTGTTTCCCTCTCACTTTTGCAATCTTTTAAAAAAAATTTTATAGTTCTTTAAAAAAACAACTTTATTAAGAGATAACACATATTATACAAATCACCTATTCAAAGTGTACACTTCAACTGCTTTTAGTGTATTCACATAATTCTGCCAACATCATAATCAATTTAATTTTATTTTTAAATTTAGTTTAATTTTATTGTTTAAAGTATTACAAATAGTAGTACATATGTCTCCTTTTTACCCCATTGACCTCCCCCCAGCCTCCCCTACCCCTTACATGTGCCCCCTCTCTCCCCCCTCGTGTCTTGAGTCTTGGTTATGCTTATATGCATGCATACAATTTTTTCGGTTGATCTCTTACCCCCCCACCCCAACCCTCCCCTGCCTTCCCACTGTAGTTTGACAAGTCTATTCAATGCTTTCTCTGCCTCTGTATCTATTTTTTGTTCATCAGTTTATGATGTTCATTATATTCCACAATTGAGTGAGATCATGTAGTATTTATCTTTCACTGACTGGATTATTTCTCTTAGCTCTCCAGTGCCTCTTGTCTCATTCTTACTTTATGTCATATATTCAGACATTCACGCAGAAGTAGTTATTAGTGCTGCTTTTCACACATTTCTAGCTACTCTTCTTTTTGGATACCTGATAAGATTGGGCCTACCAGCTTCCCACTAAGTAGCAAGCGTGTAGGTGCTTTCTTTTTAAACCAGGTGACAGTTCAAAATAATTCCATCTTGGAAGTCATGTGTTTTTATATGCTATATTTTCTATAGGTATATCTTCCCTCCTTATTCTCACTTTCCTTTAATTTTAGTCATCTTATAGGCTGTTTTCCAAACTTCAAAATTTCCTCAACCCTTTTGAAAGTTGAGGCATAAATCAATATATGAATGGCCCACATGGTGCTGAACACTGAAGATCCAAGAATTACTAAAACAGGGGCCCTGCCGGGAGAAACATCACCCTCAGGAGGGAGAGGCGCACAGCTTCAGCATTTTCACCACATTATCATGTGTTACCAGGGTGCTTTCTTCTCACACTTCTCTAATTTTCCTGAGAATGAGTTTTCTCTCACTAGATGCTATCCTCTCTCTTCCCTTTTACTCACCCTGCCTCAGGAGAAATGGAACCACTTGTATGATTGGTAAATTGAGGGGAAAAATCGGTCATGCTTGGAGGCAGGGGAGACCAGTCCTGCTGTACCTCTCTAGTTTTGGGGTTCAATAACAGGAAGACTATTAGGCATTCATACTAAACGACATTCCCTGACTTGACCTGTATCAATAATAAAAGTCAAAGCTATTTGTCATTCCTTGGTTTTATTTCTCAGTTTGTTCAGAACCTGAGCAAAGAAGAGGTGGGCTTTTTATTGGGGGCCCCTTGGAGCCCCAGCACCTGGTGAACTGACTGGCACAGTGAGAACTAAATCTAAAAGACTTGAAACCAGGGGAGCAAAATATACTCTAGAAAGGCTTTTGGTGAGGCAGGCCATTGTGACCTTGGCAGTTTGCAGAGGTTTCTAGTAGGCCAGGGGGAGTTTTATAGCCGTGCTGTTTGCTTTTAACTGCTGTGGCCCTGGCAAGAGGCTGTATGCCAGTCACATGGTCCTCTGACCTTGACGATTGACCATAAGTGTTGGCTATTATACAAGTACTTGGCTGAGGTAAAGGTGTGCAGGGGATCCGCACGAATGCAGTGTAAATGGGCTGGGCAGAGCCGCGGGGAGCCTTGCTGGGAACAGAAGGCCATAGAGGTCTCAGCGAATAAACACAGTGGAGGCAAGCATACCGTCAAAGCACGCATTTCTGATCTCCACGTGCAGACAAACAAGCAAAGGCATGGACCTCGGAGCCGCAGCAAGAAAGGATTCCAGGCCACAGCTACAGTTATGACTGTAGGCAAAAATGTAATGATAGCAAAGGAGAGCCATCCAACCTTCAGCCAGAGGTGAGCAGAGTGATATCCCTACTGTGAAACTGTAAGGCAGCCTGCCCAGGAGGGACCTCTGAGCAGCGAGAGGTTCCAGAATTTACAGAGTCAGTGGAAGGCCTTGGGGAGAGGGCCTCCGGGGCTGCCCCAAATTCTGCTCTGAATAAAAGGGCTACGGATAAAAATGGAGGGAATACAATTAGGTTGCAGGGTTTTCATGTGCTCCAGAGGTACCTCCTGTACATGGTCTCAGTTGGCTCTGGATTGGCCAATCTAAACTAATCAAAGAGAAAGATTCAAATCGACCTAACGTACATGATGCAGACCAGCCAATCAGGAGTGTGTATGCAAATTAACCTAATAAATATGACAGGTTAATTTGCATTCACAGGCACTGATTGGCCCGGGTGGGACACAGGCATTCTGCACCACCTCAGCCTCTCTGGGCTCTAGTTACTTAAATAAGAAGAATTGCCCTCAGATGGCCCATGTCTGGGTTTCAGAAGGTGGTGGGGCAAACAGAAATGGAAAGTGCCTGCTCACAGGAGACCACGGGTGCTATGTCCCTAGAAAGTTTAGTGCTCCATTTGGAACTATGGAGGATGGACATGAAAAGGGTGGCATGTGGAAAAGAAAAAGAACAAGTCAGATAAGATGTGGTTAGTAAGACTGCTACGATTGTAGGTTTCTAAACTGTGTTAGATAATGCCTCTCTCTGAGAGGTGATAGGATTCACAGATGGACCCTCTCCCTCTGGAGTTAAATTCACAGGCTAAGAATTCTGAAGCCTAGGCATCAAGGGACTGACAAGCAGGTGATTCTGAAGCCTAGATGTTCTTCAACTATCCTCTGTCCTTCAGTTACCTCTGAGTTTCTGCTGTGATCGTTGGTCACAGCACTGGATTCTGGGAACATAATTTTGAAATGGTTCAAATTATTCATCAAGTGAATTTCAAATTATATATATATTTCATGTAAATAAACTTTTGGTTCTTGCTGTTGGGTGAGATCACTAGTGGATTTATGTTGTTTAGAATCACTGAGAGGTGCTATAACTCAGTGGAATTATTGAAAGGTGCTGTAACTCAGTGGCTACAAATGCACCCCAGCTTGAAGGCTGTTCTCTAATTTGGAAGTCCTGCTTGCTTTTCCAGGAGTCAAAGCAAGCGAACAAACTGAGAAGGCATCCACAGGATCATTACATGTACTATATAGTATAATAAAAAGCATGCTGTGAGTTTATTTTAAAATTGAGTCTCTGACTGCACTCGGATTGCTCACTAAGGATTTTAACAGAGCTGCAGATGCATTCTCATTCTCAAGAGAGCTTCTTTTGTAGTTCCCTGGAAGATCCCACGTTGCTTCTTTGAGTATGTGAATAACATCTGTGTGTGTTCTCTTTCATTTTTATCTTTTCTTTGTTTACCAAATGCCTTCAGCCACTAATCTGTGCCTTACTATTGTGCCTTTACTAGTCGGTGAAATGTTTTCCAGTTTGCTTCTTGAGAAATATGTTTTCATTTGTTCCTTGGCATTGATACCAGCCTGTAGTTGGAAATGAATCTCTGGGTCTACTTAATTTTGCTTAAAAGTACTATGAGGAATTAAGTGCTCCCCATTTTAAAACAGTAATATCAAAGGAACTCGAGTGGCAGCCTCAGACAACATTATGGCAAATAGAGATCTTACTGTTGTCTTGCCTTTCCAGTGGACGCAGAAGCATTTTAGTCCACAACCACCAACAGCCAAGCAGGATCTCTCCAGGGCCTTAGCAAGCAGGAAGTGGCCCTTTTCAAAAGTCTTGCAGGAAGTGGAGTCAGTGAGCTGCATCAGCACATTTGGAAATCATGGTAAGGATTAAAATTACTAATTAAAAGTGTTGGCTTATTTGTTTTAACAAAATGTACTTCTTTTGTTTCCTTTAAAAAAAAATCTCCCACAAGGATTGTTTCTGGGATGGACTTTTTAGCATTTGATTTTGTGTAGGACTCTTGTTATTCCTTTCTTTGTCTTTTGCTCCAACTAGGAGGGGTGGGCCCTGTAAATGTTAGATGGGAAGTTTACCATTTTCCACCAATTTTACTTAATCTGGTGCTACAGTTCATCCTCACCCTGGTCCTGTTGGCAGAGTGGACGTGCGCCGCTTTTCCAACAGAGGGCAGTGTGGATTTGCCAAACACACTCTCTGGTTTGAAAAGCTGTCCTCTGCAGAGAGCAGAAAGGACACTAGGAAACAATCTCTGTCTTTCCATTTTGCTTCTGTCGCTTCAACTGCAGGTGCCATTTGGTGGTGGTGGGGGGGGGGGTGTGACAATTATTTTTTAAAATTATTTCTCCCTCCCATGTGTTCTTGTCACCCAAGGGAGAAATGAGGGAAATAAAGACAAAATGTACAGAGTGAGTCTTAGGCACCCTGACCAGGGGAGTCTACACAGTTGCCCACTGCAGCACCAGCCCCTCTTGGTCCCTTTTCAAAGGGTCCATGGTTGTATAGGCGGTATCGATGCTGGGATTCCATCTGTGCATTTTTTGTGCATTTGGGCAATTTTCTTGACAGAAAAGCAGCTTGGTGTGAAATGTGATAGAAAATTTGCCGTTTGTAGGTTTCAATGTTAGCCCCATAGAAGATGCTCAGTTGCCCATCGAGAGTGAGTTCCGAGACCACCTTCTTAGCCAGGAATCCTCAGGAAACTATAGTTGGTTGATGTAAGGAAACTAACAGTTAGTGGATGTTTATTTTGTGTGCGGAATTACAAACCTTATGTAATGTATTCCATTTAATTTTCCTGACCTCTCTTTAAAGGGTGGACATGATGAATATTGTTCTCTTGGGAAAAATAGAGTCAGCGAGGTCCAGTGAGCTGCAATGAGACAGTGCAAGAGCTGGGCATAGAACTCCTGGCATCGCTCTCCAATGTCAGAGGCCAGTATCATTCTAAACCAGGGGTGGGCAAACTTTTTGACTCGAGGGCCACATGGGTTCTTAAACTGGACCGGAGGGACGGAACAAAAGCAACCTGACCATGCTGGCAGTCTCATCTTGGGCTGCTGGTGAAGGAGCGGAGGGGAGAGCAAGAGAACCCTCCGCTCTTTCGGCTCCGAGGGCCGAATAGAACAGCCGAAGGGGCTGGATCCGGCCCATGGGCCGTAGTTTGCCCATGGCTGTATCTAAACCTTCTAGTTTCCACCATCTCTGTCACTCTTTGAGAAAGGGGTTGGTTCTGAACATTCTCAAGTATTCATGCTACTTTCAGTTGCAACCATAGAAAACCTTGACTCAACATACTGAAAATGTTGACAAACCTATGTAAAGGGGCCAATCATTCTCTTCTCAACCAACCTTTTAGAAACACACTTTTCTCATAACTTTCCTGCTGTGCCTGGAAGAAAGCCCATATGGGCAAAAAAAAAAAAAAAAAAAAAAGGTTTTAACCCAAGGAAACGGAGGCTAAGCAGATGGACATAGAGGTTATGTGTTCATACAGTTTGCTTGAATTATAATTTGAACCCATGTACGTCTGGCTCGAACTCTTAAGGTTTTTTTTACGAGGCTCTTGTATGGCTAGAGAAGCAACGAGATGCTAGAGGAAAGGGGATAGATTTCTTGAACGACTGCTTCTCAGTAATATTGTCTGAGGACCAGGACAAACCAGCCAAAGAGGAGGCCAGAAGGAGAACCATTGAAATGCCTGAGAAGGAAAGCTAGTGAGCTGGTGAGGTCAGGGGGACTCAGCTTCAGAAAGAAGCCAACATCATCTGAGACATCCTCCCCAGACTCCAGACCACCAGACAGCGCGGGTGCGGATTGCATTAGCCTCTCCCTTATGGGAATGGCTTTCCCTGACACACAGCAGCTGCCTATGAAGGCTATTTCCGTCTCCTCACAGAAAGCCCCTTGCCTTTTTCTTTCCATTTATTTTTATTTTATTTTTTTCATAATGAATAAACACAGAAGTCCAGGCAGGCAGAGGCGGAAGCCAAACACAAGTGTTTTCCAAGAGCCTCTGAAATAAACACCGAAGTGCTGTATTTCATAACCCTACACAAAACTGACAGTAGCCAGCTGTTGTCGGAGCTAAACACCACCCTAAAGAGCCAAGAGCCGGGAGGCGAAAAGGGAGAAAGTGAAAATAACTCCTCTCTTATGAACCATAGATGACAGATCAGCCAAAAAAAAAAAAAAAAAAAAAGACCCTGGAGGAAGCAAAAGTCAATGAGGCGAAAGTCCTTGCAAATGACCCCTTGCTTGCTCCCTTTATGAGCCAGAAATCATCTCGCCAAATGGCCTCTTATTGCAGCATCTAAAAGCAGTCTTTCCCATCACAATTCTACGTATTTATTCCGAATCTTGGAGGAACTGTATTTCATATCACCAAATTTCCCAATATTTGGGGGTTTTGCTCTATGTTTTTTCTTCTTTTAGTCCATTTTTAAAATTTCTACACTGCTCTCCACAAATATGAGAAGTAAGAAAACCTTTAAGGCCTCTTCTTATCTTTACCCTTATGGGTTCTATGGTCAGAAAAAATTTCTCAGGCACTCAAAGGCTTTCTAAACTAACCCTGTGAGCCCCTCTTCTAAGAAAATAGAAATCACCTCTTATTTAAAATGCGTCATGGTTGGTGATAGAGGGAACTCTGAATAAGAATTTTATTTGGCCCAAGGTAAAGAAAAACTAATTTCAGGGCTGTTTGATTTTATAGGAAGAGTAGAGATGTATCTATGCAGCCATTTTATTTAGCAAAACACTGTAAAGTTTATTTTCAGGGGTGGTGTGTGTAATGATACATCTGGGAGGTAACATGGGAAAGGTTTTGAAAGCTAAGTTGTAATAAAGTAACATCATTTTGAATCATTCCTGTGAAGAAGGCAGAAGACATGGAAGCTTATTATGCCTTCAAGTGTGGAAAGTGTGGATGAGAAGGGATATATCTTCAAAGAGTGGGTCTACAGCATGGTAATAATCTGGGCTTTGTGGAAATTATGACTCTTAAGGCATAATTCTTTGGTGACTCTGGCCAAGGAATAGTCATACAGTGCTTTTCATGCAGTGTTATCTGATGTTGACTTCCTTTTTTTAATATTTGTTAATCCCCACCCAAAGATCGTATGTGCACCAAGGGGTGGGGGGATCAAATCTGCAACCCAGGTACATGCAGAATCAAACCCATAACCTGCAAGTCAATGTTCTAACCACAGAGCCATACTTGATGTTGACGTTCAAGCTGTTACTATTCTAGGTTGTCTCTAAACCTTCAGTCCAAGTTCACTGTGCATCCACCTTGCAGTGTGATGCTTTGATGGGTGAAGAGGAGGGCAATAGCCAAGTGTGAGTAACAGGGAATCAGAATGAGGAAACAAGCCCAGGAGCCAGGACAATGAGAAAGTGCTGAGAAGTCTATGCGTGCAGAAATGCATAATAAGAAGTGATGAGGACATGAGCCTACCTCCACCTAAAACCCACAGATGCCCCAAAAGAGTGCAGACCATACCACAGTGCATGGAGTTGAATCTGCATATTGCTCTATTGAATCTTGATCTAAATTAATTTGGAGCTTAAACTTAAGGTAATTTTTTTATTTGACCATCATTTACTTTGCAAGCAGATATTTAGTCCTTGTTTTGCATTTTTTAATATATGTATTTTATTGATTTTTTTACAGAGAGGAAGGGAGAAGGATAGAGAGTTAGAAACATCGATGAGAGAGAAACACCAGTAAGCTGCCTCCTGCACACCTCTCACTGAGGATGTGCCCACAACCAAGGTACATACCTTTGACTGGAATCAAACCTGGGATCTTTCAGTCTGCAGGTCGATGCTCTATCCACTGAGCCAAACCAGTTAGGGCTTGTTTTGCATTTTTACCTAGAAATATTGCATAGCTTCTTTTTTTTTTCTTTTGGTTAGGGACATATGCATACATTTACTTTGACATACTTTCTGAATAAAAATAATACAGGTTTTGGTAGCTGTAGGTTGATGATTTACAAATTACCATCCTCAACCTGTCACTCATTTCTTTTACAGTATGTACATACTTTTCTTAATACAAGGTGTTAAAAGATAATATGAGGCATATTAACAAATTTAAGAGTTTTTTTGAGCAAAAATTGATTCGAATCAGGCAGCATCAATTTAATCTAGCAAATAAAAAGGAGCTCCAAGAAGTTGTACAAAATGAAAGACTTTTTCTAGGAAGAAGACAGCGGCAACGAGGAAGTTATGCTAGGCAAAAGCTGGTTTGTTATTGCAAGATGACTTTCTAGTAGGGGATGATAGTGGTTTATCAGTCAGGTTATCTGACTAGTATTGATCAGGTGGTTCCTGATTGATTGGTTCAAGATTCCATTTCTGGGAGAGCCGACTCTATAAGTTAAGTCTTGGTTTGGTGACATGGGGTTTAGCATAAGTGGCTTCAATTTCTGTTTGTTGTCTTGTTTTTTTTAAACATAGGTATACGTCATTTGCTATTTCTGTGAAAACCAGTAGAAAAAAAGAGCTTTTTATTTCTCAACACTATTTAATATAAAGACAAAAATGGAAAAAGTAAACTGTTTTGTTGTGCTCTTAAGGTCCTGAGTGATGCTCAATTATTTATTTCTAAGAAAAAAAATATTTGGATGTGCTAACTCTCCTTTTTAGTTTATTCTATGAGTCCAAACTCATCATCATTTTTATACACCAAACAAATACTTCTATTCATTTCCCAGTTATGACCACAGAATCAGTCATTGATACCAACTAGTCTTGATTGTTTTCACTTGAACATATTCTATAAGTGGGCAAGGAAGTTTGTTCTGATTTATCCATATTTGTTAGATTTATTCATTTTGTACTGAAATGTTTCCTTGCTCCAATTTTATTTGTTTAATATTTCTTTAGCAATTTCTATTTGGGGTTGGGGAACCTACCTAGTAATTCCCTTTGCCATTTGTCTGACTCTAGCTTGAAATGTTTCAGTTTTCCAGTCTGTTTTGGGTTAGCAGAGCAATTAGACCATGGGGCCTGCTTATCCCTATTTTGTATAGCTATCCAGGTATCTTATTTCTGGTACATCTCCCTGAACTATTCCAATGTTTTTTTATGTGTTCTTTCTTGGATGGTCATGCCAGGGTGAAGACTTCCTTGGTTGGCAGAGGTCCATCACACTTCCTACCCATTGGCATTTCTCACTGATGTATCGCTCATCTCTCTGGCTGTGGGTACTTTGCCTTTCTGGCACTTGGCTGTGTTATTATTGGGGAATTCTAAATCCTGTACCTGCCACTGGTATCTTGTCCAGAACATCAGGGTCCCTGGTGCAGTGCTGGCAGTAAGGAACCTCCTATCTCACTGTGGGCAGAGTTGCTTAAGGTAGAAGGGTCACGTTTGGCTCTTCGTTCAGTTATTGGGGGTAATTGCTCTTTCAGAGCAAGCAGAGGCAGACTCCTTTTGAACTAAATTTCATGTCTTACCTCCTGGAATGACTATTCTGGTTCAATAGTGCGGGGTTGGGGCTACGTATTGGAAACAGGGATACATGAAACAGATTTAAAGATGAATCCTTTTTAACCCTCTATTCTTTGCAGAGCCACTTTTACTGATAGGTAGAATGTAATTTCCAAAGCCTCAGTGTGTAGGAATATATAATCTCTTGTTCTAAAGTTAGGCTGATTATATGCCCTGGTTTGCCCAATCTTTCATCGATTATTTTGGCATTTGGACCATTTATCGCAGGTTTTCTATCTATATATATAAAAGCCTAAGCAACCCGCTGACCAGCCAACCTGCTGATAGCTAGGACACACACTGACCACCAGGGGGCAAATGCTCAATGCAGGAGCAGAAACACAGGCATGGAAATATGGAACAGACTGATGAATCTCAGTTGGGTGAAGGGAGCGGGAAGAGATTAACCAAATATCTTATATGCATATTACAGGACTGGTGCATGTATTCATGTACTGGTGGGGTCCCTCAGCCTGGCCTGCACCCTCTTGCAATCTGGGGCTGCTCAGGGGATGTCAGAGAGCCAGTCTTGGCCTGATCCCCACAGGCCAGGCCAAGGGACCTCACTGGTGCAAGAATCCGTGCTCTGGGCTGCTAGTTTTAAAATAAATTATTATGATATAATTCAAAATTACTAGATATATGAAGAACCAGGAAAATGTGAACACATTATAAGGAATCAGACCAGCATCCTTCTCCAAAGGAGGTAGGCCAAGCCAAGCAGCACATGCATGTTTTAATATATTTGTGAATATAATGGAAAATTCAGAATGAAGTGTCTAAGAAAGTTGTTACACATTTTCTTTCTTTCATGGTCTAGTAAATCAAGGCACTAGAATAGCCAGCAGGTCCCTGACATACCCTCTCAATATTCTATCTCTTTTCCCCAAAATAATCAATTTCTTCTTTAAGCATTCTTTAGTGATTTAGACATTTTATGTGATATTTATCTTCCACTCTTCTATATTGATGTTTTTCTTCATTTTAAAATTTAGACACTTTCCTGAACTAAGCCATTTTATGTCATTTATTATAAAACATAGTTAACAATTATAAAGAAATGTATGTGGAATGAATAAGTGAATAAATACATATATTCTGTTTAATTCTGTTTTTACTTCTAAGTTATATAATTGGGCAAAAAAAGATGAGATATGAAAAATAATCATCAGGCATTATTATGATACTTATGGAGTTGACTTTCTTGCTAGAAAACAAAATTTGCAAATTCCTCATCCAATACCAGGTTTTCATTCTAGTTGGTCAATTAACTAAATCAATCACAGTCTAATTATTTAATATTTTATCAGATCAACTTCCTGATAATAGGAATTATCAATGTATCATAGTTTTAATTTCAGGGGGCTTTTCATCTCTCTGTCTTTCATCTGTTTTTGTTTTGTTTTGATCTCTGTCTTTCATCTGAAATCACTTTAGCTTATTGTTGGATTATGCTGAGCCCAAGCAACTAGGTTCACATTTTAGTCCTGTTATATGTTGATCAATGATTTTAGTAAAAGAAGTGTATTAAACTATAATTCTTTCAGTTTATAAAACAACAAAAGGCTATTGTAAAGATTAGATAGGAAAGCACATTTGAATTAAATGTTATAAACTTTTATTAATGTGTTAATATATTATACACATATCATGCATATATGTACTAGGGATTGGCAGTATGGTGATAAGGGATAGCCCTGTTTTCTTTTCTTTGTTTGTTTTAAACATAAATGTTGTTTTCTTTTATTTATTTCTTTGTTTTAAACACAAATTTGAGAAAGTTCTCATTATTTAAAAATCTTTATTGTTGAAAGTTCTACTTAGGTTCTCCTTTTCCACCCATTAACCACTTCTAGTCCACTCCCGTCCTCCTCCCCAACCTCCCCCCTCCCACCAGGCCCTAACCACCCCATTGTCTGTTTCCATGGGTCATTTTTGAGTGCTGACTATGGTTGAGGATTGGAGAATTTCCCTTTGACAGAGTTCCTAGATGTATTGACAAAACTGTCATTACAAAAATATTCATAAGTGGCCTATTATGCACCAAACATCTCACACCTTCTGGGAGAACTAAAGTGAGCATATGGAAGGGGCAGAGCAATAGATGCCTAATATTTCTGAATGAAAATAGTGGACTCCATTTTTCGATAATCCACATTCACTGTTAACACTTTAGGGCAGGATTCAGCTAAGCAGATCAGTAATAAAGTTGAATATGAAAATAGGAGTCTTGTAACCTATTGTTATAAAAAATTGTTTTCAAAGCTATTTGATAGTCCTCTGGTCAGAAGAAAGAAAGATTATGTCTTCTTCCTCTTATTATTATTTTTTAATCCTCACCTGAGGGGTGAGGACATTTTTTCCCATTGATTTTTTATTTTATTTTAGAGAGTATGGAAGGGGGGGAGGAGAGAGAGAGAGAGAGAGAGAGAGAGAGAGAGAGAGAGAGAGAGAGAGAGAGAGAGAGAAGGAGAGAGAAACAGAGAGAAACATTGATTCAAGAGAGACATATCGATTGGTTACCTCCCACATGTGCCCCCGATGGGGACTGGAATAGAACCCACTACCCAAGTATGTGCCCTTGACCAGGAATTGAGCTCACAACCCTCTAGTGTGCGGACCAATGCTCTAACCACCAAGCCATGCCAGCCAGGGCAAAAATAAACCAAAAAATTCTATATTCTTATTAATCCTTAAATTATGAGAGTTTATTATCAAAATAATTATATATAATAATCATTAAAATGTTTCTTATAAATAATACATCACTGAAACTAAATATTGAAATAACATAAAAGCATGCAGAATAAAATGTATACTATACACTTAATGTTTGCATCTCCCCCAAATTTATATAATGAATCCTAATCCCTACTGTAATAATATTTGGAGTTAGGGCCTTTGGGAGGTAATCAGGTCATGAGATTGGAGCCCTCATGAGTCGGATTAAAGCCCTTTTACAAGAGGCCCCAGAGAGCACCCTCCTCCCCTTTGCCATGTAAGGTTACAGAGAACCAGGAAGTGGGTCCTCACCAGACACTGGATCTGCTGGCACCTTGACTTTGAGCTTTCCAGCCTCCAGAACTGGTGAGAGAGAAATTTCTGTTTATAAGCTACTCAGTCTATGTATTCTGTTACAGTAGCCTAAATGGACTGAGACCATCCATGTAAAAATCTTCTTCTTAGTCTCCTCTCTCCATTCTTCTTCCCAAACATAGCCATTATTGATATTTTTAGTATTCTAAACTTTTTTTCTATGAATTCATGTGCCCACACATGTTGTGTGCTTATAGACATTAGTACTTTCAAGCAAAGGAGGGCTACTCTAAGATCTCTCTCTCTCTCTCTCTCTCTCTCTCTCTCTCTCTCTCTCTCTTTCTCTCTCTCGCTCTCTTGCTCTCTCACTCTCTCGCTCTCACTCTTGCTCTCACTCTCTCTCCCATTCTCTTTAAGTAGAGCTCAGATTGTCAAGTCATAGCATCCGTAAATGCTGTTTTACTACTTTCTAGCTATGTGACCTTTAGCATATTTCTTGAACTTTCTAGTCTCACAATTGACTCAGTTGTAAAATGAAAGTAAAATACCATGCAAACTTGTTGTACAACTATATTAGGTGGGATTTGCCAGTTGTTGAAAAAAAATAAATGAAATATCACGTAACTACTAGAATGATGGCAGAAACTATGTGTCAGACCCATCATTCCTTCTTTGTTCTCATTAATTTTTCTTTTCTTTTTTTGATAATTACCATTGTGTTAAGAATGGACCACTGTTTCCTTGAGGAAGATGTTGGGTCTGTAGTATTAAAGATGATCAGGGCAGAGTGGAAAGGGGAGACTCTAGTCGCTTGACTCATACAGAGTTGGAACTGGGCAGATGTAAATAGAAGGTCATGTAGTCCAGTATTTACCCCTCCCACCCTCCCTCCTTTTATTTTTAGAGGAATGAGTTGTTTAAATGAGATGTAACTGGAGCTGCTAGCAGAGTGTGGGGGCTGTGGACAGAGTAGAGTCTCATTGCTCAGCCCCTGCTTCATTTTCTGAAGAATCTGAAGTACTGCCCGCAATCCCTTTGGTGACTCCATCTCATCTAAATCCTCTTACTCGCCTGGTTGGGAACCTCTTTGTTCATTTCCAAGTCAGACTGTCATCAATCTTTAGGGCGCGAGTCTAATTGGAAGTCATCAGCTTTCAACTTGAATGGCCCACACTTTGAAAAATGCATCAGCAGTGTTTGGGTCTGCGGGTGTTCCTGGTCTCTGGGACCATAGTCTGGATTCCAGGACAGAAGGGAGCAGCCAGCTACCTCTCCAGAGGTTTTTCAAAGACACCTCAATTTTGCTCTTATATTTCATCTTTCACAGAAGCCGTCTATTGCTTCATCTTCTTGAGCAACCTGGACACTGTCACTTAATGAACTCACCATTTGACTGCATGTTTAAAACTGTCAGGTGGGAAGTCAATTTAGTGCTGTCTTATGATTAATAAAATCTCGTTTTGTGAGAGGCATGGAGCTGGCACCTGAAGCTGTCAGGTTTGTTGATTGTTACTTGGCTTATAGTTATAAGAACTGTCAAGGGGAGAAAGCTGTATTTATTTGTTCTTTTTATATGTTTAATTTTAAAGCAAGTTAATATGTGTGTTGGTCAGTTAGTGTGGTTAAACTTAGAGCAGTATATAACATTTTAACAAATGGAATGCATTATTGTGCCTGGCATCCTTTAATAGGTATACTTTGTTGAAGAGAAATGTATCAGAGTTCTAGAATTGATAATTCTTTATTTATTGAGTGGTTATTCATGCTAGGTGCAGATTTCGGCTCATTTATATATGTCATTGCAACTAAACTTCACAATAATGCTGAGAAATAGGCATTGTTCTTCCCATATGACAGATAAGAAAACAAAGATCTGAAATGTTGAATTATTTGCACAAGGTCTCTTATTCTAAAGTTGACAAAGATGAGAATGAAATGCAGGGATTTTTATGTCTAAATTCAGTATTTCTGTTTTTTCCGATGGGATAATTTATTTGATTAAACCCAGTGAAATCATTATATTTTATAAAAAACATACTTGGAAATATCGGTCACTATTTATTTTTCTGTTGCATGCTCTCCCTACAAAGGGATTTGGGTTGGGGGTCCCAAGATCACTTCTTTGTTTGATGATTTGCTAAAAAGATTCACAGGACTCATCATATAATCACATACAGGGAAAAGATGTATAATAGTGAAAAGATGGAGATCAATATAAGCAAAGGATAATGATTCATGGGCAAAGTCGAGGAAACCAGGCATGAATTTCCAAAAGTCCTCTCCAGTGGAGTTACAATAGATGCACTTAATTTCCCAGCAATGAGTGTGGCAATGTGTGAAGTGTTGTCTACTGGGGAAGCTCATTTTTAGAGGTACCCAATGTTTTTTGGGGGGCTAGTCACAAAAGAACTATGACTAGTACGCACCCAAATTCTAGGCTCCCAGGTGTTCTGGGGAATGGTTTATCAGTCAAGTTCCAAATTTCCAGATGCTAGCCAAGGGCCGAGTTTGCAAGAAAGCCTTTCAATGCAAAGTGGTTTCAGGGGTACTCTTTTTTTTTTCTCATGAGATTCAAAGGATCTCATTGAATAGCCCCAAATCAAAATAGTTTGTCATTTTCAATTATTGAAATTAAATCAAGAAAGGAGTAAGGCTTGTGCCTGTTAGTGCTGAGACGGACATGATACATGTCAGAATTATGCCCAAACACTATCCATTTGGTGATTTTAGTCATTCATTCTGTCATTCATCTATTTACCATCAAAGTATTTACTGAATACCTATTACATCAGGAAATGGCAGGGCACAGTGATTAATATCATAGGCTCTGAATTCAAATGGGTTTATGTTCAGGTTCTGCCTCCCACAAGTTTCATGACTTGGACAAGTTTCTTTACTTCCCTATGGTCAGGTTTTCACACCTGTTCTATGGGGATTATAACAGTGCCTAATTTACAGGATTAGGGAAATTCAGAGAAGTTAATAGGCTGTCCAACTGTAAGTGCTAAATGCATAATAAAGGTTAGTGCCTACTGCTATGTTCAACAGATTGTGCTGTTTCCGGCAATGCAATGATGTATAAGACAGATATGGTTCCTGCTTGTAATAGAACTTCTGGCCTAGTGAATGGTAAACATAAATAAGCATGAAATTATCCTAGTGATAAGTGATAATTGCTTAAGTGAATAAAATTTGGGGTGCCATGAGAGCACATAGGAGAAAAGCAATTCCAATTTGGAGGAAGCTAAGTAGAGGTCCGAGAAAAGGGAGAGGGAGATTTGGAAATGGAGGGAGATTATATCAGGCCAAAAGAACATTATAGGCAAAAGACATTGCTATGTGAGTGGCAGAGGAAGAGAGAGGACCGCATATTTGAGTAAATGAAATAAATGGAATGGCTGGAGGAGAGACGGACTTGTAGAGATAAGAAGGGACCACCATCTAATGAGCTGCCTAGTAAGTCCTATTCGGGAATTTTCACTTGGTCTGAGCATAATGAGGAGTGGTTGGGGGGCTGAACTTGGGGACAGGATCCTTTGGAAACACAAGTCACCCTTTGGAAACACTGGTGGAACTTTCTCCCACAGGTGTTGCTTCCTCTTTGAAGAAGCCACAGTACCCCTTATCAAATGTTAGTGATAACTCCTCTCTCGCTCTGCAATTCCTCTCTGGGTAGAGATCAGGAACATTCTGGGACAGGGCTGAGGCAATTTTAGGGGATGCCAACAGCAGATCCGCTTCAGTTTGCCTCACACTATAATAATTTTGGACATAAGTAAGATAAAAGGACAGAATGAGGACATCTGATTTTATTCACAGTTAGCAAAACAGGTAAAGGAGAGCACCCATCAATAGTAATATGTGAGTGCTAACCTATCTGCAACACATGTCCACGCCCTACACTAGAACCTAGTGAATGGTCAACACTAGCTTTAGGGGATGCTTTAATTCTGTTGTTTCTTGACCTCCTACATTTTGATTGATGGTTTATTCCATCTTCTTGCCACATGCTTACCTCTGTTCACCTTATCTTATTTGCTTTTAAAATCATGCTCACACACATATAGGAAATGACTTATATTGAAAATGCCAGCCATAATTATAATAGATAATTCATTGTTTGTTGGTTAAAGGGAGTGAAAATTACTATTTACCTGCTGCATTTTACTTTGGTAATGTACTTCAATACATTTTTTCCTATTTTTTCCTAAGTAAAAATGTCTTCGCAAGCTAATAAACATTAAACATATAACCATTAAACCAAATTTTACCATTACTTCCTTTTTACATGAGACCATAGCAGTAGTTCTTAGGCAAAAGGTTCCCACCTGGGGCCCCACATTTAATAGTAGAAAGGCGGTCCTTTATTTCTCTCTCTCTCTCTCTCTCTCTCTCTCTCTCTCTCTCTCTCTCTCTCTCTCTCATCTTTTACTCACACACAAACAATACACACACACACACACACACACAGCTTTATTGAAATACACAGACACCTTTGTCTTGAAATCCATCACTCAGTTGATATAAAGACGCCATTAATCCCAAACATTCAATCTCATGTTTACTGCAGGCTAAACAGAGTAAAGCTTCTTCACGTCTTTCGCCCTGTGTCTTTGAATAAAAGGGGGCTAAGTAAAAATGTAGTGAATGTTTATGGGTTGAACTGCTGCCGATAATGCAGATGGTCCCTACTTCAAAGAGCAAGAAGGATTTGAGCAACAGAAGCATTTTATAGATAAAAGACAAATCAGTTTAAGTGCCAGATCTACTTTTGTTAACATGGACATGAAAGAGATTGCAAAATGAAATAACTTTCTTAGAAATGTAAACGTCAATTTTTATTTTTTTATTTTTTTGGCGTTTTCTCTTCTTCTGATGCTTGTTTCCAGAGGTTCTCATGAATTAGCACAATATTGGCAACCATTGCCTACGGCAGCTGGGGAACATGATCTTACAGCTGGATCTTGCTATCTGATATGGTAGCCAATAGCCACAGGGGGCTACTAAAATTAATCCAAGTGAAATAAAATTAAAATTTAGTTCCTTAGTTGCATGAGCCCCATTTCAAGTGCTCAGTCATCAATGAGCCTTGTGTGGAAATGTGCCATAAACAAGACCAAAAATGGCTACTGGATGACAGAGATATGGAACATTTCCATCATTACAGTATAATCTTTGGACTATACCTGTATCATCTGATATTTTAATTATTTATTAGTACAGTACTCTAGCAGCTGTATGGACATTGACTACTGTAAGTATATATAGTAATACTTAAATATTTAAGTTTAATTTATATGTTTTAAATATGTGGTCATGTGTTATGTCTGCCTTCATTTGTACTTTTCCCCCACTCCCACCAATATCAGTTAAGATTTATGAGGCCCTTGTCCTTTCTTAACATGTAAGAAATGCTGGCTTTTGTGGGTCTTGCTCCAACGCACCATTCTGAAAATATTGACTGTGTATTAACCAAATCCATCATGATGGTAGGTGGAAGTATTTGATAGCCACTTGAAACTATAGTGTAATATTCTATTGTACAGCTCACCCAATACATGGATAAACTCTTATGAAATGTATATTAGTACCAGCATGCTAATATATCATGGCATGGCTTAGTAAGGTAGATGTTAAAGCAATGCTATGGCGGCCTGCTATTCTAACTGCATATTGATGCCATTAGACATAGAAAAATGTCTTTCTGCTTGACTTTGATTTTAGGGGCAGTGGTAGTCTATGAAATTTAGAAATGAACAAAAGGATACCATTATGTTTAATGATTTTATTATCTCACTCCCTGTCCAATACCACACACACACACACACACACACACACATACACACACACACATACACACACTGAATTATTCTTTTTTCTATAATGAAAGAAGATTTGTTGCTTTATAGCAATGGCTGGCTGACAATATCATGGTCACTCTGGATGTCTGTCACATGATGTTTGTGTGCATTACTTATTATTTTTAATGTTTTTATTACATTTTTATTGACTTAAGAGAGAGAAAGGGGGGAGGGAGGGAGAGAAGGAGGGAGAAAGAGAGAGAGAGAGAGAAAAAGAGAGAGAGAAAGAGAGAGAGAGAGAGAGAGAGAGAGAAATGAGAGAGAAACATTGATTGGCTTCCTCCTTCATGCCCCCTACTGGGAAATCAAGCCTGAAACCCAGGTTTGTGCTGCACCCTGGAATCAAACCAGTGTTTTCTTGGTGCATGGGACAATGCTCAGTCAACTGAGCCATAGCGACCAGGGTAATGTCTGTTTGCTTTAAATGATACTCTATGGTTCTTACCTTAACAGAACATCTCGGCATGAGACCTTTGTTAAAAGTGTTTGTTTAGGCAAAATATTAATACCCACAAATCTGAAATTTTTGCATCAAGAAATGAGCCTTTTTCTTCCACTAAGCATGAGGACCAATAAAATAGGAACACTCTTTCGTTGTTGTCATTGTTAGAGCTCCAAACACCCTCCATATAGTTAAGGAAGCAGGTAGCATGTGATCCTTTTTTTTTTTTTTTTTTTTAGATTTTTTAAAATCCCCTGCAAATCTATTTTTGAACTGGGGTTTTCAAATGGAAAAAGAAGAAATAAAACTCTCCTGTATTATTGGTAAAAAAGTTGTCCAGCTCTTTCAAGAGAACTATGGAAAAAACTGGAAGCTGGCAAAGGTGGTCAGTATACCAGGGAAATTGCATTGCATTGTTTATGTGTGTAACTCAGACTTTTGGTCTTGTTGATGGCACATTTCCACACAAGGCTCATTGATTCTCAGATTGCTGAATCACAAAGCATCTGCTTCTATTATAAGCACAGCTATTTAACTTACTACTGATTACCTCATAAGTAGATAATTTCTCAGTCATAGTCATGTTTAACGGCAGGAAAGCTCTTTGAATAACTTCCTCTCCGTGTGACAACATTTTGATGTCATTTGTCCATGCTGATCACCTCTATTAGAGGAACCACATTTTTAAGAGGCAGGAGGTACTCAGTGTACAAGTTCTCATCAGCACTGGATCATCCTTTTCTTTTTTTAAAAATATATATTTTATTGATATTTTACAGAGAGGAAGGGAGAGAGATAGAGAGCTAGAAATGTCGATGAGAGAGAAACATCGACCAGTTGCCTCCTGCACACCCCCCACCGGGGATGTGCCCGCAACCAATGTACATGCTCTTGACCGGAATCGAACCCGGGACCCTTCAGTCCGCAGACCGACGCTCTACCACTGAGCCAAACCGGTTTGGCCAACATTTTTTTAATATTTAAGATGGGGGTCAGAGCATCAGGACTGTCATAGAATTTGTGTTGGTAGTGGAATGAGGAGGGATAGAAAATGACTGACAAATAAAAGGGCTTCTAAAGCACTTTATGATAACCCTAATAAAATTATAACAATATTGCATTAACCAGACAGGAAAACACCTTTGGAAAGTATGATTCATCTCCTTTTTCTGAAGAGATTATCAGGTGACAATGATTTTGTGTTGATCACCCACAGTGACACAAGTTTTAGGTCTATGGCTTGATTAATTATAAGCTATGTCAGATTGTCTGGTGGTGGTGTACTTTTTTGCATAAATTGTAAAGCACCTTCAAAAGGTTTGTTTTTTCTCAACTGTAGCACACAGGCCATTTGATGACCCTCTGGAGAGGCTGAATCCAGGTGGCATTACACTATGGGCAACATTGGAGTGGTGAGAGCACTGTTTGGCAGAAGCTGGGAGATCTTGGATAAGGATAGGCCCTGAATGATAAGGGGCTTGAAATGTTCAAACTAATCTCGTTTTAGGAAAAAGTAAATGCTATGGAGAACATCAGCTTTGAAATCAGAGTAATCTAGATTTCAGTCTCAGCTCTGCCACCCAAGAGCCTGTAGATTTTCCAGCATATGGAAAACACCAATTGACAGTGGTGGTTGTTTTTATTGTTAATGAAAGTATTAACATTTAAACCCTGGCACCAGCTTCTCTTCCATAATATACTGCATCATATTGTGGTTCAATCCCTTTAACATTTTTACTTTCTTACTGGAGGATAATAACATCCACCCAGTAGGGTCAAATAAAATGAGAATTGAAACTTGGAACTTAGTAGCTGATGATCAATGACTAATGGCATGTACTAGGTTCAACTGTGTGGTTCCACTCATTAACAATTTTTGACACTAGTCTATACTTCTCAACATTTTATTCCATAAACTCCTTGATGTACACAAGTAAACATCTACCTCTTGTGGAAATATTATGAAAAGTACATTATTGATGGCATAAAAATTCAAAGAATCCATTGAATAATTAAATAATTCTGAAAAAGTCTTATTGGCATGCGGGGGCGGGGAGAAATGGGGGGAGAGACTGGAATTACTTGGAGGTTTGGTAAATATAAACTAGAATGAGAAATACACAAGAGAAGAGCTAAATACCTTAACCCTTCAAAATCCACAAGTGAAAAATATTACACAAAGACAAAGGATCTCATTGTTATCAGCTATTTATTGATTAGAGGGCCAGTGAACAAATTTATGCACCAGTGGGGTCCCTTAGCCTAGCCTGTGGTATCAGGCCAAAACCAGCTCTCCAACATTCCCCGAGAGGTCCCAGATTGTGAGAGGGCACAGGCCAAGCAGAGAGACCCCACCAGTGCACGATCTGGGCCAGGGAGGGACGGGGGAAGTTGGCCAGCTGAAGAGGGACCAAGGGAGGGCTCAAGGGTGTGTCTAGTCCATCTTGCTCAGTCCAGATCAGCCAAATCCCAGCAGCAAGCTAACCTACCAGTCGGAGCAACTGCCCCTTGGTGGTCAGTACACATCATAGCCACTGGTTGACCAGTTGACTCTCTGCCCCCTGGGGGTCAAGTGTACATCATAGCAAGTGGTTGAGCAGCCTTAGCATGTCATTAGCATATTATGCTTGGTTGGTTGAAGGGACAACTGAACAACCAGACACTTAGCATATTAGTCTTTTATTGTATAGAATTCTTAAAAGTAATGATAATAAATATCCTTGAGACCACCTTGTAACATGAGCTCAGGGCTGGGTCAATGACAAATAAAGGTGCAATAAGTATAATTGATACTGACTCTTTTGCTAACAAACCCCATGTAACAGCAGAAAAAAAATGGCCTTTAAAATGGACCAAAAGTATCTTCTGGAGTTTGAAAAAGTGTATTTCTCTCTATGGAAGCTCTCTGTGAATCAAATACTTTGTAGTTATCATTCACTGAGGGCCCAATATGTAATGATGTGTTTTTCAGTCCCTATGGCAATCTTGCAAAGCAGATTTCATTATCCTTATGTTACTGAGCTTGGGAAGGGTCAAATAATAGTCCAAGGAAATATTACAAAGCTATTAGACATTACAGTTGCATTTAGAATGCCTCAGATATCACTCTTATCAGGTCCTTGTCATTCTGCTTATAATGCTACAATAATATATCCTTTTATTTAGCCCAGTTGTAAAAGTTCTACTCCAGTACTCTGTAGTTACCTTCAAAGGACCAGAAAAGAATGAGTATGGATTCTTGTGCATGGAGTCACAGATTAGGATGAGTCTTTCTTGATTTGTGTTATCAATAAACTTTTGTGTCAGGCACTGTGTCAGACATTGAGAATAAAAAGTAAAGTACATTGCATTACCTTCCAGGACTCACAGTCTATGGTGAGGATGACAAATAGCTGGTCCAAATACCATTCTTCTCTCTCCTGGTTCCAATAGCTTGGATGCAGGTCAGGTAAACTTCTCAACAATTACTTCTCAACAGTGATTCCAGGCAATCTCTAGCCATTGATTAGAATTAGCACACGACAGAAATAAAACTCATTTGCCACTCCTGTTTGAGGGAACACATGTAACAGTCAATTGCAATACACTGTGACAGGAATTAATTGTGAATTGTGTCTATAGTACTATGGATTACTATGGATCCTTAAAGGGGATAATGGGAGAGAACAGGAAGATAATGCTTAACACAGACTTTTAAGGGATGCATAGGGACATGCAAAGGAATGAGACTAATAATTTAAGCTGTGGTCAGAGAATGGAAAAAATTATAGGTCATTCCAAGGAGTTTTGAACTTACTCTATGGAATAAGGGCTATAAGATTCTGGAGGAATTTTAAAAAGGAGTAAATCAATCAAGAAAGTATTTTAGGAGAGGGCAAGAGTCGAGGGGGATGTGGTTGAGAGAAGACACTTGAAATATTGCAGTTCATCTTTGAAAGAGAAATTGAGGACCCAATTAGAGCAATAATTCAAATAATATAGATCAGAGGTCTGATTGGAAAAATAGTCTAGAGAGGATATAGATAGAAAACTGGTAAACATTAGTGACTGGACATCGTGAAAGATGGTGTGAATGAGAAAGTAATATCTAGGATGACTTTCTAATTTCTGACTTGGATTAGTTGATGGTAAGAAGAAGAAAGAATTATGGGAGTGAGACAATGATTTCAATGAGGTAAAACTTCAAAAGCATTGATTTATGTTTTAATATGAGAATATTTGGGAATTTAATTTTGTTTTTGATGCCAAGTAATAGTTTCTAAATAAAACTTTAGAATATTCTCATGAGATATTAAGAAATTAAATGTGGCCCTGACCAATTTGGCTCAGTGGATGAAGTGTTGGCCTGTGGACTGAGTCATTCGATTCTGGTTAAGGGCGTGTACCTTGGTTGCGGTCACATACCCAGTGGAGGGTGTGCAGGAGGCAGCTGATCGATGTTTCTGGCTGTCTATCCCTCTCCCTTCCTCTCTGTAAAAAATCAATAAAATATATTTTAAAATAAGAAATTAAATGTGATAGTAATCATAAAGAAATTTTGCATGCCATATATCCACTTTTCATATGTTTTTTTTTTTAATTGGGAAAAGTTAGACTCAGTAGAAGTTTGAAATTCATAGATATCCATATGGACATCAGTGATGATTTTTTTTAAAATTTCCATTCTGGATTAGATCTGCTGTAACTTTCTGGGTGACCATGATTCCAAATGTTCGACACCAATAACTTTTCTTCCTGGAGTATTTATCCATGCTAAAACCACTAAGCAGTTTGTAGAAGTCTTTATTCTTTGCTTTTAGTTGAAAAATATCCAACTAAAAGCATCAGACTATAATCAAAAGTGAAAATACTATGGAATTGATATTCCTGACTATCATGTTCTTACCACAAATGAATGTTCCAGATAACTCCTAAGAAGCTCTGTTATATAAAATACCCATTGTTAACAGTATAGAAAATATATTCTCTACTATGTTCCTGATTTGAGCATAAAAGTGACATTTGATAGTTTTAGTGATTTTTCCCCCTGTGAAGCCCCAAGTTAAAATGTATAGTTGGTTGCTTTATTTGTTAATTCAGTTCATTTAGAATATATTATACGGTACTTAGACAAGACACTATTTAACTATTAGAGTAGCTCTTTTATTTAAACTTTTCTAGAATTATTTATTGAGTACCTGCATTTTGAATAATACTCTCCTACTTGTCTAGGTGTTCTGAATAACTATATCTTACAGCCTAACCTCAAAGAGCTTCAGATTCAAATGTGGAGACACAAAGAATAGTGTTAAATGTTAAAACAATATAAAGAATATTATATTTGATCCTTCTCCAATTTGCTAACTCTGTAGGTCTAGATAAGATTTTAATAATCTTTGTTTTATCACCTTCAAATTGGGAGAATTGGGTTAAGAAATATTGGACTAAGTGATCTGAAATATTTTCCCATTTTTAATAACCACAATTCTTTGGCCTATTGATTATCAAACAAATAAAATAGACTAAGTGATTTTAGAAATTGAAGAGACCTTTCAAACCATTGATCAGAGCTAGCTGTTTTCACTAAAAGAAAAAAGGTACAAGTCCACAGAAGTCTGTGCCAGAAGATGTCTTCTGAACTTAGGGCTTTGATTTTCCTGCCCACTTGATTACTCTTACCTAGAATTCGTAAGTGCAACACTTACTAGATTAAGTGTTTTTTTAGACCAAGTATCCTTAGGGCAATCTTAGCTCTAATGTGACCCTTACCAACTTCTTTTTATGGGACAGGTAAGTGTTTGAGCCATAATGCATGGAATGGTAAAAATTCTGAAAGAGTAGAGGGGTGGAATTTTTGTCTTTTGTTTACAGTACTGCACTACAATTTCATGCAAATTCTGTTATATCTACTACTGACAATACAATGAAAAAATTAAATAGGTGGGGTGTATAACAGTAAGAATGAATGAATGCACATGTATTTATCTTGTATGCCATGCTAGCATTTATCACTGGGTTTTGTCTTTCTTTTACTATTATTTTCTAAAGACTGAAATGGTTTCCTTGGAAGAATTCTATGATAAATGATAAATAACAACAAATTTGTAATCTAGAATTCAGAGCTGTTGAAAAACATCTCCTAAGTTAGTTATTTTCATATTTATTAATGATTCACTTTTCTAGAGGATGAGCTTAGCTATTGTTTTCTTTTCTGCCATATTTTGACAGAAGTGTAGAGTGAATTCAGACTCTTATTGTGTGACTATTTATGACAGACTATTATAAAGACCTGTTCTGAATAGACCATGCTTTATTTCCATTAAGTGCATATTCTCCTTGTTTTCAGAATTCTGCATTTGTGGTTAAATTGCTCTTATAAATTCAGGTTGCATTTTCCATGGCGGGAAACTAAGCTGTTACATGTAGAATGTCTGATTAAGATTTTAGGATGAGTTTTCTTTTTCATGTTTCCTCCCCGCCCCTATTGTTCTCTGTATCAGAAATAACAAAAGCGTGTTGCTTTATTCTCTCAAATTCTCTCAGATTGTTGCTCTTAGTAGACAAGACAGTGTTCCTATGTCTTAGGTGCAATTGAAGTCCACATGTTACATAATTTTGCATAGCCTGTCTACTCTATGATGTCAGAACACTTTTATTTCTACACAGGAGGCTTTCCACCTTGGTCTCATTAATATTGCACCTGTTTTGCTAACTGCAGGGTGCCAGATTGAATTGAGAGAGAGATTCTTCAAAAATATGATGAATTTGGTTTGAACTAATTTGGAAATTATAAATTATTTTAAAGATTTAACCTAGGCTTAATGTAAATTTTGCACTGTCCACATTGCATGATTCCAGACAAGCAAATGAATTTTTGGTTTCCTACACTTGTAACTTCAAACTTTCCTTGATTATAAAAGCATAGCATATCAATTATAAAAAATTTAAATATAGGGAAGGCAAGAATAAACAATTATGATTAATCCTACCAAAAAAGAAAAAAGACCACTCTTAAATGTTTGTACTTAAATCATTTTATTTAAGGCAAAGACGATCAAACACAATATTATTTTTAAATGCTATCTTGTTACACTAAATATTCTACATATTTTAAAGTCCATGTAATTGTATGGATAACACACTTTATTGGACCAATTCATTTTTGTAAGCTATCTGAGCTAATTTCTAATTCTGATTATTAATAATTTTAAATAAATGGTTATATGTAGCAAAAATAATTGCTGAGCACATTGTCTTTATTATCATAATTTAATTTTATACTCCCATTAGGTCCATGGAGTAGGTAATATAATAATTGTACCCATTTTAAAAAGAAAAGACTGATACAGAGATGTTTTATAACTTGACTAAAGGAGCATAGCTATTAAGTGTGAAATTAATCCTCCTGCTGACTAAATACAGGAATGACTTTATTTAAGAATAACTTTCTACCCATGGACACGGGCAATAGGGTAGTGAAGACGTAGGGGTTGGGTAGGAGCTGGAAGGAGAGGGGGGCATAAAATGGAAGATATCTGTAATACTATCAGCAATAAAATATATTAAAAATTAATTAATTAATTAATTAAAATTTCTATGAATGCAAATGTTGGTTCCTAAAACATACAAAGATTTTTGTGTATTTTAACCAATTACCTTTCAAAAGAATGGTATCAATTTGTCATCTCAATAAGCAGTCTTAGAAAAAATATTTTTAAAGTAGGTTGCTTTCATTCCTTTTTAAAAAATATATATATATATTTCATTGATTTTTCACAGAGAGGAAGGGAGATGGATAGAGAGTCAGAAACATCCATGAAACATCCTTCAGCTGCCTCCTGCACGCCCTCTACTGGGGATGTGCCCGCAACCAAGGTACATGCTCTTGACTGGAATTGAACCTGGGACCCTTCAGTCTGCAGGCCGACACCTATCCACTGAGCCAAACCAGTTAGGGCTGTTGCTTTTATTCTTTTTAAAAATATGAAATAGGTGAAAGGATTTGGTAACCTGGATAATGTTGCTAATAAAAAACTATTTTAATGTCCTCCCTTCTATTGACCTCATTCACCCTGCTCCTTCCCTCTCCCCAGACCTTCCCTGCACTATTGTCTGTCCATGGACTATCATACATGCATAGAATTTCTTTGGTAGACCTCTTCCTGTTCTCTCCTTCCCTCTGAAATACTTCAGTCTGTTGCATGCTTCAGTATTTGTGCAAGATGTTATATAATGACCTCTGCCTGGAATGGCTTCATTAATCCTCATAACAGTTCCAGGAAGCAGGAACTTTCTTTCACAGCCAAAAATCACCGAAGTTATATGATTGTGTGGGTTACATAGTTAGAAAACAATGGAACAGAAATTGGAATATCTGTCAACTCCACATCACCTGTCTATATATGTAACCTATCAAAAAGACACTGCTTGAGCTCATGTGGATTTTGTGTATTGCTGTATTTCTGTTGATTATAGCAGTTGTCAGAGGGCCAGGTGTAATAGACGCACCTTTCTCTTTCTATAGACTAAATGAGAATAAGAAAGAGATGTTTTTATCCATCAGCATTTCTCCTCACAGTTCTCCTTATGGCAACCTTGTTGATGACTCTAATCACTCCTCCTCTTTAGGCTTACCCCCGATTCTACCCTGTGTCTCGAAATATCTTTGATTAAAGATGGTATCGCACATAATCCATCATCCAATTGTACCACTTTTGAGAGAGAAAGAGGGCTAGTGTTTATAATTATACTGTGCTAGTAGCATAACCTGAGTATTTTCAGGGAAAATACAAACATATTTCTCCTGTCTCCAAATTTCCCTGTTCCGTGCTTCCCTGAGTCCTCCAAAACCCATATTCCTACAACTCTCACTGTGTCTCAAGACATCTCTCTCCAAAATCCCCAACCCAAGGGAAAAATGTATTATGCCCATGATAAAACATGACCAAAGAAAAAGAAAAGCAGTTCTTGGAGAACTCTAAAATATAGCCCTGGTATAAAGAGACTCTGATCTCTAAAGCCATATAGTTTTATTTAAGACTAGTAGCCCTGCACATGAATCTATGCTCCAGTAGGTCGCCAGTAGCTCGCTACCATCCTCCAGTAGCTCTCTGCCTGCTGCTATGTCCTCCTGTAGCACTCCAACGCCCTCTTGTAGCTCGCTGCCCCACCCTCCTGATGATCTGTGATCTGGTTGTTACTGTTATGTAATATTTGCATATTACATCTTTATTATATAGGATTCCTCTAAATTACTTGTACCACTGAACTAGTTTTGCAGAGACCGGTAAGAGGACAGTTAGGAACTTAACTTACTGTTGTGGCACCATTTCAAATGGGTCTTCTTCTGCATTGGGCCCTGATATCAAAGTTGGTGTCACCGCATATTTTACAAGAGGTATACAAGGTTTATTACTCACATAATAAGGCTTTCTGAGGAGGGCAAGGCAGATTCCCCAAATAGGTCCAAAGACAGCATGAGAAATCCAGGAATAAAACAGCCTGGGTTTTATGGTGGCTAGGTGATGGGGATGTTTGAGCTTTCTGATGGTGTATACCAAAAGGGAAAAGAAAGAAGTGGGTTTGAAAGCTGTCAACGGTCAAATTTCAAAAATGGAGTCAGACTCTATTGCACTTACCAAAAGGACTGGGAGTGCAGTTCCTCTGTGGTGAGAGCAGAGCTGTAGGCAGGGCTTTGCTGGCTGTAGGCCACACCTCTCCTTAGGCTGCGCCATTCCCATAGACTACAGGCTGTGGGACCCCTAGAATTGCAGTAAGGACCCCATGTGCACTTCCCCCATTTTTCTTCCTGTGTGAAGACTACAGCAAATGTCAGGATCTTTAAGAAATCTGGGTCTGAGCTCCTTATTCCTTGGGGGGGAGGAAACCATCAAATGTTTATGAATCAGTCCATTTTGGAGTTTGACTTCTAAAATTCTGAACTCTTTACAATTTTCTTCTCCCAAAAAAATGATTTATGAAAATCTTTTTACTATTTTAGCGTCAGAATCTAGCAATCTTTCCTATAAAGAAAATAGTCTCAATTGCCCAGGGTTTGGTCCCTTATCAACTGTAGTCATTGACTTCTTTGAATTATTTTCTCTCGATAGTAGCTCAACAAAATCATTGGACTCAATCTGTTTTCTACTTTAAACGACTTAAAAAGGCCTATCATTGAATCAGTGTGATCTTGCTTAATCTTCTCATTTCTAAGATACAAATGTTAAACCAAGGCTAATCTTCATAATTCACGCTCTTAAAGCTTTTAAAACTTCCAGTTCTTCAGAGCATCTGTTCATGTTCTTGAGCTTTAGCAGTATCCTTCCAATTTGTATGCTCAGGCTTAGTGTGAAGGGATCAGGTTTTAGAAATATTAGGCAAGGGGGAAGGGGGAGGGTTGGCTGTAGGTGTTGTTTTTTTTTAAACGTTTATCTTGAGTATGAGATCTGAAATAATACAATTTGTAGACTAAAGATTCATAGAGCTTTTTTATTTTTTAAAATATATTTTATTGATTTTTTTACAGAGAGGAAGAGAGAGGGGTATAGAGTTAGAAATATTGATGAGATAGAATTATTGACCAGCTGCCTCTTGCATACCTCCTACTGGGGATGTGCCCACAACCAACTTACATGCACTTGACCAGAGAAATCAAACCTGGGGCCTTTCAGTCTGCAGGCCAACGCTCTATCCTCTGAGCCAAACTGGATTCGGCTCATTGAGCGTTTTAACAGACAAATTTAGGCTCTGTAAAAAGGCATCAGCAAACAGAGGAAGGATTGATTTGCTTTAGGAGAAATAGCTTTATTAATGGACAAGTTATCAGTTTTCTGCATGTCTTTCTGTCCCAGAAAATGATTATGAGACTTCTTATCTCTAATAATTTGGTGAACTCTGCTGAATTTTATGGACTGCAAAGAATGTTGGAACCAGAAGAAACATGGGATTTTGATTATGTTAGATACCATTACCCAAAAGTTTATATCAAATTGTTCTAGAAGGCAAATTTTTAGCTGCAATCACTCTTCTTGGATTCTTTACAACCTAAGAGAAGTAATATTGATATAGAATAAAGAAGAGGCAGCTAGGCAGAAAGGCAGGAAGTTTATTAGGTGGATTATACACCTTCAAAAGGTGAAAAGTTCTATTGAAGTGTGTGTGTGTGTGTGTGTGTGTGTGTGTGTGTGTGTGTGTGTATGTGTGTGTAATGGAATTAATAGCTAGTACTTGATGATAGCCATTGTGCTAAACACAGATGCTATTTATTTCTAATAATTAATCTAGAAATTAGGTTCTATTATCTCTGTTTTCTGAGTGAAGGATAATTTTAGAGAGGCTAAACACCTTGCTTAAATCCATGCAGACCATTTTTTTTGCCAGAGCATGGATATCTATTCAAGTTTATCTGGCTCCAGAGCAATCTTAGTAATCTAATTATTACTCTTTAAATAAAGTGTTTCTCAAAATAGGTCCATGGTTTTCTGGAGGCTTGGTGAAGGCCATTGCCAAGACTTGCTAATAGTCTGGATTTGAATTCTAAAAAATGAGCTCCCCTCTTTGACTTTTTATAACTTCAAAATAGTGATATTTTATAAACACGATTTTTATCTGCTAAAAAGGATCATAGTTTGGTATTTACAAAATAAAACAAATGTTTCTTTTTTTGTTAAATGTATTTTATTGATTTTTCACCGAGAAGAAGAGAGAGGAATGGAGTTAGAAACATCTATGAGAGAGAAACAACGATCAGCTGCCTCCTGCACACCTCCTACTGGGGATGTGCCTACAACCAATGTACATGCCCTTGACCAGAATCTAACCTGGGACCTTTCAGTCTAAATGCTGACGCTCTATCCACTGAGCCAAACTGACTTCAGTTCAAATATATTTCTATAGATTTCTGGGGATTTGATTCTGCTAAGAATGGCTGCTCAGATGTATATAATTTATATGTGTTGGAGACAGAACCAAGGTACTTGGCTTCTAGTCTTCCCCCATCAATCATTTTGCTATACGTGCTGAGTGTGTTCTGGTGGCCCATGGCATCCTTCTCTGTTCCCTGCTGAACCACAGTGGATGAGCCTTTGCTCCCCAGAGCTAAGAGGTTCTAGCTTCTTGCGATATATTCCTAGAAGTGGGATCACTGGGTCACATAGGAGTTCCATTTTTAGTCTTTTGAGGGAATTCCATACTGTTCTCCACAGTGGCTGCACCAGTCTGCATTCCCACCAGCAGTGCAGAAGGGTTCTTTTTCTCCACATCCTCGCCAGCACTTGTCATTGCCTGGTACTGGCACATGAACAGACATATAGACCAATAGAACAGGACAGAGAACCCAGAAATCAACCCAAACCACTACACTCAATTAATATTTGACAAAGGAGGCAAGAACATACAACGGAGTCAAGACAGTCTCTTCAACAAATGGTGTTGGGAAAATTGGACAGATATATGAAAAAAAAATGAAACTAGACCACCAACTTATACCATTCACAACAATAAACTCAAAATGAATAAAGGACTTAAACATAAAACAGGAAATCATAAAAATATTAGAGGAATCCACAGGCAGCAAAATCTCAGACACATGCTGAAGCAATTATCTTCACTGATACCGCTCCTAGGGCAATGGAAACTAAAGAAAAAATAAACAAATGGGACTACATCAAAGTAAAAAGCTTCTGCACAGCAAAAGAAACCATCAACAATACAACAAGAAAGCAGACTGCATGAGAAAATATATTTGCCAATGTTGTCGCTGATAAGGTTTTAATCTCCAACATTTACAGGGAACTCATACAACTTAACAAAAGGAAGATAAATAATCCAATCAAAAAATGGGCAAAGGGCCTAAAGTGATACTTTTCGAAAGAGGACATAAGGAAAGGCCAAGAGACACATGAAAACATGCTCAAAGTCACTAATTATCCGAGAGATGCAAATCAAAACGACAATGAGATACCATCTCACACCTGTCAGAATGCCTATCATCAACAAATCAACAATTGTAAAATGTTTTTTAAAAAGTAATTGGCTGGAATGTAGAGGCAGAGCCCAGCTTCTTTCATTTACTTATTCAATAAGCAGAGATTGAATGCTTACTGTATCCAGGGTACTGTTTTAGGCACTTGAGATAATGTTGGAAATTTAATGGGATTGGCATAGTGTGAGAAAACAGTATACACAACAAATCAAGAAGGTAATTTTAAGAGCTTTTAAAAACATAACAAGGACAATGTGATAGAGAGGGTCTTGGGCAACTTTTCTGGATCTCCTGCTAACATAAAGCTTTTAGGGAAAGTGAAGCTAAACTAGTCAAGTAAAGATTTGGAAGCAGCTTTCCAGGCTGAGAGCATGATCATTGACATGGCCCAATTTGAAACTTAGCTGTGTGTTCCAGGATCACTGAAGGTGTATGCTGATCAAAAGGGACAGAGGGAGTAGGTGAGGTCAGAGACATGTGCAAGAACATTCTTCTTTTTTGTTATTGATTTAAGGTATTAGTACATATGTGTCCTTATCCCTCCATTGCCCCTCTCATGCCCCCATTCATGCCCTCACCCCCGTGGTGTCTGTGTCCATTGGTTAGGCATATATGCATGCATACAAGTCATTTGGTTGATCTCTCCGCCTTATCCCCACTCTCCCTACCTCCCCTCTGAGGTTTGACTGTCTGTTCTTCTTAACAGAATTATTGCCACCAAAGCCAAGAAAGGGAGTTTGAATCTAATTTTAAATGCTGTGCAAAACCATTGGAGTAATTGAATCTGGGAAAGGCCCTGTTGTAATTTATGCTCTAAGGAGATCAATCTGGCTGCTTTCTGGAGACTGGACTTGCGTGGTGGCACAGAGTAGAAGCAATTATTATAGCATGAAGTGAGGGAGCAATAAAAAATCTGTCTCAAAGAGATAGACACCGACTTCACTATTTTCATTCAAATAATCAGGGAGGGCTCTATAGAAGAGAGAGAAACTAGGATTCTTTTGTCAATAAAGCTTTATGCACCACTGCTATATTGACAATATTGGTGATACATTATAGAAACATGAAAAAGAAAAGAAGTTATATGCAATTGCCCTCAAGGAATTCATAGGGTAGCAGGAGACAAATATCTCTAGAACAAGTCATTTTATTACAGGTAGAGAAAATCTAGAGTTGAAAAGAATTAGCCCTTAGATGAGCAACCAAGGGAGAAAATGGCTTTGCTATGCCTTAAGTGATGGAGGAAAGAATTTGTAGGAGGGAGACCAGTGACACAGTACTTGTCCTCAGAGTACAGCATGGATTCTTAGAGGGTCTTGATGGTGAACATCCCAGGGGCTAGAGGAAATAGAAGAGGAGTCACAGCATCCGGCTGAGGACCTTTGACATGAGATTGGGATCTGGGCAACAGGGCCAGGAACTGCCGCCATTTTAGAAAATGATTTTTGCTCAAAGGGATGAATAGAGAAGGTCTTATCTGTAGTGAGGGTCTATAGAGGGGGAGTTTACTGAGCTTATCAAAAGCAGCCCACTTAGCTACCAATAACAGGTTATTTATGTACTAATGCCATAGGTTTTCTCATTCTTAAAATGTTCATTAAAGTTTACTTATTAAAAATGTACTCAGCCATGTTATTGTCTAGAGTAAGAAAGACTTTGTAAGAGAGAGGAAAAGTGGATAAATTATTGTTAGAACCAGTAATATCTTTAGGTATTTGAAGGTGGCATAGACATAATCCTTTCATACATTTTCAAAGCTCCCAGAGGGGATGGTAATCCTCCAACTAAGCTCGGAGGGAGGTGGGCTGGCACCCAATGCCAAGGCTGGGGGTGGGCTCCAGAACGTTTGTCTTCCTGTTGCCAGAAGAATAAATTTGGGGCCCTTGCTTTTCCCCCAAAATATGTTACAGTGGCGTGTGAAGTTATTACACATTGTGGACAATATGTCACATGGCTCTCTGAAATGTGCTAAATTACGTTTATAATTTTCACTGTTATATGCCATTTTGAGATTACTCAAATATTTTAAGAGTATTTGATAAATAATATGATATTCTGTCTGATATTTTCGACTAGACTATGATTTATACACTTTTTGCATTTGCCAGTGATTTTTGTGTTATTCTGTAGTTAAAACTAGTTCTGTTATTTTATCACTTCATAACAGGCAGGGTTGAATTAAGCCCTATGGAGACAGCTCACATAAGATCAAGTTTCATAAGGTAATACCTCTGTGGTAGCATTTTCCTCAGCCTGTTCTCACTAACAGAAATCATTTGGAATCCAAACCTTGATGTACTTTCTAAGGCAGAAATTCTTGTCTCACAGTCTACACTTCTGAAATGATGAATTGCTTTCAGTTAGACCCACAGGATAAGAGCTATTTCTAGCCATTTCTACCCTTCTACCCCCAACTGTCTTCTAATATTTTAATCCAAGCTTCCGTTTGCCTAATATCTTCAAAGCTTCCTTTGTGTTTGTGTTTGCATCAAAAATTCAAAGACATACTTTTTCAGAAGAGTTGTAATGTCAATATTTTCAGCCTGCTTTTCCCTCGTAACAGACCATGGTTCCAGATGACAGTTGTAAAAGCCTCTGATGTTTCTCCTGTATCTGTATTTGGAATGTAGTGTGCGTCATCACCATTCAGTGTGTTTGGGAGAATGAAGAAGGCATTTCAAGCTAATAAAGCAACCATGGCATTCCAGAAAACAGAATAGCATGCACAAGGGCACAGAATAATGAAAAAGCCAGGATCGTGGCATGAAAGACAGTATTCTAACCAGAATGTTCATTCCTGTGGGTTCTCCCAGGCAGGGTCCATGACATTTCCATCCTCAGAGCTCCAAAATCTTAAACAATAATTACTAAATTATAGGTGCTTAAAAAAGTCAGTTCAACTTATGAAAGAAGGAATTAATGTATTTTACATATTAAAAAAGAATAAATGTGCACATTTTACCTTGTTGAAGCTCAGAGAGTTACTACCACCAGAAATATGACCTCTGCAGAAGAGATGCATAATACATTTTCTTATCTGACAGGACTCATTCAAAGGGTATTTATAACACCTGGTCTGTGCATTAGGGTCTGTGACAATCATGGTCCTTGTCTTATTAGGTTTTCTTCTAAATGGGGCAGATAGCCTAGCCGGTGTTGCTCAGTGGTTGAGTGTGGACCTATGAACCAGGAGGTCAAGGTTCTATTTCTGGACAGGGCACAGGCCCAGGTTGTGGGCTTGATCCCCAGTGTGGGGCATGCAAGAGGCAACTAATCAATGTTTCTCTCTCTCTCTCTCTCTCTCTCTCTCTCTCTCTCTCTCTCTCTCTCCTTTCTTCTCTGAAACCAATTAAAATTGGTTTAAAATTAAAAATAATGGAGCAGTTAGATTAGTAATAAATGATCATACATATAAAGAAGATAAAGAGATTTTAGAGAAGGTAGCCAAAGACAATGCTCTAAATTGGTGGCCTTGACATTTGAGTCCTAAAGGATGTCAGGATACTAACTGAGAAGAAGTAGAGGAAGAACATTCCAGGCTGGGAATATGCTGTTGTGGTGAGTTAGATATTACAGTTAATACAAAATATAAAAGAGCTTATTGATATTTTACTTCTCACTCCTCATTTGATTTGCAACTTCTAATATTTTACAATTCAAAATGCAGGGATAAATTCACTAAATCCTTTTGAAAATGTTCCTTAAGAGCAAAATACGATGTTCTCTTGGATGAGAGGACTGTGAAGGAAAGATTATACTTCCAAGTTCAAGTCAAACACCTACCTAGGGAGCAGGTAAGCTTGGACTAAGCTGATTTTGGTCTAATCTGGGGGATTGCACTTGCTCTCAGGTTCTTTATGCTACAGGGCAGAGATCCGTGTTTATTAGATTGTATAATAGATTGACAGTAGGTACCATTGTGCTTCCAGTGAGAAGCTGGCCCCAAACTGATCTCCCAGATGATCCGATTCAGTTTACATTTCCCAATAGGCTCATCATTGAAGTTTTCCTCCTTTCCTCACAGTGTGGCTCCTCCAGAGACATTAAAACCCTCTCTTCCCTTCCTCCCTGGCCCTACTGCTAGGCAGCCATCTTCTCCTGCCTCCGCCCCCTGGGTCTCCACAGTCCTTGCATCTCCGGAGAGCAGTTCTCCTGAGGGCTTTAACAGCCTGAGATGAGATGCTGGAGGGAAGAAATATGCTCCCCGCCCACAGAACCCAGGGGAGCTGTGCTCCCCCTCCGCGCCTGTGTAGGTGGAGAGAGCCAGACTGCTGCTCTGCTTTGCCTTCGTGACCAAGTTGCTTCAAACAATCACAGCCACGTAGACGCCAAATCTCAAGAGGCTCTACTTGACTTTAAAAATGTGAAAATGCAAAAGCGAAAAAATTAAGTGCTAGTAGGGTCTCTTTAAAAAACACAGTCTCAGTGATCGCATGTGGAGCAGGTATAAGGAAAACATGCTGAAATCACTGACATGTTGTCTCCCTGGCTTATTGCTGTTTTCTTCATAAATTATTTTCTTGCTTACTTAATTTACATGGGATATATATATATATATATATATATATATATATATATATATAAAATCATTATTAACTACAGGGGGGGAGGCAATTCAGGCGCTGGGACAGGAGAAGTCGCCAGGCCCACCAGAGTGGGCTCCTTGAGTTCACAGGCCTCTCCCTTCCTGCCCAGGTGCTCCCCAGGGCCCTCCCACCTCCTCAGCTGCAGTGCTAAGTGCTGGGAAGGGCAAGATTCCAGAATCAGTTTTCAAGTCCACTATGGCTCTCATTCCCTAGATTTCCCTGTTAACTTTGGGTCAGGTCTGTTACTTGCCCCAACCAGAGTGAAAGGTCAGGCAGTGATAATATTATCTGATTTTGAAACTGCCTGAGGTCTTCAGGAAAAAATACTAAATTTTGCCATTATATGGTCCAACTCAATCTACCAATAAACTGAGAATTGAACAAGTTATATGACCCATCAACTCACATTAGAAGTCAGTAGATGCTTAATATTCTATAATTCTACATTTTATAATTCTATAGTTCTTCTGATATTGCTGGATTTCTGTGACCAAAAGTAGTGCACTGGCATGATTCTGGACTCGTGATTGGTGCTCCACAAATGTACATTAGCATCTTGTACCAAAGATCAGATATGAATGGAATTAGGAGACAAAGAGATGTTTCATTATTTATTGAATAGGAACAAGCAAGATCTTTGGTAGATATATGTTGTATATGGAATTGAGTGTGCATTTATTTCTAAGAAATAAAAATAATTTCTGGTAAAAATTGATATATCAGGTGATCAGAAGTTGATGCAATAAACTGTAATGTTATATATTTCATCCACTTTGGAAGTATATAAATTCTAGGTGATTATGTCATTGTAATTCCAAACAAATAAAAATCCTGTTGAAAATTCCTCCAGAAAAGCTGATACATGGAGACATTTAAATTCTAAGATGATCAAATATTGGACTATCCTCATTTTGTGATATTTAATTTTGGAGTTAAATGCCAAATAAAATTTTGATACAGCCCTTTACCAAAATAAATTATTCTGTGTTTTAACAATTATATTTTTAACATTGAGAAAGATATCCCAAATAGTTCTAATGAAGTATCAGTGAGAGGGAAAGAGGAGGATATTTCTAAAGATTCACAAAGTAAATTAAATCTGCAAATTACAAACACCATAGGAAAATTTCATGTTTACAAAAGTTCTTACCTGTAATACACCAAATGTTTAGCTGTGAGATTATTTAATTTCAGATTGTTTACCTTCAAACAATTTTTGCACTGTGTTTTAGAAAGCTCTGATTTGCAAGTAGCCAGCTCGTTAATAAATGCAATTTAATTTTCCCTCTGATGAGAAAGCAGGCATTAGACATCTGTGGCATGCAGAGCAATGACCATGTCTCCACATTTTAATGGGAGCGGTGCCATTTGTTCCTAAAATCATTAATTCTTTATCTTGCGGCTGCATGCCGGCTACATCGCCCTCTGTTTACTTCAAATTCATCAATTTGAGATGTTACTGCATTGCATTCTTACAGATGGGGAAAAATGACTTTTTACTGAGAGGAAAAACACATCTTTTTTAGTTTCAGGCCTTGCCCCATCATTATTGAGCAGTTTTTACGTTTAGTGCTTCAACTTTTTGTGAGATGGATGATCAATGCCAAGTTTGCTCAGGAATCATGGAGATGGTTATGAACCCATAGATAGCAGTGAGACTGTTTGTTTTTCAAAACCCGAACTTTTACATTAAAGCAAGGCTGCTGTGGGTGGCATATTTTTCATAGCATCCTCAACTTGTCTCTCAAATGGATTGGGCCAGAGGGCCCTACTTTACCAGACTGCCTTCCCACTTTAGAGATGTGCTCTTTAATACAATTAATGAAATGAGCAATCGGTTGTGTTTACCTTTCCTTGAGATATTTATCTAGGAGAGTGGGGGGTGATTTCTTACACTATTTTCTTACAGCATCTACACTTAGAGCTGAAACCAAGATCTGTTCTCCCGTCTCTCCCCTTCAGTTGTCACCAACTCCTGTCATCTCATTTACAAATGAAGGAAAGGAGGCTCTGAGGTTTGCCCAGATTTCCTGGCTCCCAGTTAAGGGCCATTTCACTATATTAACATGGTTTAATATATTCCCATGTTAGATTCAATGATAGCTAATATGCCTTATGCAAAATTAAACAAGAATAATTAGTAGTAATGGGAACTAAGGTAAATAGTGGTGATGATATCACTCATTTATAATTTCTTTATTGATTAAGGTGTTACATATGTGTCCTTATTCCCCCAGTGTCCTCCCATCCCTCCGCTCATGCCTTTACCCCCCTGTTGTCTGTGTCCATTGGTTAGGCTTATATACATACATACAAGTAGGAGATCACTCTTTAGGTAAATATGGATCTGGAATAAATTAACCAGCATTTCCAGTGACCACTATCACATATAAAGCATAGGTTCCTGAAAGTATCCATATGTTGAAAATAGATACTTATGAACGATATTTCCTATGGACAAATGTCGTTAACTGATTTTGATGAAGTCTGGGTTTAGCTAATGGGCACTTGGCATGGTATGCAGTAATGCTGCCAGGTTGGAATAAAAGGCTTCTTTTTTCTTGTGTTCTGGTCCCAGTAATACATCATAATCTTTTTTTTAATAGTCCTAAAGTCTGCCACTAAGCTCACAGCTCCTTTTATTGATGCTTTGCTTATTTGGAGAGGTAGCATGAGCCCCTTCTACCTCTCATCCTGCCTACGTATCTTTTGGAGTCAAAACAAAAGACCATTTTTAAAACATAAAAGTATATGCCCTGGCCAGTGTGGCTCAGTTAGCTGGACATCTTCCCATGCACCAGAAGTTTCCCAGTTCAATTCCTGGTTAGGGTGCATATGCCTGGATTGTGAGCTCCATCCCTAGTAGGGTGCAAGCAGGAAGCAGTCACTTGATGCTTCTCTGTCTAGAGACTTGACTGTCAGCAGCTACCCTCTCACTACAACAAGTCTTGTTTGAGTTGTCCTATAGCCATGATGTGGGGAACTGGGGGTTTTGATATCCAAACCCAGCATAGCAACAGGAATGCTCAGGGCCTACTCAAGAAGGCAAATAATCCTTTCCACTAATATTTACAGGGTAAAATAAGATGGTTGTTAGAGTATTAAATTTGACAGTAAAATAGTAGTCAAGTTTTCAGGCTATTTTAAATTGGCTAATTGAAATAAGTGAATATTATAGAAAAATCAAGTGTACTGGGCAAAAAAGCTGTTCCTAAAATGTTAACTAAAATTTTTATTGGTGGTTCATCTCATGGTAAAATTGCGTAAGATGTAATGAACCTAAAGCAGTCATATTTTAGTGCAAAAAATTAAAATTTGAATGCTATCAAGATTACATTATAAAATTTTCAAAAGCCTCCTAATATTTAAATCAAAAAGGGGGTGGTAGTAGAAGAATATCATATAAGGAAAAATATCCTGTAAGTAAATTACATCTAGAAAATTTTTACATTAGAAAATTAACTTTCATTTATAATGCTAACAGCAAGACATCCATGTAAAACATACATGGTGTCAAAACAAACCAAAGGAAAATCGTTTGGGCAAAAAATGAAAAAGGATCACAAGTCAAATTTATAGAAAACATTCCTTTATTAACTTTTGGTCAAGAATATGTTTGTACATTTTCAGAAAACAACTCTGAGACCATGTGGATTCCTGCAACAGAGAGGAATTGACAGGAGTGCTCCAGCCATGAAGACAGAAGAGAAACAGCCCAGAGATGGAAGACGCTGACAATGCCTTGCCATACTAGCAGTCAGCAGCTGTGCATCACTGCAGGTTGCCCAGGTCCAAAACAGAGAGGGTTGGACCTGCATTACACATAAGGAACTGTTTGACATAGAAATTGGGACTCAAAAAGAACTGGTAGCCCAGAAAGAAACTCACTATAGACTGATTGATTTGCCTCTCAGCATAACAATTATTGCTTGTCTCATTTTTGGTTCTTATAAGTGTATTTATAGTAGCACATGAGTTCACTCATCTAGGGGAGATAATGAACAACATAGACTGATGAACAAGAACAGTATTTATCAGACTGTTGGACCTCAGAGGGAAGTTAGGGGAGGGTGGGGATAAGGGAGAGAGATCAACCAAAGGACTTGTGCGCATGCATATGAGCCTAACCAGTGGTCATGGTCATGGACAATAGGGGGGGTGAGGCATGATTGGGGAGGGGTTTGGGATGGGAATGGGGGGGGATGATGACAAATATGTGATAGCTTAATCAATAGAGTAATTAAAGAATACAGTATATTCTAACATACTTAGTGAATCACATACTTGACAGACATAAAACATCATGTGAGCAGCATCTCAAGTGATGCTGCTTTGCAGCTTTTCCTCAGGACATGACATCACTGTAAGATTTCTCCACCTTCTCCCACACCTGTGATCTCCTCCCTCAGCACTGTGCAGGAAGCAATCACACAGCCTGAAGGATGGCCACAACTTTGGTTTTCTGGCTGAAAATCTTAAGACATGTCCAAACTGATGTGAAATATTTGAAAAAGGATGGTTGAAGAGTGGGCTGCAAGTCAAAACCAAACTATTTCTCAAGTAATGCTTTTATGTTTATGCAAAATTTCCATCTTATTTTTATTTATATTTGCTTTCTATGCATAGAGTTTGTATTCAATATTCATGCTATTCAACATCAAATAGTTTATTGTTTGTATTTTAACTGAGATTGAGGGGGTCAAGTCTGCATTGCGCAGTTGTAAACATTCATCACAGGGTATGCATTTCTCATTAACTTATTTTAGGTTTCAGACTTGCTAAGTATGCAAGATATATTATGTCTATAAAGTAGGGTAAATAATATTACCTACTTATATGGGTGATGTAAAAATAAAGTGAGATGATGCATATAAAATGTTTATTACAATGCCTAGCACATACTTAGCATTCAGTGCATTTTAACAGTAATAATATTAATAATAAAAATAATTATCATGTTTGCAATTGGAAGAGGATTGAGGTAATTATTTAAGTTTAATTGTCACTAAGCAAATCTGTGTGTGACTAGGAAATAAAACTCACTTTTTAGAGAATATTTTAATATTACTAAGCTATTTTTTCTTTATAATTGTAAATGTTATTTCAAATTTATATGTGATAAAAATATAATTCTCTTGTCAAAGGATTTAAGGATGATTGTGATAAAAACAAAATAATGTTTTATATATAGTAGAAAATCAGGACCAATAAATAGAAAAGGAAGATACACCCAGCCTGGGTTACTTCATTATTTCTCTTTTGAGCTTCAGATTGGTTTTGAACTTGCTGCAGCCAAGGACCTTTAAAAGGACAAAGGGTATTTAATTCAGGCCTCTTATCCAAGGAAGGCCTAAAGTTTAGACTTTAACATTGTCTGCTAATAATGTACATAAGCATTGAAATACTCAGCAGGCTAACAGCTCCATTACAGGACTATAGTTCTGTCTTTTTTGCTGAATCACACTACATTAAATGTTCTAATTAGTTAATTAATCTTTATAAATCCTGCAATTATATTGGACATGCATATTTAAGTTTTATTGTATTTGTGCATATGTGTGCAAAACAAATAATTAATTTAAAAATATAAGATTTTTAGGGGAGAGACAACAAGATGGCAGCAGAGGTAAAAGCCTAACTGCAGCCGCCCTCAACAATTTAAAAAAATACAACTAAAATATAGAGTGGACACTATCCAGAACTACAGGAAAGTTGACTGACTGGGAATTCTACAAGTAGAAGGAAAGAGAAAACCAGAAGGAAAACCAGAGGAGCTGTAAAAGCCTAAGGTACGGAGGCAAGGTGAGCGCGTGGGGAGAGGACAGAGCTGGAGAGGAGGGGCAGCTGAGTGCCTGGCTGGCGTTCCCCAGCGGGAAGGAGATAAAAGCTCCGGACTGTGCTGAACCCCAACTCCGACTGCACTGAACCCCAGTTCTGGGCAAGACCCCCGGGGTCCCAGGCTCATACAGAGGGAATCTGGGCTGTAAGGCGGAAGCTCAGCTGCGAGAAAGGCAGAGCCCCAGAGTCGCGCACATTGCGCACAGAGGAGGGACTGTTCGCTGAGCTGCTGAATTGTCCCAGGGGGAAGGAGGCAAAAGCTCAGGACTGTGCTGAGCCCCAGTTCTGACTGCACTGAACCCCAGTCCTGGGCAAGACCCTCGGGCCCCAGCCTCATACAGGGGGAATCTGGGCTGTAAGGCAGAAGCTCTGGGGAGCAGCGAAAAGCAGAGCCCCTGAGTCTTGCACATTGCGTGCACAGAGAACAGACGGTTGATTGGGCCACGAGATCACCCTAGCAGGAAGGAGACATAAGCTCCGGACTGTTCTTAACCCCACCTCCAACTGCTCTGAACCCCAGTTGTGGGCTTGTTGGGGGAGAGACTACACTGTCTGGTAGCGGGCGAAGCTCTAAGGTGCCTTTCTCTCAGAGGTGCTTGCAGAGAGTACCAAAGGACACTGAGGTACACTGAGACTCAGGAACCTCAGAGGGCGGGGCTAACCGGAATCCAAGGCTGTAGGCTCCACCCTGAAACTGCCCCATCCAAGCTGAGCACAGAGGCTTTTGCAGGTTTCCAAGTCTAGTGGAATAAGGTTGTCTCCTGGCATAAACACAGCTGATCCTCCCAACCTACCAACTCAGGGAAGCAGCGAAAATGTCGAAACGAGGAAACAGATCACAAACGAAAGAAATGGAGGACAAAAAGCGACGGGATATAGAGTTCAAAACCACGCTTAGGGGCGGGTCTTCATAAGGGGAAGAGAAGAAAGAACTTGTTGCGTGTGGTCAGCCTTTAGCACTTATTTTCTTTTAAAAAAAAATTATTGAGAGAGAGAAAATGGCGGAAGAGCAGATGGGCGGTTTCTGAGTCCTGTCCCGAGGAAGAGAGAGAGAGCAGCGGAGGATCGCGCTAGGAGTGCTGGTCAACAAGCCAGGAGACCGGCAAACACCAGAGGAAATTTGGGGTCTGCTGATTAGGGAGCCACCAACAGCTGACCACCCACAGCTGGGTCCCTTACCGGAGATACTTGCCGGCGTGCACGGGGAGATCTTGCCATCTTGGAAGGGAGGAGGTTCGAGTCGGAGGCCTGATTATCCACAGACCCAAGGAACACCAACTGAACATAGTCGGAGCGAGCCCTTGATCTCAGAGGAGCTCAGATTTCGCAGCGATCCGGTGGAAACTCATCAGGCCAGAAGGGAATGGGATGAAATATACAAAGTCATGCAAAGGAAGGGTCTGAATCCAAGAATACTGTACCCAGCAAGGCTATCAATCAAGATTGAAAATGAAATCAAGAGCTTCACAGACAAAAAAAGACTAAAGGAATTTATCTCCACCAAACCAGCAATGCAAGAAATGCTAAAGGGTTTACTGTAAAAATGAAGAAATAGGAAGCAAAGAAGGAACACAGGGGTATAGAATAAAAATGGCATCAAATACCTACTTATCAATAATAACTTTAAATGTAAATGGTTTAAATGCTCCAATCAAAAGACATAGGGTAACAGAATGGATAAGAAAGCAAGACCCATATATCTGCTGTCTACAAGAAACACACTTCAGGAAAAAAGATGCACACAGGCTGAGGGTGAAGGGATGGAAAAAGATTTTCCAGGCGAACGGAAATGAAAAAAAGGCTGGGGTAGCAATACTTATATCTGACAAATTAGATCTCAAAGTGAAGGACATAATAAGAGATATTGAAGGCCACTTCATTATACTAAAGGGAGCAATCCAACAAGAAGAAATAACCCTGGTAAACATATATGCACCCAATACGGGAGCACCCAAATACATAAAGAAACTGCTGGAGGACATTAAGGGAGAGATTAATAGCAATGCAATCATAGTAGGAGATTTTAATACTCCACTGTCACCTCTGGACAAATCATCTAAACAAAAAATCAGTAAAGAAACGTCAATCCTAAATGACGTACTAGACCAGATGGAATTAATCGACATCTTCAGAACATTTCATCCCAAAGCCACAGAATATACATTCTTCTCAAGTGCACACGGGTCATTCTCAAAGATAGACCACATGTTGGGACATAGGCAAAGTCTCTTCAAATTCAAGAAGATAGAAATCTTATCAAGCATTTTCTCAGATCATAGTGCCATAAAATTGGAAATCAACTACAATAATAATAAGCCAAAGAAATTAAACACATGGAGACTAAATAGCATGCTATTGAACAAAGACTGGGTTACCAGAGAAATCAAGGAAGAAATCAAAAACATCATGGCAACTAATGACAATGAAAACACAACAATCCAAAATCTATGGGATACAACAAAAGCTGTTTTGAGAGGGAAGTTCATATCCCTACAAGCCTATTGCAAAAAACAAGAAAGAATGGTAACAAATTATCTAACCCTACAACTCAAACAGTTAGAAAAAGAACAGCAAGAAAGGCCCAGTGTAAGCAGAAGGAAGGAAATAATAAAAATCAGAGCGGAGATTAACGACATAGAGACCAAAGACACAATACATAAGATCAACAAAACCAAGAGCTGGTTCTTCGAACGGATAAACAAGATTGATGAGCCTCTAGCCAGGCTAACCAAGAAACAAAGAGAGAGGACCCAAATAAACAAAATCAGAAATGAAAGAGGTGAAATAACAACAGACCCAGCCGAAATACAAAGGATTGTTACAAAATACTATGAACAACTCTATTCCAACAAACTGGACAACCTGGAGGAAATTGACATATTCCTAGAAAAATACAACCTTCCAAAACTCAATCAGGAAGAATCTAAAAATCTCAATAGACCAGTAACTTGGGAAGAAATTGAAGCAGTCATCAAAAAGCTTCCAGCAAACAAAAGCCCAGGGCCAGATGGCTTCACAGGAGAGTTTTACCAAACATTCAAGGAAGAACTAAAACCTATCCTCCTCAGACTTTTCCAAAAAATTCAAGAGGAAGGAACACTGCCAAACTCCTTTTATGAAGCCAGCATCACCCTAATACCAAAACCAGATAAAGACAACTCAATGAAGGAGAATTACAGGCCAATATCCCTCATGAACATAGATGCCAAAATCCTCAACAAAATTCTAGCAAATCGGCTCCAGCAGTACATCAGGAAGATCATACACCATGACCAAGTAGGTTTTATTCTAGGAATGCAAGGATGGTACAATATTCGCAAATCAATAAACGTGATACATCACATAAACAAATTGAGAGATAAAAATCATATAGTCATATCTATCGATGCAGAAAAGGCATTTGATAAAATCCAACACCCTTTCCTGATAAAAACTCTCAACAAGGTGGGAGTACAAGGATCATACCTCAACATAATAAAAGCTATATATGATAAACCCACAGCCAACATCATGCTCAATGGGCAAAAACTAAAACCATTCCCTCTAAGAACAGGAACAAGACAGGGATGCCCACTCTCACCACTCCTCTTTGACATTGTACTGGAAGTACTCGCCATTGCAATTAGACAAGAAGAGGAAATAAAAGGCATCAAAATTGGAAAAGAAGAAGTAAAGCTGTCACTATTTGCAGATGACATGATATTGTACATAAAAAACCCAAAAGACTCCATCAAAAAGCTAATAGACTTAATAAACGAATTTGGCAATGTAGCAGGATACAAAATCAATGCCAAGAAATCAATGGCATTTCTCTACACCAATAGTGAACTTACAGAAACAGAGACTAAAAAAGCAATCCCGTTTACCATCGCACCAAAAAAATTAAGATACCTAGGAATAAACTTAACCAAGGAGGTAAAAGACCTATATGCAGCAAACTACACGACACTGAAAAAAGAAATAGAGAAAGATGTAAACAGATGGAAGAACATACCATGTTCATGGATTGGTAGAATCAACATCATCAAAATGTCCATACTTCCCAAAGCAATATACAAGTTCAATGCACTCCCCATGAAAATACCATGGACATACTTCACAGACCTAGAAAGAACTCTCCAAAAATTCATTTGGAACAATAAAAGACCCCGAATAGCCTCAGCAATCTTGAGAAATAAGAGTAAAGTAGGAGGAATCTCAATACCAGATTTCAAGCTGTATTACAAAGCAACTGTTCTCAAAACAGCCTGGTACTGGCACAAGAACAGACATATTGATCAATGGAATAGATTAGAGAATCCAGACATCAACCCAAATCAATATGCTCAATTAATATTTGACAAAGGAGGCACGAACATACAATGGAGACAAGACAGTCTTTTCAATAAATGGTGTTGGGAAAATTGGACAGAGACATGCAAAAGAATGAAACTAGATCACCAACTTACACCATACACAAAAATAAACTCAAAATGGATACAGGACTTAAACATAAGACGGGAAACCATAAAAATACTAGAGGCATCTGCAGGCAGCAAAATCTCAGACATATGCCTAAAGAACTTCTTCACTGATACTAACCTTAGGGCAATGGAAGCTAAGGAGAAAATAAACAAATGGGACTACATCAAAATAAAAAGCTTTTTTACATCAAAAGAAACCATCAACAAAACAACAAGAAAACCCACTGTATGGGAGAACATATTTGCAAATGATATCACTGATAAAGGTTTAATCTCCAACATCTACAGACAGCTTATACAACTCAATAATAGGAAAATGAATGAGCCAATTAAAAAATGGGCAATGGACCTAAATAGAATCCTCCCAAAAGAAGACAGAAGGAAGGCCAAGAGGCACATGAAAACATGCTCCAAGTCACTAATTATCCGAGAGATGCAGGTCAAAACAACAATGCGGTACCATCTCACACCTGTCAGAATGGCCAACATCAACAAAACAACAAACAACAAATGTTGGCGAGGTTGTGGAGAAAAAGGAACCCTCCTGCACTGCTGGTGGGATTGCAGGGTGGTGCAACCACTGTGGAGAACAGTATGGAGCTTCCTCAAAAAACTGAAAATGGAACTCCCATTTGACCCAGTAATCCCACTATTAGGTATATACCCCAAGAAACTAGAAAGACCAATCAGAAAGGATATATGCACCCCTATGTTCATAGCAGCACAATTTACAATAGCTAGGACATGGAAACAGCCTAGGTGCCCGTCAGCAGATGAATGGATCAGAAAACTATGGTACATCTACACCATGGAATACTATGCTGCCATAAAAAGGAAGGAATTCTCATCATTTGCAGTAACCTGGATGGAATTGGAGAGCATCATGCTCAGTGAAATAAGCCAGTCAATGAAAGAGAAACACTACATGACCTCACTCATTTATGTATATTAAAGAACATTATAAACGAATGAACAGAAAGATAGATATAGTGACAGTAAAACAACAGGCAGACTGCCAAATGACAGCGGGGGGGGGAGGGTAGGGAGATCTGGGGGAGATAAGAGATCAACCGAAGGACTGGTATGCTTGCATATAAGAACAACCAATGGACACAAAACTCTGGGGAGGGAGGGCATCTATGGGGGGGGCAATGATAAGCTATGTACACAGATAATACCTTAATAAAAAATATATATTAAAAAAAAAAAAAAAAAAAACCACGCTTATAAGGTTGTTCAACAATCTCCTAGAAAAGGCCGATAAAATAAATGAGACCTATGAGGATATGAAAAAGGATCAACAAGAAATAATAAAGGATCAACAAGAAATAATAAAGGGTCAACAAGAAATAATAAAAGGTCAACTAGAAATAAAGAATACAATCTCTGAAATAAATAATATTATTCAGAGTCCTAAAAACAGATTGGAAGATTGCAAGAATCAAGTCCAAGATTTGCAACACAAAGAGCCAGAGGACACTCCTCCACAGAAGCAAGAAGACAAGAGAATCCAGAAAGTTGAAGATAATGTAAGAAACCTCTGGGACAACTTCAAGCGAACCAACATCAGAATTATGGGCATCCCAGAAGATGACAGAGAGCAAGATACTGAAAACATATTGAAAGAAATAGTGACAGGAAACTTCCCCCACCTGGTGAAAGAAATAGTCTTACACGTCCAGGAAGCACACAGAACCCCAAACAAAAGGAATCCAAAAAGAACCACACCAAGACACATCATAATTAAAATTCCAAGAGCTAAAGACAAAGAGAGAATATTAAAAGCAGCAAGACAAAAGCAGGTAGTTACCTATAAAGGGACACCCATACGACTGTCAGCTGATTTCTCAACAGAAACCATGCAGGCCAGACGGGAATGGCAAGAAATATTCAAGGTGATGAATAACAAGAACCTACAGCCAAAAATACTCTACCCAGCAAAGCTATCACTCAGAATGGAAGGCCAGATAAAGCGCTTCACAAATAAATTTAAGCTAAAGGAATTCATCACTGCCAAGCCAGAATTATATGAATTGTTAAAAGGGGTTCTTTAGGAAGAGGAAGAAAATAAAGATAAAAATTATGAACAAGCACCTAACTATCAACAAGTGAGTCTAAAAACCAAGGGAAGTAAAAATCATGATGAACAATATTAACTGGTGAATATAATAGAATCAGAGGTATGGAAGGGGAGTGGACTGATGATTCTCGGGGAAATGGGGAGTGGGGCGGGGCGGGAAGAGACTGAACATAAACTGCACCTATGGATGAGGACAATGGGGGATGGGGAAAGGGCAGAGAATTGAATGGAAACTTGGTGTAGGGGAGCAATGGGGGGGGGGGGATGAGGAACATTTGTAATAATATGAACAATAAAGATTTATTTAAAAAAATAAAAATATAAGATTTTTAGATAGAGAGAGAGAGAGGAAGAGAAAGGGATAGAGAGATAGAAACATCAATGAGAGAAACATCATTGGTTGTCTGCCTCTTGTATGCCCTGCACTGGGGATTGAGCTGAAACCCTGGGCATGTGTTGGAGGTTCAATGCTCCACCACTGAGCCATACCAACAGGATTATAGCACAATTTTTGTAACTCTGCTTTATTACTTCTTTCTTTCTTTGTTAAAAGTATATATGGGACCTCAAAAAGTGGAAATGAATTAGGATTCTCCTGACCTTTGGGATGGCCTACCAGGGGATCCAAGGGGAAGAGAGAAACCAGAAAAACTGTAGAGTAACTGTGAAGGCCCATTAACAGTTGTTGCAGAAGAGAAGTTAATTAATTCTACTTTTGATGGAGATGGAGTGAGAAGGGCTCCCATAAAATGTAGCAATAAACACTGCATACTCACCTACAATTACTGAGGATTCTTTCCCTGGAGTTTAAAGTATTTAAACCAAACATTTAATCTTCTGTCTCAATATATCTAGTTAAGATATATGGCTAAGACACAAATACATAAGAGGAAAGTATAAAATATCAAAATGATGGATTTTCAGTTGAGGTGTATTTATTCATCTTGAATTATTCCAATTTTCAACATAGAAAAATAGGCCATTACCTGCGTTTAGTATGACCAGATAGGTTGCAAAAATAGCAGAAAATTTATGTTAATTTTAGAATATGTAAAGTCAGTATATTGCTATGAAGTTGCAAAAAAGAAGTATCACTTGAAGCTTTGTTTTTTTTTTTTTGGTATTGTTGTTCTAATCTCATGTAAATTAATTTTAATAATCTAAGACTCTTCTAGTTTTATATGTAAAACTAGACAGATGGAGCCATCAATACATATTATATATCTGACTATTCTATAGAATAAAAGCATAATATTCAAATTATCTCCTTGGGCAGTCATTCGACTGAAATATGGTAGCGACCATATTTGGGTAAAAACTGCTGTTTAAATTTTAACCCTTCTAGTCTGGCTCCTGCACTTGCTTAAACATAGGGTAGTTATCTCAGCTTCCAGGTGGAGATCTGGAGGCTAAGGCATTTTTCCTGTGCCTGGGACCAGAACTACAGGAGACTGATTCCCACTAACTCAGTAGCTTCAGAGGTAGAAACTGTAGATAACCATTAGAGAGTAACCATTGAGCTCTGTCTGCTTCTGTATTATCGGCGATCGCAAAATAGGGCCACGTTCCAATGTCCAGCAGGATGTGACTGGGAACAACCCTGTGGGCTGTCCCCAGCCTTTAGAATTTAGAATTTAGAACAAAGGAAAATTCCTGTGGTTTGGACCTTTAAAAGGACTGCCTACACCTGGAAAGGTGCGGTCATGTGGACTCCACCTGCGTGTGGTGCTCTCGTGGCCATCCTGGTCAGTTTTCCAATAAATCCTTGCCTGCTTTTTTTTAATCAATCATCAGTCTCCGGTGGTCTTATTTTGAACCCAGGGTTCAACCCCACAACACGACCTGAACTTCAACTGTTCACTATGACATGCGCTGCCCAGGGGGTGGCACAGAGCATGGCAGGCGTTGGAAACATGGTGCTGGCAGTGGACATCAGGTAGAGGTGCTGCCAGCCCTGATGGGCCCCTGAAGAGAGCAGGATTTTTTTATATATTTCGTGGAAGAATCTTCTGTCAGGGATTAGCCTGAGTCTAATAAAATTCAATTCAATTCAACTTCTGTTCTGGGGCCATACTTACCAGATATTTATTTGGCTCAGAGTATGGAAACAAAGAATTCACTAGACTATACTGCATTGAAATTTATGGTTTCCACCATACAGTAATGAATTGGAGTTCTGATTTATATGTCAGGTTTAAAAACTGAGCCAATTAACATAAGTCTGAAGAATTTACATTCTGCTGGTGCAATGTCAAAATCTGAGACTAAAAGTCAAATTCTGGCCTGAAATAAATTTGGCTATAGAATATCATGCCTATTGATAACACTTCTGTGATTGTGAAACATTAATCTTTTTTTTAAAAAAAATTCTTAATATCTGTATCTATCACACAACTTTCACATACTAGTAAGGATCTAAAACCTGTGGCTAATATTTATTCCCCAAATACTACATCTTGCTGACAATAAAGAAAAATAAGCCAAAACTGGTTTGGCTCGGTGGATAGAGTGTCAGTCTGCGGACTGAAAGGTCCCAGATTCAATTCTGGTCAAGGGCATGTACATTGGTTGCGGGCACACCTTGGTGTGGGGTGTGCAGGAGGCAGCTGGTAGATGTCTCTCTCTCATCGATGTTTCTAGCTCTGTATCTCTCTCCTCTCCCTTCCTCTCTGTAAAAAATCAATAAAATATATTTTTTAAAAATAAAAATAAATGTGCTGAAACCGGTTTTGCTCAGTGAATAGAGTATCAGTCTGCAGACTGAAAGGTCCCAGGTTCGATTCCAGTCAAGGGCATAGACATTGGTTTGTGGGCACATCCTTGGTGGGGGGTGTGCAGGAGGCAGCTGGTCGGTGTATCTCTCTCATCGATATTTCTAGCTCTCTATTCTTCTCCCTTCCTCTCTGTGAAAAAAATCAGTAAAATATATATTTAAAAAAAGAAAAATAAATGTGATTTACAAGGTTTCAGTTTTCAACTATTTAGCATTTGTTGAAGAAAGCTATCTTTGCTGTATGCCAAGAAATCCAATAACTCATTTATTTCCTCTTTTTTCAAAGAAACTTTATCCATGATTTCTCATGACTTGTAGGGACCATATTGTTCCTCTTTCCAATTGATTCTTGATATTCCATAATTTGTAGTTTGACACCATGGAAAAAATTTAAATGGTCTCATCATATCATATCTGAAAGATTAAATAATTTTTACTTTCTAATTAAGAATGCACAATCTATCATACACAATAGTGTTAGATGTAGAATTCTGTCCTGTTTGGATTAATGATTAATGGCAGAGGATAAATGAATTAATATCTTCATAAATAAATGGAATCCACTTTTGGTTATTATTTGACAAATGCCATATAATTTTGAGATGAGGATATGAATTACAAAATTTGTCACATGAATAACAGACTTATTCCTAATGTGATTATATCCTATTTGTGATTATATTTTAAGTCTAACAAAATGCTGTTTAGGGTACTAAGTAGCTATAAAAATAATTTATAAAATTATAATATCTAAAGTTCTGCCTGAATGATACCCAAGTATGTTTTATTTTTTTTAATATATATTTTATTGATATTTTACAGAGAGGAAGGGAGAGAGATAGAAAGCCAGAAACGACGATGAGAAAGAAACATCGACCAGCTGCCTCTTGCACACCCCCTACCGGGGATGTGCCCGCAACCAATGTACATGCCCTTGGCCGGAATCGAACCTGGGACCTTTCAGTCCGCAGACCAACGCTCTACCACTGAGCCAAACCGACCTCGGCCCCAAGTATGTTTTAGAAGAATTCTGATAATTACAGAGTTCCTATGTTAGTTTTTATATAATATGGATGCTTCACTTGGAATAGCAAATACCATAAATTTGTATATTTTGTATGTGTGGGTATATGTTTTAATTATACCCATTTACAGTTGGCTTTCTATAAGTACCCCTGAATCCTGGATCTCTCCAAGCCATTAACATATATTTCAAGATTTCTAGTTTAATATAATTGTTTTAATTACAATTTTTCTTTTGATAAGTCCATGCCTATGGAGGCAACATAAATAGTTGTAGTTAATATTTATTAAATTAGTAAAGTGAAAATATTTTTAATAAAAATTATTGTTCTTTGCTAAATATCATTCTCCCTAAATTCACCTTTTACTCATTTCACCATTGGTTTGTGTAGTCAATTAATAAAACAGTCTATGTAAATACAAATTTAAAAAAAGGATTATTTTCCTGTTACACAATATGAAGTGAATCAGATGGAAATTAAACTTCACTCTCAACAGTTAAATTGGAAAGAATTTAGGAAAGATGAATAAAATATAAATAAAAAATATCTAAAATATTGTTTCAAGAAAAAATTTTTTAAAGTAGAAAATAATTAAAATATAGCTCTACATATGAATGGGGAACACTTTATGTAAGAAGAATCATCAAAATTCAAAATTTACTTGGCTGTATTGAGATTTTATCTTTTATGTCCTGCCACCCCCACCCTATACACATAAACAATATTGGAAAGAGCAACTTTAAATTGAATGGCTATTATTTATTGGGTACCTACTCTGTGCAGACAGTGGAATAACTGTTCTATATTTAACTGTTCTATAATATTTAATAAATATTAACTACAACTATTTATGTTGCCTCCTATGCTGTTTATTATTAAATACTTATGACAACTCATTGGCATTCATACGACTTTGACCCTCACCTTCCTAAATAGCACACTCATGTTTGGAAAGGGTCATGAGTTTGTGTAAGATTAAAATCTAGTAATTTTTGGACCTGAGGTCTGGACTCAGGATGATATGGTTCCAATGTCAGAGCTCTTAATCCAACCCCCTATTCATTACATTTGAGTTAAATATTTTTACTTTATTTTTTAACTAAGACTTTTTATTTTAGAGCAGTTTTAGATTCACAGACAATGGAGAAGGCACAGAGATTTCCCTTGTACCTCCTTCCCCCAACCCCGCATAGCTTCCCTCATTACCAGGATTCCCTACCAGTGACACCGTGGACTGGAGTTCAAACAAGGCAGGGGCTTACTGGCAACAAACAGGCTTCCCAACTCAGGGAGGGGATACAGATGGGTTACTCCCAAGCATTCCGCTAAGGCTCTTTGTCTGTCTATGCTGCTTTCTGATTGGCTCCTGGCCCTTTTTTGCAACATTTTATTTTGCACTTGCAAGAAAAACATCCTTGTTTCAAAACACCCTGTTTTTCTGCTCTCCGTCCTGTTTTTCTGCAAAAACATTTTGTGGTTTCAGCTAGCTCCAGGATGCCTCCTCCTTTCACCCTTTTTGTCTACCTAATTCTGCTTTAACTCCTCTCACCAGGGTTGTACATTTGCCGCAATTGATAAACAGTCATTGACTCAGAATAATCACCCAAGGTTCATCGTTTACCTTATGCCTCACTCTTGGTTGTATAGGCTGTGAGTTTGGACAAAAGTATGACATATGTGCATCATTATGCTATCATGGTGAGCATGTTAAGTGCCCTAAAAATGCTCTGTGCTCCCAGTAACTAACTCCCCTCAACTTGGCAACCAGTGATCTTTTTGTTTCTTCATAGTTTTGTCTTTTCCAGTGGAATTTTAGTCATATAGTGTGTAGACTCACCGGTTGACTTTTTATATTTTTAAGCAATCATTACATTTTTAAAAAGTTTTTTTTTTCACATTAAAACATTAAACTTGGTTCTAGAGTTCGAAGATCAACAAAGAAGACCTGTATCTGGCAGACCCATTGAGCTTGGGCTGCAAGCACCAAAGCAGCTGGACAATTGTAATAAAATAAGTCTGCTTCCTCTCTCCTCTCGTTTCTTTTATAATAAATGATTCTCTTTTAGCCAATGCACTAAAGTCTTGTATTAGAAATGCCTTTGAACACGTATGCTTGGGTGCAAAGGAGAAATAACAATTGTTTGGTACTTAGTCTCCTCACTGGGACTGGGGATTGGAATTTAGGTGTTTCCTTTATTCAAGCACTAAGTTATATTGTAGCCAAAAAGAGTCTAGCCTGCGCGAGGGAAGACGATGGGGGATGGGGGCGGTCTGTCTCAGGTTGCACTGAAGCAAGTGCGGTAGAGCTTGGACAGCAAGGCCCGGCTAGGAACCGGCCCCAGATCCCTCCGCGGCCGCCCCCACCGGCTGGTTCTCAGCGGCGTCTTCTGTTCTTTGCCGGGAGCACAGGCGTCCCCGGGAGGCCAGGGGGCAGGTGGGTGCTGCAGCCATTCTCTAGGGCTGCTGCCTTCTCCCCACTCACTCTTTGTCCCTCACCCGCAGCTGGACAGACACCTCCCGCCCGCCCGCCCACCGGGTCTCCGTCTTAGCTCCAGCTCTGCAGGTGAGGAGGAGCGGAGAGGGTCTGCGAGGACCAGCTCTGCAGGTGAGGAGGAGCAGAGAGGGTCTGCGAGGACCGGCTCTGCGGGTGAGGAGGAGCAGAGAGGGTCTGCGAGGACCAGCTCTGCGGGTGAGGAGGAGCAGAGAGGGTCTGCGAGGACCAGCTCTGCGGGTGAGGAGGAGCAGAGAGGGTCTGCGAGGACAGGGCCCTGATACAGGATCCCCTGGATTTCCCGGAGGTGACTGCCTGCAGTGTGGGTGTCAGGAGGGCCCTGAGGGCAGGCTACTCCTTATGTCCCTTGTGCGCTCCACAAAGAAGCCGATGGCCTGAGTGTGGGTCGCAGCCGCTGCAGCAGCCAGCGAGCTAGTGGGCGAGGGCGAGCGCGTGCCAGGATCCGGCCCGCCGGATGTGCTCCTCGCAGCTGCGCGTGGGCCGGAGCTTCTCCCGGAAGTCGCCGTCCTAGTGGCTGTTGCTGCTGGGCCGCCCGCCGTTTGCCTCCGCTCTCCTCTCCGGACTGTGGCCTCGGACTGGTGCCCCAGGCCCCCCAGCTGTGCCTCTGGGCCTGGTCTTCTGGCTCCACTCGACTGCCCTCGTGCAGCTTGCGCCCCGCGTGGGGCCCCTGCGGCCGCCCAGCCCGTGGGCACCCGGCCTGGGCCCGCGGCCACGGCTCTCAGTCCACGTGCTCCGCAGGCCCAACTCCGCGGTGAGCTTCTTACTCTAAATCCAGGATGGCTGTGAGCAATTACTCATAGCCCAGTTATACTAAACAGATCTTCTCTGAGGGGGTTTTCACAAAGGAGGGCTTTCTATATTATGTCTGTAGGCATTTCGGACAAAATTACTGAAATCGCATGACGCCCGGGTCATTGTCCTTGGCTGGTTTGTAAATCATTCTGCAGAAGGACGGCAGGGAACCTAGGAATTGGTGTTTCTCACCAGGGCTCGTGTTTTCTTCTCTTAGAGCTGAAGCAAACTTATTTGTCTTTTCTAAATAATATAAAGTTTAAGGTGGTTGGTTTTTTTCCCCCCACCCAAGCATGGCTTTTATTTAAACTTTTTATCAGTTTTGGACTTTTATAACAAATATTGAATGTATCTGGTTGTCTAGTAGATGATTCATAATTGTTGGTTCAGGGTAATCTATATTTTTTAATTCCCCTTAGTCTGAATAAACACTTTTTGTAATGAGTGCTCATGGTCAGGAATGGATTAACTGAACTCTGGGAAAATTACCTCTTAATCATTTGTGCTTTTTACATCATTTAGATGCCACTGATGTATTCTCTATAGGCGGGGGAGGGGGGGAGATAGCATTTTTGGATTATTCCCTATGATTAAGGATTTCTTACGATTTTTCAGTATAACAAATTATTTCTAACATGATTAAATATAAGAAAATAGACTAGCAAGAGAAACTTGAGGTGAAAATGATCATTTTTGGACACGAGGCTAAAAAATATCTGAGCAAGAGAATGAAATCCTAGAAATTATTTCTGATAAAAGTATTCCTATTCATTTCAGTAGAATTGCTAAGAAGGGGGTCTCATCAATAGACAGGAATGCCCCCAATGATCCTTACAATACATCTCTGTGCCATGCAAAATTATTATTTCCTAGTTTTTGGTCACTTTCTAAAACAATATAAAGCAAAAAGGTAGCACCAGAAACTAATTCAGATAGCCTCTAGATTGAACTGAATATGTCCTTAACATATAGTTAGTGCTACAAGAGAAAGTATTTATATATATATATATATATATATATATATATATATATATATATATCCTACTTTATACAAAACTAGATTGCACAAATCCAGAAAGCCATGAATAACAGTGTAAGCCAACAATAAGCAATCAGGATTCCTTTGTTTGGCCTTTTAAGTTTTGAGTGGAATTTATGAAGCAGGTATGTAGTTTGATCATTCTATAACCTAAACTTTAGGAACTTTTGTTTAGAGTGATAGGCTCTGTGGTTATTTTTTATTTTTCAATTCTCACCTGAGGATATATGTATATTTTTTTCATTGACTATCAGACAGGATGGAGGTGGGCATAGAAAATCACATCAGTTGGTTGCCTCCCGCAAGTGCCTGGCCTGGAGCCTGGGGCCCACAATGGAGGTGGTTGTGTGGTGATTGGTACTTGTTTGCACATTTCTGTAATTACTCTTAAGCAAAATCCCAAGAAAATTAAAGTCGATATGATGTAGTGCATCTAATTAACAGTAGAGTTAATGGGTTTAGCTTTATAGTTTTACTTCAGGCCCTAGTGAGTAGCTGAGGGTTCTTGGATTTCCAGTTGTAAAGTGGCAATGATGAAGTCTTCCTTGGTTGGTTGTTGGAGGATCAACTGAAATCTTGCGGGCTTACCAAAACTCTTGGCAGTATTTAAATGTTAGCTGCTCTCCGTGCAGTCCCTTCATCATATAAAGTCATTAGAACCAGTGTGGACACTTTATGGTGTTAGCATATAATGTATATGTTCATATAGACCTAAGGAAAAAATACCACAACCACTTGCATTCTAATATTTATATTCTTTTAAAAGAAGCATCTTTACACAGATTTTACTTTTAACATTATATGAGGGAATCTTTAGTAATAGTAATGGCAAATGCCTTTTGTCAAAATGGCCTACTTCAGAGGATGAACTCCGGGTTTTTAAAAATAATCTTCCCGGCCTTTGTCAGACAAATTTGATTCCTTGTCATTTTGGAAAATGCCAGAGAACTATGACTTGTTCATAAATATGTTTAGCGAAAGTACTTTTTGCTGCTTTCAAAACTTATACAATTTTTCTCTCTGATATATCTTAGAGGTATTTCATTTGCCTCAGTTATTTCCTGTTCTTGTGATTTAGTTCCTGTCTGGCAAAAGTCCAGTTTCTATTTTCTTTTTTCTAAGATTCTATTTAACTAACTGAAGCTAGTGTTAGCTCATTATATCTGAATCAGAGGATTTTTTTTTTATACTTACCAATGGTCCTTAAGGACATACTTGAAAGTCTTGTCTTGGAAAGTAAAATGAACAATGCTTCAGCCCATTGTGCTAACATGAATTGACTCCTGATGAAAAAATGGTAAGGTGAGGTGGTAGCTTGCCCCTCTAAAGTTGGAAAGACTTTCAGAGTGCAAAATGGAGTATTTCCCTCAGTAATTAACTAGACTTTTAAAATGATTCATGGAATTAGCTTAAGTTCAAAGTATATTTTAAAAACATCCCCCCCTTTGGTATTGTTTTTATTGATGGTAATAAATACTTGAATATCTTTAAGACAATCCACTTCAATCTCCAAGCTGCTGAGAGTTCTTTCATTATCTCCTGGCCATGCCAACCTTTGGAAAATACTTTTTGATGAAGTTGACATTTTAAATCTTAGGGGCAAGACACTTCTAGAACTTTTTATTTCTCTTCCAGGGTTCTTAACATGGAACATGAAGAAGAAACTGAAAGTGAGAGGTGGTTAGACATACGCTTAGAAGTACAATGGCAGCCAGGTCTAATGAATACCCCGGAAGCACGATAAACGTGAGTTGTAACCTTGATATAATTTAACTGAATAATACATCTCAAAGGTGAATGTAGAGCTTAATCTTAATAGTCTGATTTATGTACACTATTTAGATTTAAAAGAACTGTACAGATAGAGTTTATATATTTCATACCTGGACAGAAACTATAGGACTTACTGGTAACAATGTCTAATATATATTGGTTTATCCCAAATCTTTGTGGATATTATGTTATTCCAAATGTCCTCTTTAGAAATGGGAAATAGATGGCTTAACTCTCTTTGTAAACTCTCATATCTCTCAATATGAAGCCAATGGAACTTCTGCATGTTCATACAGCATTTCTCAAAATGTCTTCTAATTAGTCTGAAATTTTTTTATATTAGCAAAGAGGAGCTTGAGTCATATTCTGCAACTGAAAAGTTGTGATGTAAATTTTACTATTCCTTATGATTGGTTAGCCCAAGCTAAAGGAAATATAGTTACTTTCAGTTTAGCTAGAAGGATATCAATTCCATGTTGAAATGGTACTTAATAGGAATCATATTATTAGAGGGTTCAATTGCAGAACACTCTTAAAAAAGATACGAACTATTTTAAATTAATGAAATAGAAAAAAGAATTTAGTGTTTATTTAACATGTGTAATTTCAGAAGGTAATTCATGAAGGATGGAGCCGGACCAGGGGCCCGATGAGGGTGGGCCGCGGGAGGAAACTAGCTGGGCCCCTGGCACAGAAGAGTCTGTGGTTGTGGAATTATTTGGATGGATTGAAGTGTGTTTTGAGTTGAAGAGCCTTGAGCTTCATGACACTGAAGCCCCCAGTTATGTGTAAACTCAGAACTTTAAATGAAGAAAAATTTTAGGAGGGGATGAAGTCTACAAGATGCTATGGGAAGATTTGAAGGGAGGAGTGAGTAGTGGTAGGGGCTATGGGGTACTGTGATACATGTGGAAGTAGGAAAAGATAGATACCCTCTGTGAAGAAATTTGGGAGGCACTCCTACATGATAACATTACTCAGAATTGAATCATTTTAAATTACAAAGCAACAAATCATTAGGTGCTTTGGGAGTCTGGAGCATTGACTCCAAGGAGTTGCCATTGAGAGAAATTCAGTTCTTGTGACTAAGTCAGTGAGAATACTGTTGGCACTAGTGGTTAAAGGCTTTCAATAGAATCTAGTTGGACGGAATCAGGAACCCTGTTGCATATAAGGGCCTTGAGTTTCATGGAATCATTGGTGAGGATGGAAAAATAGACTGTACAGAAATTCTATACACATAATTCCATTAGGATCCCCTAAGTGCATATACATATTGAGAACAGATAGTGGGTGCTTTATATATATTTGTTAATGGAATAAATGTTTAGTAAGAATAATTTAGAAAACAGCCTCATTTCTCATAATTGTACAGTTTTCTCTGCCACACCTTATACTCTAGCCATGTGTTTGACTTACTTTGTTCACTCACAACTCTAGAAATTTGAACTTCCTATGTCTGTGGCCCCAAATTCTTTGCTTCTCTGTCTTAGATCACCATGAAGGCTCTCCAGAGGCAAGCCTTTCTTGAATCATCGTAGCCAAACCCCTTATACTTTCTTGGAATTCTATGCTTCCATCTGTCACAGCATTGAACACATAGTTCTGGCTTAGTGAACTGTGAATGTTTATAGATCAGAGGCTATCTCTTACCCATTCTATTACCCATTCTATTATTCATATCATGGTGTTTGATTATGAGTAGATATGCTCAATAAAATACTTGTTGAATAAATGAATGAATGAACATAACAGAACCAAGCACTTTCTGGAACTATATGCATCCATAATAGAATTCCACAGCTTTTTAACAATGAATCTAAAATTTTTGCAGATGGAACTTTTTGTGGGTTCAATTTTGCAAGGGTTCTTATTCTTACTAAGTATAGGAAAGTATTCTTCTGACTTTGTGTAAAATATACAGAGATAAAACCCGTTATTTGACAAATGAATCTGCATCAAATGTCCCAGATAAGCTGCATTTGGTGTGCTCTTTTCCTAAGTTAGACACTAAGTCTCTAAACTAGTTAGAGGCTAAGGATTTGTGGATCTTAATATCACATTTAGTTTCAGAACTGATAGAACATTAAAGTGTGTCTGAATTCACTATAGCCATGTCCACATAAAGAGAATCATATTTCTTTTTTTGTAAGCTGCTTCAAAGCCTTTTTAGAAAGGTATAAATAAATTCAGTACAACATTAAAGTTATTCTCTAAGATAGTTTTGGGAATTGTGTTGCAGTCTAACCATCCAAGTAATAAAATCCTGCCTTTGGAGTTTTCTGAAAACAAACAAACAAACAAACAAACAAAAAAACAACCAGCAACAACAAAAACCCTGATAGATCATCCCTGAGTTATCCAGGTTTTACTGGAGAATATTTACCCCTCTAGTGAACTCCAATTAGATGTGTCTCCAAGTTGTTAATGCTTTCCTATCTGTGGTGTAACTACCCTTCTCTGTAACTTACATGGTTATGACAAGTATTTTGGCTCCCCAGTATAATCCCTCAAGTGACCCAGGAAGGGCTAATGACATGGAATTGAGTGTAAGAAATTATGTTGTGCAAATGCATTTTAGTTTGTGGCTGACTATGGAATGGAGGGTGTGTGCTAGGAGCTGTTGACAGTAGTGGTTATCACAATATAAACCAGTAAACAGAAAAATCAGGCATCCTTGAGGAAAAAGAATGAGACGGAAGCAAATGAACAGAGCAAAGAAGTAAGAGTATTTGCTGGGTATCTATAACCCATGAGGTGTCAGGTCATGTTTTTTTTTGTGTGTGTGTGTTTTTAATGAAGATTTCACCAGACCCCCTGTGTTCCTATAATAACTAAACCCATTTATGACTTCTAACTCAAGAATAGTTTTGTTCCTTCCAGCCAAAATAATCTAATTCTCATATAATCCTTGACCTACTTACTCGCTGAACACAGATACACAAACCTGTGCCCTGTAGGTACAATCTGGGAGTGCTTAGACTTGAGTGCTGCATCAGTTGTCCTCCTATTCAAACTTTGTCCTTAGGAAAGGGATTGAGAATTCATTTACAGTAAGTACACACGACTGGTAATATTTCAAACCCAGTGTTCCTTACTAGACATTTTCTGTGTTAAGGAATTCAAAATTTGTTCCAAAGTAAGGTACATGGTAAGAAAATTTAGGAATTATGGGTTATCATTCTTCCCTCCTTCTTCCTCTTCTAACCTTCATTCCTTTCTTCTCGTAGAGAGAGAATGTTGGGCCTCTGAACTCATGGCATAAATTCAAGCTCTCTATTTTGCAGTAGGGTTAGAACAACTTTGCAGTTATCTAATTCCTAATTGATAGAACAGCATCTGTCCCTATTTCTCCACATCTATGAGCTACACTAGTAATCATGCAGTGTGGTTGGTGTAATGGTTAAGATAGAAACTTGGGGGTCAAGCCAGTGATGCATTGTATGATATTTTGCAAGTGACATTTCTAATTCTCAGTATCCTTGGTAGAATGGAAATAATTTTATCTACATTTAGGGCTTCTGTGAAATTAAATGTGAGAAAGCATGCAATACAGTAACTAATATCTCTGATTAGCAGTACTGCTTCAACCTAGCACATTCTTTCTCACAGCTCCTCTCAACCCATATCCCTAATTTGAGACCACATCCCTTCATTTTACCTTAGGCATCTAAAAGAGGTACCTCTTCTATCTTACCGAGAAGCTCTACATCCCATAGATGTTTGTGCCCATATGAATTGCAGGTTGGAGTTGAAAGGGACCTTAAAAGTCTAACCTGATCAACCTGTTTCTCTGTGGAGGAATCGGAGAGTAAGTGTGAAAACCTGGTCTAAATTCCTAACAGGCACTAGCTCAAAGTCTCTTTTAAGCAATAGTTTCCTAATGGTGAACCAGTGGAACAGAAAGTTCTAGGATAAATGCTGTCCCTCTTGCTGGGTTTTTAAAGAACCCTTCAGGCCAGAAATCAACCCAACTTTTGTTCCAGAAGACTTCTGAAGGCAGGGGAGAGCAATTAAAATATGATCAAAACCACTTTTTTGAAGTCATGTCTTTAAAAATATTATATTTTTCTCCATAATACAGCCCTATGTATGTTTCAATATGAAACTGAAGTTTTAAGTACCATGTCATTGAATACAATTATTCTTATAGTGCTAAAATTATCATGTGGCTTCTAATTCTCCTAGGATACCACTGTGTACTTAACATTTCTCCACACTGAAAAATAAGGCATTTGGATGCCATGTTTTATTATGATTTTCTCTACTGCCCTCCACATATTCAAAGGAAGACTGGAAAGACTTCTAATAGTACTTCACCTTACAGGATTAACAGCAGTAAAACAACAGTTACAAGTAGATTGCTAGTGCGGCAATCTCATTCTTTTTTACTGTGATGTTTTGGAAATATCATTGGACGAAACAAGTTATTTCCTGGCCTTAACTTACCCACTTATTTTAAAACTTTTAATATTCATCTATTATAAAAATGATACAGCTGAAGTTTAAAAGTGGAAACTAAATTCATAATTTTGAAACCAGAGAGTGAATATGTTGGGTGTTGTAAAGGCTGAGGGATATTGGTTCTTTAACCAGACGGAAAAGGAATGAAATTATCTACAGAATCAGCAAATTGCAAAGTTAGTTGTTGTGGCTTTTATGAATGGATTCTTCATTATATAGAGAATTAATGTAGCTAGCAGAACCTTTTCTTTAAATGTACATCAACCCCAAGGATAAAAGGGAGCCCCATGAAATAAACTTAGGAAGTTTCAGAAATAGAAATTTCCCATAAGTTACTAATGCTCTAACTTAATCTTCTGGATATTGTCCAAATAGCAAGCCTGAGTTCATCGGAGAAATGTTCTTATTTTCTGCACATGTGCATTTAACTCTCTTCTTTATTGAATTAAAAAAGGATAAAAAGAGACTTGCTTTATTGCTTCTAACAAATGAAATGTAATCTGAATACTCAAGTATGTAATCAGATCATAACATTTCAATTGTGTTACTAATATGGCCATAAAATAAATAAGTTGCACACCAAAAAAGCTCACCATGCAAACTCATCTCATCACTGAGTCCCATCCATCTTTCCTTGCCATTTCCAGTCTGTCAGCATTTTTTTCTCCACTCTTTGGGTTGCTCCTAGTGATTTTTCATGCATCCGCCACTGATGTCTTGTTACCCTCTAGTTTAAATATAGAGGTAAGAATAATCTGTTGTACCCCATTTATGCATCTTTAGTTTTTGGACTCCCAATTTGTCACCTGACCACTGTGCCTTTTCCTTTCTAGCCTTGCACATTAAATCAGGTGCTAATGCATGAAAGTGATGTTTCTCATATTGATTTAAAAAAAAAAAAAACTCTGAACCTGCAATGGGAAGTGTGTTCTTGATAGTCTCTAATAGAAAAATGAAGAGTATCAGATGTTTTAACCTCTTAAACTTAAAAATTATAGAAAAAAAAGATTATAATTTTCTAAAGATTTTTTAAAATAAATAAGTCAAGAAATTATTTAGCTAAAACCGGTTTGGCTCAGTGGTAGAGCATTGGTCTGCGGACTGAAAGGTCCCAGGTTCAATTCCGGTCAAGGGCATGTACTTTGGCTGTGGGCACATCCCCGGGGTGTGTGTGGGAGGGGGGGGGTGCAAGAGCCGGCTGGTCGATGTTTCTCTCTCATCATCGACATTTCTAGCTCTCTATCTCTCTCCCTTCCTCTCTATAAAATATCAATAAAATATATTTTAAAAAAAGAAAAAAAAAGAAATTATTTAAGCCCTATCCAGCTTGGCTCAGTGGATAAAGCATCAGCCTGTGGACTGAAGGATCTCAGGTTCAATTCAGGCCAAGGGCTCATACCTGGGTTGGGGGCTCAATCCCCAGTAGGGGGTTTGCAGGAGGCAGCCAATCAGTGGTTCAGTGATTCTCATCATTGTTGTCTGTCTGAAATCAATAAAGAAATACACATATTTCTGAATACTCAAGTATGTAATCAGATCATAACATTTCAATTGTGTTATTAATATGGCCATAAAATAAGTAAGTTGCCTGTGTGTGTGTGTGTGTGTGTGTGTGTGTGTGTGTGTGTTTGTGTATGGAATTATTTAATTGTACTTTAATTTTGTTGGGTAGAGGGTGAGTAATCTTTTTCTCTTAGTTTTGGAAGAGTTGTATTTATCTTATACAGTTTAAAAAATACTACATTCTTTTGTTAGGTCATCAAAAATTTGAACAATCTTAAATCCAATATCCAGATTTATTATAGCACATTTAATTTAGATCTATAGATATTTACTCAGTAAATTTATGATCAATGTTATATAAATTTTATTAAAACAAATATGTAAATTCAAAAGTGGTCACCACATTTACTGATGGAAATCACTATTTTTCAAGTGAGAAATTTATTTAGTAAGTTAATTTTATGTAATTCAATAAAGAAATTAGTATTTTAGAAAATACATGATTTATTCTTATGTTGAATTCTGGAATGATTTCTCTGACTTCAAGGGGGGCCATTTGATAAGGTTGAGTTACAGCTCTAGTTAGTGACCCCTGGTAGCAGATGAAGTTAAGCTTAAAATTTACTGAATAATCATGAGTGTTTTCTCAGCCAGAAAGATTTAGGACAAATACTTTTATTTTAGTTTTAAAATCATCCACTTATAGTAATGTCTCTAGCACCACCACATCTTTGAGATCTTTTTCTGTGAAGCAGTCTCTTTGTAGTATTGTTTTGTTTAGAAAGCTTTGTGTTTATTTTAGAATTGTGTTCTGTAGTGAAAAAAACTTATGTCTGGTGAGGGGTATGAATATAACTCTTGTTGCCAAAGTATTCACTTCAGTCTAATAAGCTATTGAACTGATCTCCCCTTTCCACATTAGACTGATCTGTAGTTTTTCTGATGGAAGAGTAGTTACGGCATTATGTGGGTACAGCCACATAGAGTCTCCTTAGATACAGCTGAGCAGTTGAAAGACAAATGAGCATCACATATGCACAAGTCTGTCTTAAAACTCACTTGTTAACTATTCACAAATAGCTCAAACAAGGTACCACTTTCTAAAAGTGGTAGAGGCTGAGATAGCTCACCAACACCCTTCTACCCCTTCTCAGTGTTCGAGATAGCATGTACCTAATAGATCTTTGAGAGGGAAGTGCTAACTGTCTCACAGATGCTTCCTCTTGTGGATTCCATGGCCCTTCAGGTTTCCAAATTATCCACTCTTGCCCCAGCTCTTCTGCTGAATAGCCATAATCTTCTTTGCTCAGGATTACAGTGGTGGTCCTGCAGTGATGATGTTATTATAGAGTTCACTAGTATACTGTTTAGAACAGCTATTCTTTATAAAAGATAGGTGCATTGCATATGTGTTAATGGTCCTTTGGAAAAATCCTATCTAATAAAGAGGGAATATGCTAAATGACCCTCATACCGTCACAAAGATGGCAGCACCCACAGCCAATAAGGAGTGAATATGCTAATTGCTGCCCTGCCCTCAAAGATGGTGGCACCTACAACCACAAGATGGTGGTGCCCAGTCCCCTCAGCCCAACCTTACCAGACACCTGCCTCTGGAGTCCCCTCAGCACCCCCAGCCATTCAGGACTGGTCCTCGTCTCAGGCAAGCCTTGTATGGAGGCTGCCCAGCTGCCCAGGGCTGCCCAAGACTGTCCAAGGCTCAAGTAACCAGGGTTAGCTGGGGCTTGTGCTGCCGAGTCTCCTCCTACTCCTGAGGACTTCCAGACTGTGAGAGGGGGCAAGCCGGGCCGAGGGACACCTCCTCCAGTGCATGAATTTTTATGCACTGGGTCTCTAGTATAACATAAAAACCAAATAAACAAAGACAGTAAGCAAAAGGAAAATTTCCTATGCAGGACAGAGGCAAGATTGGAAAATATTTTGCACAATAGTATTGAAAAACCAGTCATTGATCTAAAGACATTATAGCATAGATTGAGAAAGAGGACACAAATAAAAAGAAGAGAACTAGAGGGATAATCATATTCCGGCCCCTTTAGCTGGTAATTTAGCTTGGGCATAGCCTTGATTCTTGGCAAATTAATTAATGAAGGGGAGAAGTAATAAGAAAATACACTGAAGTCTAGTGAGCTTGCTGCTGAATTTTGAAATCTCTGTACATGTTTTTGGGTGGATAGTCCACTTGTGAACACATTTTAGTTTTAATAAAAACTATAGTTATGATTTTCTCGGTTATAGTCTGTACTTGTCATATACCAAAACTGTACAGATTCAAGTATTCTTAATCTTAGGGCTATTAATATTATTCATTTTAAATACATTTGAAATCCTTTTACTAGTGTTTTTGTAAATATATTACCAAATTGTTTTGAATTTTTGGTTTCTGACTTTTGTACATTTTATTTGAAAAGTGCTTATTACCATCATACTAATTTATAAATTTAAATGGAAATTTCAAGGCTTAACATCTCTGACAAAAAAAAAAGAATATCAAATGGTGAAAGATTAACTTGTTTGATCTGCAAGTTCTGTGTTATTAATGCCTAGTTACTTGCCCTAAACCGTAACTTTGAGGTTTTTTTTTCATTTCATTAATTTATTTTATGCATTATCTTAATGTTCAGACTAATCCTATAAATTAGATGTTATTTTCCATATATAACTAGTGATGAAATGGGCAAAATAAAGAGAATGCCCCCAAATTACATAATGAAGGAGTTTCAGAGCCAGAATTTGAAACAATGTCTGTCAAACTTTAAAAGCCTATATTCTTAACCTCTATATTTTATTGCTCAAATAATACATAATTCAACTCCTAATCTTAAGGCTATATATTAAGGACACTTCTGAAAATTTAGTTTGGTGTGTTTTTTTTTTAAGAAAAAACTGCAATAATGGGGACCTATGAGAAACTAGATCAGCATCCTCCTATATAATAAAAGCCTAATATGCAAATTTTCTCCTTGACTAGGAGTTTGACCACTCACTATGATGTGTGCTGACCACCAGGGGGTGGTGTGGAGCATGGCGAGCATCAGCAATGTGGAGCTGGCAGTGGAAGCAATTGAGGGGCTGCTGGCCCCAATGGGCTCCTGATGAAAGCAGAAATGCAGCGGAATGGTGGAGCAGGTGAGAGAGTGGCACCAGGCCAAGGCAAGTGTGAGTGGGGCCTGAACACCCCACCAATCACCCTGCAGATGGTAACTGGTGGCATTGGGGAGCAGGGCTGTCGCCTATCTCCCAGGCACTGAGGGAGCTGGGCAGGGGCCCCATGACTCAGGCAGAGTGGGGCACAAATGGGACCCAGGGCCCAGAGGTTAGCTGGGACCTGCCCTTCCACACCAGATGCTTGTGCTTCAATTGCTGCCCAGGCCTGGAGATTGCACCCATGCTAGAATTTTGTGTATACCGGGCCTCTATTCTGTTATAATATATTGGAATCTACTAGCAGGAATATTATTATGTCTATACACAAAAAAAGTGTTCATTTATTTATCTTTCAACAAATTCATTGAGCTAGTTTTCACTATGTTACTGGTATTGCAACTCTTTGCGGGGTTCTCTCTGATATAGAGGAAACAAATAATAAAGTGTATTATGTATTTTTACAAAAAAATTGAATTACTTAAAATGTTTTTGTTCAAGCATTGATGGAGAGCTCTGGAGCAGCTTGCAGTAGCTTCACTCTGTTCAGTTCATCACTCACTAACAACTCTATCTTTTAAACAAGTCTATCTTTCTCTTGGGTAGTTTTAATCAAATTAATGGTTGATTTTTTAGTTGTGCCAGCTTTGATTATTTCACTAAATTGAAGGGTCGATACAGGATAAGTAAAAGACTAATTTAGTCAAGTAAATCAATGAGTTGTTAACTGAGAAAATAATTTATATAAAAGGTCTTAAGTGTAGATTCTACCCAAGTAATACCACAATACAAGCAATTAACAGCATACTTTAAGATTTTTCAAATTTTTTAATAATGTGTTTTTATTGATTTTAGAGAGAGGAAGGCAGGAAGAGAGAACGAAACATCCATGAGAAAAAAAATACTGACTGTCTCCCACCTGCACACCCCTATTGAGGAATGAGTCTACAACCTGGGTATGTGCTTTGACCAGGAATCTTGCTGTGATGCCCTGGTGCCTGGGTCCATTGTCAGTCACTGAGCACAGTAGGTTGGGGCCTTAAGTTTTTTGTACCAAGGAGTTGGAAGACTTGGGAAACTCTTAAAATTTATTGAGAGAGACATGCAATAATCTATCAAACGAAAATTATTTAAATGTCCTTTTATAAAATCTTAAGGAATCATAAATTTAAAAGTGTTTAAAATATCAGGTGAATAATAGAATTATTGAACTAAAAAATTTAATGCATGTTTTTTGAGTGCCTACCGTGTAACATTTCTTAAATTAATCCATTTATATATCCAAGGAAATGATAAAGACCTTAAAGGTTTGCATGATACTTGAGTGAGCAACAGTATAAAGTTGGTATTTTAGTTAAAATACTTGACCATATTTATGTGTATGGATCCATTTGTCTTTCAAAAGTACTGTAATGTTTAGTCCAATTAGCGCTTTTTTGAATAAGAAGATAGAATAGATGCAAAGATTTATTGAATACTAGAGGCCCGATGCACGAAATTCATGCAAGAGTAGGCCTTTCTTTCCCCGACTGCTGGCACCGGCTTCCCCTGGCACCCGGGACCCGGGCTTCCCTCCAGCCACCAGGAGGCATCCGGGACCTGGGCTTCCCTCACAGCCCCTGCTTCATCTGAAAGGTCATCTGGAAGTATGGCCAATCTAATTAGCATATTATGCTTTTATTATTATAAGATTAGTTTTTAGGAAGTGATTCTATACATAAAGGCTCTGGAGGTGGGAAACCAAGAAACTTACTTTATTGCAATTGCCTTCTTAAGAGACAGTTTAATGAAGTAATTAATTTGATACCTGTCAGCCCTTGGGTCCATATCATGGGTAGGATGATACTGATTCCTACTAAGGAAGACAGGCATTTGTAGCTTGTACACTGTGGCTATAGGATTTTATTTAGAAACAGTTCATATAAAGGGTTCATATTTGATTCTTTCAGAATTGACCCTGAGTCTGACATCTTTAATGGTGAATAGTTTTCAGTTTGGAATTGTGACAGTCTCCTAGCAAAACTAGTCTAAACTCTGAACGCCCTTATCCTTGACTATTTTTACTGGGAAGCAATGAGACCAGTCTTGAGACCAGTGAGCTGACACAAGATGTCCACACACCAGAATATAGTATACCAATACATCTGCTCAGTTTTCACCTCTAAGTGAATGTGTGCCAAAGCAGAGTTGGAATTAAAAAGAAAGGGGCATCTGCTCTTGAAATATTTTGAGACAAAAAGTACTGGTACATTGGCATTCATGTCAGGTAACAGCTGTTCTCCAAAACAGGCACTGTTCCAAACCACAGACTTTGGAGGGGAAGCAGTCCACTTTTTGTTTGCTGAGGTATAACTGTCTTATATTTTAGATCACAGCCTATCCAAAGTGAAACTAAAACTTTTCATTATCATTATCATTATCATTGACTGCAGGCCCGGTGCACAAAATTTGTGCACTGGGGAGTCCCTCAGCCTGGCCTGTGCCCTCTGGCAGTTTGGGAGCCCCCAGATCGATGTCCCGCAGAGAGAGCCCTGCCCACCATGCCAGGCTCTTCTATTGATGGCAGCCAGGCCCTCCTACCCACCCTTCCCAGGCTCTGTGATCCATGCTGCTCAGAGGGGGGCCCTTCCCATCCAGCCTGGGCTCTGCCATTGATCCCTGCCCACAGGGAGGCCCTGCCCACCCTGCTGGGGCTCTAGGATCAGTGCTGTGCAGAGGGAGGCTCTTCCCAGCAAGCTAGGTTTCTGCCATTCATCACTGCTGACAGGGAGGCCATTCCCACCCTGCTGAGGCTCTGTGATGGAGGCCCTGCCAACCAGGCCTGGCTTCTGCCATTGATTGCTGCCCCCAGGGAGGCCCTGCCCCACCTGACTGGGGCTCTGCGATGGGTCCTCACAACCGTGGTGGCTTGCCTAGGCCCTCGCAGCCGCAGCTTTGTCCAGAAGTATGTCAGGAAGACATCCAGTCTATCTGGTCTAATTAGGATATTACCCTTTTATTAGTATACATAAAATTTAAATTGAGTTAGTTGGCTATTCTATACTACTTTTGTATATAGAGCAGTATAAATTATAAAGCATAAATTTTTAAAGAACAATTTATTAATATTAATAAAACTAGAGGCCCAGTGTACAACTTCATGCACAAGTGGGGTCCTGCCCGCCTGCCCCATGGAGGTAGGACAGTCGGGGGGGAGGGGGCTGTGGTGGCCCTGGGGCGGGGCCTCTGGCAGTATGCAAGCTAGCCCTGTCCCCAATCAGGGTTGGGGGTGGGATCGGGAGCCTGCCTGGCTAGAGGAGAGTCTGAATGAGGCCCAGATCAGGCTGGTGGGCTGCCACAGTAACCATCATAGCCACTGGTCATTCTGGTCATTTTGGCCATTCTGGCCATTCCACTATTCGGTCGTTGGGCTTTTATATATATATATATATATATATATATATATATATATATATATATAGAGAGAGAGAGAGAGAGAGAGAGAGAGAGAGAGAGATAAAGATATAGAGATATAGAGATGTAGAAATATTCATGGTTCTCCTGATTTATATTTGCTTCAACCTGATTCAGTGATATTCTCCATAGATTAGGGTGATAACCTGCTGTTAAATTGCCCACATGTTGTTAGGAGCATTCTGGTATTATAAACCACCTTGCTATCTCATAGGACTGTCAGAATTGTACCTGTGGCTAGCTAGCTGTTGAGACCTTGTCAACTTTTTGGTTCATTTTCAACTCCTATAGTAGCTCAGCAGTTACATAGCAGGTAGGCTGGATTTTCAGATGGTAGTCTCCTCCAAAGGAAAGAAATGTCTCATTTTACAGAAGAGCCAAACACAGGAGCTTACATATACATATATTTTCTTCATATGCTTTTTTTCTTCCCTCCCTTGAATGGAGAATGGTCTTAAGAGAAATAGCAATATATAAACACATACACACACACACACACACACACACACACACACACACACACACCTTTATTTTAAATCAAAATGACCTGTGTAAACTGCATAGCAAGGCAGGGAATGGAGAAGTCAAAAGAAAACACAATAAGAATGGAAGACAAGATTGTCAATAATAAAGGGGGAAAAGGAGAATAAAAATTTTGCTATCCTAGAACCTCTAGAATATATTACATTTTTGCAAGTCAGATATATTGAAGCTGGAAATAGTTTTATGTATTATTTAGTCCAACTACCTCTTTAAGATGAGGTAGTTGGACTAAGATATAGACAATGACGAGAGAGTAAAGAAGGAGAAGATTATAAGAAATGGAAAAAAAATGAAGATAGAGGAAGAAAAAAAATGTAAGCGCCTAATAGACTAACTTCTGTTGAGCTTTTCTGTAACTTTTTATTTTTTTAATTCTAGAGCGCACATGTTAAAATTACAAGGGATGGTAGAGAGTGGGAGTTTATGTTCATTTTGTATAATTGGTAATCTGTTTTTCTTCCCCTGTCACTATGAAACGTTTTAGTTTCCAGCTGTTTATTATCCAAATCATTTCCTGCATTAGATAAAGCACTACCAGCAGGACTCTAAGATGTTTTATGCTAATGAACACAAAAAATCTTGGTCAAGTTGCAAAGCATAGATTTTTGAGTGACATGACAAAATAATCAGAATCTAAATGAAAAGAAAACTTGGGTATCAGCCATACTTAATATCCTAAAATAAATTGACATTTTAATTAGTTGAGAAAATACATTTTTTTTAACTCTGAAAGGGACCCCTTGCAAGAAAGATGGGCATTAAATAAAAAAGTATGCAAAAATATGGAGTATAAAGACTATAAAGATATATTCAATTTTTAGTGTTCATAATGTGAGTTGTTCTATAGATCAGGAAGCAAAAATTTTTAAAAAGTTAACTTGCATTTACCCTTCTGACAACAGTTTGCATTATAGTGATTGAATTTTATTAAGAGAGTTTTTGCTAGAGCTATTTATCTTTGTTTTGGCAGCTTTGGCATACATATTTAATTTATGTTCCAAATTAAAAAAATGTCTCATAAAAACTGAGAGGCTGATCTGTACCTGCTCACTGTAAAGAAAAAAAAAAAGAGGTTTACATAATGCTGCAGATAATATAAAGTACATCTACTTGAAAGAGACTTTGTATGACTTGAAGACAGACATTAACCGTATCCAAGGTCTGTGGAAAAGAATTGGTCAAACCAAATATAAGAGGGTATCAATTTTTGCTACAAGTAATGGCATCCTGTTGTGCCCTAGTATCACGAACCCCAAAGACGATCAGGGAGCCGCATCCTACGCAATTGCAATAAGCCTGTATTTATTTCAGCTAGTCCTAGCTCGGTCCCACTTACACAGGCAACAGCGTGGCAGGAGAGAGGAAGAATGTAACATCTCAATGGGTTTTATAGGGCGGGGGAGGGGCAGGGGTGATGTGACCCTGATTGGTTGGGTTAGGGCTAGGGTCGAATTACACAAAATGGAGTTGGGAGCTGGCCCCACCCCGCCTTCTCATTCCTTGCACCCCTCACCCCAGGCCAGGTGGGTGGGCCCAGGGCTGAGCATGCTCTTCAGGAGTCCAACACCATGAGGCTCCCATTCCCTGGGGTCCGTCCTCCCCCCCTCCCCCAGGGAAGGAGCACACCCCCTCGGTGTCCACTGGGGCCTGGCACATGTGCACTGGCCCCGGCTTCTCATTCTCCCCTTGTCTTGAGACTTAAAGGGCCCAATCATGGGACCGTTTGCATTTCTAAAGGGTGTATAAAGTCCCTTCTTCCCATTATCCTGATCTGACATTTTGGGGGAGTTCACCAGATGGGCCCAGTGGAGACACAAGACACAATACACAGTGAGGTCGGAAGTGTCCAGGGCACATGCAGAAGAGAGTCTTTTCTCTCGAACCAGTGTCTGGAGTCTGGGGACTCCCAGAAGCCAGAGCAGCCACAAACAGAATTTCCAGTATCAGGCAGGTTGAGTCCCCATAACTTGAGCTTGAGGGGTTGTCTCGTTCCTGGTCGATGCTCCATCGATTGGCTAAGTCTTCCCAGATGGCAGAGGAGTCAGCTGGCCGAACATGGGTGTGGCGGATCCAGGTTGCAATGCTGACAACTTTGAGGGCGGTGGGCGTTGTCAGCACCACGGTGTATAGTCCTTTCCAAGGTAGTTCAAGCTTCTCCTGGCAGTGTCTTTTGACAAAGACCCAGCCTCCTGGCCGGTACTGGTGGGGGTTCAGGATTGGACCAGCCTGATAGATGGCCTGCAGGCGTGGCCAAATATCCTCATGCGCCCTCTGGAGCCCTCTTAAAAAAAAAGATATGTCTTGGTTTTCAAATTCAGTTAGCAGTTCTGCCTTAAGATTGGGGATGATAGGCGGGGGCCCACCAAAACTAATTTCATAGGGAGTGAAGCCCAGGGTATAGGGTGAATTCCTCACCAGGTAAAGAGCATAGGGAAGGAGAGCCACCCAGTCCCCGCCAGTCTCCATGGTTAATTTAGAAAGTGCCAGAGTCTGCCGGCAATGAACAGTACCTGAATGAAGGGGTAAGGATAAGAAAAAGACAGACAAGAACAGATGGGGGTCGGGAGGGCTCAAACCCGAGGTCTCCAGCCCCGAATTTTATTTTTCCAACCTTTAAATACAATTCTGAAGGAGGAAATATTTATTTCAGGCAATCATGCAGGTGGCTGTTTCTCCAAACATGATGAGTTCCTGGACAGATAAGTTCCTTCAGCACCTGACCTATTACAACCACCTGACCTTTAGAACCACCTATCTTCCTCTTATCTCACAGCTCCTAAAGCAAAGACATTTACAGTTAGCAGCATTCCTAGGGGTAGTAATTTTCCACTTAGGTTAGTGGAAAGGGGGCACATGGAGAGCTGTGTCCTTCACCCATGCCTGCATTCAGGCATATAGGACCCCTGCATTCAGGGCAGCTCCCCACAAGAAAGCGTCTCTTTTAATGTTCTATTCATTCTTCCTACCTGTCCTGAGCTCTAGGGCCTATACGCACAATGTAATTTCCAATCTGCCCCTATAGCTTTGGCTACTGCCCGTGTTACCTGTGAGATGAAAGCCGGGCCGTTGTCTGATCCTATCATAGCTGGGGAACCGTACCTCGGTAGAATGTCCTCCAGTAGCTTCTTAGCCACCGTCTGGGCTGTTTCATGCTTAGTTGGGTATGCTTCTACCCATCCAGAAAAGGTGTCTACAAAAACTAGGAGATATTTATAGCCATACTTTCCCGGCCTTACCTCAGTGAAGTCAATCTCCCAGTGCACCCCTGGCTTAGTTCCTCTGAGCCGGGCTCCTTTTCCACTGGACCCGGCCCTTGCATTTGTAAGCAGGCGAGTTTTACAGGCTGACACAATTTGGTCTATTCTGGCGTCCAGCTGGTGAATTTTGATCTTAGCATGCCGGACCAGATTCTTTAGTTTCCGGGACCCTAGGTGAGTCGATAGGTGTATGTGTTTCAGTATCAGGATCCCGAGCTGGTCTGGTAACAGGAGCTTCCCGTCTGGAGCATACCACCAACCTCTGACTTCCTTGTTCGTGGGGTGGCTTTTGATTCGTTGTAGCTCTTCCTGGGAGTATCTGGGCTGATCCAGCAGAACTGGGTTCCTTGGGTCTGGCAATCGTAGGGCCAGTGCAGTGACTGCAGTGAGGGCTACTTCCTTGGCCACCTGGTCAGCCTTCCGGTTGCCCCTGGCTACAGGATTGTTGGCTTTCTGGTGTCCTGGGCAGTAGATGATGGCTAACTTGGCTGGGAGCCATAAGGCAGCTAGCAAGTCGAGTATTTCTTGTTTGTTTTTTATAGTCTTCCCTTCTGCAGTCGGCAGCCCCCTCTCCTGATAGATTGCCCCGTGGATGTGAGCCATGGCAAATGCGTAGCGGCTGTCTGTAAAGACATTGAGTCATTTCCCAGCCCCTAGCGTCAATGCCTTTGTTAGGGCAATGAGTTCTGCCCGCTGGGCTGACGTTCCAGAGGGCAGAGCCTCTGTCCATAAGGTGCCAGTCTCAGTTACTACTGCCGCGCCCGCGTACCTGTGCCCGTTTCTCATGAAGCTGCTCCCGTCGGTGAACCATGTGGCCTCTGCATCTGAGAGGGGCCGGTCCGTCAGGTCCTTCCGGAGTCCATGCACCTGAGTCAAGATCTCGGTGCAGTCATGTAGCAGGGAGTCCAGGTCAGGGTCAGGCAGGAGAGTTGCGGGGTTAAGGGCTGCACTGGGGCGGAACTGCACTCTGGGAGGGTTTAGGAGGAAGCTCTGATAGTGAGTCTTGCATGCATTACTCATCCATCTATCAGGTGGCTGTTTTAGAACTCCCTCAACCGCATGGGGGGTTGTAATCCAGATTTCTTGCCCTGGAGTTAGCTTGTCAGCATCCTTCACTAGTAGTGCTGCTGACGCAATGATCCTCAAGCACAGCGGCCAGCCGTCAGCCCCTGGGTCTAGTTTCTTAGACAAGTAAGCTATTGGACGGCTCCAGGGCCCCAAGGCTTGAGTTAAAACCCCTTCGCTACCCCTTTGCGCTCATCTACAAAGAGGTGAAAGGGCTTGGTAATGTCTGGCAGTCCAGAGCCAGGGCATTTAGGAGGGTCTTTTTCAGCTGATTAAAGGCATTCTCCTCTTTCTCTGTCCATTCAAATGCCTTCTCCTCTCTGGTGGCTTCATAGAGGGGCTTGGCGATCTCAGCAAAACCCAGAATCTAGAGATGACAGTAGCCAGCTGACCCTAAGAATTCCCTCACTTCTCTTCGGGAGGTGGGTGTGGGGATCTTTAGGACATCTGACAACCACCGCTGTCCGCCCTCCAAGATGTACCCCAGATAACTCACCCTCTCCTTGCCTATCTGTGCCTTCTTCGCGGATGCCCGATACCCCAAGGCCCCCAGGGTGACCAGCAGATCCTGGGTTCCTCGTTCACAGTCCTCGGCCATGTCGGCAGCAATCAGGATGTCATCTACATACTGTAGGAGGGTGAGGCCAGGGTGCTCCCTTCTGTACTCACCCAGGTCCTTGTGTAGTGCCTCATTAAAGATGGTGGGCAAATTCTTGAACCCCTGAGGCAGTCGTGTCCAGGTGAGTTGTCCGCTGTAGCCCTCCTCTGGATCATGCCACTCAAAGGCAAACAAGGGTTGGCTTCTGGGTGCTAGCGGCAGACTGAAGAAGGCATCCTTTAAATCTAATACAGTATACCAGACTCTGGAGGGCGCCAGGGAGCTCAAGAGAGTGTATGGATTGGGGACAGTTGGGTGTATGTCCATGACTCTTTTTTTTTTACTTCCCGGAGGCCTTGCACCGGTCGGTAGTCATTTGGCTTCTTGACCGGGAGCAGGGGGGTGTTCCAGGCAGACTGCCTGGGAACCAGCACCCCCAGGCTTCGCAGTCTCCGGATATGTAGCTGAATTCCCTCCCGGGCCTCCTGAGACATGGGGTATTGTTTGATCCTTACCGGGCCTTCTCCTGGCTTTAGCTCCACTAGGACTGGGGTCCTGTGAGCAGCTAGTCCTACCCCGCCTGTCTCTGCCCAGGCTGTGGGGAATTCCTGTAGCCATCTATCCATGTTATCCCCTCTCGGGAGCGCCTCCTGGTGGAGGCTGTACTCATCCTCTAGCCTCAGAGTCAGAACATGGACGGGGTGGCCCTTGCCATCGGTGACCTGAGGCCCCCCTTGTCTGAAAGTTATCTGAGCTCCAATCTTCGTCAGTAAGTCCCATCCTAGCAGTGGGTAGGAGCATTCTGGTATTACCATGAAGGAGTGGGTTACCCCATCCCTAGATCCACTGTTCTTTGGGTAGTCCATGAATACTGGCTCATACCAGTTGCCCCTTGCACCCAGGACTTTTTGCTAGCTAGTTTTCCTTGTGGAGGGTGGAGGACCGAATGCTGCGCTCTGGTGTCAACAAGGAAGTCAACAGGGGTCCCCTCCACTCTAAGAGTTACCATATTTTTCGCACCATAAGACGCACCTGGTTTTTAGAGGAGAAAAATAGGAAAAAAATATTCTGAACCAAATAGTGTAATAAAATATTTAATAAAGTATAACAGAATAATATTTGAACCATATAAACTGAACAGCAGTCAACAGTGGCATTGAGAACCATTATCACTGTCATTAACACATAAAGACAAAGGTTTGAGTACTCTAGTCTTCTGAAAACCCCAAGAACTCTTCTTCGCTAGAGTCAGAATTCATGAAGCTCATTTGGTCACAATCACTGACATCACTTTCTTCACTGTCTTCGTATAAAATACAGTCTTCACTTCCATCTAAGGCATTGCTAATGCCACATTTTTTGAACGACTGTATAACAATCTCTTCCTTCACTGAGTCCCATGATCTTTTCACCCATTCGCAAACTTGAGTGATGGTGGGCCTCTTCATTCGTCCAGTGGGTGTCAAATCATGGTTACCAGCAGCCATCCACTTGTTCCACTCTTCTCTCATAAAGACCTTAAATGGCTTGTTTATGGAGACATCAAGAGGTTGCAACTGGCTGGTAAGACCTCCGGGAATGACAGCTAGATGGGTCTTTACTTCCTTGAAGCACTTTTTGGTTGGTTCACTAATATGTGCTCTAAATTGGTCAAGCACGTTCCTCCAGAACGTTTGGACCACACCTTTTCAATCCATATTTTCATGCCATTGTCATTCATCCATCCTTTTTCATGGACGTGTACCATCGCACCTTCCTGCACACATCGGCTTCCAGAAGGAAGGTGAGGGAGGACCCGCTGCCACTCTGCCAGTATCTCAGTGGACTACTGAGAAGCCTGGATATGGGGCGGGGGAGGGATGATGCAGTCCCCAGGGACACGGAAGGTCCCGGGGACCCACTGCCGCTCTGCAACTCGGACCATAAGACGCAGGCACTTTTCCTCCCACTATTTGGTGAAGAAAAAGTGTGTCTTATGGTCCAAAAAATACGGTACCCTGGGCTCAGGGAGGGGGTCCGAACCCTGACTCCTCTACTCACTTAGCTCACCAAGCCCCAAGACCTTTACTCGGTCTGTCTTGCTCCCCTTCCCACTGTTTCTCTTAAGACATTCTTGAGCCCAATGCCCCATCTTCTTGCAGTATGCACACTGATCCCTCTGCAGTTTCCACCTCCCTTCCCCGGAGGTCTCCTTAGCCTTCTTTCCATCACTTGCAAGCTGTTGGAGGCAGAGGTTCCGTTTCTCAGGGGAGTCCATAGCCAACAGGATCCTCGCCAGGTCTCGGGTCTGCCTGCGAGCCTGTTTATCTTCAGGGGGCTCCCGGTTATTGTACACCTTTTCAGGCACCGCCAACAAATCCTGCAGACTCTTCTCTTTCAGTCTATCTATTCTTTGCCATTTTCTCCTAATATCTGCAGCAGACTGGTTTACAAAGGCTATAATAACAGCTGCCTTATTCTCAGGAGCCTCTGGATCCATGGGAGTATAGGTGCGGAATGCCTCCATGATCCGCTCTAAAAAAGCTGCTGGAGATTCGTCTTTCTCCTGCTGTACACTCCCTACCTTAGCCAGATTAGTCGGCTTTCTGGCAGCCCGGAGACCCCCCATTAGAGCCTGGCGGTAGACTCGGAGCCTCTCCTTACCTTCTGCCGTGTTGAAATCCCAGTCAGGCCTAGTCAGAGGAAAAGAGGTATCTATCTGAGTCTGGTTGATGGTAGGATTCCCATCCAAGCCCGGAACCGGCAATAGCTTGGTGGAAGAGAGGAAGAATGTAACATCTCAATGGGTTTTATATGGGGGGTGGGGGCTGTGATGTGACCCTGATTGGTTGGGCTAGGGCCAAGTTACACAAAATGGAGTTGGGAGCTGGCCCCGCCCCGCCTTCTCATTCCTTGCACCCCTCACCCCAGGCCAGGTGGGTGGGCCCAGGGCTGAGCGTGCTCTTCAGGAGTCTAACACCATGAGGCTCCCATTCCCAGGGTCTCAGCCCCCAGGGAAGGAGCACACCCTGTGGTGTCCACTGGGGCCTGGCACATGTGCGCTGGCCCCGGCTTCTCAATCCCTAGACTAATCTAGCTTTTTAAATGTTTACTTTTTTGAGGTGCTACTGACCAATACTTTACACAGATGCTATCCTGAAACTGAAAGTAGTTTAGTAGAAAGTTTAGATATAGGAAAATGATAATGATTATTTGCATCTTTCTTTTGTCTACATGCAAGTTATAATTTGGAACCTTGAAGTGGGAATATGGGAAAAAATATATAAATCTTAGAAGATTTTAGATGAAATGTTTATTTCTAGAGTATAGATTATAGTATCCATTACATGAAGGATATATTGCAACCATACTGGAATTATGTGCTTTATGGAACAGAATTCTTCATAAGGGAAGTTCCAGGCTGATATATATACATGAGGAATTTGATTGTAAGATGGTACCTACCATAGCCTTATCTTCAAGTCCTGACATCTTTATATGCTTACTAGTGACTCGGTGCATGAAATTCATGCACAATAAAAGGGGATTAATTAGAGGAAATAATTTAATATTGCTATTTGCCCTTTCTCTATAATAGAAGTGTCAGAGATGAAAGAACATTAGTAAAATGTATTTGAAAACCTTCCTCCTGTCAGAGTCTGGGGTTCACCATGGGACCCAGAGTTAAGTCACTGCCAATCCACATGCACCTCAAAATCGGGTGAGACCCAGCCCCAGCCAGTCCCACCCTTGTCAAGCCCTGCCAGGCGGGGTGGGTAGCCTTAGGTCCCCTGGCCCGGCACAAGGACAGGGGGCATTGCCTGAGGTCTCCCAGCCCAGACCAGGGCAAGGGGCATGCCTTGAGGTCCTCCATCAAGCCCCCCAGGTGGGGGACATGGCCCAAGAACCCCTGCCAAGACCCGCTGGGTGGGGGGCATGGCCTGAGTCTCCTCTCAAACCCTGCCAGGCTGGGGGTCGAAGCCTCAGGTCCCCTGTCAAGCCCTACTGGGCAGGGGCACAGCCTGAGTTCTCCTGACTCAGAACTGGGGGTATACCATGAGGTTTCCCCTGTCAAGCCCCCTCTGGGTGGGGTGGGTGGCCTGAAGTCTCCTGTCAAGCCCCACCTGGGGCGCATAGCCTGAGGCCCCCTGGCCTGATGCTTGGATGGGGTGAGCAGCCTGAGGTCCCCTAGCCCTAGCCCAACACTAGGACAGGAAGCGCACCTTAGGGTCCTTTGTCAAGCCCTGCCAGATGGGGGCATGGCCTGAGATACCCTGTCAAGCCTTGCAGGGTGGGGGACGCAGCCTGAGGTCCCTATCAAGCCCCAAGGGGACAGGGGAGGTTGTAGCCTCAGGTGCCTGCTGATTGCTCATTAAGGCTTCTTATGGGAACTTGGCCTCAGCTGTGGGTGCATCCATCTTTGTGACGGAGTGGTGGTCAATTAGGATATTCCTTGTTTATTAGATAGCATACTCTTTGTAAATCATAGGAAGTTTATGATAGATTATATTTTCCAAAGATGGCCACAACAGTATCTCCCATCTCCCATCCTCTGGTACATTGTGAGCTTGCTGTTCTCCCACCAAGACATGGCATTTTACTCTTCCTCTTTGAATCTAGGTTTGTATTTGTGATTCACTTGTCATAAATAAAATACAATGAATAAACTGACTTCTCCAGCCAGGTAAGAAGAGAATACTGGGATTTCTCCTGTTCTTTTTGAATGCTTACATTTTACTCTCAGAGCCAACTACCAGGCCCAAGCCAAAGGGAGAGGTTAGATATAGTTGCTCTGGTCAACAGTCTCAATTGAACCTGGCATTTAAGGTCCCAGTCTAGGTGCTAGATGTGATAGTGAAAACATTTGCAGATTAGGCCTTGGAAAACTACAATCAAAGGGCCAAATAGAGACTGCAGCCTGTTTTTATAGACTTATTAGCTAAAATTAATTTTTGTATTTTAAAGGGCTGTGAAAAAACAAAAAGCAATATGCAGTAGACACTGTATGTCACTCAAAAAGCTCTAAAATATTCACTATCTGACTGGTTAAAGAAAAAAGGTGAATGATTCTGTTCTAGATGATTCCAGACCTAAATATGGAGCAGGAACAAGTCCGCCCTATTGTGCCCTGTCCAAATGCCTGAACCACAGAGTCTTGGAGAATAAAAAAATAGTGTTGTTTTACTTTAGAAAAGATAGAGTGGTTTGTTATGCATATATTGATAACCACAAGAAGAAGCTACTTTTTACAAAAAAGTGAATTACAAGTGTGGCCTCTATAATTACTAATTGCTCATGACAGATGATAATCAATTTACTTGGATGATATGGTCTTGGCTACTGTGGGTTTGGGTTATCTTTAAGGAGTTCAACATGTACTTTAGAAGAACTGTTTAGCATTAACTACTTAGTGAAAATGACTTTTTTATTCTGTGCTGGGAGTCTTAAAATGTTTATATGTACAGAAGTAAAGAAGATTTCCTAAAGGATTACTTAAGATAGTTGAGAGTTGCGTGATGCACAAGATTTACCTTCTTGGATATATTTATGCTATACAAACCCAGCATTGCTCATTTTCCATGAGGCCTTTCTTAGCTGAGTTGTCTTCATGTCCAATATTGTGTACTGTGAGCTTTCCAGGTACTATGATTCAAGGCCAAAAACTTTTCAATAACTTATTGGCCTTATCTAGGCCTTCCTTTATACTCCTAGCCCTTTGGGGGTTAGTTGGACTTTGCTCAGAGTAACAATATATTTTAGGCTTTCATGTTTTTATAAGAAAATGTCAACTTTGCTACTCTATAAATAAAAGATGTAAACCACATGGATATTTCTTAATATCTCTTACTGGATGCACTGCAGGCACTTGTAAGTAAGTCCTTAATTGGTAGTCAGTTGTCCATTGCTATAGAAATGGCATTTTAACCATTTCTTTTTTATTCTTTCAGAAAATGTTTATGCATGTACAAATATATCTGCATTCTAATTTAGTCTTATTTTTCTCTTATGTAGTTGGGGCATAATATGTATCTGTTCCTCAAATTTACAACCTTTTTAGAATATCTTTCTGTATCCAAACATAAAGATGTATTTGATACTTTTGATGGTTACATAATTTTATTTTAAAAAAATATATTTTATTGATTTTTTTACAGAGAAGAAGAGAGAGGGATAGAGATAAACATCGATGAAAGAGAAACATCAATCAGCTGCCTCTTGCACACCCCTACTGGGGGTGTGCCCCAACTGAGGTACATGCCCTGAGCAGGATTGAACCTGGGACTTTTCAGTCCGAAGGCTGACGCTCTATCCACTGAACCAAATCGGGTTTCGGCTACATAATTTTATAGTATATAATTGTGTCAGGCATATTTAACTAGTGCTGTATTATTGAACATACTAGAGGTCCAATGCATGAAGATTCATGCAAGTATGGGCTTTCCTTCCCCTGGCTGTAGGCGCTGCCTTTACTTTGGTCTGGAGCCACCTTTCTTCCTTCGCTCCACCCAGAGATACCTTTCCTCCTTCCCATGCTGCCCAGAGGCCCAGAGTGGCTGGGGTGGTGGAGCATGCCAGTGTTCCGCCCCCCGGGTGCTAGGTGCCTGTGTATGCAAATTAACCCACCATCTTTGTTGGGTTAATTTGCATTCTCACCTTTGTGTGGCTGGTGGATGTCACAAAGGTACAGTTTATTTACATCTTTCTCTTTTATTAGTGTAGATTAGCGATTTTTCATGAACAATTTAAAGTAACCTTTTCTAGGCCTGAAGGACATGTTTGATTATATGTCATAGACTATGGTTTAAGGTCTAAAGGTCATATTTAATCATTCATATAAATCAAGCAGATATGGAAATCTTTCTATGGAGTGGGCAAAATGGATCAAGTTTAGAAAATGCCTAGAAAAATTAAATACTCAATGGTTTGACTGTTATCTCCAAAGGTCATGGAAAGGACTCTCAGGTTGACTGGCAATTTGACTTACTGGTGATTTGTGATTTGACTTGGCACTTACAGTAGCCCAAATATTAGACACAATTCTTGTTTTTCCAAACTTGTCAGCTGTTAGGAAAATGTGTTTTGCAGATATAAACAAGAGTAGCAGATAAGTCCCTTTGTTTCTAACCACAGTGAGTGCTTCTATCATGTGCTTCTAGAAATATGATTCAGTGTTTCTCATTCAGGGATTATTCCATTTTGTTCTGAGTGCAGCACATTAAGAAAAAGACAATGTAGTAAATTTTCTGTGAGATTAGGTTTCATTGTTTAAGTTAATTGTTCAACTTAAAGGACTGGTCATTCTGAGATTGTCTTTTATAACTTTGCTGGTTAAAATTTCCTATCTTTCAAGAATTTTATAGTAAATAGGAAACTGTAGGTTTGGTTTCTTTCTTTCAAATATGCTTGTGAAATCTAAATGCTGAATACCAATGTTTTGATCATCTCCTATTCACCCCCATAGTATGAGATGCCTGAACACTTGACACCTGAGATGGACAGTAGTTCATTAGTCACACTACAGCCTGGGGGAGGTGATGAGAAGGATACCTCATACCAGGTAGAGCCCTACAGAGAAATCAGAAAGGGTTGTTGGGAGACAGATCTTGTAGTAACAGGAGAATGGATGTTCCTTGATTCCTCCATGAGGATGTGATTGATTTCTTAAATAATTATATCAACTGGCAGAGAAATGAAACACCTTAGGTTGAGAATCTGGTGGAGTGTAACCAGTCTGGTTAATAGGTTAACTGGTCAGGTAGGAAGCTTATCCCTTTGTTTGGAATGGGGGTGCTTACCTGTTGAGAGAAGAATTTATGTTTAGGCCTTTGGGGCCCTGTGAAACACAGCACTTAAAATTTTAGGCCTTACCATGAAACCACTGACTTTAATTATGACATAATGCAATGTATAATGTTAAATTGGCAGTGAGAATAGTTGCAATTTATTCCCTTTTTTATTTTTCCATTAATTTTCAGAGAGAGAGAGAGTGGAAGAGAGAGGGAAAACATAGAGAAAAATGATGTGAGAGGAACACATCTGTTGGTTGCCTTCTGCACAAGCCCCAACCAGGGCCTGGGCCAAGGAGTAGCTTGCAAACAAGGTACATGCCCTTGACTGGAATTGAACCCAGAACTCTTTGGTCACAGGCTGATGCTCTATCCACTGAGCCAAAACAGCAAGGGCGATATTTGTAATTTCTAAGCAATTGTACACATTTTGAGTTGTAGTGTGCACATTTTTTGCCTCAAGCATTACCTCTGAAAGATGAAATAATGATCTTAAAAATGTGGGGATCTGATCAGAAAACCTGAAATGGAAATCTCCCTATGGAGTGCAGAGTGGTAATGAGCACAAGGCTAAGGCCAGATTTTCAAAGCTGTGGTGAGTGTTGAAGTTTGTTGAATTATAATAAGCAAAGCTCCATAAGCTGTAGGAAATGTTTCTTTAAATGCATGTACATAGTAAATGTATACACTGTTCACTGTCATGCCTAGAGGAGGTGAGTAGTATGAAGCTAAATCAGTAGCTAGGAACACAGTAGAAAGAAGGTGACAGTAAAAAGACGGGGCGATTTTGCATATGCAGCAGAAACTTACCATTCCAAATCTATTGTCCATGTGCTCGTTATTGATACATCTCATTTGGACAAGAGATCATGGGCTTTAGATGCAAGCACAGTAAGTCTTTAAGTCTTCATTTTCTCATGTGGAACATAGTGATTGATGCTGCTGTCTACCTCATAGGGTTGTCATGAGGAGTGAGTAAAATAGAATAAGCAAAGTGTTATACAAGATTGGTTCACAGTAGGCATTCAACAAATGGGAGATTTAAACAATGAGACCCACTGGCAAAGTGACACCGATTCCTGGGTCGTAAAGTTGCAGCTAAATTTTCAGGAACATTTCTGTTCTGAATATAGAGGTCACAACTCCAAAGCCTTCAGAGATAATCCTCTAAAAGTAGTTAATGTCAAGCCAAGAAAAAAAAATATATATATGTACATATAAAACTCAGATACTCATTTTGAAATGTAAAGTGCACACAGGGTAATTCAAAACAAATTTTAGGGTAATTCAGACCATAAATTTTCTCAGCCTATATTAATGGCTTCACTCCATCACTGCTTATTTTCCATTTAAATTGGATTTTGCTAAAAAAAATTAAAAACATATACCAACGCATCCTGACTTATTTTGGAATTATTTTCCACATATTTTACTAAGAATTAAATTGTCAAAAGGCATTTTGCTATTCCACTCATTTTCTATAGGTACAGGAGGCAGTGGCTCACCTGTGAATTTTGTTACAATTATAGGAAATATCTTAGGTTTGTACTAATGTACCCAGAAGAATATCGTTAGGGTTTAAATTTTATGGCATTAATTCAAGTGACATTATGAACCACATTATTTCCCAAAACTGTATCTCAGATTGTTTATCTGTATGTGTCAGAAGAGTTGAATGAAAGGTGAAAAGAACTGGTGTTTTAATAATAAAAATATATGCCCAGAAACAGCTGCACATTATCATTGTGAAGTCAATTTCTACCCCAAGGAGATATTAATTCTTTCCCACATGATTGCAAAAGGGTCAAGAACGTAAAGTCTGATGAATGTAAAATCTGAAATGTAAAGACTGGATATGTTTGGTCCGCTTGCTGAGCAGAGATGAGGAATGCCTAAACTGATAAGTACCAGACACTATATTAAACTGCACTAGGATTTTATAATCATCAACTTCTCCATAGGTCTTTAAGTAGGTACTTTTATTAGTTAGGTAAGCTAGCTTCCATAACAAATAGTCATAATCCATGAGTGTCTCAACACAGGCCAAGTTCTCTCATTCATTTCACAGTCCATTATAGGCCACTGGGGACTGGAAGAGGATGCCTGAACAAGCAAGTTCCGTCATTACACTTATTCAGAACCCAGACTTCTTCCATCTGTTCTTCCACCCTCCATGACTTTGAATTCTTTCTTACACTACAAGCCTGAAAAGCAGGTGAAGAAGGAAGCATGAGAAAGAATGAAATACTATAACATAGGAGGATTTAAGGAACAGGAACAGGGTGATAAATGGCTTATTTACTTTCCATCATCATTTCATAAGCCAACTCAGTCACATGCCCCAAACTAACTACAAAGGAGGCTAGGGAAAGTAGTCAACCAGTGTTGCCAAGGTAAAAATGAGTCTGGTTTTGGTGACCACATTTCTCCTGCAGTGTTATGAGGAAACTGAACTTTGGAGAGGTTAAATAATTTACCCAAGGTAACATAGCTCATATGTGGTAGGACTGCTTTGTCTACCTTGAAAGACAATGTAATCTCATTACATTAGAAAATCTCTAAGAAAAATTGAGGAAACTGTATAAGGATGTCTTGACAAAAGCAGAAAAAAACAGAAACATTTCAGCTTTTGTAGATAATTCTAGACAAATCTAATATACTGCTTGAGTTTAAGGACTGAAATATGTCTGATACATACATATCTTAAATTATATATATCTTTATTTGGCTATTATTATTTCCTTTAAATGGTTATATAGCTTTTTGGTGACATTATGAATTAGGTTATCAAAGTGTTCAGCCAATTTTCTTACACTGTTTCTGTTTATGTAGCAATTGGATGGATATATTATCACTATAGTTTCTTTCTAATCTAATGTCTTATGATATAACTCAGGCTAGGTTGTGATTTCTATGCTGGCATGACATTCAGCTATTATAAATTTGAGCAATTCACTCAGTAACCTTTATGCAAAAGCAAAAATGCTGACTGATCACTTGTCTAATGATCTACTGCATCCATTCTCCATGATCCATTTGTTTCACTCCTGAAACCAAAATCTTAAGAAAAATACAGGAGTCATTTGACACTAGCTAATATAAATTTTCAGTTGTGCATTTTTATGTAACCTAAGATTATATAAAATACAGACTAGGAAAATATTAAGAATAAATCAGACATCTTAATCTGGAAAGCCATTTACAGATGTCAACAAGTCTGTTTTGATATTTAATTTGACAGAGTGGAAAGTACTGTGCAGTTGGTATGATATGCCCTGAGTTTGGATCTGGCTATGTAAGCTTTGGTTATAGATTTTGATTGATGGATTAATTCATTCAGGCAATACACTTTATGTGTTAATTCATTCAGCCCATGTTTACAGAATGCCTACATTTATCAGGCACTGTGATGTGCTGCCATTATACAAAGAATTTAGAAACAAAAGGAAAAAGTATTTTGTTATACTAAGCATTGCAACCTACAAATACACAAAGGATCAGAGTAGAGCTTTAGACAGACATAGAGACAAATGAGTCCCTATGTACATTGATAACAAAGAGAGAGAGAGAGAGAGAGAGAGAGAGAGAGAGAGAGAGAGAGAGAGAGAGAGAACCTTTATAATACTGTATCTCAGTATAATGAAAAGATTATAGGGACTTCTTAAGCTATTGTACTATAGGTGGAGGCTATAAAAACATATCCTTAAGATCAGAGGAATTAGAAGAGGACAGATCAACTATATCCACCACAGATCACCTATATCCAACACTATTATCACAATGTCTAGGTACATCTGTCTAAAGCTGTAGTGTGCAGAAGCCTCTGGCAGTGAGAGTATATGGGAAAATTATGCAATAACTTTTGAACTGTCTACTGGCAGTTCAGACTAATGTAAAGTGATAATTAGTTGGATTTAGCTGTATTTATAATCTTCACTTAAAAAGGATACCTTAATAAATATAGCAAATGTTTATCTCATCTCCCTAATATCTGTGGTTCATTCTTTTTTTTTAACTTATGCATACCTGGAATTTTTCATGAATTAGAAATAATTTTAGTATAGATTTATCATAAAAGTGACTAAAGTGTTACTTACTAAGTTAGATTTTGTGAGTCAAGATTGACATTTTTTATTTAAAAAATTAGTCACAGCTTACATTTATTATTTTTATTTTGTTTATTTTATCTTTTAAATTTATTGATTAAGGTATCACATATTTGTTCTCAACCCCCCCATTCCAATCCCCCACCTCCCCTCATGCCTCCACCACCCTATTGTCCTGACCACTGGTTAGGCTCATATGTGTGCACATAAGTCCTTTGGTTGATCTTTCTCTTTAATCCCCACCCTCCCTTTGAGGTCCAACAGTCTGACCCATGACTCCTTATCTCTAGGTCTGTTCTTGTTCATCCGTCTATGTTGTTCATCATTTCCCCTAGATGAGTGAGATCATGTCCTACTGGAAATATACTTTTAAGAATAAAAATGAGACAAGCAATAGTCATTATGCTGAAAGGCATATGAATCAGTCTGTAGAGAGTTTCTTTCTGGGCACCAGTTCTTTTAAGACTCAGTTTCAATGTTAAACAGTTCCTTATGTGTACATGTCAGCAATGATATTTCAGTTCTGGATGGTGGGCAAATGGTGGTAATGCAGGTCCAACCCTCTCTAGTTTGGACCTGGGCAACTTGCAGTGATACACAGCTGCTGACTGCTATTATGGCAAGGTGTCATCAGCGTCTTCCATCTCTGGACTGGTTCTCTTCTGTCATGGTTGTAATAGTCCTGTCAATTCCTCTCTGTTGCCAGAATCCACATGGTCTTGGAGTTGTTTTCTGAAAATATACAAACATATTCTCGACCAAAATTAATAAAGGGATATTTTCTATATTTTGATTATGTTGATTCTGCCAATCCATGAACATGACATGTTCTTAATCTGTTTATACTTCCTCTATCTCTTTTTTCAGTGTTGTGTAGTTTTCCACGTATAGGTCCTGTACCTCCTTAGTTAAGTTTATTCCTAGGAATCTTAATTTTTTTTGGTGTGATGGTAAATTGGATTGCATTTATAGCCTCTCTTTCTATGAGTTCATTATTGGTGTATAGAAATGCCATAGATTTCTTGGCATTTATTTTGTATCCTGCTACATTGCCAAATTAATTTGTTAAGTCTAGTGATTTTTTGATGGAGTGTTTAGGGTTTTCTATGTACAGTATTATGTCATCTGCAAATAAGGACACTTTTACTTCTTTTCCAATTTAGATGTGTTTTATTTCTTCTTCTTGTCTGATTGTTATGGCTAGTATTTCCAGCACTATGTTGAACAGGAGTGGTGAGAGTGGGCATCCCTGTCTTGTTCCTTTTCTTAGGGGAAATGGATTTAGTTTTTGCCCATTGAGTATGATGTTGGCTGTGGGTTTATCATATATGGCTTTTATTATGTTGTGGAATGTCCTTCTATTCCTACCTTGCTGAGAATTTTTATCAAGAAAGGGTGTTGGATTTTATCAAATGCTTTTTCTGCATCGATAGATATGACTATGTGATTTTATTTCTCAATTTGTTTATGTGATGTATCACTTTTATCGATTTGCAAATATTGTACCATCCTTGCATCCCCAGGATAAATCCTACTTGGTCATGGTGTATGATCATTCTGATACACTGTTGGATCTGATTTGCTAGAATTTTGATGATTTTGGCATCTATGTTCATGAGGGATATTGGCCTGTAATTCTCTTTCATTGTGTTAACTTTATCTGGTTTTGGTATTAGGGTGATGTTGGCTTCATAGAAGGAGCTTGGAAGTGTTCCTTCCTCTTGAATTTTCTGGAATAATCTGAGGAGGATGGTTTTAGTCCTTCCTTGAATGTTTGGTAAAACTCCCCTGTGAAGCCATCTGGCCCCAGGCTTTTCTTTGCTGGAAGCTTTTTGATGACTACTTCAATTTCATCCATCGTTATCTGCCTATTGAGATTTTTAGTGTCTTCTTGAGTTTCACAGAATATTTGGCAAATATTAAGAAACATAATGCGCTGAAACTGGTTTGCTCAGTGAATAGAGCGTTGGCCTGCGGACTGAAAGTCCCAGGTTCGATTCTAGTCAGGGGCACATACTTTGGTTGCAGGCAATTTCCAGAAGGGGGCGTGCGGGAGGCAGCTGATCAATGTTTCTCTCTCATTGATGTTTCTAACTATCTCTCCCTTCTTTTCTGTGAAAAATCAATAAATAAATTGAAAAAAGAAACATAATGCTGAACTTACCACTGAGTGAGCTCCTTTTTCACTTGCTGTACACCTGATGGCCAGCAGTTCGCAGCCTTGCCCACGTTCATGAACAGCCACCAGGTTCTGCTTCTTCTCATGGGCACTTGTCACATCCCTTGTTAATCATCTTCCTTGAGGTCACTGATTTCTTCATACACAACATGGTTCTTCCTTCCTCTCGGCTTGTGGGCCAAGGCACTAGTCTTGCCTTTCCTGGATGCTGGCCTTGTCTTCCTTGGCTGACATGAGGCCTTTGCTTTCCTTGGGGGTGATGGGGAGAGAATTGTTTCTGAGGTGCCTGTGAGTGTGGTGTCACTGGTAGTGATTTGTTTTCTTCCCTTCTTTCATGGGCACCATCATCTTCACATCTGTGCAGGGAGAAATTCTGTGGGCCTCAGCTTTGAGAGAGAACTTTATGCGGGGCCTGATGTAGAGGGGATCTCCCTTTTCCATGGCCAGCACGGAAAGAGAGATGAAATTGGTTCTTCATAGAGGCATAGAGGATTGAGAAATAATGAAATGAAGAGAGTTGATGCAGAAATAGGTTCAAGCTGGGTCCCGGGTGGTTCGCCGACCTCCTCTGCTGGAGAGACAGATGACTCACCTGAGCCACACAGCACATCTATTTATTCTCCAATACATAAGGAGGTTTCACTGGAAAACCCAAGAACAAAGAAGCCTCAGAGTGTCCAGGACCCACCCACTTCTTCCTCTCCGGTGCCAGATAGGTTCCACATCTCAAAGCCCTCTTTCAGAACTAGGGACAAAGGCAATCCAGGAACTGACAACACTTCTGCACGCAAAGGAGTGCAGCTGACATGACTCCGCCAAGGCCTGGTCCCAGCCAACAACAATCTATTGAATGTCCATGTGTCTATCCAGGGGGCCCTCTGCATCTCGCCCATTTTTAATTTTTAAAAAATTCTTGCATTTACAAACTAGAAATGAACATATAAGAGCAAAATATGTTTGAGTCCCAATTTCAATGTACAACAGTTCCTCATGTGTACATGTCAGCAATAATATCTGGATGGATGGACAAATGGTGGTGATGCAGGCCCAACTGTCTCTGGTTTGGTCCTGGGCAACCTGCAGTGATGCTCAGTTGCTGACTGCTAGCATGGCAAGGTGTCGTCTGTATCTTCCATCTCTGGATTGTTTTTCCTCCTCTTTATGGTTGGAACATTGCTGTCAATTCTTTTCCTGCAGGATTCCAAATGGTATTGGAGTTGTTTTCTGAAAATATATAAACATATTCTTGACCAAATGTTAGTAAAGCAATCCTTTCTATAAATTTGACTTGGGATCTTTTTCATTTTTTTGCCCATATGATTTTCCTTTGGCTTATTTTGACACTATCTATAATTTTTCATAGGTGTCCTGCTCTTAGTATTACAGATGAAACTAGTTTTCAAAGTAAAAAAAAATTCCAGATATTTTTCCTTACAATACTTTTTGCACTATCCCCCTTTTTGGAAAATTTCTATAATGCAGTCTTGATCACTTTAAGTTTTTAATTTTTTGCACAAAAATATGACTGCTTTTAGTTTCATTCCATGTTAAGCAATTTTACCATGTAATGAACTACCGATAGAAATTTTGGTTAATACTTTAGGAACAGCTATTTGTACAATTGAATTTTCTTGAATATACACTTTTTTCATTTAACCAATTTAAATTAATCTGAAAACTTGACTATTTTATTGTCAAATTTAAATCTGAGTTTACCCTGTAAATGTTAATGTAATGGGTTATTTGCATCATTGAAAAAGCCCTGAGCATTCCTGAATTTAGGCTGAATTTAGATATAGGGCAGGTGCCATGGGCCAACTCTCTGTTGGCATGGTCCCAATCTAAGCTGAGCCAAGTCTACATATGTTCTCTGGGTCTCCTTCCGATTTGAACTAGGTCAAGTCTCTGTATGTTGCCTGGGTCCTGATCTGAGCTGGGCATGGGAAGCTTGACGCAGCCATGGAACAGGAGACCTCCCTCAGAAGGGGAAAGTGTTCAATCCCCTGCAATGTTGGGGGGGTGAAGATCTGTGCTGCACCTCTGTTGACCCCCAAGTTCTCTCCTGATGGCCCCTCTGCAACTGTGCCTGTCTTAGGTTGTTTCTCCCTTGAAGAACCTTACCTGTCTTTGACTAAGCAGACATCCTCCATGGCCAAGCAGGGTGATGTGAGGTTCAGTTCTGTCTCCTTGGTAGCCTATGCCCCTCTGACCTTCATACCCAGCACCTGCCTTGGGGGCCCCGATACTGATCACATATCTTGGGGAACCCAGATTCCTTCACTATGGAGGGCCCAGCTCACACCACTGGGTGAGAGACAGATCCATGGTACCAGCCACCATGAGGCTTCAACCTCAGCATGAACTGAAAACCCAGGAAACAGCTGTGAGAGGGTCCCTCTTGGAAAAAAAGGGCCAAAATAGAATGCTCAAGTACCTTCCCATGGGGCCTTCCACATAATGGAAGGGATTAAACCCCTTCATGTCCTTTTTAAATTGCTGCCAAACATTCAAAAAATTAGTTTGTAAGTTTGTTTGGGATAATTGTACAATATGCTGTTGTAAAATATCAAAATTTATAATGAAATTATAGAATAATATCATGTCAGGATATTCTTTGCTCTAGGCCATGGACATCAATTTAAAGAATATCCATGTGCATTCCAATTTAATTTTAATTTTAGCTCTGGGTGCCCTCTTTTAACTAGCTGCGCCCAGTACATTTGATTAGAGGATCCAAATCCTCCTCCCCGAAGTTCTGTGGAGAGAAGTTTCCCTGATGTACAATATGGCAAAATTATAATCTGGGCTATCCTAGTTTCTGGAAAATTTTGAATTATGGTATTTGTTGTTTGTACTATAACTTTGATTTCTCCAATATAGTCTTGATCTATTACACCTAGTAAAATATGAAAACCTTTCATAGTTAAACTACTTCTCCCTAAAATAAGTCCCAAAGTGCCCTTAGGTAATGGTCCATAAATCCCTGTAGGGTTTGCTTGTGGCCCCATCTCTGGAGTTAGTACATATTTGGTGGTGGGACAGAGGTCCAATCCTGCACTTCCTGGAGTGGTATGGTAGAGTTCTTTGACAGTGGGCTGATCTGCAGGCCGGTATGGTATGGATGTGCCTGGGTGAGTGACAGTGCCCCTACTGTTTGGCAGGGCCAGTGTGGGCCCCACTTGCCATTTCCATGATGTGGTTCAATAGGCCGACCATCAATGTCTGTCTGGGTGCGACAACCATTGGACCAGTGTTTCCCCTTGCAGCTGTGAGAACAAATACTTGGCTGCCAAGCAGGGAGACTAGGGGAACTTTCTGTCTCCTTAAGGCAGCTGTTGCCTGCAATTCTTTGCAAAGTGGCCTGGTCTCCTGCAAGTGAAACAAGCCCTTTTTGCTTTGCTCCCAGAGAATGGTCCCTCTGCAGAGAGTCCTTCAATGCAGCAGCCAAAGTCACTCCCTGAACATAGGCAGGCCTGATATCAGCACAAATATGCATGAACTCAGAAATTGATCTCCTTTTTCTGTAGGGGCCTAGAGCCTCCTGACATGGTCTAGTGGCATTCTCAAAAGACAGTTGTTTCACTAGTAGGGATCCCACATTGGGATCTCCAACCACTCTGTCTACTGCCTGAAGCAGCTGTGCCACAAAGTCCTGATAGGGCTCCTCTGGCCCCTGTATAATTTTTGCAATGTTCATGGTCTTTTCTCCCTTAGTGGGCAACTCCCTCCAAGCCTTAGTGCCACAAAAATTTATCTGCTAATAAGCTTGCAAAGGGAAAGTCATCTGAGCCTGTAAGCGGTGATATGCCCTGGTTCCTACTAATGATAGGCACACCATGTTGTTGATTTCTAGCCGTTTGCTCTGCAATAAGTTCAGTCCAATTGGATTTCCACATTAAATAATCTCCAGGGGAAAGACATGCCTTAGCCAGTGATTTCCAATCCAGAGGAGGCAGAGCTTCACTAGTCACAGTGTCAAGCAAGCCCAAGACAAATGGAGAGGTGGGACCATATGTGGAGACAGAGGTTTTAAACTCATTGAGGGTTTTAAAAGGAATAGCCTCGTGCACTCTCAATGTCTGCCCTGGGTTGGTAGGGTCTGGCCTTTTTAGGATTGGATACATTGAAGAAATGGACATATTCCTAGAAAAATACAACCTTTTAAAACTCAATCAGGAAGAATCTAAAAATCTCAATAACCAGTTACTTGGGAAGAAATTGAAACAGTCATCAAAAAGCTTCCAGCAAACAAAAGTCCAGGGCCAGATGGCTTCACAGGAGAGTTTTACCAAACATTCAAGGAAGAACTAAAACCTATCCTCCTCAGACTATTCCAAAACATTCAAGAGGAAGGAACACTTTCAAACTCCTTTTATGAAGCTAGCATCACCCTAATACCAAAGCCAGATAAAGACAACTCAATGAAAGAGAATTATAGGCCAATATCCCTCATGAACATCGATGTCAAAATCCTCAACAAAATTCTAGCAAATCAGCTCCAGCAGCACATCAGAAAGATCATACACCATGACCAAGTAGGATTTATTCCAGGAATGCAAGGATGGTACAATATCTGCAAATCAATAAACGTGATACATCACATAAACAAATTGAAAGATAAAAATCATATGGTCATATCAGTTGATGCAGAAAAAGCATTTGACAAAATCCAACACCCTTTCCTGATAAAAACTCTCAACAAGGTGGGAGTACAAGGATCATACCTCAACATAATAAAAGCTATATATGATAAACCCACAGCCAACATAATGCTCAATGGGCAAAAACTAAAGCCATTCCCTCTTAGAACAGGAATAAGACAGGGATGCCCACTCTCACCACTCCTGTTTGACATCGTACTGGAAGTACTTGCCATTGCAATTAGATAAGAAGAGGAAATAAAAGGCATCCAAATCAGAAAAGAAGAAGTAAAGTTATCCTTATTTGCAGATGACATGATATTGTATATAAAAAACCCAAAAGACTCCATCAAAAAACTAATAGACTTAATAAATGAATTTGGCAATGTAACTGGATACAAAATTAACGCCAGGAAATCTATGGCATTTCTGTACACCCACAATGAATTTACAGAAACAGACCAAAAAAGCAATCCCATTTACCATCGCACCAAAAAAATTAAGATACCTGGGAATGAATTTAACTAAGGAAGTAAAAGACCTATATATGGAAAACTACACAACACTGAAAAAAAGAGATAGAGGAAGATGTAAACAGATGGAAGAACATACCATGTTAATGGATTGGTAGAATCAACATCATCAAAATGTCCATACTTCCCAAAGCAATATATAGGTTCAATGCACTCACCATTAAAATACCAACGGCATATTTCACTGACCTAGAAAGAACTCTCCAAAAATTCATTTGGAACAATAAAAAAACCTCGAATAGCCGCAGCAATCCTGAGAAAGAAGAGTAAAGTAGGAGGGATCTCAATACCAGATTTCAAGCTGTATTACAAAGCCACTGTTCTCAAAATAGCCTGGTACTGGCACAAGAACAGACATATGGATCAATGGAATAGAATAGAGAATCCAGATATCAAACCAAAGCACTATGCTCAGTTAATATTTGACAAAGGAGGCAGGAATATACAATGAAACTAGAACACCAACTTACTCTATACACAAAAATAAATTCAAAATGGATACAGGACTTAAACATAAGACAGGAAACCATAAAAATATTAGAGGCATCCACAGGCAGCAAAAACTCAGACAAATGCCAAAAGAACTTCTTCACTGATACTGCCCCTAGGGCAATGGAAGAGAAAATAAACAAATGGGATTACATCAAAATAAAAAGTTTTTTTCACAGCAAAAGAAAACCATCAATAAAACAACAAGAAAGCCCACTGTATGGGAGAACATATTTGCAAATGATATTACTGATAAAGGTTTAATCTCCAACATCTACAAACAGCTTATTCAACTCAATAAAAAGAAAATAAATGAGCCAATTAAAAAATGGGCAATGGAACTAAATAGAATCTTCTCAAAAGAAGACAGAAGGAAAGCCAAGAGGCACATGAAAACCTGCTCAAAGTCACTACTTATCCGAGAGATGCAAATCAAAACAACAATGTGATACCATCTCACACCTGTCAGAATGGCCAACATTAACAAATCAACAAATGATAAGTGTTGGTGAGGTTGTGGAGAAAAAGGAATCCTCCTGCACTGCTGGTGGGAATGCAGACTGGTGCAACCACTGTGGAGAACAGTATGGAGCTTCCTCAAAAAACTGAAAATGGAACTCCCATTTGACCCAGTAATCCCACTACTAGGAATATACCCCAAGAAACTAGAAACACCAATCAGAAAGGATATATGCACCCCTATGTTCATAGCAGCACAATTTACAATAGCTAGGATTTGGAAACAGGCGCCTAAGTGTCCATCAGCAGATGATTGGATCAGAAAACTATGGTACATCTACACAATGGAATACTATGCAGCCATAAAAAAGAAGGAATTCTCATCATTTGCAGCAACCTGGATGGAATTGGAGAACATTTGAAATAAGCCAGTCAATGAAAGAGAAACACCACATGACCTCACTGAGGTGAAATAAGCCAGTCAATGAAAGAGAAACACCACATGACCTCACTCATTTATGGATAATAAAAAACAGTATAAACTGATGAACCATAAGATAGATATAGTGACAGTAAAGCAACAAGCAGACTATCTAAATACAGCGGGGAGGGGAGGGAAATATGGGGGAGGTAAGAGATCAACTGAAGGACTTGTACACATGCATATAAGTATAACCAATGGACACAAAACTCTGGGGAGGCAGGGCATGTTTGGGGGGGGGCAAAGGTAATATATGTACACAGATAATAAGTTAATTAAAAAAAATTAAAAAAAAGAAAGTCCTGTAATATCCTCTCCCACTCGTCTTGCCTTCCATAAGGTCAGCTGCAAAGGAGACAGTATTGGTGCAGAAGGTGAAGTTCTTATTTTTGGCTGTGCACCTGCTTCTAGCCTTAAAGGCCGGGTGGCGAAGGTTATTCTTTCAAAATTGTGAGCAAGATCTTCCTCATCATCTAAATCATCCCACTCACAGTGATGCTTGCCTCTCTTTTCCTCAAGCTCTGGCTCCCACTCATATCTAGGAAATAAATAAGGCGGGTTCTCAATCATGAATGGTGGGACAGGGGCAGGAGCAGTAGGTAGAGGCAGGGAAGGTGGAGGAGGTGCAGAAAGTGGGGGCGACCACCTTTCTTTCTTGGGACCATAAATTACCCATATTTTACACCCAGTTGATTCCGTTTCTTATAACAATCCACTCCTACTTACCTTAAATCTGGGGTGCGCGCACACTTTCTAGGAGTGATCCCTTGCCTCTTGCCCTCTCGTTGGGTGCCACTATGCGGGGATCTGATATGGTCGGGGATCTCCCTTATCCGTGGCCAGCACGGAAAGAGAGATGAAATTGGTTCTTTGTAGAAGCAGCCAGGGATTGAGAAATGAAGACAGTCGACGAAGAAATGAAGAGAGTTGATGGAGAAGTAGGTTTAAGCTGGGCTCCAGGTGGGTTGCAGACCTCCTCTGCTGGAGAGACTGACTGACAACCCCTGAGCCACACAGCACCTCTATTTATTCTCAAATACACAAAAGGTGGGGTTTTCACAGGAAAAAACAAGAAGTCTAGGAGGGGCCAGATCCCACCCACTCCTTCCTGCCTGACAAACACAAGCAGGAACTAAGAACATCTCGGCACTTCCAGGGCAGGAGTATAACTGGCATGATTCTGTCAATATCCCAGCTCAGTCAGTAAACATGTCAAGGTCTCTTCCAGGGGGCTCCCTACACAAGGCCATGGAAATTTAATTTTAAACTGGCTGTCAATTTCTTTTCAAATAGATAAGTTCTTAGTTATATTTTCTGCACCTCTCCCAAGACAAAATAGTGATAGTCCCCTACTTCTTTGTCCCATCCATGTTCCTCCTGGATACTACATTAGTTGGGGGATCAGACCATGTAAGGGTTCTTACCCATGAAGGGTCAAGCACATACGTATGAAATACTTCCAAATTTACCCCAGGTAATATTACCATACAGATGATTGCTGTTAACATGGCAGGAAAGATGTTCTTGGGCATTAGGCGTCTGTCCTGTCTTCTTTATGATGCATCAGGTGGTCTCTGGGCTGTTTGTTGTCTGGCTCTTCCTTCTCTTGCTTCTCATCTTCAGTGGACCCATTGGAGTTGCTGCTCTCTGTGGCTGAGGTAGTTGATTGTCTGCAGCTGCATGGTGTGGCTCCAGGAGCAAGGTCCTCATTAGTCTGGATAGTTTCTCTCTTGGATTCCTGTTGCAGTTTAATATTTATAGCAGGAATCCACACTGCTTTGGAAAAATTCTCTGGGAATATGCAAGTATACCCTCTGCCAAAGGTTAATAATGGATCAGGTCCCTTCTGTAAACCAGATTCAGGATCCTTCCATCTAACTAGACCATTTTCTTTTGTTTTATTCTGTTGCCAATGTAGTTCCATAGGTGTCCATAGGTGTCCTACCTTCATCATTACAAGTGAAAAAATTTAAAGTAACTAAGGCTTGGTGCAGCCTACCTGCAGGTGATTTTTCCATCATCCTTTTTTTGTTTTTCAAGTTGGAATTTGAGCCACTGATGCTGTCGTTCAATAATGGCCTGTCTTTGGGAATTATATAGTATTCCTGTAATGTGCTGAATTTTCCACCTATTACAAAATTCCTGAAATTGACAGCTTGTATAATCAGGCCCATTATCAGTTTTAATAATTTTTGGAGTTCCCATGATGGCAAAAGCAGCTAGGCAATGATTAATGATCTGTTTTGCTGTTTCTCCTGTAGATGCAGTAGCTATATTACTGTTGAAAAAGTATCTACAGACATGCAATGCCCCAACGTGTCCAAAGGGATTATAATGTGTTACATCCGTTTGCCAGATATGATTTCTTAGCAAACCTCTGGGGTTGACTCCTGTGTTAGGCCCTTGAGGTAGATGTAACATGAAAGTTGGGCACACCTTAATAATCTGTTTTGCCTGTTGTCGGGTGATTGAGAATTCTTTAGACAACATTTTGGCGGGCTGATGTAAAAGCTGATGAGATTCTAAGGCTTCTTTTAATAAAGCAACCCGGTGATCAGCCTGTGCATTTCCTTTGGTTAAAGGACCAGGCAAAACACTATGAGCCCTGATAAGAGTGATATGAAAAGGATATTGTCTCTGTTGTACAATCTGCTGAAGTTGTTTGAATATTAAAAATAAACTTTGGTCACTAAGCCATTTCAACCAGGCAGTTTCAATTCTATTCACTAAGTTCGCAGCATAAAAGGAATCATAGACTATATTAAGAGGCTCTTTTTTGGCCATGAAAAATACGTATTTGCCGGCGTATAAGACGACCCCCTAACATTTCCACTAAAAATACAGAGTTTGTTATATACTCACCGTATAAGACTACCCCCCCACTTGGAGGCATATTTTTCAGGGCCAAAAAATCCTCTTATACGCCGGCAAATACGGTACAAGAACTGACCCAGTGGTTCCCTTTCTGACATCTATGACACCAAGAAATGCTTAAATCTTGAGGCGGAGTGTTCATGCGTCTTCCTAGAGTGTTACCTTGTGTCTTTCTTGGTTCCCTACATTCCTTTTGGAAATGTCCCATTTTTCCACACTTATAACACCTCTTATTTCTACCTGTTACTGCAGCAGTGAGTAAATTTGCTTGAAAAATGATTGATCTCACATTCTGAAATGCTTGAATCATCTCTGTAATGGTACTATTTCTTCTCAGAGGCGTCAGGCATTTTTTACAATCAGCATTGGCATTCCCATAAGCTAATTGCTGAATTAAAATATCTCCTGCTGCCTCATGTTGTATCTGTCCTCTCACTGCTCGAGTGAGACGAGCCACAAAATCAGAAAATGACTCTGTAGGTCCCTGCATACATTTACTAAAAGATCCCTGAGGGTCCCCTTTTGTTGGTAAAGCATACCAGGCTTTCCTTCCACAAAGTCTAATTTGCTCATATGCCTGTTGCACATAATGCAACTGATTTTGTACTTCCATATACTGTCCCAGTCCTCCCAGCATTTCATAAATTATTTGAGCATTTTGCCCTCCATTTGTGCGGGCTTGCTCTTGATATTTTTCCAAGTATTTCCCTTTCCATAGTAATAATCTCCTCCATCCAGAGGTATACGAGCCAGAGTATACCAATCAGAAGGAGTTAAGAATGCATCAGAAATATTATTCATGATTTCTCTTGTAAAAGAGCCATTGGCCCATTTTGAACAAAGCTTCCTCGCAAAGCTTTTTATCATTTTAAAATCAAATTTTTCATGGCTTCTTATTATTTGATTTGGGTACTGTGGGTCAGCTAATTGTATAATAGGAAAAGCAAGCCTTTCTTCCACAGACATGTTCTTTATTCCTTCTCTGATGACTTTCTGTAAAGAGGATTCTATTGGTGAATTAAATGTTTCAGGATTAGGACATGGAGGTGGAGGGGGCCATGAAGGCCATTCCTTCATTTTTTCTTCCTGCTCCTCTCTGGAGGAGCGGAGGGAACCAGGGGAGGAAGCTCCTCCTCAGCCTCTCTAAAAGGCTCTAGCAGACGCAATGTTAGGTTCCCCATGGGGAAACAGTTTTTTTGTTTTTACCAACTTTAGCCAAATACTCAAGATCTAAAACCAAGGGTTATGTTCTATAACATTAAACAAAAATTATAAAAAAACACTTTCTGAAAGTTTTTTTAATTCCTTAAGCATTCAAAAATTCTAATAATAAAGTTTACTTTATAACCTAACTCTTCCCCATTAGTCTGACTGAAAAAGACATTCCCACCCTACTTACATTTCGAGACTCTGCAGCTGGCCATGGGCTTTGAATGCAGTGAATTTCCCTCACCTTTTTCCGGTGAATCTTCCACACCTTTTTCCAGTGTAATTTTTTCCTTCCTTTGCTCTTAGGCAAAAAATACCTTCTCCAGGCGCCAGATGTAGGACTCTCTTTCACAGCTTGCATAGAAAGAGTTCCAATTCAGGGTTCAGGTTCTGGAGAAGGGTCACACACAAATGAAGAGACTTGAGACTTGAAGAAATTCAACTTGGCACTATGGGGGGCCAGGCGGTAGTTCAACTCTAGTGGGAGAACTACTCCTGCTCTGGCCCGGCCATCCCCTTTTATTGAGGCTTTGGGGAAAATATCTTAGGCAACATAAACGGAAATTTACATGTAGCCCTTAGGCAGGAAATAACATAAATTTACATGGGACAAACAAAGTGGAGGCTTCTCCAGCTAAAAATATTGTGGGATCAGTTAACACGACCCACGTGGTTCAGGGCCCACTCAGGTTCCAGTTTCTGGAGAAGGCCCCACACTAAAATGAAGAGACTGTAAAAGAGTTAATTTGGGAAAATGGAGGACAGGCGGGGAGTCCACCTCTAGTGGGAAGACTGTTAGGTTTGAAAGGAAACAGGAAACAGAACAACAGGGAGTTTTAAAGAGAGTTTATTCCCCGGTAATGGGCGGGAGCCATCACCAAGGTAGAGAGATCAGAATTAGGGGGAGAGGGGACAGGAAATCGGAACCCAACCGGGCCAATGGAGGTGGCCTCCAAAGAGCGCAAGTGTCTGGCCTGGAGTCCCTCTTAAAGGACGGAAAGGGAGGGGGTTGGGCCCAGGGTGGAACAGGAAGGGATGGGCCCCAAGGGCACCTTGGCCTGTGTTGGATTGGTGGCTCACTGTCTTGGAGATGTCCCCTTGGCAGGTGCCAGTCACGTTGTTAGCTCCACCCACCAGTTTGGGAGTGGGGGGGGGAGTCCTAAGGGGTCATGTGTCAAACTCTGCCCACCTGTTTGGGAGGGGGAGATAACCTTTCAAAGACTAACCGTGCTCTGGCCTTTTACCATTCCTTTTATTGAGATTCTGAGACAAAGACATCTCTTAGGCAGGAAAAGTTCCAGCAACAGAAAATCAATAAGATTTTACATATGATTAACAATTTAAAGTTGCCTCAACCTCCACTGTCTCAACTAGACAATGAGTTAATAGCTCTGACCATTCAGAGCCATTGAGTTTGGCCATCTCTTTTTGCATTTTACTACCAGTGACAATGTTTGGTTTCAGTTAGCCAGATCTTTTTACATTTTATCACTAGTGACTCAACCTAGAGTCAATGAGTTAATAGCTCTGACCATTCAGAGCCATCAAGGTTGGCCAGCTCCCTTTACATTTTATTACCAGTGACAATGTTAGGTTTCAGTTCCAGCACAATATCTCAACTAAAGGTTAGAGCCATTAAGGTTGTTGACCAGCCTTCCTGGCTTCCTGTCAACATCTCTTTTTTAGCAAAATTGATTTGTTTTCCAGCAGAGTGAGCTCTTTTTTCACTTGCTGTACACCTGATGGGCAGCAGTACGCAGCCTTGCCCACGTTCATGAACAGCCACCAGGTTCTGCTTCTTCTCATGGGCACTTGTCACATCCGTTGTTAATCATCTTCCTTGAGGTCACTGACTTCTTCATACACAACATGGTTCTTCCTTCCTCTCAGCTTGTGGGCCCAGGCACTAGTCTTGCCTTTCCTGGATGCTGGCCTTGTCTTCCTTGGCTGACGAGAGGCCTTTGCTTTCCTTGGGGGTGACGAGGAGAGAATTGTTTCTGAGGTGCCTGTGAGTGTGGTGTCACTGATAGCAATGGCAATTTGTTTTCTTCCCTTCTTTCACGGGCACCATCATCTTCACATCTGTGCAGGGAGAAAGGCTCTGTGGGCCTTCAGCTTTGGGAGATAACTTTAGGTGTTTTCTTGGTTGGACATCAGAAGCTTCCTAAGCATGCTCTTCATTAAGTAGGTAATAAAGCAGAGATGTTCTTTGTTGGTAAATGTTACCAAAGTCCAGGGAGACTTCTGAAGTCCCAGAGAAATCCTAATTCCTGGGGTTCCAAGCCTCATCAAAATCATGCTCAGGAGATTTTGTGGTCAGATTCTTAGGATGCATGAAAAGTGGGAGGTTGGCCTTGAGGTCTCCATCAGTCCTGCTGTTGTAGCTTCTCTTCATGTACACATAGGCTAATTTCTGGGTTTCTCCATTTTGCCCAGTATTACTTAGAGAAGTATTTGTGAATACCTTCATTTATTCTTTCCCAGAGGCCCTTTGCACAAAGATTTTTGAAGTAGGCCTTGCTTCCCCTGCCTGCTGATACCGATTTTCCTCTGGTACCCGGGACCCAGGCCTTGGCTCTGGCCTTAGCCTTCAGGCTTCGCTCCCGAGGAGTCTTCAGTATTCTGTTCTCCGGCCGAGGTGACTCCTGTAGCTCTATTTGTCACACACCCTCACCTCATGTCCTGCCTCTCTCAACCACTCCATACCTGTATATGCAAATTAACCTATCTTTGTTGGGTTCATTTGCGTACTCACTACTGATTGGCTGGTGGGTGGGCATTGCAAAAGTAAGGTCCATTTGCATCTTTCTCTTTTATTAGTGTAGATGTGTGGCCTGGTACACGAAATATGTGCATATAGGTGACAGGGGCATTCTTCAGCCTTCCCTGCGCACACTTGCAATCTGGCACCCCTAGGGAGATGTCCTATTGCTATGGGGTGAGAAGCAGACCTTGCAGGCCTCACCCTTGTCAAGCCCATGTGGCTGGGGACACATTGTCACGTCCCTATGTTGTGCCTGGTGGGATGCAGCATCAAGTTCTTGCCCACCTGTGCATATCTCCCTCGTATGCAGCCCCCACCCAACCACGTGCAGCTGCCTTTCATGTAGCCCCCTTGCTGATCGGTCCTTATTGCGTTAGGACATCAGGACCATTAGCATATTAGCTCTTTATTATATGGGATGGATTAATGTTAGGTGTATGGCTTAGTGACTAAAAGGTCATGTAGTTTACAAAGTGGCCAAGAAAGTCATGCTCCATTCAACTTTAAAATCACAGTTTTCGTCTTCCATTTTTCTTTGCTTCTTTGTAGCCGTGTCAAAAAAATGGCACCTATAAAAACCATTTAATTTAAAGTAATGAAGTCTTTAGCAAAAACTAAATACAGTTCTTAAATTGTTAACAAAAATAGCTGTAGGATTTGCAGCTGGTTGGAAAAATACAGGTAACTTTATGCTTTGAGGAGGTACTTTTGTCACCCATGTGTGATTGTGGACACGACTAGCACTACCCACTGCACAAAGAGACTGCTGACTGACTTGCTGACTCAACTAATCCATAAATCGAGCATGCCTTCCTCGTGCTGAGTAGCCTGCTTGCACCATGTCTCCTGTCCCTGAACCAATAGACATCCCATTTCTGCTAATGCCACTTCTTCAAAATAGAATTACCCAGGCCAAAAACCGATTTCTGTGCATGGGCTGTGAAGTTACAATCACAGTATAGTAAGCACCCACACAAGGCATTTTATGGAAGAGCCACAATAAAGGGGACAAAGAGCCACATGTGGCTCCTGAACCCTTTTGCACACCACTGGGTTAGGGCAGTATTGACATTTCTTAAAACTTGTGTTTATTAACTGACAGTGACTGATGCAAGGTAAATGAATAATGGGGATTTGCAACTCAGAGCAACTGCTGAACAGGAAACAGAATAAAAGGGACATGCTTAGGACACTTTGTTAGTGGAGCATGTAGAAGATGCTCAAAGCCACACCCGTGTGTGTGTGTGTGTGTGTGTGTGTGTGTGTGTGTACACAAATGCAGAGGAATCAAAATTCTTGAATGCCTTCATAGACATACCTGGAGAGGGTGAGGGTATGCTCCTCTGTGCAGAGATACCTGACAGTGCTTACTTCCTGAGGTGAGTGTATGAAGGCACAGACAGAAACATGCAGTAGGTGTAGGTGTTGCTCACCAATGAACCTATAACAATTTCACAGAGTATTTGGCACATATTAAGAAACACAATGCTGAACTTACCACTGAGTGAGCTCCTTTTTCACTTGCTGTACACCTGATGGCCAGCAGTTCGCAGCCTTGCCCATGTTCATGAAGGGCCACCAGGTTCTGCTTCTTCTCATGGGCACTTGTCACATCCCTTGTTAATCATCTTCCTTGAGGTCACTGATTTCTTCATACACAACATGGTTCTTCCTTCCTCTCAGCTTGTGGGCCCAGGCACTAGTCTTGCCTTTCCTGGATGCTGGCCTTGTCATCCTTGGCTGACAAGAGGCCTTTGCTTTCCTTGGTGGTGACGGGGAGAGAATTGTTTCTGAGGTGCCTGTGAGTGTGGTGTCACTGATAGCAATGGCAATTTGTTTTCTTCCCTTCTTTCACGGGCACCATCATCTTCACATCTGTGCAGGGAGAAACTCTGTGGGCCTTCAGCTTTGGGAGATAACTTTAGGTGTTTTCTTGGTTGGACATCAGAAGCTTCCTAAGCATGTTCTTCATTAAGTAGGTAATAAAGCAGAGATGTTCTTTGTTGGTAAGTGTTCCCAAAGTCCAGGGAGACTTCTGAAGTCCCAGAGAAATCCTAACTCCTGGGGTTCCAAGCCTCATCAAAATCATGCTCAGGAGATTTTGTGGTCAGATTCTTAGGATGCATGAAAAGTGGGAGGTTGGCCTTGAGGTCTCCATCAGTCCTGCTGTTGTAGCTTCTCTTCATGTACACATAGGCTAATTTCTGGGTTTCTCCATTTTGCCCAGTATTACTTAGAGAAGTATTTGTGAATACCTTCATTTATTCTTTCCCAGAGTCCCTTTTCACAAAGATTCGTGTAGTAGGTGTTAGGTTTGAAAGGAAACAGGAAACAAAACAACAGGGAGTTTTAAAGAGAGTTTATTCCCTGGTAATGGGCGGAGCCATCATTGAGGTAGAGAGATCAGAATTAGGGGGAGAGAGGATAGGAAATCGTAACCCAACCGGGCCAATGGAGGTGCCCCTCCAATGGAGGTGGCCTCCAAAGAGCACATGTGTCCGGCCTGGAGTCCCTCTTAAAGGACAGAAAGGGAGGGGGTTGGGCCCATGGTGGAACAGAAAGGGATGGGCCCCAAGGGCACCTTGGCCCATGTTAATTGGTGGTTCACTGTCTTGGAGATGTCCCTGTGGCAGGTGCTAGTCATGTTGTTGGCTCCACCCACCAGTTTGGGAGGCGGGGAGCCCTAAGGGGTCATGTGTCAAACTCCGCCCACCAGTTTGGGAGGGGGAGATAACCTTTCAGTAGGCAGGAATAACTTAAAGCTTTTATGCATTGGCGATTCGAGTCCAATGCAATAGCAAAAAGCCTGTATTTGGACTAGTCCAAGCTCTGTCCTACTTACACCTACAGCAGTGTGGCAGAAGAGAGTGAGCTTCAACAGATTAAAGGGCTTTATAGGGGTCTGGGGGAGGGGTGGTGATGTCACTGCTTTGGCTGACCCCAATTGGTTGGGTGAGGGCTAGGGTCCAGTTATACAGTGACATACAAAATTGAGGATCAGGAATTATCTCTGCCCCGCCCTGCCCTCTTACTCTGACCCCCCAATGCCTATCAAAAATAATCTTTTGTCCATGGATGTTCCAATTATTCCATATGCACAAGTGACCTAGGGTGCCTCAGCCAGTAATCTGACACGTATGACCCAAGGCACTTAATTAATAATCCACTGAGCATAATTTACTCAGGAGACAAACATGCAATGCACGAATCACACACAATTTATTTACCAGAGTCCTGGTGGGCTCCAAACCTAGGCAGGCCACCCAGATATCTGCGTGCGCGCGTACACACACACACACACACACACACACACACACACACGGTTCACAGAGGACTTTGCAGCTGCAGTTCAACTTCAGTTGAGGCCTCTCATGGCAGCTCAGGGTCCCAGGCTCAAGGTTTGGGGCTCGAGTCTTGGGCAGAGTTTGACAGGTGCAGGTATGGAAATTGGAGAGCGACCTTCTGTGGAAGAGCAGAGGGAGCCTCTCTGATCTTCTCTGGAGCTTGCTCTTTTTATGTGTTCAGATGGGACTCTTCAGTGTGTCTTATCAGCGGGTCCTAGGAGCCTTGCTATCTGGTCTTACATATGAGGTACAGATTACTTTATCTATTTTCTACATAAAGGACTCTCAAGGTTGCTTATTAATGTGGTTACTTCAATTCCACATTTTAATACTTATTCTATATTGTATTTTATCCTTATTACTATTGCTATAACAATGACTCCTCCTTAATCATCTACATGCAGCCCTTTCTCTAGAATGTGTTGAACCCTTTGTAAGTTTGGGGAAAAGAACCCTGGCAAATTCTCATAGGAATTGTGTTGAATATGTAGATTTCTTTAGGCAGGATTGACTTTAAAAAAATATGTTATTATTTTTTACTGACAGGAAGGGAGAGGGATATAGTTAGAAACATCAATGAGAGAGAAATATTCATCATATGCTGTTCCAGTTTTACGCAACCAAGGCTCGGAACATGCAGGTCAGTCAGGTAACTAGCTTAGTCTGAGTTCTACAAGCTAAAACTCCTAAGCCCCCAACTTGTTTTTCTTGGTCGGACCCACACACAGAGACAAATGGAGATAGAAACGAGATTGGAGTGAGACACAATTTATTACCTTGCTCGGTGGCTTCTGGGCTCGGCAACGGATGTGTCACAGACCCTGAAGTGAAGATCAGACAGACGAAGAGACGTGGTCCGGTTGGAGGCGAGTGATCACCAAAGTGAAGCTCTCAACTTCTCAGTTTATATAGCCCGTATGTTCAGGGCTGGCCTGTCCATATTCCAGGGTGTGGTGGACCTTCTGTCTTTATCTGTAGTTCGAAGCCGGCGGCTCTCCCAGGTCTTCAGTCTGTGTGCAGTCCGTGCCTTGCCCTGTCACCACTCAAGCTTACATGCTAGGGTTCAGGCCTTTACTCCATTTTGTAATGCTTTCACACAATTTCACACAATTACAACTCTTTTAGATTCTATATACTTATATAAGGTTCATATTCACTGAAATATATATCTTATCTTAATACTATATCATATGCCTATTGCACACCTCCTATTGGGGATGTGGCTACAAACAAGGTGCATGCTTTTAACCAGAATCCAACCTGGGACCATTCAGTCTCCAGGCCAACGCTCTATCTACTGATGCAAAAGGTTAGGGCAGTAGGGCAAGGCCGGATGTGGCAGAGATCTCCCTTTTCTGTGGCCAGCACGAAAAGAGAGACGAAATTGGCACTTCTAGAGGTAGCCAGGGATTGAGGGATTGAGAAATAATGAAACGAATAGAGTTGATGCAGAAATAGGTTTAAGCTGGGTCCCAGGTGGGTTGCAGACCTCCTTTCCTGGAGAGACTGACTACCCCTGAGCCACACAGCACAGCTATTTATTCTCCAATACAATTGGGGGCTTCACAGAAAAACAAGGAGCCTGGGAGGGACCAGGTCCAACCCACTCCTTCCTGCTGGACAAACACAAGCCAGGAACTAAGAACATCTCCGCACTCCCAGGGCGGGGGTGCAGCTGACACCACTCTGCCAATATCCCGGGCCCAGTCAACAACAATCAAAAGAATGTCCAGGTTTCTTCCCAGGTGGCCCTCGACTTTTTAAAAAACTTGTGGTTATTAACTGGCAGTGACTGATGCAAGGCAAATGAATAATGGGGTTTTGTAACTCAGAGCAACTGATGAACAAGAAACAGAATAAAAGAGACATGCTCAGGAAAATATGTAGGAGTTGCTCAAAGCCACACCCGTGTGTGTGTGTGTGTGTGTGTGTGTGTGTGTGTGTGTGTGTATACAAATACAGAGGAATCAAAATCCTTGAGTGCCTTCATAGACACACCTGGGGAGGGAGAGGGTATGCTCTTCTGTGCAGAGATACCTAACAATGCTTACTTTCTGAGGTGAGTGTATGAAGGCACAGACAGAAACATGCAGTAGGTGTAGGTGTTGCTCACCAATGAACCTATAACAATTTCACAGAGTATTTGGCACATATTAAGAAACACAATGCTGAACTTACCACTGAGTGAGCTCCTTTTTCACTTGCTGTACACCTGATGGCCAGCAGTTCGCAGCCTTGCCCATGTTCATGAAGGGCCACCAGGTTCTGCTTCTTCTCATGGGCACTTGTCACATCCCTTGTTAATCATCTTCCTTGAGGTCACTGATTTCTTCATACACAACATGGTTCTTCCTTCCCCTCAGCTTGTGGGCCCAGGCACTAGTACTGCCTTTCCTGGATGCTGGCCTTGTCTTCCTTGGCTGACGAGAGGCCTTTGCTTTCCTTGGTGGTGACGGGGAGAGAATTGTTTCTGAGGTGCCTGTGAGTGTGGTGTCACTGATAGCGATGGCAATTCATTTTCAAAATGTTTGTGCTGCTCCTTTTGGAAAGATACAGAGCACAACCTCTTCCCCACATCATTACTAGATTTGGTAAAACTCTTGTCTGGTTTGTGCATTCTTCCACCAGGCTAACTCAGTGGAGGTTATTGTACTGGAGGTCTAATGCCTTTCGTTCACTGTACAACTCTCTGCATTATATTTCAAAAAAACTTAACACATAACATCTTTTTCCCCCTTTTTGTTTTTGTAATTGCTTTTTAGGAGTAAGATTGTCTTTTTCCATTATTGCCTGACCTTGAATTTGTGCTATTTTTTCTGATAAGACCTGTTTTATGATATTAATTGTTTGTTCCATTACTTTAATTTCTCCAGTATAGTCCTGATCCTATCACCCAGGGAGAAATTGAAACCCTTTCAATGTTAATCTACTCCTCCCTAAAATTAGTCCCTTTATGCCCATGGGAAGGGAACCATCAGGAGATCCAGTTCTGCACTTCCTGAGGTAGTATAGTAAAGGTTTCTAACCGTTGGCTTTGGGACTAAGTCAGCTGGAAATTCTGCAGTGGGCTCAAGGATAAGACCCCTTCTGTTCAATGGGACCAGGCCTGGCTCTGCTTGAAATTTCCCTGCCTAAGAGGCTTTGGATTTTCATAAACATCAGTCTTGGAGTGGCATTCATTTACCCAATGCTTTTATCTCCTCCATTTTGGACAGCCCAGACTGCTTGATTCCACTCCCTTTAGCATTTTGATGTCCATTTGTAGCATTACAGCTTTATCAAAATGTCCTGGTTTACCACAGTTAAAGCATCCCCCTTTCTTTTTATGTTGACCAGGGAATAACATCTCTTTAATGCAGCAGCTAATGCCACTCCTTGAATATAGGCAAGTTCAATGTCAGAGCAAACATAGGTAAAGTCTATATTATAAAAGGCCAATGCCTGGTACGCTGGAATGACCAATGACTGGTCATGGGAGGTGCATAGAGAACTTCTCAGTGTGTCATCCCAGCTCATAAGCAGCGGCTCTCATGGCAAGTGGGGCAGGGCATGAGCTATTAGCGGTGGAGAGCTGGAGAGTATGAGCAGTGGAGGGTGGGGCACAGGCTACAAGTGGCAATGGGCAGGGCGGCCAGCTGAGGCAAGCAGAAGCAAGCTACTTGAGCATGATTTTGCACATGCTGGGCCTCTAGTACTAACATAATAAGTGGTCTCCAGGTGAGAGATAAACCTTTGGGACAAAATGAAGCCTCTGGTCACCTTCCACTATCTGTCTTAATTCCCCTGCCACATTCATCCATTCCCTTTCGCGAGTGGGCTCTAGGCAGTCCCGAATCAGAGACCACAGACTGAAAGTAGGGATAGGAATTTTCTCTGGACCTTTAGCTGTATAACAATCTCTACTTTGTTTTCCTACCTTCTCCCATGTCTCTGCCTTTACCTTTCCTTCCTTAGAAAACCAAGGGCAAGTTTTATTTACAAAATCCAACAAATGGAGAAGCTGTTGATGTCTCACAAAATAGCCCCATGCTTGGAGCATAGCCTTAAGTATAGGTACATATAAATTCTTTTCCTGCAACCCTGAATTTTCCATGTTTTACACCTAGCTATTGCTAAATTTCACTTCTCACCTTACTTTTTGTTTTATGCACATTCTTCACTGGAGCATCCTTTCACCTTGCAATTGTAGTACCCTTGTCCTCAGGCCCCGCATTGGGTGCCACCTGTGCTGCATCCAGCACAGGCAGGTCCGGTGAGCCTGAGGAGGGGCAGTGAAGGATTAAAGAAAACAGACAAGATAGTACAGCCAGGGCTAGGTGGGTTGCTGCTTCTCTGATGGAGAGAGAGTGCCAGTGCCTGCAAGCCAAGTACTCATTTTAGAGTCAGAGCACAAAACAAAAAAGAGTAGTGATAAACATGATTTACAATGTTCTCGTGAGTTTCATTTGTTTTGGCAGCATTTGCTGAACTCCCACAGCCCATTAGCTACCTAGGAAGGAACTAGGGAGGGCTATAAGATTAGACTTAATTATGCTAAATAGGGCTCTGCCCTCCAAGCTGGGACTTGTTTGTGGCCCTGCCACAGGTCATTCTGAGGCTTGACCCTAAAACCGTACCCTATAGAGTAGCCTTGCCAGGTTTTAATGTTTAAATCTGAGACTGTTCCCAGTATATAGGGTAGGGTCCCTAGGCCTGGTTGGCGATCAGGGCCATCTGCAGGAAGACCAGTGGGTGGGGCAATGGGGGACCCCTCCATGGCATCCACCTTGGCTGGCAGCCTGGCACCACCCACTGGCTGGCCCTGACCCCTGATTGCTGCTGCCAGTTGCCTCCCTTTCAGGGAGCAGATGCTCAATGTACGAGCTGGTCAGCTGGGCATTGAGCATCTGCCCCATGGTGATCAGTGCACATCATAGCAGTTGGTTCCACTGTTTGGTCAATTTGCATATTAGGATTTTATTATATAGGACTAGAGGCCCAGTGCATAAAAATTCTAGCACTGGACGGGGGGTCCCTCATTCTGGCCTGTCCTTCTTACAGTCTGGGAGCTCTCAGGGACAATAGGCAACTTGGTGATCAGGGGAAGGCAACAACCCATCACACCTCTGCTGCTGCCACTCTCAGCAGCACAAGCCTCAGGTGGCCCTGGACGGCTGGGCAGCCACTATCAGAGGTTTGCCTGCACCCCAGGCCAGCCCTGTGCAGCTGAGGGGCTGAGGGGACTGGGCACCACCATCTTGTGGTTGTGGGTGCCGCAATATTTGAGGGCATGGCAGTCAATTAGCATATTCCATCCTTTTTGGCTATGTGCACTGCCATCTTTGAGGGTGGGGTAGTCATTTAGCATATTCCCTCCTTATTGGCTGTGGGTGCCACCATCTTTCCGGCGGTGTGATGCTCAATTAGTGTATTCCCTCTAAGATAAGATATGTAGGTAGAGGAAAGCACATAATATGTGTAGGGTTCAGTACTATCCCTAGTTTCAAGAATCACTGGGGATCTTGGAACATAATCCCTGTGGGTAAGGGTGTACTATGACATGCATTCATGTGTCAGTGTTTGTATATATGTATGTATATATTTGTCTATAGACCTCTAGTTTATATATACATATGCAAATTTTCAGTGGCTAAAACATATATATCAAATTTTAGTAAAGTATTTAATTATTGTGGTGGTTAGGATCTATATTCACATAAGCCTATAGTCATAGATCGGCCTGCTTTGTATACTTTAGGTATAGATATGATTTTTTCCTCTTAGGGTTTATATATTTTCCTAATTAGGTCACAAATAGAAGAATAGTGGACTGGGAATCAGAAGATTTGTAGCAATGCTATTAACAAATACTATAATCCAGATATATTCAGTCTACCACCTTTCCTCAGTTTTCTCAGCCAAATGAGGCCTGAAATATATTCATCTTTTTTCTTTACAAAATTTGGGTCCTTATAATAATAGAAAAAATATTTTGAGAAACTGAAAGAAGAAATAACTCAAGATATAGCTTAAAATACTACATAAGCACTGGGAATCATAGAGGAAAGCAATTCCATTTCCCATAGTTTAGCACCACAACCCGATGCCCAAGTAAGTGAACTTGTACAATATCTATTTAAAGTGCCATACAAAAGCAGAGTAAAATGCAGCCCACACAGTGAATGAGACCAAAAAAAATGGGGGAGGAAGAGAATTATTTGAAGATTAATATCAAAGATGTAATTTTGTCATCTTACAGAGTTGAATTATTGGATTAAACTTGTGGCTGTTTTATGTAGTTTGGGCAGAAAGTGATGTGTCAGAATTTTTACATCTGAGATACTTTCTCTTTTAAGCTGACTGGAATCATCAATCATAGGTAAAAATTTCCTGCCGATAGTTCTCTTTTCTCGTTATCAAAAAAGAAGAATTTATATGTGATTTCTCAATAGAAAAAGGTGTAGAAGAAAGGCAGTTTATTTCAAAGACACTTTAAAGCTGCCTGAATTTCTATTTAACTTTGAAAACAAACTTAAACTGGTATTCTGAATTCTGTTAGCAATCACAATAGCAAAAATCTCCATTATCATTCCTTACACCTTGAGTTAGGCTTTTCAATGTGACTCCTTCTAAAGTATGCTGCCACTTATTTTGAGGTTCAGTTCTGTAGATTCTGGCAGAAAAGAAGTTAACTTTTTATGGGCTTACCAGGTTCTCAGCACTATTTTACTTTGGCTCTTTGCATTCAGAATTTATCTCCTATATAATTATCATGGTAATTATTTGCAATAGGTGTTACATTTCTTATTTAACAAATGAGGTTATGGAGGCTCAGAGAAATTAAATGGCTTGCCCAAGGTTATTCAGCCAACAAATAGATTTAGGAATCAAGCTTACATCTTTTTCTTTCAAAGCCTGAACTCTTTGGCATAATCTATTTGTATTTAGGATTCTTTTCTGAAAATTATGAAATGAATGTAGCCTAAATTTAGATATACATTTATTGTCATTAGTTTTAAATTGAAATATGAAAACAGAAGGGAAGAGAGAAAAATAAATAAATCTACCCAAATCAGTCTGCTAAAATACAAATGGCTTTAGGAGAGACTCAGAGGACACATTCTTTTTGGTCTCAGCTCTCACTAAGTATCTCTGAGACCTGGGGAATCACATGGGACTTCAGATTTTTCATCTATAAAATGAGGATGTTGAACTTGATGATCTTCACATCCTTTCCAGCATAAATATATTCTGTACTTTTGAGTGGGAACTAGTTGAAGTGCATTTACCTATTTTCAAAGTCACATTTGTAAAGCAAGAAAAGGGGGGAAATGCCATGCTTTTATGTAAATGATCTTACTAAATTCCTACAGCCACCTGTGTCTTAGATATTTTAACCCCATTTTGCTAAAGGGAAAAGACTCAGAGAAATGAAGCAGTTCACCCAAATTCACTGCCAAAGTACAAATATCTTAGCCATGTTTGAAAAGATTATCTGGAAGAAAGCATTTTTATCATTCTTCAAAATAAATTAGGCACTTTGAAAGCCTCTGTTTACTTGAAGTTGACCAGCCTGATCACAAAAAGTTAGGTAAATGTGGTCTGGTATACATATAGGGCCTCGTTATTGTATAGATTTTACCTGATAGATAATACTTCTGCTATGATTATCCATTGAGGGGAAGAAATTTTGGTTCAGCATGTTTCTAATGTTTATAAATGCACAAATCTTGGTTTTCAAGCTGGTGAGCCAAATATATTATGTTGAATATTTGTTCAAAATATGTACATTAATTAGCTCATTTCAAGGTAGTATGGGGGAGATAACTATTGCTCCTTAAAATTTAAGCATACATTCTTGTTGAAGTCAGTACAAAATGCTAGGAGGGGAAAAAAAGCCAGATGGAGTTTGAAGAAATAGGTAGGGTGAGGTTTTACAGGGCCTCTTGTGAAAGTTGAGGATTTTCATCTTTTTCTTAAGCATAATAGGGCATGCTTAAAGGTCACATGATCCAGGTTGCAATCCAAAGAGATCATTTGAACTGCAATAGGAGATTGGATTGTTGCAGAGCCAGAGAGGGACAGATGAACTAGTTATTATGGTATTGCAGTAGACTAGGTAAGAGAAAAAGTGACTTGCAGCCTGCCCAGTGTGGCTCAGTGATTGAGCGTGGAGGTATGAACCAGAAGGTCATGGTTCAATTCCCTGTCAATACACATACCAGGGTTGCAGGCTTTATCCCCATTAGGAGGCATGTAGGAAGCAGGTGACCAATGATTCTCTCTCACCCTCTCCCTTACTCTCTGAAATCAATAAAATAATTATTTTTAAAAAGTGACTTGCATTAGCGTAGTAGATGTGGAAATGGCAGTGAGATGGATTGATTTCACAAATGTATAGGAGGTGAAACTGATAGAACTTGGATATAGATCATGAGGCAAGAAAGATATGAAGAATAGCTCCTAGGTTTTTCTCAGATACAACTGGATGGGACATCTTGAAATGAACCAGGTTGGGAGATTGATCACATTGGAAAATAGGTATTGCACAGTGTGGTGCTTTGCAGCTGAAATTTCTTCTAAAAATGCTTTATGATATATCTTCTTGTTAATGCTGCTATCCTCCTTAGAACCCAAATTTTTTTCCCAAAAGTGAATGAGTAAATACACTTAAATGAGGTATGTTTTAGAGAAAAAGTATTTTGATACCTTACTATTCTCTATTTCAAACTAGCAACTGGCATTTGTAGTTTTCCCTAATAGGCTTGTCACAAACATGATATCCAATTTATTGAGGATAGCTAACAGCTGGTATTTCTGAGGAATGAGAGAAACACAGGTGCCTTTGACTTGATTAGAAACATTAAACATACATGATTATCACCTAGGGTTTTTGATCAGAGTAGTTACTCAAAAGGAGAAAGTTAGGTACTTGGGGGTTATATGTATTATAATTTTAGCATTATTTACTGTTTAGCTTCCAAATGGCCAAGCAGATGTGTCCTCTTCAGCATGTCTGTCTTGCTTAACCAATTATTTGTTTGTGAATGGAATACTCATCAAACATTTATTTTTTGCAGTTGGCCTTAGATGGCATGAGCACTTTAATGATATCCTAAATGAAAAAAATCTGGTACATATAAAACTGTTTATATAAAATTACTGGCTAGAGGGTATTCATTATTTTTGGCATGGTCCTGAATTATCTCTCAGCAATTTCCATTTGAAATTGGGACTCAAAGGGATTGACCTCAACTTCTTATTGGGAACTCTTATTGGCAACACACACACACAAACTCATTTTACATGCTGTGTGTCATTAGGACTGTGAATATTTACTGAGCTGTGAATATATACTGAGCTCTACAATGTGCCAGGTCATATGCTACGTGCCTTTCAAGTATTCCATTTGCTTCTCACAAGAATCATCTGAGGCAGGTGATCTTTTTCTAGCCATTTCACACAAGAGGCAAAGCACCATTGATTATGGATAACTATGGGTCATTACATTGTACTTCACTATAACCAAAATATGTGAGATAGAGATAGAAAGAGAGGGGGAAGGGAGATGGAGGAAGTGGAGAAAGGGAAAACAAGGAAAGAATTTTCGTCAATTATTTTCAGAATCTGAAAATATTTTCCATTATAGATAAATACCTACCAAGACCATAGCTCTTCACATATTGGGTTATTCTCTTCATAGAAACTTAGTTGAGAGGTCTCTTCTGTAGATATTGGAAAATCATACTCCATAAATTACCAGATAAAAAAGGCAAAGAATGGATAACCTAGGTATCTGTCTGTTAAAAAGTGGTCTACTCAAGCAAATCCAGAGAAGAACCCATTTAAGAAAATTTACCAAATACATTCATGGAAATAAATCAATTCTACTGGTACGCTAAAGCATTTTGTTGTATTCCCTAAAAAACAATACTTCTTCTAGAGTTCTACCCAAATCCATGAGAAACTTCAAAATTTTTAATTTGTCAATTAAAGGTGACTTACAGTATTATATTAGTTTTAGTTATAGAACATAGTGATTAGACATTTATATAACTTACAAAGTGATCCTCCCTGTAAGTCTACTAGTAGTACCCACTGGCACCATGCATGTTTATTACAATATTATTGACTATATTCCCTATGCTCTACTTTACATACCCATGACTATTTTGTAACTGCCATTTTGTACTTCTTAATCCCTTCCCCTTTTTTAATACAGCCTCCCAACTCCACTCCCATCTGGAAGCCATAAAAAATGTTCTCTGTATCTATGAGTTTATTTCTGTTTTATTCATTTTGTTTTATAGATTCCACACATAAGTGAAATCATATGGTATTTGTCTTTCTTTAACTTATTTCACTTAACATAATTACTCTAAGTCCATTCATATTGTCACAGATGTCAAGATTTCACTTTTTTTGGCTGAGTAATATTTTATATATGTACCACATCTTAATCTGATCATCTTTCAATGGGAACGTAGGCCAGGAGAACCTTGATCATATTTTATATTTCAGTTTCCTTTTAAAGCACAGCTTCTCTGGCCTCTTAGCCATAGTTAGATACTTGGTTAATGCTGGTGGGCTGTCAGCTTCACTTCACATACTCTGCTGTGTATGAGGGATATCGAGTAAAAGACATTTTGTTTTATTCTTTTCATTTATAGTTTGCATTCAGTATAAGTTGTAGGTGTACAGCATAGTAGTTAGACAACCTGAAAAGCATTTCTAAGCTGAAATTAAATGTAAATTTGGGAGAGGTAGAAAAGGAACAAAAGAAATGCTAGGTAGAAAGGGGTAGGAAGAAGGTAATAGGGTCTGGAGAAGATTTCATCCAAGCTTAGATTTGTGTGATTTTGCTAGACAAATGTAGTGTTTTATTTTTATTCATTTTCTTATTAATACTCACCCGAGGATATGTTTTTATGAATTATTTTAAGAGAGGGAAGGAGGGAGAGACAGAGAAATATTGATATGAGAAAGGCACACCCATTGCTTGACTCCGGAATGCTCACATTATCCCAACTGGGGCCTGGGATTAAACCTGCAACCCAGGTGCATGCCCTTGGCCAGAAATCAAACCCACAATTCTTCAGTGCTTGGTTCAACATTATAACCACTGAGCACACCAGCCAGGGCTTTATAAATCACCAAACTAAAATACTTTTATATTTCTTGTTCACCCCTTGTTGCATTTGGGGAATTAGATTTCATGCAATTCTCAAAACATCACAGACATTCTGATTTGGCAGACGTGGGACAGGGCCTACAGATCTTCATTTTAAATAGAATCTCGCAAATGATTCAGGTATGCATCAAAGTTTGAGATGAGTTGTCTAAAGAGTCCTATATGTCTGCTGTGTATCTTCTTTAAGGAACAATAGTATGTTATGCCTCGGAAATACAAGAGGCTTAAGTAGAAGAAAATGTGCTTGTCTAGATGAATAGTTACGGGAGTGTAAATTTCCAGTGAGTTGTACTTGGAGATGACCTTCTCTTTCACATTTTTGTTAGGATAAAACAACTTGTGCAATAAATAAATAAATAAATAAATAGCCCAGACTTTTTTGCTGTCAAGCTGTTAACAATCTGAAGCAGAGTTTGCCTTCCGGAAGTTAAAATTTACAAGGAGATCAGAATATTGGGTGGGGAGGAAGGTGGGAAATGAAAACCTGTTCATAAAGCACCTCAATATTTTAAGTTTTAGAAGGCCATTCACTCAGGTACAATATTTTATGTTTATCTTCCCCATGGAATACTTGCATCTGAATGGTATGCATGAAGGCTTCTCTCCTCTCTCTCCCACACTGCTGTGGCTGCTGTGAGAAAAATGCTTGTGTAAAGAAGACAAGTGTGGGAAGGCAGGCATCAGCTTAGCAGACCAAGGAGCTCAGCAATTCCACCTATTGCTTTTTTCCCGGAGGAAGCTTCCAAGACATGCTTACTAGGGAGATGCCTGGTGCTTTCAATGCTTCCCAGCCCTTTCTGATGTGATGATTTTCTCCTGGTAGCTTAATTTTATGAGATTATAGGAGCACAGCCTGAGAATGTGAAAACATTTAAAGGGAAAGAGGAACTTTCAAAGTTGTGGTTTAATGTAGGGTTTTTTGTTTTGTTTTGTTTTGTTTTGTTTTTTAAAGAACCTAGGCAGGGGGAAGAAAAACAATCTAAAACTTTACAGAGTAAAATATTATTCCTACAGGTTAGCTTTCCCTTTCTTTCTATAAGTAAAATATTCATGAATTCTCCCACTACAGTATTGTATGTTAGATGCAATCAAAATCCCTTGATGCAGAGCAGAAATCTTTGAAAAGTGCACGGTTACCTTACAAATGCTTCACAGAAAATCCATGAAATCAGCATTGCAAGGCATTGTCTCTTATTGTAACAACAGTGCTTCTCAAATTTTCAGGATAAGGAGCAATGATCTTTACTTTCTGCACTGTTATTCATAACCAGATTCTGGGGGGAAGTGGCTGGCTGCTGCCATAAGAGCATCTGTGTAGCCCTGGTGGGAGCATAAAGCATTAGAAGGGGCAAATAATCACTCAGGGCTTAGACGGTGTCTGTGCCCTGTAATTCAAACCAGGAAACATTCCGTGGACTGGAGAGCAGAAAGACAACTCCAAAGATAAGCTACTTCAAAAGACAGCTCACCCTCCATAGTCGATGGCCCACAAGGAAAACCACGAAGGTGCCCTCTTTCATGTGTCCATCCACCTATCCCTGCTTTTGTTGATCTCTGCCTTCATGATGTGTCTATTCATTCAGAGAGTAGTTCAGAATGCCCACCATGTTCTGTGCACCATGCACCAGAAACACAGGGTGGATAAGATCCCCCCACCCCTCAAAACATCCTCACCTACTAGTATGAATAAAACAGATTGAGATATTTATGTTTAAAACTGGTATATTGAACACTTTTACCTCAGGTGGACCTCATAAAAAGTCAGAGAAGATGAATAGTAACTAATTTAGAAATATCTTGGAAGTAGACTCATGAGAAGGGTTCTGGGGGACCACCCATTTTAGTTGAAGGGACCCTCGGTAAGCTGGCACAAGGCTTAAATTGTAAGGAATGCTTGACTGTCTGCTTAAGAAGCAGTTATAACATCAAACCTCCTTCACATCCCACAGCCAGAAAATTACTTTTCTTCCTCCAGATGGAATAAGCAGGATGTTTATTCTCTGGTGGGGGATAGATACTAAAGGATCTTTGTTCTGTAAAACACAAGGAACAGTGAAGAGCAGGGTGTTCCCTACTGAAAACATGGGCATCAGTACTAAATTATATTGTTGAGACCTTCACACACCCCACCCCCTTGCTGTTTTCCTCTGTAAACTCTCTGGGCTGCAATAGCTAGGTGTATACATTCCAGCGATATCTGGAAACATTTTTTCTACTGCATCCACCAACCTGAACGAACTGACATGGGGATTTAAAATTTTAAAAAGTGAACAAACAAACAGGATTTCAGCCACTTCAACATGCAATAAAGATCATCATCTACAAGCGTATCCACAGTCCTGATTTCTATTTAGTTATTAACTTCCAAACTCTTACATGTGAAGTAAAAAAACAAGTATCAGATTAGAAGAAAGTCTGTAATAGGAAAAGGCCAAAACAAAAAAATAGGAAAAAAAGTATGTGTAGAAAACAGTCTGTGTGGTATAAAAAGAATTCTAATAAAACAGAAGCATTCCTTAACAAAACTGAGTCATAAGATGAGATATTGCTGCTATTGGCAACAGTGGTGTGGGTGGGGGCAGGGTGGTGGGACTACAAGGTTTCTCAGGTGGTGTGGAAGCAGACAGGTTGTTATTCTAAACCTGCGCTCTGCAATGCAGTAGCACTAGCCACATTTAATTTAATTTAAATTCCATACAATTAATAAAGCAGCTCCTCACTCACACTAGCTCCCCTTGAAGGGCTCAGTGGCTGCGATAGTGGGAGGTGCAGATAGAACAATTCATCATTTCAGAAGTTCTGCTGGATAGCGCTATTCTAAAGAGAAGTTTCTTGAACCAGAAACAGAGTGGGAGAATCTTCCATTTGCTTGTCTAGATCAATTGTCACAGAGGGAGGTGTAAATTTCCAGTGTGTTGTACTTGGATTTGACCTTTGACCTCCTTAACATTTTCCTTAGGATAAAACTCTTCATGCAAAAAAATAAAATAAGTAAGAGAGTGTTGATAACTTTTGCTCAAGGGATTACAGAGGAGGTATTTTTCCTGAGTTGTGTTTTGACAAATTGGAAATGGGGTAGGCAAAAGTCCTGAGTTTGAGACCAAGCAGGTCTTATGTTCTATCAGGCTTCAGTGCTAGTGCTCTTTCCTGTGATTCAGATTTTTAAAAGGCTACAAAAGCGGAAATAAATGTTACAGGGAAGATATGCAGGCCTAGGAAATCTGAGCAGAAAAGGGATATTTAATGTTAAAAAATGTTTAGCATTTGGGTCAGTGGAAGCAAAAATGAAATACTGTCAGATGGATATTGGGGAAGAGTATAAAGATGACTGGAGGATGCTGATGGTGTGACAAATATTGAAAAGGTAGAGTTGAATGTCCTTGATTTAGTTACTCTTCATGTTCCCCATATTTCTCTCATTATATTATGTTTAGCATTTCATTAAAACATAAGTTCACACCTGCATGCTAGGAAACAGTTTTAAAGTACAGCATAAAAGGAGGAAAAGCTTGCTGCTTCTCATGATGCTCAAAATCAATGAAATTTTGTGTCTCAGAACCACTGCCATCAGGCTAATGATCCACAAAAAAGAACATAGGAAGGACTAAAAGGGAAGATGTCAGATGGAATCAAAATAATTTATTTTAAGGTAGAGAAGGGATGACACACATGAGTCGGCATCAAGTTTCAAAAATAAAACAGACAAAAATTGGAGTCTTCCTAAATGCTTACTTATTACATGTATCTGTCCTCCTCTCTTCATAACCATTGTGAAGAACAAGAAAAAAAATAAAAGCAGAAAGGCATTCATGATCTTATTTCCAACATAACAAAGTTCATTGGTAATAACAATAGTTTGATTTTAAGACTTGTTATTTATGATACTAATAAATTTATCACATTTGCAGTTCATATTAGCACTATTCAGGATTAGGCATTGCTATTAACTATAAAAGGTGTCATTGGTCTTATTAGTGAATGTCTGTTACAGAATTCATTAATTTATTAAGGACACATTTTTTAAGAATTTAAATTATTTATTGTTTAAAATATTACATATGTCTTCTCCACCCCCCTCATTGACCTCTCCTCAGCTGCTCCCACCCCCAGCACCTGCCCTCACCCCCCTACTATCTGTGTTCATTGGTTGGACACACTTTTTGAATATTTATCTAGAGCTACATTTCTAGGCCAAAATGGCACACATACCTAAGACAAATTAGTTGTTCCTCATTGTATATAGATAGGGAGCTATTTTCCATTAAGGATGTGTATCTACAATAATAAAAGCATAACATGCTATTTTGCTATTTAGACCTGACAGTCGAACGACCTTCCAGATGAAGCCAAGGGCTGAGCCCCTTGCACAAATTTCATGCATCTGGTCTCTAGTATGTATATATGTGTGCATATGTGTTCCTGGTAGTAAAAAATAAACAAAATTTACTAAACTATTTTTCAATTGCAAGCACTACATTATGTTATTTAACCATCCAAATGACCTTGAGGAAGACTATAATTTTTCTTTTGAGTATCATATGAAGTTGAAATTATATAAATAGCTATTCTTTATATACCAGTGGGGGAACTAAGATAATAAATAAGCAAATAAGTGGGTGCTATGTAAGGTGGTCACATGTATGCTGATGAAAAACAAAGCAGGCAGGGGACTTTCTGTGGGAGTTAGGGATATGGAGCCCTGTGAGCCTCCACCCACATTTTCTGCATTTCCAAGCTGATTGGAGTAACCACTGGGAAAGTGTTACTGGCTTTGCTTCAACATTCCTGTGCTGCTGCACAGTACAGCCTTCCTCTGGGCAGTTCACAGTGGTGCAACAGATTCTTCTCTGAACAAGCGATTTCTTAGATAAAAAGTTACGGTTACTTGCCATGAGTAGGTTTAGAGATCTCTGCTTTACAATATTATGTCTATCATTAATAAGAAGGTATTGTACACTTAAAATTTAAAGAGGGTAAATATCATGTTAAGTATTTTTAACACAGACACATGCATACAACTATAGACACACACACACACATACACACACACACACACCCCAAAACAAATTGCAAAGGTTACCCCAGGAAACTTTTGGAGGTGATGAATATATTTATTTCCTTGATTGTGGTGAAGGTAACATGACTGTATACATGCCTAGACTCAACAAATTTTATATAATAATTATGTGCAGGTTTTTTTGGTATACCAGCTATACTTCAATAAAACAGTAAGTAAATGCATACATAAATAAGTAAGGAATTTTTTGAGCTGCATCAAGAACTCTGGGGTGGTAGCCAACAGCATCACACTCTGGTTGCCCCCTCATGCCTTAAGCCATGTCCTAAAGCTGTGTGACCCTGGTTCATCACAGCAAAGCCTCAGGCCTCTAGGACTTCCCTCAGAGGCACCTGAGCACGGTGGGCCATAGGACTGCACCTAGTTTATGTGTCTGATGAGCATGTGCTTGTTATTTTCCATATGGGTTTTAGTGTCTCCAAAGGAAGTTGTGAGTCCCCTCAGGGAGTGGGATAGTGTTTTTAACTTAGTTTTTTACTACCTCCATTCACTCTTTTCCCTATTTTTGCTTTCAGTGCATCCTGTTTCTATTCAAAGAGGTCTGCTTAATTATTCAACAAAACTTTCCCGAGTACATACTGTGATGCTCCTTTCCATGGTTCAGTGGCTTTAGAGCCAGAAAGAAATGGAAAAATTGGTTGTTGCCATGAAATCCTCATAATCTAGTTGTGGCGACAAAAGCATATACTTGCATGGATTGCTATAGGATATATAAAGTAGCCAGGCAAATGTGGTGAGAGCTTAGAAGATCCATGGCTTAGGCTTAGGGAAATTGGAGCGGAAATTAATTTGTAATTATGAACTAAGACTTAAAGAAAACAAAGAATTTGAATTAAGGGCAAGCTATTCCCAATGTAGAGGATGTCACAAAGACTTAAATTCTAGGAAGAGTTAAACATAAGTAGGGCATCAAATGGCGATCTGCTTGGCTAAGTATAGTGTTCTGAGTGGTAAGTGTTGAGAGACAAGGTCTGATAGCCTGATTGGGACTAGTTAATAGAAGGCATGAACCCCCAAAGAAGGGTATTATATCATTTTATTATAACAGGAGCTGCTACAATTTTTATCAGGAGTCTCCTTTAGGGAAATGAGAATAAGTGTTTTAGAAAGCATTCACAATGACTAGTTACTCAATGATGTGCCATTCTAAAATAATAGTAATATACTCTTGCATATGTAACCAAATGCTAATATGGCCAACCTTCAACTTGAGCTCTGGTATAATAGATGGTTCAGGTACCTATCCCACGTCTAAAAGAAGATAGTCTAGCATACCTCACCTTCATTCATGGGCTTGGGCTAATTATCTTTCCTGTCCTGTTCTCTCACCTCCAACTCCTCCTCCCTCTGTGATCTCTGCTCAAGCATGGCCCTTATATGAAGCAGATATTCTTCAAGTTTGAGGATATGGAGAGCTTGAGATCACAGGCATAAAGAATAATACTGAATGTTTGACATCTCTGCTCTGAAAGTTCTTGTTTAGTGATAATCTTTTATTCCCTCTCCTCCTATAGCACTCCTTCCTTGGAAACAGAAATTGACTAAACTGTCTATCACAAACTGGTCACAATTCTCCTATTTTATTAGCAGAGATGTTCACCTTTTCCTAGCCTTTCTCCTGTCTCCTGTCCCTCTTTGGAACTTCGGGTCATTTGCAATGAGTGGCACTACTTAGCTGGGTTAGATGAGAAGTAGACTGTAAGGTTTAGTTATTATTTGTTGCCTACCAGGCCCTGTAGGATATCCAGGTTTCCCTACCAGTTAATATCTCCTAGATAAGATGAAGGGGCACATCTATCCTACCATCTATTCCCTGGAAAGTTCTTTCTGAAGTCAGATTTACTGGAATTAAGAGCATGTCCCATTCATGCAACTCCAGAAGTAAAGCAGATTTTATATTTCATTTCTTTTGTTGACAAAACCATCACTTCATTTATTCCCCCCCTACACAAACTATTACTAATTTGTAAGGGCAACATTTGCTCATGTTTCTATTAAAATGTCACATTAATAAATTGAAAACCCTTTTTGGTATCTTAATGAAGTGGATGATTCAAACAAATTATCTCTATTTCAGAATCACAAATTCTGCCCCATTGTTCAGGAAATGTCTAAACTGTTATGTCTGGGAAGTCTACAGGGTTTCATTTCAATAACCAAGTGTCATTGTAGAAGGGCTTTTGTGCGCTTTCAGAGCCATTCTTATTGGCTCTTCGATTTCAGTTACACAATTTGCCTGCTGATTTTCTCCCTCTCTGATTTGTACAACTCCGCATTTTCAGAGAGACAGATGTTGCCAAAGGGTTTGCACATCTAACCTATCATGTCTGGGCTGTGGCTGGCTAGCTGACTCCCTCTCTGAGGAGGAAAGGGAGAGAGGGTAGAGTTCTTTCCTCCCTCTGGCTGAGGGGTGGGTCTTCATGTTCACGGCCACTGTTGCAGAACTCCGCTGTAATGATTAAGGACGTGAGGGGGCGGCCACAAGTACAAAACTGAAATAAATTACCATATAGATCATGTTCTGGTGGGTGAGATAGAAGTGATGTGTGCAATGAATCAAAGCTGGAAGCAGTGCTGGCTCCTGGTGATAGTGCAGGAGACTGTTCTCCCTGGCTCTGCTCAGCCTCAGAGGGCTCTGTGGGAGGGATTATGTGAGTAAGCAGAAACCACTCACCGGAATGTGACAAGGGAGGGCATTTGTGAAGGCACAGGAGACCTTTCGTTATTGTAGCAGGGATTTGTTATATCGCCCACCCAGCACTTGATTTTCCTGTGGGGGACTCCTCCCCTGCTGCACACAGCAGCGCTTGCACTCAATTACCCAGCCTCCCCCTTCCCTGCCCAGGCTCCGCCATGTGACTGGGCCCGGGCCACAGTCTCCTCCTCTGCCTGAGCTGAGCGATATGATGATGGAAACAGTCTGCAGCTGACGCATCCCGGCAGCAGCCATGACTCCAGGGCCCCTTTGCTCCTGCTCCCCCGAGTTAACCTGGTGGCTTTCTTGGAGCCCAGGCCCCTGGTTCCTTTTGTTTATGTAAGCTGGCACAGAGGCTTCGAAGAAACCCTGCTTTCTGCTCAAGTTAGCCCAGTCAGTTGCTTTTGTTTGCAGAGAACTATTCCAGTTGTTGTTATTTTCAGAGTTCATGGGCCCTCAGGTTCTCAGTGGGTGTCTAGCCAGGGTGAAGGTTATCTGCCTGAATCTCATGGTCAGACTGGAAAATAAATGGTGAAATAGAAAGAATAAACTCAGGGATGAGACTCAGGCTACTGTTCTGGGGATTTACACAAAAGGGAGAAAACGTGGCCTCCTTCGGATGATGTCTCATGGCCTTTCTAGTTATGGGAACAGTTTGCAAACTCTGAGGACAATTTTCTCATCTGTGACCGAGCTAATCATCCCTTCTCAGTAGAAGTGAGAGTTAAGTCAGATGACATTGACCATGTCTGGCACAGGGCGCGGTGCATTGAACTTGCTTGATTAATGTTGTATTCTGTGCTTTCCTCACCTTGATAACCATCTCAGTCTCCCTTCAAAGATTGTAATGAAGCTGGTAGGTTAAACAGTGCATTGAAATGAGGTATGTTTTGTTTGTCTTCTTTCCATAGTGGATGATGAAGTGAAATGTCTAGATGTAGGTATGTGTGTATTATACATATAATTGATTTTTTTTACAGAGAGGAAGAGAGGGTTAGAGAGTTAGAAACATTGATGAGAGAGAATCATTGATCAGCTGCCTCTTGCACACTCCCTACTGGGGATGTGCTCGCAACCAACGTATATGCCCTTGAACGGAATCAAACCTGGGACCTTTCAGTTCACAGGCCGATGCTCTTCCACTGAGCCAAACCAGTTTTGGCTCTGTGTATTCTTTTAGATACTTTTCATTAATATGAAAATCTTAGTTGGTAACAAACAGTCACAAGGGAAGTCTTAAGAAACTCTCTGGTTTAAAAATGAAAGCACAACATGTTATATAAATTTCATGGCTTAGACCTTGACGGGAGAAGTGGGCACAAATTATATCCCATTAGCATGGCTATCTTCGTTTCATTAAATTTAAAACCCACTTGCTAATGAATTATTAATCCCTGCTCACATCTCTTCCAGGCTCAGTGAGACACCGCCTTGGTGCTGCCTCTCTCTCTCTGTTGCATCAGGTGGGCACTGTTGCTGTTGAATTTCTGCTTTGCAGTCATGATTTGTTTCTGTTGCTTCCTTTGGATCTGCACCCTCTCACTACCCAGCACCCATCCCCCCTGAACCTATGTTTTACTTGGTCCTTGCTCCAAGGCAGTCCTAACTGTCATCTGCGTAGGGCTCTTCATTTTTTGGGTCCTCTTCCTTCTCCTTGAGACTTGGGACTAGTCCTACACTAAAATGAGGATGGGAATATGGATTGACAGCGGCTATGCCATTGAGTACATCATTATCATATCTCATATCCATGGGTTCTTGCACCCCTAGAGGCCTGGTGCTCGGATTTATGCACTAGTGGGGTCCCTCTGCCTGGCTTGCAGGGATTGGGCCTAACCCAGCAGTCCAACATTCCCTGAAGGGTCCTATAGGGTGAGCAGGCACTCTGCAGAGTTACTGTCGTTGAGCATCTGCCCCCCTGGTAGTCAGCACACTTCCTAGCTACTGGCTAGTCAGCTGGTCACTTAGGCTTTTAGATAGATAGATAGATAGATAGATAGATAGATAGATAGATAGATAGATATGATTGTGTAAGCAGATACTTAAGAGAGTGATATAATCTTATTCCATATTCCACATTCTAGATATATTCAGTTTCAAACCTGGACCAGTTAGGTTTAAAACTATTTCTCTTAGAGAAAGCTAAATCAGGGGATATTGTTTTAGTGCCTGAACTTTTCTTGCTCTCAGCCATAATTTTATTGAAATTTGATACTATGATCAAAGAGGACTGTTTTTACTATTAAATATAATCCTTTGAAGAGTAAAATAAGATTTTTGCTAGCACATTTTCCCACCCTTTTCAGGGAGGTGATGTTAATAATGAACAAACTCTAATCTTCAGGTATCGAGACTAGAATATTATAGTAGCAAAAGAAATGGCGTTAGTCTTTAAAGTAAATAATAGTTACTATAACTAACTTCTGTGTAACATAATTTATGTGATTTAATACTCAGCTGAAAGTTTTATTAAAATATTAAAAAACAATTGTGTGCTGCTATATGAGACAATTTAGCATTTTACTTTTTTCTTTTGATTTACAGTAAACATCTGATGATCATTGCTAAATCTCAGAAAAGCAAATTGAGTTTAGAGAAGTGCAATTTATGGGTAATCTATGAAATTATTGCCAATTCATTAAATTTTTATAAGCAAATTACTCTGGCTGAGAGGATTTTCCTCCTCTGAGATTAGAATAGGAAGTTTCAGCAAATAAAGCTGGTCATTTTGCATTGCAGTATGCCTTCTTTGTTTCATTTTTCTAGTTTGAGCATAGGTTCTCAATTCTGTTTAAAATAAACTTGTTCTTGCATTTCCTTCAGTGTCCTTTGTTGTTTTAGTAGTTATGAAATATCAATTAATTTATGCACAGATGATTTTTAAAGCAGGATGCAGAGATTAGCCTATGGTTACTGCATATTATATAGGAAGAGGACAGGGTTCTTGAAATGTGACAGTGATCTGCCACCACTTGCTTGCTGTACGGCCCCTTAGCAACTCATTTCCTTTAGGTATAACATGGCAAATATCTACCTGCCTCAAAAGGAAAAATTTGGTTTGGGGAAAATTAAAAAGATGACACTAACATCTATATTATAAAAAGGCCTGTGGCCGTAATGCCTTAATGACCAGTGCATTAATGGGTCTCTCAGCGCAGTAGATCTGGGGTCCCGCTCCCACGGTCGGATGGCAGGGTCTTGCGGTCCCACTCCCACAGCAGCGTGGCAGGTGTGGGATCTCACATGATTTCCCACACTGGGCCTCTAGTAGGAAAATAAAATCTTTTACTCTTTTTTTTTTTTTTTTTGGTCTTGGAAGCACACTCACTTTTCCAGGCCACCCAGCTGCCATTTGGAAAATGACTTCTTATCAAAAGAATCATGACATTCAATCTGAAGCCCTGGGTCTTGGTGCAGCAAGAGCAGCTCTCAATAGTCAGGAGAAGGTCATAGAAGCTCCATGCTTTCAGGAACAGTGGGCAGTTATGGGTTTTCTTCAGGAGCTGGATTCTGAAATTGGAGATTAATGGTAAAGATATGAATATGTCTTTTTCTAAGCATTTGATCTGTTGTTGAATGCATGCAGTGGTTACTGAATACATCTGGTACATGCATTTTAAATTAGCATAAGCAGACTATGTTTATGAATGTCTTAAATAAATGCATGTACTAGGTGTACCAGTTAATATTTGCAGATTTGTAATCAAAGAAAACAATAATTTCAAGAGAAACATTAAAAGTGCTTTATTCAAAGTAATGTCCATCACTAGCTACACACTTCCCCCATATTTCAGGCAATTTGTGGATACTGTCCCAATAGGACTTTTCTTGTTTCGAAGCAAGCAATTCAGAGACCCAATTTCCCACTTCTTCATAAGTTTTGAAGTGCTGCTCAGAAAGTGCATGTGCTAAAAAAAAAAAAAGAAAGAAAAGAAGAAGAAAGAAAGTGCATGTGCCATCTATTTGAACAAATGGGTAATCTGAAGGAGCTAGTTCTGGTGAATGCACCTGGTGGGTTAACTCTTCTCAGGCAAGATCTTATAACATGTCTTTAATTGGTTTTGAAGTGTGTGATGGTACATTATCTTGAAGCAAAATTACTTTGCCATTTTTTCTGGAACATTCTGGTCGTTTCACGATCAAAGTGTGGTTCAAATTGATTATTTGTTGTCTGTAGCGATTGGTATTAAAGGTTTCACCTGGTTTTAGCTCATAATACACCACACCTTCCTAATCCCATCAAATGCAGAGCATTGTCTTCTTTCCAAAGCGATTTGGCCTGCAGTCGATGTCGATGGTTGACCTGGATCAACCCATGATTTTGTGCATTTGGGATTCTCAAAATAAATACACTTTGCATTGCCAGTCACAATTCGATGCAAAAAGGACTTTCTTTCATGCCATTGAAGCAATCTTTTACTGATGTCTTTTTGGTTTTCCATTTGTCTTTTGTTCAGTTGAGATGGCACTCATTTTCCTTCCTTTAAAATCTTTCCCATTGCTTATAAGTGATGGGAAATTGTTTGCTGAGCAATGTTTAATCTTTCTGTTTTTGATTTTGACTTACATCTTCATCCGATAATGCTTGTAATTGTTGGTCTTCAAACTTTTTCGGTTGATCTGGATGTTCTTTATCTTTCACATTGAAATCATCACCTTTAAAGCATTTAAACCAGCATTCACAGGTATTTTGAGAGGGAGCATGTTCCATAAGCTTCCTGAAGTGTTCAGCAGCACTTTTCTTCAAAATAAAGTAATGAATTAAAACTTCCTGCAAATGCTCTATTTTTTGGCATGAAATTTGACATTTTAAGCATAAAAATATCTGTTAACATCTTTAGCAAATTTAACATACTAAATTTTGAAACTTGCTGTCAATAGAACAAAATAACATACATATCAAGTTGCATATATTTAAACATATGTGTAATTCCATCTATTGAAAAAAACCTGCATTATTAACTGATATACCAAGTAAATGTTTTTAAAGACAATATCAATATTTTTTCTCTTTGTTCCACAGAGAACATTCATATTTCATGTGGTAAGAATAAAAATGCTTGAAAGCCTTATTCATAAGAATGTACATTAAAAATTATTTAAGCCGAAACCGGTTTGTTTCAGTGGATAGAGCGTCTTTCTACGGACTGAAAGATCCCAGGTTCAATTCCGGTCATGGGCATGTCCATTGGTTGCGGGCACATCCCCAGTAGGGGGGTTGCAGGAGGCAGCTGGTCGATGTTTCTCTCTCATGATGTTTCTAGCTCTCTACCCCCTCCCTTCCTCTCTGTAAAATACCAATAAAATATATTAACAAATAAAATAAAATAGGGTTATTTTTCAAAATTAATGTTCAATAATGGAGGATAGTGAGGTAAATTAGTTTGCATTTTTATGACATAATATTACAAGATTTGAAAAATTACTTTTATGTTGAAAGGAAAGATACAATTTAAAAATAAGACTTTCATACTTTGCAAGTTGAAAAGACCTCCTGCCATAAAGATAAAATATGTATGTTTTTACTTTGGACAAAGCTTATTAGATGATTACCTCAATTACCAGGCACAGTTAGGATGAATGTGTGTGACAAACAGTGCTGCTAAGTCCTCTTACTTACTTGGAAACATGAATGTAATGTGTTGTATCATATTATCTGGCTACATAAAAGGATGAGATTTCTTTCTGATTTTGCAATCCTTAGCAGGTTGTTGTAATGCTCATCATATTTGGTTTAATGCTTATCTGGTAACAAAAGTGACTTTTTTCTCTTCTGTCCTTGTAGAGAGGATTTGTGGGTTGGTCAAAGATTAGGAAGACATACACATTAACAAAAGGTGGTATTATGGGTAGTTTTTATTTTTATTTCTTTCTAATTGCTTTCATTATGTTTCTTTAGTTGTATACTGTACCCCTAAGGCTAGAAAATAAATTTCTGAAAAAAATTATCTGAGCTCTTTAAATGGTATATTAGAAGTTGAGTGCAATCATCAAATCAACCCTGTTTATTCCTTCCAAACATTGTGCCCATTTCATGAAGTTGTTATTCCGAGTTGTGGATGACGAACTGGCTTTAGAACTGTGGAAACTAAATTGTGAGTGGCATGGGAAGCAGCAGTAAACCATAGGCTAATGGTCTCATCTGTTGGTGAAGCATGGAGAAGAAACATCTCCCCTATACTTTAGAAAAAAGAGAAAACAAGTCAGAAGGTATCAGGAAGCAGGCCTGAGGGATCAGGAACCCATTGGCCAGCTTCTCTCTGGTAGTGACCACATCTAAATTTAAAATGATGGACAGTTAAAATAGGGGACTAATATGACTGAGCCAATGACAGCAACGAGTTAAAAGCAGAAAAGAGATCATGGATTCTGGCACAAGAGAAAACCTAGTAGCAATTCTCCACAGGCAGCAAATAATTTGTTTGAGTGCATAATTAATAGATTTGTCAGAAAGTACTTAGATTGTGAAATATTGCACGTAGCCCTCTTTCCGGATGGATTAAGATGAATGGGTCCTCCAGCAGCATATGAAACCTCATTGCTCAGCGGCTGGAGAATTGCTGCATCTAGAGTTGTTTGGGTCTCTGCCTCTCTGCGCTCTTCTCTTTTCCTGGCTGCAGGGGGAAAATGAATAGAATGCTTCTAATTCCAATACTGAATGGTGTCCTTTACCTAAAGGGCATCCAAGCAGACAAAATTAAATCAAGCGCTCAATGGGGAAACTTTACACTAACAGGAATTTAAAATAGGGAAATGTATTAACAGGTTGAAAAATGGTTAAAATTAAGACCATCTGTGGAGCAGAGCTGTGACTTTTCAGCAACAAGCCACAGAAGTATTTCATGTGCAATTGCCTGCACACTGAGAGGTGACATGCACCTTCTTTACCCTTGGAAATATTCGTGTAATTCATTCCTGAGGGACTCAGATATAAATTGGCTGGTTTAAGATAGTAGCTGAGAATACAGATTCTATGTCTCTTTAGAATACAGAAGGAAAATATCCTACCAACATTTGCCAGCTGAAAATTTTTCCAAAAGATGAGCCTTAATGAGTGGAGGGAGAGGACTATGATCTTTGGGTGGTACCACCCCCCCTCCCCCCCGCCATTATTTTGCATGCCAAGAACAGTTAAAATAAGTATAAATGATATTATTGCATTTTCTGCATTTTCTTTTATGGTAAAAATTAGACTGTTTTAAGGAACATTAGGCAAAGTTTTAAATTTTTATTTTGTTTTATTTCCGTTTTGTGTTTTACTAAATGGAGAGATGAGGTGGAGACAAAGCTCAGGAATTATCCAAGGGCCTGGTTGCTGTTCATTTCTCTTCATTTCCCTGATCGAATGTTTAGCAGAGCCAGGAGGTCAAAGCTACTTCGGGTCTCCTGGCGAGGGAATTACAAGACAGTTGGTCATTGTACAAGACAGTTTGTGGTTATTGTACAGATTATTTTCCATGGCACACAACTGTGAATGGCACTGGTAAGCACTTAATGAATCATTGATGTTGCCATTTTATCTTGCAGTTGAGAGCCTATCCCCAATAACCTCAGTTGGCTTATCCCCAATCAAGCCAAAGCAGTGGAGTCTAAGGAGGGCCAGTGCTTGTCAGTTTTTTTCATTCACTCAACATTTATTGAGGGTTCATTTTATTGTTCTTAAAAATGATATTCCAAAACCATCTGAACCCAAATCACTTGAGGTACTTGTCAAAGATGTAGATTTCTATTTCCTATCACTAAATCATGAATCAGATTACTTGAGTGGTAGGTCTGAGTGTGACACACCAAGACACACTCAAATGTTTCTGGGAGCACTTTCACAAACTTAAAGCTAGAATCTTTGGTTGTATACCGCCTGGAATGTTTTACCTCTTCAGCCATTACTTCATTAGAACTTGAGCAGGGAAATCTTTGATAAAAGGAAATCATGGAGATTGTGATTTGACTTTAGGATTTAGAAAGCCCTTTTTAAATTACTTTGAGTTGGTGACTCATTTGTTTACTTACTCATTTACGGTATTCTTTTTTATTTCCACACATATATATTGTGAACATGCCCTGTATCAGATATATGCTAAGTTCTGGGACATAAAGGAATACAGCATAATGTTTCTTCTAGCCTTTGCTTTAGAATCCATCAGGTTAAGAGTTCCGTAAGGTTCAGAAAGCCCTCCCTGCCCTCAGATAGAACCAGGTTCCTGTCTCAAGACCCTGCTTCCTGTCCTACTTGATTTGGAAATTTCCCCAGATTCTACTTTTGGAGTTTGTGAACCTCAGCTTTCCCTTAGGTTTTTAATTATCTTTTGGTTTCTGTTTTTTTCTCCCCCTTTTGGTTTCTCCCTAGTTTCACAGGTTGGAAAATGGGAATAGTTAGGGAGAAAGAAGACATATAATGTTATCAGAAAATTCAATAAATGAAATGAAACAGTTATGTAAGAAAATTTGTTTTTGGTCAGAGTTACCTCAATAACTCAGAAGAAGTTTGAAAAGTAAGTTAATATTAACATAAAAAACGGACACCTGTAGCCCTAACCAGCTTGGCTGAGTTGATAGAGCATTGGCCTGTGGACTGAAAGGTCCCAGGTTCAATTCCAGTCAAGGGCACAGGCCCAGGTTGTGGGTTCGATCCCCAGTGGGCGACCTGCAGAAGGCAACTAATCAATGATTCTCTCTCACCATAGATGTTTCTATCTTTCCCTCCCTCTCTGAAATCAATAAAAAAAATTTTAATTCACACCAGTAATATTTTGAGAGCTATTTAATGAAAGGAAAAATACAAGATTTTACTTCATGATAAATTAAGAGTTTTTAAAGATAACCATTTTTTGTTTCATCCATGCTTTGTTAAAATCAGATAGAAATCTGGATTCATTCAAATAAATGTATTCATGATGCTAAAATCTTAAGTCTAGTCAAATAAATTACTGTGACACAAGGGTTTCTGATAGATGAAATGAAAATATTCTGGAAATAGGAGAAGTGTGGGCATTAGCTGACCTTTTTAAGTCACTTGGGGTGAAAAATTAAATGGCAAATGAATTCTAATTCTTATCTCTCTCAATATATCACAGCAAACTATATGGAAATATATTCCCCTGGTAAGCCAGAGGGAATGGCTTAATGATTTAAAACATCAGGTTTCCAATGATTAGAAACCATGGAATGGTTGGTCTGAATCTCAAAATACTTAGCTTAATATCCCTCCTTCTAAAGCATATCAATAGAATATTTAATTCAAGGTCTGTGTGTGTTTGTGTAGCTGTGTCTTATATAAATTAAATAACCTTGAAAGATCAGACTCTAAAAAGTTAAGCATTATTTTCTTCTAGGAAGAATTGATCCCACAATCTTCTTTTAGGATTTCTGCGAAGTACTAGAAAAAAACTGGGGAAATTCATTATTTATTTCTCCTCCATCCCATGAAAGCAAGCTTAAAGTTCTCTGTATAATGTTGCAGTATCCATTTTTAATTAACCCCAGGGAATCTTGAGAATGTGATCAGTCTGAAGGGTTTTCCTGCTGTCTGAGCCCATTGCAAATGATAAAATCATTTCTTCTCAGTTTAGGGAAAGAGATGCTGAGGGTGACAATTCCTTTTTAAAATATCAAGGTTTTGAAAGACCTTGAAAAAAAATCAATAATCACCCAGTAATATATTAAATGCCTGTGGAGCAAATGTAATTTTTGGATATAACTCCTGTGAAAACAGTTTTTAAAATATAAGTATGTGTAAATTGTGCTAAATAAGCATGGCTATGTGCTAGAGAAACTGTGGATGCAGCTATACTTTCTACTGATCAGAAATCGAATCTCTCCTTTGACATCATGTTGAGTTTGGTATTTTACTCAGTACAAAAAGGTTACCATTTAAAAACAACAACAACAACAACAGACTATATCAATTTTAAAGCCTAGTATCATAAGGAATACTTATAAAAGTCCCCTCTATAACTTCAAACTAGTATCAGTCAAAACCTGGTAGGAGACACTGGATCTGCTTAGGAAAATATATACTCCAAGTAATCTTTACAAATATAGAGAAAAAAGAGTGCATTCAATTTGACCACTTGCTTTTTTGGGGTAAATTATTATTCTTCAGGAACCTGAATTTCAGTTTTTTTTAAAAAAAGACTATTTCAGTCGCACTGATTCTATGATAATAAAAATTAGTATTCATGTCAGCTGTTGCAAGTAAAGGCAGTCCCCATAATGGGAAATCCAAAATATGCTTCTGTTAACTTTTCAAAGAAATGATACCCTCTCTAGCCACATTACTTTTTGTGAAGACAACTTACTTTCAGAAGAAATCTTAAAAGGATAGACCTTCTTTTAAGTAAAATGAATTTTGTTTTAATAATAAAACATTCTCATTAAAGAAAAAATTTTTTTAGCCGAACCGATTTGGCTCAGTGGATAGAGCATTGGCCTGTGGACTGAAAGGTCCCAGGTTTGATTCCGGTCAAGGGCATGTACATTGGTTGTGGGCATATCCCCAGTAGGAGGTGTGCAGGAGGCAGCTGGTTGATGATTCTCTCTCATTGGTGTTTCTAACTCTCTATCCCTCTCTGTAAAAAATCAATACAAAATATTTTTTTTTAAAAAAAGAAAAGAAATGTAGAACAGAAATATATCAGAGAACCTCAAAGAGAAATAAATTATCTAGCTGCCCAGCTATAGGCCAAAGCTGGCCCAAGATCAATAGTAGTTACAAAACATTAAGTCTTCTGCCTTCAGGGAGGCAACTAAAATCTCTACTAGCAATTAAATAGCCCAAAGCAACAATATGAGCCAATTGATCAAAGTTACAGGGAAGCAAGTTTTGGCTTACTGCAAGAGAAACTTTCTAAAAGTTGAGCTATTCAAGCACATAATGAGGTGGAGAATTCCTAGCACTTACAGTCCTTCTGCAGCACTTAGATTGTTCTTTCCATCATGTTACAGAGGATATTCTCACATCAGCAGTCTTGAAACATTTTTTAGAATCATTCTTCAGACAAAAACTTTTTATGACCACTGATTACATAAAACAGAGCTGCTCTCTAGCTTAAGTTTGTGCTATCCAAGTGGCTACCTTCTTATACCCTAAGTCATCTTTATAGCCACATAGAACATGGTTTAAAAATCTTTTGATACACAGAATTAAACCAGGTAGTAATCTTTAAATTTTGTTTGTGAGCTGAGACTCTGTAAAATGATAACTCTTTTTTTTTGGTGTGTGTGTGTGTGTGTGTGTGTACTTATATGTGTTTTGGAGTGGAGTGAGGGAATTGTTTGGTAGAAATTCCATATTTTAGAAGTCATAATATATACTGTTTGAGTCATAATCTGTATTATCTGGGATTTGTCTTTGTAGGTATTGACTCAAAATGACCAGACCAATTGCATAAGCTTTATTTCTGCATGATAATCAAGCTTTACATGATTTCATGTTCATATTCCTTATATCCAAACCCTGATAAGAGGAATTTAAAGATAATTGTTTTAGTGACCATTTACCTTTAGCAAAAAAATTCACATAGCACATAAATCAAAATATATAAATATTTTGGATGGAAAGTGACAAGTAATTCTATTTCCAACCTTGTTCTGATTTATCTTGTTTTCCCCTAAACTTATCAATCTTACTGGTTTCTTTTATGTATTCAGGAAACTGGTTAATTGTTTTATTTTGCTACAAGAATAAAAAATTCTCCACCTTTCAACCTTACAATTTTAAATATCCAATTATTGTTGGAACCAATATATTGTATTTGTCATTCATAAGCAAAACCAGTTGCTGTATACTCAAATTTTCCACTGGCAACAGGGAACTCAATATTCACAGAAATACAGATTCTGAGAATTTTTAATTGTTGAAAAAAAAAAGGGAGCAAACTTCCCCCATCAAAGTGTCACAGGAAATTGGGTAATACAACAATGAAAATGATTCTCAGGTTTAGAAATCTCTCTCTATAATACCAAGGTGTAGGTCCCTCTCAGTTCATTTACAAGTATAATTTTCTAAAAATGCCTTTCTTCCAGGGAAAACTGATGTAGTCAATTAATGGGATTTAATTACACAATTCCACTTCAACTAGTCTAAATTCACTGTGCTTAGTCTAAAACCACCCTTGAGAGCTGGAATTGACCTCTTTCATGCAGTACCATCGGAGCTTGTCTAGTATTTAAAAACACTTGATACCAGCGTGCCTTCCTAGCCATCTACACGTAGACAATCCAAAACATATTTATTGTAAACTAGAGGCCTGATGCACAAAATCCGTGCATGGGGCCTGCATCCTATCCAATTTGGGACTCCTGCAGGATCAGGCCTAACCCAGCAATTGGACATCCCTCTCGCAATCCAGGACCATTGACTCCTAACCACTCACCTGCCTGCCTGCCTGATTTGCCCCTAATCACTCTGCCTGTCTACCTGATTGCCTGTAACCTCTCTGCCTGCCTGCCTCTCTGCTTGGTCTCCCCTAACCACTGCTGCCTACCTGCCAGAACACCCCTAACCAATATGCCTGCCTATATGACCACTCCTAACTGCTGGTCTGCCTACCTCATCACCCCTAATCACTCAGCCTGCCTGCCTGATCACCCCCAACTGCTTGCAGAGCAAGCCCATCGGGTTGCCATGGTGATTTTGATTTAATGGTCTTTATGGTCGTTATGTCGTTATGTTCTCTGGCCTTTTATTATATGGGACTAGTGGTCTGGTCCCCTCAGCCTGGCCTGCCCCCTCTCACAGTCCAGGAGTGCTTAGAGGATATCCTACTGATGGCTTAGAGCAGGTCTAATCTGCAGTCTGGCCTTCCTCTGCAGGAGGCTATCAGGGGAGGGTGCTGTCCCCGGTCACCCTGCTTGCTGCTGCCATTACCAGCTCTCAGCCCTCACTTTTTAGCACTGGCTCTCCCCACTGGTAGGTGGGGGCAATCTGGGGCCAGGCCAGATGGGGGAGGGGCTATAGGAGGTTGAGGCACAGCAGGTTGTACACCATCCAGGTCCAGGCTCTGCAGAGGCATGGCCCCAGGACTGGGTCCATGCCACACCTCTGTGGATGCCTCTGTGGACTCTGTGGAAGGGGTAGCAGTGGGACCAGGACCGGACAGACCAGCATCATGCCACCGCCTCTACTGTTCCACTGGCCCTCGGCCCTCACAGGCGCTGTGGCTTTGTCTGGAAGGATATCTAAAAGACATCCAATCTAATTAGTATTTTATCCTTTTATTAATATAGACTAGAGGCTCGTTTCAGGAAGATTCATGTAAGAGGGATTCCTGTAGCCAAAGCTTCCTTCCATCTCTGCTGTCTTGCTCCCTCCTGTCTCCCCTGCCTCACTCCTTTCTCCAAGGCTTCGCTCCCTTCTCAGTGCTTGGCTTCCTTCTTTGCTGTCTTCACTCTTCACTCCTTGCTGTGCCTGTGTATGCAAATTAACTTCCATATTTGTGGGTTTATTTGCATACTCACTCTTGATTGGCTGGTGGGTGTAGTGGAGGGATGGTCAATTTGCATGTTTCTCTTTTATTAGTGTAGAAGATATACTTCAGTTGATAAATATATGAACAGTAATCAACAAGTATCTTTAAAAATAAAAGGTACATTATTTTCAAATATATAACCTATGTGTTAAAGTAAATGAAAATAAAAATGTCCTTTAATTCAGAGCTCCACCCAGGCCACTGTCAGTGGTGAGCAAATAGATGGGTCCTCTAACCTGAGAGTCCCTCCTGCCGGTCTCCAGTAAGGCTGTGTTTTCCCCTGCATCTTCTTTAAGATACCCACTGCACTGTGGCATGGGGTCACTGGTGGAGGGTGATAGGGAGGGATGCCCAACACTAATCTGTAACACTTACACTTTCAGCCATAGCACCTCCTGGGCGTCCTAAAGCTCTCCCCAGTATCCCAGGGCTTTGATGACACAGAGCTTATACATTGGACATATGTGGTGATCAGAAAGCCATGGATCAATGCACATTCTATGAAAAATGTGCTTGCATGCCAGGATTCTGATAACATCCTTCACCTTAAAATTCTCAATGCACACTGTACAATTCTGTGTTGATATTGATTCCCTTTTCTCCATGTTTTCTAGTATGAAGCGGAAGCTGACCAATAACTTTCTTGGTTTCTTTTCTATAGCTCTGGCTTCCAAACTGTGTGCCAGTATAAAGGAAACTCTCTCTCTCTCTCTCTCTCATATATATATATATATATATATATATATATATATATATATATATATATATGATTTGCCAGGCAATCTCTGCGAGAGAGGCAATGAAGACCCCTGACTGGCCAATGATGAACTCTTGGACATGGCAGGTTCCAACCCCTTTGGTCATTTTGACTTAAATTTTTTTGTACCACATCCAAAATTTATTTGCCTTTTGAGTAGGTATCCATAATGATCTATAGTTCCTGCTCCCGCTTGTGTCATGGCCGTGGTGAGGTTCCTGTAGTGCTCCCCACTATAGGTCACCATGGCCGGCTAAGGTGTTCCTTTGTGTCACCACCAACACCTTGTGCTTGAAGGTGCAGCCCCGAAGTGCAACCTCAGCCGCCCTGCCTGGACACCGCGAAGCGCTTGTCAAACATGCAACCCTCGGGGTCCTCCCCGGCACGGGAAGCCCACCTGGCCCAGCACACCCTCCTTAGGGGAGCTGTTGCTGAAGCGGCCACTCCCTGAGAGCTGCACACTGTCTGGTTCTTCTGCTAGTCCACATACTCCAGGCTCACCCTGGCTGAGTAGTTAGCTCACCCAGACTTGGATAACTACCCAGTAAGTCAAATGCTGCCCAAAGATCAATGTCAGGCCCCAGGAAGGAGGTTAAAGAATGAATAGAGTGGTTAACTGCCTGCTGTTATCTGTTCACTTAGGAATGCATTCTCCTTTCTGGTGATCTATGTGATTACCCACCTCATGGTTTTATTAACCCCCTGTGAGAAAGAGACCCTGTCCTGGGAGGGGTGGGATTTCTTCCCTGCTAGCCACCACTGGCGGCAGACAGCTGCTTTACCCGTGTAGGTAAGTTTCTCTTATTAAAACTCTACGAATTCAAATGAGGCCAAATATCAATTCTTCAGAATTGATGCTGAATTTAGAATGTGGGGCTTTCCCCCAACAGTTGGTGCTGTGACCAGGATTCTAAGAACCCATGGAAGCCAGGGGGAGAGTGGGAGGAAATGGGCTCCTCTGGAGGAAATCCCGGGATGGCCGTGCTCATGCTTTGGACAGTTTGCACAAGCACTGGATTGGGGACCAGTGAGTGAGTATGGAGATGCCCTGAAAATGCCTGTCAGAGTAGCAGAGTTTCAGTGTGGCTGAAGATAGGTGAGGAAGAGAAAGCCACAGTGGTTGCAGTAAGCTGCCCCTCCTTTGTGCTTGGGGAATCTCTTGGGAAGAGGCACTAGCATGAGCCACTAGGAATCACCATTTGGGGAATAGTCTGGTTAGAAAGGGAAGCCTGCTACTACTGAAGGGCTCTGGCAACATCTGTGCATTAGTGGTGAGAAGGTAGAAATTTAGCCTGCAGGGTAGTGAACCTGAAAGGGTCTGGGCAGTCATGATCAGGGCACATTGGGATCCCAAGATTTGCAACCCTACAGAGGATTCATCCTGTTCTTCCTCCTTATTGGAGGAGGAAGAGGGGAACAAGACAGAGATACCGGAGTTGCAAACACGACCAGTAATGGTAACAAAGATTAAGACAGACCACTGTGGCTGCAGGGCTTGAACCTGGCCAATCTCTGCAAGAGAGGCATCAGTTCACTTACACCAGAGAATATTCCTCAGCTGTCCGAAGAGGTAGGAAATAGGTACAGACAGAAAGGGAACTAGTCTGCAGCAGGACTCAGGTGTCAAATGTGCCCTCCTGATGGGGAGATAAGTCAAAATTAGCCTCATAACCAATTCACATTGCACCTCTCTGGAGCTGTGAGTGAAGAGCCGATCTCCTTGCTGTCATGGATACAGCAGCATGCAGGGAAGTTTGGCTTAGTGTGGACCATTTGCCCTCCCTCATACCCTGGGGGTCTTAAAAGAACTGCAGGAATTAGAGCTAGGGATGAGGAATGCTGTTTATGGACAGCATTTCTGGGGACGTGATAGTGAGCTCTTTACCTCTAGCATGGAAGATAATCTTCTCCAGTCTTCCCCTAACCCCTGGTGTGGATCCTGAACCCCATGGTTAGACTGCCAGTAAATTACACGGCCCAGGCTATTGAAGACTTAGGAGAAACAGGGAGAGCCAGAAGATGGGCTGATATTCTGACAACTTGCAAGAAGGATGGGAAGTGTGGAGAGAAGGGTGTGATCGGAGTCTCCCCACCAGCAATTGTGGTTTGTTTTTATGAAAACGGGTACACCATTAGAGAAAATTGATAAATAGCCAAATGCTGTTTTGGCATGCATGTAGCAAAAACTCAAGCCTGAACAGCAATTTTAGAAGCTGCCTCATAAAAAAGGACCCCTTTATGGGCGGACCCTGAGCAGCTGAGCTAGGGAAGTGGTCTATTGCTCCTCAACTCCACTGTAAGGGCAGCACCAGGGGCCAGAGCCTCCGTGTGGAGCTAATCATCCAGTGGACACCACGGAATAAACAGCAGGTCTTGGCTCTGGTAGGTAGGGAGCATGCCTAGGAGCTTGCTACACTGACCTATGGTAATGTCCGCAAGTTTACGGGCTATGTTCCTGCTATAGATTGCTATGGGGTGGTTCTGTAAAGGGGAAGCCAGTGCAGATTGTCCAGTTGCCCTGAGGGTCTGTCAGGTGTTCACTCCCCCACACACACACACCTTAATATAAATTGGACATCTGCACCCTAGCGCAGTTAGGTCAAGTACCCACAACAACAGGAGAGTTCCATTGTTTGTGGATGTGAGGAATGAAGTCCATGCTTAGGTGCAAGGTGAGATGGACACTGTGGAGCTCCCTGCAGGGAGGAGGGCCACGTTGGTGAGACAGTATCATTTACCTGGGGGGCTTGCAGAGATTAAAGAGCCATAAAGAGTGGGCATAATCCATCCAACTCATAGCCCTTTTTTATAATTTATCTTGATTATCGAAAGTATTACAGATGTCCCCTTTTTTTCTCCTTATTGGTCCGCTCCAACCTAAGCTTTCACCCCATTATTATCTGTGTCCATGGGTTATGCATATCTACACTAATGAAAGAGTAAGATGCAATTTGACGGCACCTTTGAGAGAGTAAGCAAATCAACCCAACAAAGATGGAGGGTTAATTTGCATACACAAGAAGCTGGGGATAGGGTGAGACACTTGAGTCATCACCATGGGGATGACACAGGCATTTGGTACCGTCTCAGCTTCTCCATGTCTCTGGGCAGCATGGGAAGGCAGAGAGATGGGTCTGGGTGGAGCAAAGGCGGTGCTGGCAGCCAGGGGAAGGAAAGCCCATTCTTTCACAAATCTTTGTGCATAGGGCCTCCGGTCTTAGGTTGAATTGCATACTAGGCTTTTATTATATCAACCTAACAGCAGAATGACCAGTGCAATGACTGGTTGCTATGACATGCACTGACCACCAGGGGTCAGACGCTTAATCCAGGAGTTGCCCCCAGCCTGCAGGCTCCAGGCTAGCCTAGGTGGGTGCCAGCAGAACCCCCCCCCCCCAATCTCCCTGCAGGTCATCCCACAGATCAGCTCTGATCACTGGCCAGGCCTAGGGACCCTACCAGTGCATGAATTTCATACACCAGGCCTCTAGTATGAATATAAGTTCTTTGTTTAATCTCTTCCTGCCCCCCCCCCCCTTTCCGTCAAAGATCTCTCAGTGTGTTCAGTGCTTCTATGAACTCTGGTACTATTTTTGTTCATCAGTTTATTTTGTTCATTAGGTTTCACATATAAGTGAGATCATGTGATATATGTCTTTCTCTGACTGGCTTATTTCGCTTAGCATAATGCTCTCCAGGTCCCTCCATGCTGTCTCAAAGGGTAAGAGATCCTTTTATTTTTATTTTTACAGCTGCTTAGTATTCCATTGTGTAAATATACCACATCTTTTTTATATACTCATCTACTAATGGGCATATGTGCTGTTTCTAGATTTTAGCTTTTGTAAATTGTGCTGCTATGACCATAGGGGTGCATATATTCTTTCTGGTTGGTGTTTCATGATTCTTGGTGCTTTTAACAGCCCTGTCTGGCCAGTCCATAAACCAGACGGGTCCTGGCAGGTGACTGTACTACTGGGAGCTTAATAAAGTCGTCCTTCAAACCCATGCAGCTCTTCCTTATATTGCCAATTATTGAATGAAGTCAGTGAGTCTCTGGGAACAACCATTCTCTGTTATATCATGCTAATGCCTTCTTCAGTATTCCCATAGATCCTCAAAGCCAAGACCAGTTTGTCTAGCACTGGAATGGAGGACACTGGACGTCTCGGGTGCTACAACAGGGCTATCTCCATAGCCCCACCGTGTCCCATGGTTTAGTAGCAAAGATATGTCTATGTGGAAAGGTGGGGGAGGTGGTTGCATTATATCATTATATTGATGACATTGGGTTCCATTGTGTAAATGTACCACATCTTTGTTATGCTCTCATCTACTGATGGGCCTCCATGGCCATGCCCTTGCTATTGTACATAAGGTGTCAGAGCATCTGAGGGAGGACTTAGAAGGACAGGGATGGGTTGCAAACTGAAAATATGTACAAGGGCCTGGATCCTCTGTCAGATTCTGGGGACTTGTCTGGTCTGGCAAGACTAAAGTCATTCCAGCTGCTGTGCTGGACACGATTCAGAATTATTCTGTGCCAGAATCAACCAAAACAATTGAAACGTTCGTGCCATATCAGAGGCCTTTTATTCTCCTTTATTCCCCATGTAGCTCAGCTTTTATGCCACGTGTGTGGAATGTAAAGAAAATGATTGAGATTGGATACAAGAGCACAATGATACCTTGACAAGTGCAAAGGTGGCATTTAAACAAACTCAGTAATTGGGGGTAGTGGATGCAACCAACCCCTGTGAATTAGATGTTTAGGTCTACCAAGAGGGCTTTTTGGTGGAGCTTATGGCAAAAGCAGGATGGGAGGAAGGTGCTCCTAGGTTTCTGGTCCCACTTGTGGGAGGAAACTGAACAGAGGTTGGGTGCTATGGAGAAGCAACTGTGGCAGCATACCTTTGTCTGCAGCATGCAAAGAGCATCACAAATGCCTTGCCAGAGACACTAAGGACACAATATCCCATTGCCGGATGGATCTGGGAATTTGCCAAACCCCAGTCCAGTGGCTCAGTCCACTACCCTGCAGGAGTGCTATGCCTCCCTGCAGAGTGATGTGCTCTATTGACCAGTTCAGTAGTGCTGAGCGCATGTCATTTTGGGACCAGTCACATATATAGTGAAATGCCCGAGGACACTGACACAGGTTTGTGGGCAGACTCACCCACCTTTAGAGTTGCATATTTAAGAAGGTCAGGCATCAGTCCCTGCAACTGCCTGGTACACTGATGGGCTCACTAAGGGCAATCCGCCCTGCTGGACTGCAGTGGCCATGGAGGCGAGTGCATGGAGAAAGCCAGCAAAGCAGTTCCTGGGGAGATCTGCAAGCAGCTTGGATGGTACTAATGCAGGAATGGGGCCCTATTGCTCCAGTGACTGACAGCTGGGCTGCCTACAAAGGTCTCACTTGGTGGATAGGACACTGAAAAAAGGACAACTGGGAAGTTCAGCACCACCCATTATGAGAACTGGAATGTGGAGTGAGATCTTGGAGGTCACAGTGTACGATGAACCATCCCCCAGTGATGCATCCCCTCCAGGAAATCAGGAGCTGCCCAGATCCGATACATAGAGGAAAGCAGTGACCCTCAAGAAGTAGCCCACTGGCTACATAGACTGAACACAAGGTGGTACACACTCTTTGGGAAATTGTCTAACAAGTGGGCATGCGCCTTACCCATGCCTATATTAAGGAGATATACCAGGAGTGTATCCCTTGTTCCCTTGAATGCAAGAGACAATTGCCATGGCATCTTGGACAGACAGCAAGGCCACCAGCCATGAGGTGGCAGGTAGACTACATCAGATCCTCGCCACCATCTCAGAAGTGCAGATACATGCTAACGTGCGTTGGTACTGCCACTGGCCTGTTGCTAGCATCTCCTAGTAAGAAAGCAAATCAGCAGGCTACCACACAGGGACTTCGACAACTGGGTGCTACATACAGACGGCCCGAGGGACTCATTTCTCTGGTCACTAGGTGCAGGAATGGGCCAACAATAACTATATAATGTTGCACTTCTATCTGCCCTGTAATTCTAAAGCCACTGGATAGATTGAAAACATGAATGGACTGTTGAGACAGGCTCTGTGAAGAGAAACCCACTCTTTAAAGTGGTGGACACACAGGTTTCCAGAAGCTGTGATGGACCTCAACCTGCAAGCCAGACAAGCATGTCCTAGTGCAAACCATCTTTTAACCAGTGGACCATTGACAGCGATGAGGATTCTTCTGGGGAGCTGGACTGCTGAATGGACTCTGCCACTGGGCCACATAGTGCCTTATTGTTGATAGCTCCATATGAGCTAGGGCCAAGGATCAGTCACCTACGAGTACCTTGGGTATAGCATGCCCCCCCAGGTGGTTTGGGCTCATTGGAGCCTACCTGGAGGGACAAAAATTTTAATCACAGATAACTCCTTGGTTGCTTCCAACACCCCCTGTTGACTAAGGGCACACCCTCATGGCCATTTGGAGCATTATCATTTCTCCCCTTATATTAGTGCCCCCACCTGCCCCATCCCCTGCTGGGAGCTCAGTGTGGAGGTATAAACCAGGGCAGAAACTACTCCCAGCCACAGTGCCTGGTATAGATGACAAAGTAGCCTGTATTGTTCTGAAGCTTATGATCTGCCATTGTTCATGCCTGTAACTTCTGTGTCTTTCTGGCCACAGCCTGCAAGGTAATCTGTTCCCTACCTGGGCTCCCACCGTGGTGGCACTCCAGAATGAGAGCCACTGCTGGATCTGCGGAGAAATGCCCTCTTCTGCTGCTGAGGGACTCACGCGGACCAACCACATCTCGGCTCCTCAGCAGTTTGGAATTGATCCTCCCTGTCCACCTGGTTTCAGTCTTTATAGCTACCTTGGAAGGGGGCTGTGTTGGGCATTGTTATTACTGTTTGTTAATTATGTCGGGGAACCTATGGAGTATAATGTTACAAACCATTATGGTGTGAAGGATCCGAGGGAATTTGCGGAAGATTGGCGCGTAGAATGGAAGGACCTGGGGTGGAGTGTGTGGGAACTAACTCAGAGGTGCAATATGGCTCCAGCATTAAAGGCCACTGGGAAATGTTGGACTCTGCTTAACCCTCTGAGATTGTTTAACTCTCTGCCTTAGGAGTCAATGACCTTGCTTTGCCTGTGTATGTCAGTGTCTCCTATTAAAACTCTTTTGAATTTGAATAAGGCTATGTGTCAGTTCTTTGGAATGAGTCCTAAATTTGGACTTTTAAAGTTTTTTTCCTAACAATTGGTTCTTCAGAGAAAATGGATAAAAGTCAGGATAATTCTTTTCTCAGTTCTTGAAAGTACTTTCTCACTCTTCCAGATGTTTTTATTTTTTCATTATCTAAGACCATTCTTATATTCCCATTTGTTTGACCAAAGGTTTCTGAAATCTACATTCAGAAACGGGAAAAGCTTCTATATAATGATTTCTCCCCTGCTCCCCCCAAAACCTTGATTCCAAGTGTCACTTATTCCCATAGAGCCGCAAAGATGCCATGTACTTGATGTCTCCCTTTGCTGGGTCATTTCATTCTAAGATAAGTTGTGATGCTAAAGTTAGAACATAGCAAGACTATACATGGCAGAGCTACCTTACAGTGGAGTTAAGGGTTGAAACCACATGCTACTTGGCATTTTATTCCTAGAACATTTCCATCAGTTGGACGTTATCCCCATTGTACAGAACATTATATATATATATATATATATATATATATATATATATATATATATATATATAATATATATAATACCGGTACTGAGCATTAGCGAATTTAGGAAACTTGCCCAGGATTTCCTCTCATAAATTCCCAGCTGAAGTCTGACTTAAAGCTGGGTCTGTGTACCGGTTCAAGCTGTTTCCATCACACATTGCTTCTATTTAGCGTGGAATTAAAATAACGGTGACAAAATCACCAAAGGAGGCAACATTTCATTCCATCACAGTCACTCTTGGGGGATTGTATTTCCACCCAGAAGTTTAAATATTAACATATATTTATAGACTCCACAGAAATTTTGGAAAATTTGTATTAAGTATATAATGAGAATGGCTTCTAGTTTTGTTTAAGCCTAGTGATCAATGTTTTTTTTGTGGAGATAGTTTTTTTTAATATAATGTTTCACTTCTGATCTTTGAACATCTGTAAGAATTGCTTTTTGAATAGAGACTTGTCTACCATGAACATTTTCACAGTTTTTTAAAAAGGACAAACGTTTTAAGGCAGGCTTCTGGAGGGACTTGTGCGCTGAAGTGCTGTTTCAGCCACCTGCAGCCAGCACCTTTCCATTCCACCGCCCGCCCCCTGGGTGCTGATGGCAGGCCTCCACAGTGTAGGTCTGAGCAGTTTATGATGCACTTCAAGTCCATGGTTTCGAGATTACTAAATATGAGCAGGACTTTATGAAGGGTTTATTCTAGTCAAAACACCCCGAAAACAGAGAGATGAACCTTCTTTCCCAAAGTTAGGCAGCTAGTTAAACTAAAACAAAAGGAATTAGACTAGACCCTTCCAAAATGCAGGGTCAGGGGCACCAAAGCCCTGCTCAGTCAAACATCCACATAGGACTCTTGACTCCTTAGAAATGTAAGTAATAGCCTGCTGTTGTCCAAAACCCTTACCCATAACATAAACTGCATGTGAACACACACTTTTGTGTTAATTTTTATTACATACTATCTATAATAATAAAAGTATAATATGCTAATCAGACCAGACAGCCAATGTCATTCTGGACGTCCTTCCAGACGAAGTCACAGTGGCAGGGGCTGAGGCAGAGGCAGTTAGGGGTGATCAGGCAGGCAGGCAAGCGGGGGCAATGAAGCAGGCAGAGTGGTTAGGGGCAGTCAGGAAGGGAGGTAGGCGAGTGCTTAGGAGCCAGTGGTCCCAGATTGTGTGAGAGTGCAGGCCAGGCTGAGGGACCTAGCTCCTCCACCCCTGTGCATGAATTTCATGCACTGGGCCTCTAGTATTCTTACAATAAAGTAAGCTAGAGAAAAGAAAATGTTACTAAGAAAATATAAGGAAGATAAAATCTGTTTATAGTACTGTACTATATCAGTACTATAAATTTATGTCCAATTTACAAGATGAATCATCTGTCAGTACCTACATCAATATTGTCTTATGTGATACAAACTACTGTAGATTTATATATATATTACTAACGACATTAAAAATGAAAAGATATACAAAATTGAAAGAGGTTTTGTTGGGCCTGTTGGCTATACATTATGTTTAAAAATCACGCCTCTAAATATATATATATATATATTTAGAGGCGTGATTTATATATATATATATATATATATATATATATATATATATATATATATATTGATCCGTGCCTCACATGTGCTCTCAGAAAAGGGAACCATGGCCCATCTTTGATACCAGATACATACACTGTTTTTCCTTTTTAAAATTCTCTTCTGTTTCTTTAACCTTCAAGACTATCTCATAGTCTAGTAGTCTAGGGGAAAAAAATAGAACTGCATCTTTGGACATGTTTTATTGGCCTTGTGTGTATCTCTGACTGAATTGAGCTTTGGAATTGTGTTCTTAGTCAATGAGAAAAGCTTAAAGAAACATTAAGGGAATGTATGTCTGTGTAAGATGCTCACAATAGCGATGTTGAGATCATGGTGTCCTTAGTGGTCACTCCCTAAGGAATATTATGTTCAGGATTCTAATAGGAATACCTTTGTTTCTCATTTGAAACAGAAATATTTTATTCTCACTTTCAATGAGAAACATATAACAGGTATTTTTCATTTTGTTTAGCTCTCTGGAATCTCAGAATAAAATTACTTTAATAACAATACAGCATGTTTGAATATTTCTTTATAAATTGTTGCTTTTATTCTTGGATTTTCTCTGATTCTGTATTTGTACATATTTTTTATTTTTATGGTGTGTTGACTACATCACTAGTGAGCCACTTTAAATACTTTGTGGAATAAGGAGGGTTCTCTCTAAAGAAATGCACAGTATTAGGCTGTGTCTTCTGCATCTAACACAAACACTTTTGTCAGGAGTGTCCTACTTGTGTGAATGCTTTCCATTTGTGAGGATATAATGGAATAACATCTCAGGTTAAGTTGAGGTTCTGAAGTAGTGCCTAGGGCAAGAGGGGTTACCCTTGAAAATTCTATAGAGAGATGCCACATGAGGAACAAAGATGACATTTCTCAATACATACACACAGATTTTCCTTCAGAATTAAGGTTGCTATTCTTTGGTAAAACATCATGTAAAGTAGTCAGTTTGTGTTTGTGACCATGTTGTGGCTGTACATATAATAATTAAACAAAATAGCATGCTATAGGTGAAATGCAAGCATCAAGAGGCAGGCTTAGCTCATGGGTTTTTGTTTTTTTTTTAATTGATTTCAGAGAGGAAGGGAGGGAGAGAGAGAGGGAGAGAGAGACATCAATGATGAGAGAGAATCATCAATAGGCTGCCTCATGCATTCCCCTCTTCCCAACTGGGAATCGAGCCCACAACTCAGGCATGCTCCCTTGACCAGAATCAAACCTTGGACTCCTCAGTCCATAGGCCAACTGTCCATTGAGCCAAAACAACTAGGGCAGCTCATGCTTTATTCTCCCTCCAGAATGTTCACAATTTAAGCTGATCTTCTCTGGTGCCCTCACTAGTGTTTTCCCTGTTTCAGTTACTCCCTGGCACGTGATGGATGCTGGGCAGCCCCAGTTCAGATTCACGGGTATGGAGGCTCAGTTTCAGCCTCAGTTGGAAGAATGTCAAGGATTTGTCACTATCCTTAATTCATCACACACCCCTCTTCTGCTTCCATTCAACCTTTGCTCTGACCCCAAACATAGTGGCTTGTTTCACAGCATCATTTATTTAGCTGATTAATTTCTTGGTCAGAAATTTGAGAGAGATTCTTGTTGAGCCTGTTGGCTATACATTATGTTTAGAAATCTCTCCGGGGAAATCCAAGAGTTCATTACCAAACTTTATTTCCCATGCAATGGCAGGCAATGGGGTTATCAAACTTTTTGTCACTGCATAACAATGACTCCCTGTTCTCTGGAATCCAAAAAGTCTCCTCATTGTCCATCTAGCCTTCACCAGCAGACTCCTCAGAATCCTTCTAGTTTCTATCTGCTACCCAGTTCCAAAGCCAAGGCTTTATAATAGTATTTTATATGTTTATTATGTAACCAGCTTTCAGCTACTAGATTCTGTTCCACTTAATTATGGCCATGCTGAGTAGCTGAAGCAGCATGTTTATTTTTCTCAGTTTTGTGGATCAGGAATTCCAGAGGGGGTTGGTTAGGCAGTTCACGTCCAAACCACCAGTGTCAGCTTCCACTGTGACTTCTTCGCACATGACCTGCTGTGTCAGCTGGGACGCCTGGCAGTTGATCCTGCCTTTACCCGCAGCTCAGCGGGGCCATTGATGAGTGTCACCTGTAGTCTGTCCAGGAGACTTGTGATTCTCATTGGGTGGAGTGTTGATTCCCAGAGATTGCATCCCAAGACCAGTTGTATTTGTTTCCTGGGGCTGACACAATCAATTTCCACAAACCATCGTTGAAAACAACAGAAGCTTATACACACAGCATTGGAGGAGAGATGTCGAAAATCAAAGTGTTGGAGGGGCCATGCTCCCCCTGAAGGCTACAGGAAAGAACCATTTCTGCCTCTTGTTACCTTCTGGAGATTCCAGCAATGGACATTCCTTCGCTTGTAGCTGCATTGTCTTCCCCAGTGCATGTCTCTGTCTCTCCTAACACCTCTCTCCAGACATACTAAAATAAGGATACCACCCTTTGAATTCACTGCTTATGCTAATACAATATAAACCTCATCTTAATTTCAACTGCAACAACCCTTTTTCCAAATAAGGTCATATTATCAGGTACTGTGGTTCAGTCAACAGGTTTTTTGGGGACACCAGTCCACAACACAATGTTTCCAAAGTCTTGGGCTGAAGCTGTGAGGCTTAAAATTATAGCTATCAGCCGAGACCAGTTTGGTTCAGTGGATAGAGCATTGACCTGCGGACTGACGGGTCCCGGGTTCAGTTCTGGTCAAGGGCACATACCTTGGTTGTGGGCACATCCCCAGTGGGGATGGTGCAAGAGGCAGCTAATCGAGATTCTCTCTCATCGATGTTTCTAACTCTATCCCTCTCTCTTCCTCTCTGTAAAAAATCAATAAAATATATATTTAAAAAATTATAGCTATCAACCTTCAGAATTCCTGGAATGCCACTTCCTGCTGCGTTCTATTGCTCAAGCAAGTCACTAGTGCCAGTTCAAATTCAAGAGTAGAAACATGAGACTGTATTACAGTGTGCTTGTGCGTGTGCGTGTGTGTGTGTGTGTGTGTGTGTGTGAGAGAGAGAGAGAGAGAGAGAGAGAGAGAGAGAGAGAGAGAGAGGAGGGAAGGAGAGGGGAGAGGAGGGGAGGAGCAGTGGGGAGAGGGGAGGAGAGGGGGAGGGTGAAGAGAGGAGAGTCAGTGACTGGGGAGAGGTAGAGTGGGGAAAGAAGGTTTGTGTGGTAAAAGCATTAAATAGCTTGGGCCCTGACTGGTTTGCCCGTTTGGCTCAGTGGATATTGCGTTGAGCATGCACTGAAAGGTCCTGGGTTTGATTCCTGGTCAGGGCACATGCCTGGCTTGCAGGCTCATACCCCAGAAGGGGGCATGCAGGAGGCAGCTGGTTGATGTTTCTGACTCTCTACCCCTCTCCCTCTTTATAAAAAAGCAATAAAAGTATATTTTTAGGGGAAACCGGTTTGGCTCAGTGGTAGAGTGTCAGTCTGTGGACTGAAAGGTCCCAGGTTCGGTTCCGGTTAAGGGCTTGTATCTTGGTTTCAGGCACATCCCCAGTAGGGGGTGTGCAAGAGGCAGCTGATTGATGTTTCTCTCTCATCGATGTTTCTAACTCTCTATCCTTCTCTCTTCTTCTCTGAAAAAAAAATCAATAAAATATAAATAGCTTGGAAGCTATTCTTCCAGAGACCACCATAATTGGTACAATGTTTTCTCACCAAATACCATGCATAAGAACTCTTTTTACTTTTAGAAGTTGATCTTCTCCTTTCTTATAATAGCCTAGTGGTCAGGCAGATATTGAGTAGGCATTCAACATCCCATTTAAGAGACTATGGAACTGAGTCACAGAGAAGGACAATAAATCATTGTTCTGTAAGATGGTTTGGCAAGGGCATTGTGCAGATCCCACAGTGGTTCTATCAGTAATATAAAAGAGGCAACATTCTCTGAAGGTTCTTACAATATTTTATGATATGCTTCACTTTCTGGTAATTATAGTCTGCATACAATGTATGTTAGACAAGAGCTTAAAACCATATGCATTTAAAATGTTTTATAAATATGTAATGCGTAAAAGTAAACTGCCTGAATAATAAATATATTTACCCAAAGAATAAATAAAAAGCTGCTCCAATTATTCAGGTAAATACTACCTTCTCTGCTTGACTTTTTTCTTGTGTTGAATCATGAGAATTAAACTCACAAATATGGTCCTGCAATGCAATCAATAAATGACGTCATTTAAAACATCCCAAAACTCAAGTGTCACTGTCCTGACTCTGCTTTTGTTAGTATTCAGAGGCACTCCAAGAAATGATTTCAGAATCTACTCTTCCTAACAAGAAACTGTACCATAGCTAATCATCAAGGCAGGGAATGAACTATTTGGAAAGCTATTGCTCTTAGTGGAAAGATTGGCAGATATTTGGTTTCCAGTGCTGGTAACTGGTAACCTGGGACACCAATTTACTGGGCATGAATTTATCAATCTCTAAGATAAGCCTTTAGGGTTATCCCTCTACATTTCTCTCCACCTTATAAATTATATGAGTGCTGTCCTCGGAGGCCCTGATGTAACCTTTCAGGTTCATGGGAGCACTGCCCTTGTTTTGAATGTCATTTTAAGTGGGAATATACTTGGAAAGATGCACCATTAGTGATTCAACGTATTTTGTTTTGTTTTTCCTGTTTGAGTATTGCTTTGCTTTTAGGCGGTAGCTGATTTTTTGTTTTTAAATAAAAAATCAAGGAGGAGGCTGGCCTCTACCATTCAACAATAAGAAACCATAGTATCCCTACCTGGTTTGGCTCAGTGGATAGAGCTTCAGCCTGCTGACTCAAGGGTCCCGGGTTCAATTCCAGTCAAGGGCATGTACCTTGGTTGCTGGTACATCCCCAGTAGGGCGTGTGCAGGAGGCAGAGAGAAAGCATAGTAAAATATCCTCTTATATATTTTCATAACAAATGATACTTGTATTAATAATAGCCATCATTCTGGTATGGTGCCTTTGTCTCACATTCTATGCTGTATTTTACATATATTATCTGAGTTAATTGTAACAGTAACCCTGAGTGTAGACATTATTAGCCATTGTCTATGTGGATAAATTAAGACTTAGAAAACATTCAAAGATTTATAGTGTGATTCCAGTCAGTGTTATCAAGCCAATGCATGGTCTAATCACATGTCTTATGGCTAAATTCCATTATTTGACACCTTTTCCTGAAAATGATAACAATATGGACTTCTTAGAAAGTGAGCACACATTGATCTTTTTGACTCTGATTTACTTTTGTTTATTTTGCCCAGGCATCTTTTCACAGTCTTAGTTTTCCTTCTCTCGGGACAGCTTAGGGATGGAATGAAAGGCCCCCAACTAGCTTGATATTACAGCAGGACAGGAAGTTGATGGAACAGTTGTAGTAGATAAAATGAATAGTGGTTCCCATCATCTGTTTCTCCTATTTACCACATGGGTTCTTGGATTTAAATAACTCAGGTTAGATTAGGAAAATCCAACTGTTCATTTATCATGTTGCACAGGTTTTTGGAAGTCCTCTTAGAAACAGAGAGGAAAATGTATTTTTTTTACTATATTTATGAAAGATAAGATTGTGGTCTGAAGAAGACATCACTGGTGACTTCAAATGCTGAGGCTTTGGGTCCCATTCAGGAACATGGCCCAAAATATAAGAATGCATACTTATTCTTTTTAGAGTCATAAATTGTCTGTAAAAGTATCTTATTCTTTAAAAAATAAATAGTATTTCACTTATTATTTAATGTTAAAAATCTCTAAAGTCTCATAGAGTGCAAATATATATTCTAGGAGTTTTCTACTTCTATTTTTAGGTAATTTACTATGTGCCACTTTTTCATCTATTATGTTCTATTTATTTTATTGATTCTTTACAGAGAGAAAGGGAGAGAGAGAGAGAGAGAGTTAGAAACAGTGATCAGCTTCCTCTTGCACACCCCCTACTGGGGATGTGCCCGCAACCAATGTACATGCCCTTGACCAGAATTGAACCTGGAATCCTTCAGTCCACAGGCCAAGGCTATATCCACTGAGCCAAACCAGTTAGGGCACACCTATTATGTGTGTGTGTGTGTTTTAATCAACATAACTTTCCAGGTTAAGTGCTATTGTTATCACGGTTTTACTGATGAAAAGACTGAAGGTTAGAGAGTTTAAAACTCGCCCTGTGATCTACAGCTAAGCGATGGCAATTACAGGACTTAATCCCAGGCCACAGGACTATAGTATCCATGCATTTCACCATTACATCACAGATTCAACCATCATTTAAATTCTTCCACTGTCGTTTTTTAAAAAGTCTTTATGAGAAGATATTTGTTATTCAAACTTTTATATAATTTTTCAGTTCAACTCTGAGCAATTCAGACAAAATTACTTTAAGATCTGACAGTTACAAATCAATATCTGCTGTACAGATTGGATTCATGAAAGTGAAATCACTTAATACAAATTATATCATATAGGGATCTCTATGGCTTCTATGGACTCTTTTTGCCATGAGCTAAATATATCACACTTAATTGTGTTGGTGGCATTCCTACCATGGATCTGCAAATCACCTGTGATCTGACTTTCATTATTATGAGTTATATAATTCTGCAACTGCAATAGGATAGGTAGACTGCCTACTAGACTCAGAAAAGATGAATTAATTTTCTATATTTGTGTATGCCTTGCTCTTACCTGGTGTGTGTGTGTGTGTGTGTGTGTGTGTGTGTTGATTTTTTATTGATTTTTTACAGAGAGGGTTAGTTAGAAACATAGATGAGAGAGAATCATCCATCAGCTGCCTCTTGCACACTCTCCACTGGGGATGTGCCCGAAATCAAGGTACATGCCCTTGATGGGAATCAAACCTGGGACCTTTCAGTTCACAGGCCTACACTCTATCCACTGAGCCAAAGCAATTTCGGTGTTACCTGGGTTCTTTAAATTGCATTGAGAATGAAGGTCACACAATTCTTAAAACATAAAAGTTAAAGAAGAAATAAACCAAGAGTTGCACTAAAATCCATGGGGCAAAATGGAATTTGTCTACTCTGCAATAGTATGGCAGATTTAATTTTATAATTTGTATCCCTTTCTATTATTTGTTATTGAATTTATAGCTAAGTTCTTGGTTTTTCTTTTTTTTCATCATATAATGTCTGCATGTGTTTCTTTGTGTAATTAATATGAAATGTTTTGTTTTGCTTGTTGTTTAATTTTAGCAAAGTCCTTTGAGATGCAATTTTATCCCTCAAAAGTGGGAGAACTTCTGTTGAATCTTTATAAATTCTGATTTACTTTCAACCCTGTTAAAAAATAATTTACCAAGGTAGCAATTCAATTTGTAAACTTGCAGAACATTTTTTGTGTGCCTTGCTCCATTCCTTTTAACTCTTACTTCAGTTTTGCTATATTGTCATCCCTGAAATCTACATGTTTCTGGAATTTACATCAAGGAAGGAGAAGATAAAGAAGAAAAAACGATGGGGAGGTTTGCTCCTTAGGATTTTCCCATAAAACCTAACTTAGGAACACAACTAGAAGGGAGATCATTAAATATGAAGGATATATTATTTTGAAGTATTCCATTTATGATTAAGATTGATCCTGTGCAAAATTATAGTGAAAGCAGGTCTGAGATCCACAATCTTTTCTGCCTGTGCTTCATACCCACTTATAATTCTCATCCCCTTCACTCCATTAACCCTTCCATAAATGCTATACTCCATTGACCCCTCCATGAACTCTATATTCCATCAACTCCTCCGCAAAACCTAAGCAGGTTCTCAAAATCCACCCAAAGTCTTATTCATGAGTCATAGGAAATGATGCTGTTTCATATACTTATATCTAAGTAGTGAGTAAACATTCTGGACTCAGGGATTGGGATGTAAATTCTGCAATAGAATGGAATAAAACTTACTCCTAGGGTTCCAAGATAGGAACAAGGTCAAAGGAGTGGGAGAAAGAGACAAATCATTGTACTGCTTTATGTGTGAGTTCTGTGATATTCTCAGAGCAAAAGCAAAGCTTTCTGTAGTATACCTTATATTTATAAAAATATATTAAGATGTTGTTGATACTGTTGTAATTAACCTAGTTATGAATAATAGCAAAGGAGCAAAGGAAAGACCAAATACAGGGTGTCCCCACAAAAAAAAGTATGCACACTTTGAGTGGTTAAAAAGTCAGTGTTTATTAGCATACAGTTCATTTTCAAAATTAAGTGAGTTATCAGCTAAGTGTGTACATTTTGGGGGACACCCATATTTGTGCAGTTTTGCTAGGAAGCTACCTTTTAACATTCCCCCAGAAGGTACTAGTCTATTCCTCACAGATCACTGGGCAAAGGGATTGAACAGGGAGGAGAATAGATGTCAGGTCTGGATGAGACAGGGAAGGTTATTTGTCACTCACACCTGGGGACAGGTCATTGGACAGAGTAGGTATGGCCACTGCAAGTGTGGGAATATTTGAATACTTAAGCTCCTAAACAAAGGAGTTTGCTCTCTCACTCTCTTGGATCCTGGTGCTGTTGGGACTCCTGCTGCAAAGGGTACACTCTCTTGGCTCTCCTGCACTCACCCATATGGCCCAAGGCCACGAAGACCCCGCACAATGGATTGATGGACAACTACCCTAAAGCTCAGCTCCACCATGGAATGGATTCAGCTCCACCATGGAATGGAAACTCGACTTTGGTTTTACTTTTAGTTCTATTGAATCCCCAGCTGCACTTCTGGGATTGGATTATGGGAAATGGGACTTTGGAAACCCAGAGATGTAATTCAATACAAATAAAAATCACCCATCCTCCCATGCAAGTCTCAAGATATCAAAAGGACATACTCCAAGCACCCAGTAAGGAAAGAGATTCCCCACTTTCACCGATAACATATTATATATTCAAGGCATCAGTGCTTTTTAAGTTAGTTTTAACAATTTTATCAGTCCCTGATAGCTTAACAAAAATCTATGAGTGGCCTTAAAGTTTTATGATATATCTCCCACTAGTGAAACAGATTTACAAAGAGTGAGAAGAAAGTGATGATCAAATAGTGAACTGGACAATTTCAGATTCTATGTAGCAAATATGGACACATGAGATTAGTTATCTTGTCCTAAAAACATTAGATTTGTAAGTTATGCAGGCAATTCTCCTGTCTTTGAGCCCCTATTCTCCAAGGAACTATCTGCACTAATAAATGAGAACTATGCAAATTGACTGTTACTTCTTGACACCCACCAGCCACTCAGGAGTGAGTACGCAAATTAACCCGGGCCTCTGGGCAGCACAAATACAGGTGCAGGGTAGCCTGGTAGGGTGTGAAGCCTGCTATGAGGGGGCAGAGCTAGGGGCAGAGGGAGCTACAGGAGTGCCTCTCCAGCTGGAGTGAAGGCTGAAGGCTCAGGCTGCAGCAAAGACTCTGGCTGAAGTGAAGATGGAAGGCAGCAGCCAGAGCAAAGGCATGGGTCCCGGGTGCTGGAGGAAGACTGGTGCCTGAAGCCTGGGGAAGGAAGGCCTATTGCACAAATTTTTTGTGCAACAGGACTCTGTAGGATTATAATTTAGCATCCAATGCAGATTTTTTCAAAAGATACAGAATATTCTGGCTATGCCCTCATGACTGTCACAATTTTCATTGTTGATTAATGACTTGATAGTTTGTTTGACATCATTCTCTGAGCTTGGCCAATGTTAACTGCCCTTTTCTAACAGATCACATGCAGCAGATTTCTACTCTATCACCAAGGGCAGACCTCGGACTGGGATTAACTGGGTAAAAAAAACTGCCCTCTTACATCCTCCTCAGGCCACCCCCCTGTTTCTCTGGAGACCTTGTCATTTTACTGTGCCCTTCGTTTTGAAATTCTGCATTTATCATTAGAGGAGAAACTCAACACATAAATGTGTTTTGTTGCACGGCATTTGCCTATGTTCAGTTAAGTGTGTGTAGATAGGTTTTTTTCCTTCCTTTTCTTAATTTTACATGGACCTTGCCTCTAGAAGTAACAGAGGTTAGGAAATGTTTATATTCATACATTGAAATCATGAAAAAAAAATCTGCAGGGTTCAATTGACAGTGGGAAGAGCAGTAGAAAAAAAATAGGTTTCAGCATTATATTTTCATATTTTATAAAAGTTATTTTCTTTGTGGTTAGAAGATGTGTAATGTGAATTGTTGCTGTTCATGCTGATATTAGAGGGCAAAGACGACTTAAGTCTTTGATTAATTTGTAAGTATGTTTGATGCAAAGGACAAACATAACTTCATAAATATATAATGTTGCTGATGGCAGCTGAAATTATTTCTAGTCATCGTATGGTTTCTACCCAAGGTCATTGCTGCCTGTTTGCTTGTAAAATCACTGAATGGTTTTGCTATCTTACTTGAACTGTATCAAAGCAACGGTTTGATGTCTGAATCACTTATTCTAGATCCTGTGCTTTGAGTCATTTCACTTCCCAGCATCTCAAAGAATTCCAAGACTTGGAAGGACTGGACAGGAGCCTCTGTCAAATGCTAAGCTCTGGTGGCTTGATTTCCACATTGAAGAGAAGACTTCATTGTGGTTCCTTAGGGAGATTTCTCAGGGCACTGACCACAATTTTAGGAAAAAATTCAGAGAGATGAGATAACTCATAGAGGCAATAGAATATAATAGACACTATTATATTAGTGTCTATTAATAGGCAATAGAATATAATAGACATGCTAATGAATGGCATGGCCACAGTATATAAATCAGATGCTCCTTTTCTTCATTTAAATGTGTTTTCCCCCCTCATTAAAAATACCAGTCCATGTGTCCTAGAGAAAAGTTAGAAATATTTTTATCCAGTACTTTTTCGAGTCATAGGAAAATTTTCATGCAAAGTTCATTGTATACATTTTGAATTAGTAATTAAAGGAAACAAATACTTCCAAGCTAAACATTCCCAATTTCAGATTACTATTAACAACCCTCCAGCACTGCTACGGCAGGAAGCAGTCTATGGTTTATCAGACATTTCACATATTACTAACAGGGGAAGGTAACATTATTCATTCTAGATTCAAATGAAGAAATCAAGTTTGATTTTGTGGCAAACGGTCAAGATCAAAATCACATAGCTTATAAATACTTGTGGTCAATATTAGTCTTTAGGGAATAGCATGGGGGAGGGTCCCCAAAATCTTTACATTTAGCTCATAATATTTCCATCATAACACACTCCTGTATATTAATGTAAGAATATAAAAGTTTAAGCCAGATTGAGAAAAGCATGGAATCATTTCTTCTCCTGCAATGTTAAAATGAATTAGCCCATATCAGAAGCCAATGGTGGAGGCATGAAAACAGATGGGAATATCCAAAGTCATGTTACATTTATTAATTAATTAACTTCACCATTCAACAAATACATGAGCTCAGTTTGCCAGTTATTTTATTTTTTAAAATATATTTTATTGATTTTTTTTTACAGAGAGGAAGGAAGAAGGATAGAGAGAAACATCGATGAGAGAGAAACATCTATCAGCTGCCTTCTGCACACCTCCTACTGGGAATGTACCTACAGCCAAGGTAACATACCCTTGACTGGAATCGAACCTGAAACTCTTCAGTCCCCAGACCAATGCTCTATCTACTGAGCCAAACTGGTTAGGGCAGCCAGTTATTATTATACTAGATCCCAAGATACCATCATAAATAAAATAGATGTGATTCCACCTCCCACTGAGAGTTTAGTCTCTTGGAGGAGATAGACATTAATTAAATGAGTAAGTCCAGAAAGGCAATGGGAAGCATGGAAGTGGAGAACAGAGGCACCTGATTTAGTCTGACCTATCAGGGAAGGCTTCCCCGAAGAAGTGACACTCGATATGACAAGTGAAATATTGCCTGGAGGTTGTAAGCTGAGCGGATTTAGAAGGTCTGTGTGTGTTCCTGGCAGCGGGACACAATGGAAATGCCCTAAGTTAGCAGGAAGCCAGCTACTTTGAAGGATGCAAAAAGAACCCTGCATGGGATGCAGAGAGCAGGTAACAGGTCAGTGTTTGATGAGAGAGAGAGCAGGAGACAGGAGATCTTTCTGACCTTTTGAATTTTAGCCTATGAACACAAACTGCTGAATGAATTACATCAGAGGCATAAGTTGATCACCTATACTTTCTTCAAAAGATCACTCTGAAGGTCCAGTTCTAGTGAAGCAGATATGTCAAACTACCCCTCCTGCACATAAAAATAATAAATCAGATTAGCCCTCCCATCTCTTAAAGTAATTAGTAAATAAAACCCTCTCCTTTAGAAAACTTTAGGCCCAGATGCCCTCATTGGTGAAATCTATCAAAAATTTAAGCTAAGAAAAGTCACCACTCTTAGACAAAGCCTTCCTCAAACAGAAGAGGGAACATTATTCAATATATTTCATGAAGCCAGCATAACCCCTATATGTGCTCATTATATATTATATTCTTTTTGATTTATTGTTTTAAATTTAAGGCCAAAATGTAACATCTTCCAACTAGTTCTAGAATAAAAAGGAAAGGAACTAGCTAATTTTTAAATGAGACTTTGCTGTTTCATCCAGAGGATAAAGTTTTGTTTCTTAAAAACCAGGAAAGTAGACTTTTGAGTTTCATATTTGCAACTAAGAAAGAGTCCAGAGATTGAGAGGGCAGGGCAGGGCGAGGCTAACTCCTGACTCCATTTTGTACTGTGGGGCAGGGCGGAGTTATCCTCCATTTTGTGTAACTGGACCCTAGCCCTCACCCAACCAATCAGGGTCAGCCAAAGCAGTGACATCACCACCCCTATAAAACCCCTTGAACTGTTGAAGCTAGTGCTCATATGCCAGGCTGTCAGTGCAAGTGGGACAGAGCCCATGCTAGCATAGATGAGAGGCTCTTTTGTTTATTGCATGGAACTCGGCTCCCTGGTGGTTCATGGGGATCATGAAATCTTGGCATAACAATGTGAAACTGCTTTACATTTTATTATTGACTGGGGATGTAGTCCTAGGAAAATTACTTAAGCTTTCTATGTTGAGTTTCTTCAAATAGTAAAATGTGAAAAATATCAGCTATCTCAATGGATAATTTAAGGATAGAGCTAATATGTATAAAGTATTCAAATCTGGTGAATACTCAGTGACTACTAATTCTATTTCTTCAAAAGATTTTCCAGTGAGTTAAGAATAAGTAAAGGCAGAAGCATCCCGAGAAGCAGAAATGGCTAGTGGGGCCCATGTAAGGTGATATGGGAATCATTTCTTTTGGGTCATCAGTAATTTAATTACACCTGTGTTTCTTCATGAGCTCCAGATAAAGAAAACTGAATTGATGTAGGCATAATTCATTCTTCTATAAACTAAGTGGTTTAAAAGCTGTTCAATTGGCATGAATTGCATTGCTCTATAAAAGTTGATGCATGAAGTAGGTTCAATTATCCAAACTGATGTACATGTAGTATTTTATGGCCCATATTAAAAAGTCAATTTGCTACCTCCATAGAGGAAAGGGCATTTGAGTTTGTTGAGGTATTAGGGAGAGAAGGGAGATTTTGCTTAGAGGTTAGCAAACGAGTTCCACTTCCATCTTTAGCCAAACTCTTTATTCATTTATTCCAGGGTCTCCCATGTTCAAGGTAAATGATTAGGTGCTTTCAGAGAGCTTAATATGAAGCCTGACACAGGATACATGCTCACTTCAATGATGTCATAGGGAAGATGATTTTAAAAATCAAAGGTAAATGTGGTTCTTACAAATTAATAGCATAATTTAGAGGAATGAGAGACTAAATCTTGCTGTTGTGCTCAAAAAGGCTCATTAAGGAGGTAATACTGATGGATACAGTGAGGTCTGAGTAAGATTCAAAAGGGGAAAATGGAAGGAAGAGACATTGGATTCTAGATGATAAGATATAAAATGGTTTGCGTTAAAGGTCAGTGTATAGTCAATGGACAGAGTTGTACTACTAACAGTGGGGCCTGACCCATTGCTTAGTTCTTGTCACTGCCTCTGAGCCGTGTTGCCCCAGAGGGCGGAACAGTGTCACTGGCCATTCCAATGGGACCTTTCACTCCAGATCCTCAGACTGTATCTTCACCTTGTCCTCTGCCAATAAGTTCCTTCTTTCCAAATTTCAAGCACCATCTATGCCACCAACACCCTCCACCCAGAGCTCAGCAATGGCCTCATTAAGTAACCGGTGTTCCTATTTTCCCTCTTGTCCCACTTTCCCTAGCTTATTATAACAATCTAATCACCAGAGTAATTCTGTTCAAATTTAAGTTGTAGCATGTCTCTTCATTGTTCAATCGTTCAATAGATTCTGTGATTTTTCAGAATCTTACAAGGCCATATAGGATCTGGCTCCTTATTACCTCTCAGACTGTTAGTTTTACCAAAGGACTTCACATCCAACAAGACTGACCATATCCATTAAGACTGGTCATTATTTCTTGGTAAATTTCTATGACCGCACCCATTAACTTTTTATTAAGTTAATATCAGTGTACCTCTCATGGAACTACTCAGGGAAGATGGAATTTGCCGTTGGCATTCAGTTATACACTGTTAATCTCCATTTGGGATTATCAGTGCGGAAATGACACTTTAGAGCGGGCAATGGGGGAGGGGGTAACCTAAATGTGTAGCTTGCCTTTAAAGATGTACTCATGTAGATGTCAAATTTGGCCATGCTTTTTACTATTCTGAATATACTCAACTATGTTTGACAAGGTCAGAAAAAAGGAGATATTATTAAAGAATTGATGACAATACAAATACTGTCTCCAAGAAGAAAAATCTTGAGATGATAACTTTTTTTCTTTCTTTCTATAAAAGAAAAACAAAGAATTGTTTTTTGACCCAAAGCATAAAGGATCATTCTTAGTTACTGAATTTATAGTATAATTTATTTACGCATGGAGAAATATCATAAATCAGACATCTCACAATCAAATCTGTTAGAGATTTATGCCTCCCTCATTGTCTCTGACTCACATGTCTTAACTAAATATAACACTTGGATTTCACATCTTTCACTTTCAAAGCAGACGGCTCCCTTTAGCTCTGACTCTTGGAGACCTTTGCCTTCTCTCTGGACTTCCGGGGCAGCTCTCTAGATTCATGTTGAAATCACTGTTAGTAATCAGTCCTACACAATATCTTTCCCTGCATGCCCACACATTTCCACTGTGGAAATAAAATTCAGTATCCAAAGTAAGGAGATTTTTGTCTCCTTTCCTGAGCTCCACCTTCATCACTATCAACCTTAACCACACAATATGTATTTAATCACAAATATGTCATCTATTTTACTGTCTCTTCTCATTTCCTCCACATAGTAGGTGGTGTCTTATTGTAGGTGGAAACAAAAGGAAAATTTAGATACCTTGACTGGACTTTGACCTCTGACACTCAGCATCTGGGAGTCTCAGAACAATTTGTTTAGCTACTTTTTCTTCATGGATAATGAAGAAGTAATTGTGTCTATCTTCAGAGCACAGTATAAGCACACTCAGTGAGAATATGATGTGAAAGGCCTATGAAACTCTAGGCACTGCTTTATTTTCTTTCTCCATCTAAACATTCCTTTCCTTAGTGAACAGTGGCAACATGATTGTTAAGATCTCACAATTTAGTTTCAATATATGTTGATTTTTTTGTGTGGGGTGGTGGTGTTTATAATCTTATTTACCCATTATAAAGAAGACTGAATATTTACTAAGTATATTTTGACAGTCTTATATACTGTTACATTCCTCTTTTTTCTCTTGATTTGACTCAAAGGGTGCAGTATCATGGGAGTAGCAAGATAGATTAAAAACTTGACCAAGACATTGTACCTGTTGTCAGGAGGCTTATCAATTAGTAGAGATATAAATAAAAATAAATAGTGCAATTATTTGTGGTAAATTTATTTTTTTATTGAAACTATTGGGGTGATATTGGTTAATAAAATGTCATAGGTTTCAGGCGTATGATTCTATAATACATCATGTATGTACTAGTATTTTATTGTGTGTTCACCACCTCAATTCTCTGAAGAAAATCAAAACACTAATTCAAAAGAATATAGGATAAATTTCTAAATAGGAGCCCTTTCAGGCTAGAAACAGATGCATAAAGAAGAAGAGGGAAATCCACCTCATTCAAAACAGGCTTACATGAAAAATAACAATTATATACAGTAATGCCAGCTATTAAATACCGTGAAATTTCAGTAATACGGGCATATTTTATAACTTGAGGTAAGTTTTAACTGATAAGATGATATTTTTAAAATTCAGAAAGTGTTAGGATAATTCCATGTAGATGAAATTTCAGAGGCCAATATTTCTCTGCTTCAATTCAATGGTAGGTAGCAGGTCTCAGAGTGTCTGTAAATCCTTGGAATGGTAGACAACACCAAGTGTGGATGAGCTGAGGGTTAATTTTTGTGGGTAAAGAGTCCATAGCTTAGCCCCAAAGGCATGGCTCAGTGGTTGATCATCAACCTATGAACCAGATGGTCACAGGTTTGATTCCCAGTCAAGGGCACATGCCCAGGTTATGGGCTCAATCCCCAGTGTGGGACTTGCAGAAGGCAGCAGATCAATGATTCTCTCTTACCATTGATGTTTCTATCCCTTTCCACCTCTCCCTTCATTTCTGAAAGCAATAAAAATATATTCTAAAAAAAAAAAGAAAAAGAAAAAGAAATAGTCTATAGCTTGCATTAGAATCCCAAAGGGGTTTATAATTCAAAAGCATTTACAGGTTTTGCTTGTTTTCTTTTTATTTTTTACATTTTAATAGAATTTTGTAACCTTTAAGTTTTACCATTGGAAGATAAGCATGAATTTCAATAATACGTTTTCAATTTTAAGAATGAATGTTCTGGAGTGCAGAATACATGGAATTGTAGTAATTGATAGTTTCTAACAGGTAAATGTGTCTGTTATTTCTAGACTTTTTCTCTAAGTCCCTAAAGATGGGCCATTTTTATTTTTATATTTTGACTTTTATACCTTTAGTTTAGTTAAACTAATAAGAAAACTTTACCCCAATTTATTAACCAGAAAATGTGGGGCTAACTACTATTTTCCCTCCATTGACATTTTAGAGCATAAGAAGATAATCTTTTCCATACTTCCACCTTGAGAATAGTCTCACTGTATAGTAATAATTTAATCCCAATATTGCATTGATTTATTGTTGGATAGATTTACTATTTTCTTCTCTGTTTTATATAAAATAAATTTGGTTATTTAACTGGTTTAAACTGAACCTTTATATAAAGTTATGACAAAAGAACTTTTAGGATTGTATTACTGTTCATCCTTATAAATAAATTAAATCACAAACATAGGGCACCAGGCAATCAGGGGGTAAGGTTATAAATATTTCAAGAAACATTACTTAAACTTTAGTACATCTGGATTTGTTAAAACAAAGCAAAACAAACTTTGGGTTTTGATAGTGTCTTATAAATTTGGCTCACCACTAAAAATGACAATGTTAGTTGTGGAACTAGTGTAGCAGTGTGTTGAAATTCGTAATTATTTCGCTCAGTTTCTGTGACTAAACCTGAGACTATGTTATGAAAAACTTGACAGGTGTAGGTTATTCTCTTTTTTGAATTGTGTCTGGATCAGATAATATGGCCAATGGAAGTGGAACCCAGCACAATACAGCAAAATCAATTCAGGTTTGAAGGTCTTATCCTTCCATTTACTGGCTCTGTGGTGTTGGAAGCTTACTCATTTCTCTAAGAATCGGACTCCTCATGTGTGAAAAATAATACTGGTACTATTACATATAATGGTTATTAATAATGCACATAAAATATTTATGCTAGTGTTTTACACATATTGGTGATGAGTAATATAATTATTGTCATGCAGAAAGAAACCCATTTAGATGATTACAAAGAATAGTGGTGTGACCAAATTGTAAGGTATAAAATGTCGAATCACTATATTGTATATTAGAATCTGATACAACAAATGTAAGATTGTACACCAGCTATATTAAAATTAACAAAATAGTCCTAGTCATCAAGGAAAAACAAAAAGAACAGAATGGCATCTACTAGAAAGTGCATGACAAGATATCCATTTCCCCCTAAACTTCAGTTTTTTCATCTATGAAATGAAATTACTAGAATATTCTGACATCCAATTCAACTCTAATTTTCTTACTTTTATGAAAAACCAATTAAATATGTGTCTGTATCAGAAATAACTGTTCACTTGAGCTCAGCGATTTGGGCCAATTGAGTCGAACTGGTCAGACTAAGAAGGTACATTGCTCACATAGCTTAAAATAGGTGAAATACAGCAGACATAGTTGTTATTTAACTGACTGTGCTTCTTAAAATGAATTGTTTCTGTTATGTATTAATCCAGATTTCTTGTTTAGCCATAGAAAAATAATACTACTTCTTCATTGTGTCACTTTCTAAAAATATGTTTTAGGCTATTCCATGTTGTGCCATGTAACTGGGGAATGTTCACTTGACAAAATGTGATATGTACGGTACTAAGTATGTTTGCTTTTTGCCTTTATTCTTTATTCCTGATCAACATACTCTAGGTGACTCAAGGAAAAGAGGCGAGCCTCATTTAACATTTCTGATGGGTTTTGTATATAGGTGGTGGGTAGCAACCTTGTTCAGCCAAGTTGACAATGTGGTGTTTCTCATCTGGAGAGACTTCCAGGTGAAGAAAAACCTATTTAAAAATATCAAAATAGTGCACTTATTTCAATCAATGTCACTGACAGAAACAAAACTTTATTAATATTTTGTAACTAATTTGGTTACTGAATTTATTTTTAAAATATGTGTTTATTGATTTCTAGAGAGAAGAAGGGAGTGGGATAGAGAGGCAGAAACATCTATGAGAGAGAAACATCGACCAGCTGCCTCCTCCTACACACCCCCTACTGGAGATGGAGCCTACAATCTGGGCATGTGCCTTGACCTGGAATTGAACTGAGGCCCTGGTTCATGGATCCACACTCAACCATTGAGCCACACCAGCCAGACAGTTAATAAGTTTATTAATACAAGGTGATACTATATTACTCTATTGGCGTGGCTGGCAAACTGTGGCTCTCCAGCCACATGCGGCTCTTTGGCCTCTTGAGTGTGGTTCTTCCATAAAATACCATGGCCTGGGCGAGTCTATTTTGAAGTGGCATTAGAAGAAGTTTAAGTTTAAAAAAATTGGCTCTCAAAATAAATTTCGATCGTTGTACTGGTGATATTTGGCTCTGTTGACTAATGAGTCTGCCGACCACTGCTCTATTGGAAGTGGCTTTATAGGAAGAAACTATTACAGAAAACAAAAAATTTCTCCTATCATAATTTTGATTCATTCCTTTATGTATTTGTAACTACTTTATTTTAGAATAAAGTCAGCATTTAAAAAAAATCAAATGAATGGTTTAAATAGGAATACTTTAAGAAGTAGTAAATATATCAAAACCGGTTTGGCTCAGTAGATAGATTGTCAGCCTGTGGGCTGAAAGGTCCTGGGTTCGATTCTGGTTAACCAAGGGCATGTACCTTGGTTGTGGGCACATCCCCAGTAGGGGATGTGCAGGAGGCGTCTGATCGATATTTCTCTCTCATCAATGTTTCCAGTTCTCTATCCCTCTCCCTTCCTCTCTGTAAAAAAATAAAAAAATATATATATATATTTAAAAAGTAGTAAATATAATGTGAACCTATATTTGATGAAGGAAAAAAAAATTTTGGGGGGGAGGACTAAAGAATCAGTAAATGAGAATTTATTATTGTAACCTATCCTGATTTATTTCTTGATTTAAAGAAATAAAATGTTTTAAAAAGAGACATGATTTTGTTTGAGAAAAGGGTGGTTCTTTTAGGTGTTTGCTACATTATCAGGAAAACCTGAACTAAACTGACATTTAGAATTATCAATGAAATGGATGTCAGGGGCTTTGAGTTAAATGTACCTGAAATGCTGATAAGGAAGCAATCATAATCTTGGTCAAATCCATGGGGGAACCATCTCTGTCCTTTTTTTAAAAAAAATTGCAGATATCTCTTTAGGAGTTCTCTGCCCCTTTCTCCAATATCCCTGTACTATTATTAGGCCCTCTGCACAGCTGTTTCCCAGGACCACGAATTTACTGATCTTGCGAATTTCTTTCACCTCTTAATTCAATATAATGCTAATCTTTTTTTTTCTGTCTTAGATCTGATGTGTTTTTTCTTTTAATATATTTTATTTATTTTTAAGAGAGAGGAAGGGAGAGGGAGGAGAGTTAGAAACATCAATGAGAGAGAAACATCGACCAGCTGCCTCCTGCACACCTCCTACTGGGGATGTTCCCACAACCAAGGTACATGCCCTTGACCTGAATCGAACCTGGGACCTTTCAATCTACAGGCTGAGGCTCTATCAACTGAGCCAAACCGGGTAGACTGGTGGGTTTTGTTTCTGTTTTTGTTTGTGGGTAGGGGAGTTGTTTTGCCTTGCGCTGTACTTGAAATCTGTGTAACAAGTCTCAGTTATCCATCATCACGTATCATCCTCAATTTCCTCCCTTATCTCCCCCAGCATTCACCACACTGTTCATCTCCATGGCAGACTCCCTTTCCAAAGAGTTCCTTGAGACATAGTTATTTTGAGGTCAGATGTTGAGTTTGTCCTCATACACAATTGCTGTTTTGTGTGGGGGTAGAGTTCTGGGTTAAAAATCATTTTTATATACTTTTAATGACATTGCTCTATGGATTTCTTACTTCCAGAGTTGCAGTTGAAAAGACCAATTGCATTCTAATACCCAGTCTTTTGTATGTAATGGTATTATTTTTCTTTCTGGAAATGTTGATTGTCTCTTTATTGGTGTTCTGAAATATCAATATGATATTACTTACTGTGGGTTTATTTTGTGTCTATTCATTTTATTGTCAGTGGGCCATTTAAATCTGGAAACTAATGTATTTCAGTTCCAGAAACATCTCATGTTATTTCTTTATCTTCATTTTCTGTGATCTTTCTTTGAAGGCTATAGGTCTGATGTTGGCCATCCTGGATACATATTCTTCTGTTTATCCAAAATCTGTTATGTATTCCTCCCTTCACCTTTTTCATTTTGCCTGTTTTTGAGAAATTTCCCCAACTATAACATCCTGCTCTTGCTTTAGAAACATACAGATATAATCTCATATCTTACCTCACTGAGAGTTTATCAATATTATTATTATTTTTTTACTCTGACTTGGCCCACTACATTGGGAAGATACCAAAAGTTGGAACCTGACATATTCTTTCTCCTAAATGGATTAATTTTATTAGAAAGAAATTGTGCAAAATCTTAGCTAAGTATCAGTAGCTTGTCAGTCTCCTGAAAGTAAAGGAAAGGAAAGAAATTTCTAAATGCAGTGTACAGAGTTTCACTTGCTGCATCACTGTACTCACCTGGGCCAGGTACACACCCAAGTCCAGGTGTTCTCTGCTGCACAATCTCCAGAGAGTAAGCCTCTAGTATTCTACCTGGGCAGTATCCTAAATTCATGGGCTTATTTCACTTACCATAATGTCTTTGAAGTCCATCTCTGTTTTTGCCAATGGTTAAGATTTCAAATTTTTCATGCCTGAATAGTATTCTACTGCACATGCACATATACACATTTGCAGACACACACACACGCACACACATACACACCACATTTTCTTTTTATTGTGTTTATTGGGATGACATTGGTTAACTAAATTATACAGGTTTCAAGTGCACAGTTCCACAAAACAACACCTGTAAACTGTATTGTGTGTTCACCAACCCATCAAGTCTCCATCCATCACCATATATTTCCCTTTAAGCCTCCTCAATTTCCTCCCTATGTCCCCTCAGCAATCACCACATTATTGTCTATCTCCATTATTTTTCCCCCCTCAATTCCGCTATGCCTGTCAGCATGCTCTCTATGAATTTTTCTCTATTTTGCTTGTTAGTTAATGTTGTTCATTAGAATCCGCATATGAGTGAAATAATATGGTATTTATTTTTCTTTCTCTGACTGGCTTATTTCACTTAGCATAATCTCCCAGGTCCATTCATGCTGTTGTAAATGGTAAGATTTCCTTTCTTTTTTATGGCTGAGTAGTATCCCATTGTGGACCACAGGCTTTTTTTTAAAATCCATTTATATGCTGATGGACACTAGGCCTGCTTCTAAATCTTAGTTATCCTATATAATAAAGAGCTAATATGAAAATGGTTGTCACTCGCTCATTTCATCATGCTGTAATGGCTCAGACACTCAACACTGGGAAGAGAGGAATGGGGACCAGCCAGGCTGCAGAGTTCCTGGGAGAGGAACAAGCTGCCTGCCCATGGTCCCCTGTGTGGCTGTGGCCAGCCTGGGCGAAGTCAGCCCGGGTCCTGGGTGCCTGTGGCTGGCCAGAGGAGGGAATCCTGGGTCCTGACTGCAGGGCAAGGCAGAGGCTGTTAGGGGAGATCAGGCCAGCAGGGGAGCAGTTAGGGGCAATCAGACTGGTAGGGGAGCAGTTAGGGGCAATCAGACTGGTAGAGGAATAGTTAGGGGCAATCAGGCAGGCAGGCAGAGGTGGTTAGGGGTGATCAGTCAAGCAGGCAGAGAGGTTAGGGGTGATCAGACAGGCAGGCATGCGAGTGGTTAGGAGCCAGTGGTCCCGAATTGTGAGAGGCAGTTGGACATACCCTGAGGGGTCCCAGATTGGAGAGAATGTAGGTTGGGCTGAGAGAACCCCTCCTAACCCTCCCCCCCCCATCATGCATGAATGTCACGCACCAGGCCTCTAGTTATAAATAACACTGTAATGAACATATGGGTGTGTATAATCTTTTGAATTAATGTTCTAGATTTACTTAAATAAATTCCCAGAAGTGGAATTGTTGGTTCATAAGACAGTTCCATTTTTAATTTTTTGAGATAACTCCATACTGCTTTCTATAGTGGCTGTGCCAATCTGTATTTCCTACAGTGCGCCAGGGTCCCTTTTATCCCACCCCCTCCCCAACACTTGTTTGTTGATATATTGATGGCAGCTATTCTGACAGGTATGAGGTGATAACTCATTGTGGTTTTAATGTTCATTTCTCTGATGATTAGTGACATTGAGCAATTTTTCATATGTCTATTGACTAACTATATGTCCTCTTTGGAGAAGTGTCTATACAGGTCCCTTGCCCATTTATTAATTGGATTCTTTGTTTTTCATGTTGAGTTGTATGAGTTCTTTAAAATTTTTATATATCAATTCATTTTCTTTATTCATTCACTGATGGACATTTAGATTATTTCCATATATTGACTATTTTAAGTAATTATACAGTGAACATGCATATGCATAGAACTTTTTAAGTTAGTGGTTTTTTTGTGTTTTTTGTTTTATTTTTGTTTTTGTTTTTTTCATATAAATATCTAAAACTTGAATTGCTGGCTTAAATGGCAGTTCTAGTTTTAGGTGTTTGGTTTTTTGTTTGTTTGCTTGAATCTCCATTCTGTTTTCCATAGTCACTGCATTAATTTAAATTCCCACCAATAATACCCAAGAGTTTCCTTTCTTCCATTTCCTCACCAACACTTTTATTTTTGGTATTTATTCTAACAGGTATGAGGTGAAATCTCATTGTGGTGTTGAATTGCATTTGAAATCTCATTGTGGTTTTGATTAGTGATGTTGAGCATCTTTTTTTCTTTTCTTTTCTTTTCTTTTCTTTTCTTTTCTTTTCTTTTCTTTTCTTTTCTTTTCTTTTCTTTTCTTTTCTTTCTTTTCTTTTCTTTTCTTTTTTTTTTTTTACCTATTGGCTATATGTGAGTCATCTTTGGAAAAATATCTATTCAGCCGAAACCGGTTTGGCTCACTGGATAGAGCGTGGGCCTGCGGACTGAAAGGTCCCAGGTTCAATTCCGGTCAAAGGCATGTACCTTGGTTGCTGGCATATCCCCAGTAGGGGTTGTGCAAGAGACAGCTGATCTATGTTTCTCTCTCATCGATGTTTCTAACTCTCTATCCCTCTCTCTTCCTCTCTGTAAAAATCAATAAAATAAAATTTTTAAAAAGAAAAGAAAAATGTCTATTCAGATTATCCATTTGTTTTTTAATCAGATTGCTTGTGGGGTTTTTTGTTTGTTTTGGTTTTTTTTTTTCTTTTTTGTTTATTTTTGCTCTAATTTGATTCTATTTTTTAGACCAGTGTTTCTCAAATATTAGTTCATATGTGAATCACATGGGACCCTTGTTAAAATACAGCCTCTGGAAAAATAGCACAGCCTCTGACTCAGTAGAACTTTGTTGGGCACTGAGATGCTGCATTTCTAACATGCGCCTAGATCATTGTGTGCTGCCGATCCATAGGCCACACTTTTATTATCAAGACTCCAGAACATTTTTACAGTCTTATATAATCCAGAAAGTACATTAGAAATAGTACTTCAGGGTTTGCACATTTATTTCCTTTTTTAGCAAGATTGGAATTTTCATGTTTCAAATGATAGCTTCAGCATTAAGATACATGAGAAGAAAATATATAATTCAGGCGAGATCTAGTAGTTGTATAAGTTTAATTGTGTGTGCATGTGTTTGCATGCATATGTGTTTTGTTTTGTTTATCAAATACATTCTTATATCTAGGAAAGAACGTGATATTTGGCTTCAAAACATGAACTCTAATACCTACTGTAAGTTAAAACATAGGCATTTCTCTATTTCTATGTTCTCCTCTGATTATGGTATTACTCAGTGTGATATCTCAAATTTAACTTTCAGCTGTTAAAAAATATGCTATTTTTGCAAAGAGAAAAATATAAAAGGTGCTAGGTTGCTAAAGTTATTATAATTGCATGCTGATTTAAATGATTTTATGGATCCTTCATGAGAATCCCTCATTGAACCAAGATTTATTGCATTCCTACTATGTTGAGACACCATGAGTCTGAGGAATCCAAAGATAATAAGGACATGTTCCTCAGAGTGCTGGATGACAATTGCAGAATGAGATGTATTTCAGGAAAGATTTTTGAGGGCATGGGAGGGCTGGAAAGGGACTTGTCATTAGTGCCAGGGAAAAAAAATCCAGGAAAATTAGGTAGAGGAAATGGCCTTGGAGCTGGACTTTAATATGTGAGTATGATTTGGACCAATAAAGGTATATACAATAGGAAATACAATAATGTATAAGAAATAGCCATTAATGTCATTAAACATAACAAGTGTGGAGTAAAAGAGAAGCAGTAAAGGATGTTGGGAGCCAGATCATTGGGAAGCATTTAATGGCAACATTCAAAGAGCTTGAACTTAATTTGCCAGACAGTTGGGAATCAATGAAGACTTTAGAGCAGATAGATGATATGATCTGTGTTGTACTGTAAAAAGGTCACTCTCACTGCACCCTGATTGAAAAAAAAATATTCTGATGGTGAGAAAAAAGGTGGACTGCAGCAGTGCCACAGGGCTGACTTCACTATCTGAGATAAAACTCCTCACCAAGCCCAAATGTGTTCTTCGACTCTATCTCAAGGTAGCACTCTGGGCTTCTATTACCAATCAATTAAAGTTGGCACAGGAGACAAAAATGATTTGCCATTCTGGGGTAGGAGAAATGGAAAACATAGAGAGATTATGGTAAGAGTAGGGATGTAATTGAGGCACAAAGTAGCTATTAATAGTGGGAGGATATTATATGAGAAGAGGTGGATTCCAAGTACCTGTTGGGTAATACTTTGGCAGGACTTGGTAGCTACTTTTAAGTGGTGCCGGGGAAGAAGAAGGTTGGGTTATTTCTTTCATTAGAGAGTAAAAGTATAGTTACTGTCTGAATAGAGTACATGTGGTATTATCCAAGTCATTCCTTGAGATAAATACTGATACTGTGAATCCTACAGTATCAAGAATTTACTCATGCCGAAACCGGTTTGGCTCAGTGGTGGAGCATCGGTCTGCGGACTGAAAGGTCCCGGGTTCGATTCCGGTCGGGGGCATGTACCTTGGTTGCGGGCACATCCCCAGTGGGGGTGTGCAGGAGGCAGCTGGTCAATGCTTCTCTCTCATCGACGTTTCTAGCTCTCTCTCTCTCCCTTCCTCTCTGTAAAATATCAATAAAATATATTAAAAAAAAAGAATTTACTCATTTATTCAGTGACAATCATGTCATCATATTCTGGAACATCATCATAACAATTCAACTCCTGAATTTCCTGGTGAATTTCTTGTGACTCCATTTCTTTCAGAATCAGTGGACCAAATCTCTCATGTTTAGCAATAGCACTGTATTGAAATAAGTACTTCTTGTTAAGGTAGCCTGCTTGCAGTGCATTTGCAATGCAACTGTCAGTGATTTTGTCCCATGAATTCTTCACCCAAGTCACAACTTCTTGCAGTTTAAGTTTCACAAATTTTCCACACTGATTTCTCTCCATTCACACAGCAGTGACCTCAGGACTCCGCTTAATGTCACTGGTTGCTAGATGCCAGTGGGGGCAGCCCTAGGAACCAGTTTATGGTAAATTAATTTTCATTCTGAGACAGAGCCTGGGGCCTTATTTTTTGGGGGGGATGCCTTATATTTCACTCAGAAGAAAACCTGTAAGTAAGTTTTATTTTCATAGGATGTCTTATTTTCGGGGAAACATAGTATTCTTTTGCACTTTATAATTTTTAATTAGAATTTTAAAATTTATGAAAAGCTTTTCCAAGCATGTATAATTTACTAAGAGAGGCATTTCATTTTATCCCAGGAATAGTTTTGTCAGCTTTTACATAGCACTGTGGAGAAATTACTTGTTATATGTTTGCACTATATAAATTCAACATAGACATATAATACAAACAAAATAAGTTACCACTGCTGGGTTTTAAATGGCAGATAAAAGAGATTTTGGTGTTTTATAATGTATTTTATATCGACCTTTGAATTTCAAGGTGAGTTTGATTCTTCTAGTCTATGTGATAATGCACAAAAGTAACATACATGAGATATCTTTAGTTTGCTATTGGAAACAAACTACTTTGCTTTGTGATTTTAATTGAATTTTCAGACAAAGGTTATTGTTAGTTTTTCTCAGCTACCCTCAGCTCAACCCAGAACTCCTGTAACTTAGAATGGAAATAATATCATCTGTCTTCTGTGTCTAACTCTGAAGCCACTGTAGAAAAAGAACACCTAATAGAATGTGCTATTAAAGTTCAGATTCTACCTTGAATCTTTTCTTTTCTTTCAACAACAAAAAGGTAACAAATTATATGCCCTAAAAGTAATCATGAACTAGAGTAGATCTAAGATTTTATTTATACATCTATTAGTTGTTAATTACGAATGAAGAAAACAGATATCTGTTGAAACTGAGGTGCAATTCTGAGAAACCTACTGAAAGTTCTGCTCTTAATAAGGAAGTAATAATTATTGCCCAAATCAAAACACTTGTAGTTTTACTATTTGGTACTTCAAATAATATTAATAGTATCAGTGATAAAAATTACTACTACTGCCGAAACCGGTTTGGCTCAGTGGTAGAGCATCGGTCTGCGAACTGGGGGGTCCTGGTTCAATTCTGGTCAAGGGCATGTACATTGGTTGCAGGCATATCCCCGGTAGGGGGTGTGCAAGAGGCAACTGGTCGATGTTTCTCTCTCATTGACGTTTCTAGCTCTCTCTTTCTCTCTCTCCCTTCTTCTCTGTAAAATATCAATAAAATATATATTTAAAAAATTACTACTACTAAACCAATTATAATAACAGCACAATTCTTGAAGCCAGCATCCCAGTATGTAATCTCAAAATAATCAAAAATGAGGAAGTCTTTGCTAGTCAATGATTAAATTTAATATAATTAATGAGATATATATTGTTTACTACACCAGTTACCCAGGGATTGTTCATGCTGTAGAATTACTAGGACCAACGTAACTATCCATAAACATCACAGCCCTTATTCTTTACTTTTCATTCTATACTAACTTTAGACACTACCCATGATAATTGCATGGAGCATAAGATATTGCACAAAAAGTGTGAAAGGGATATTGCAGTCTAAATGGATACATGGACACTTTTTCTTTTATATGCATATTGGTAATATCCAGTTATATTTGCATAACACATCAAAGAGAAAAAGAGTTCCCTGGTCATAGTAATCAAATAGTCTTATGGGAATATATTTTTTTTATATTTAGGTGCACAGGCCCTTCTAGTTATTAAAATTGAACATGCAACATTATATGTAACTTGTATTCTGTACTTGTAGAGTGTCAGAAATTCTATCAGTTAATATTCCTGAAATCTATTGGTGCTCTTTCAAAACTATTGACATCATATTTATTTTGTATTATACAGTTATTCTCTTTCATATTACTATATTAGTACAACAGTCTTACCATTCCAACAGAAGAAAATGTAAAAGGATGTTGCGAGGGTTGTTACTTAAGGAAAATTGTTTAATAAAACAATTTATTGAGCTTACTAATCAATCCCTTTGAATTAAATTATTCCTTTGAAGTAGAGAGAAGTTAGATGATATAATGAGAATAAGATAAGCCTGACTATTCCTGTTTAATCTTGAAATTTCAGCTTCTGTGTTGTTGGAAAAAAAGATTATTTTTTAATAAAATAGTAAAAGAGAAATACAAAAACTCTTAAATTAGTCTTTTCAAGTTTCCAAGCATATAATTGAATTTTCTTGTACTATCAAGTAAGAAAGGTAGAAAAGAAATTTCAACACTGTTGTAAACTCTTGAAAAATGTGGTTAATAACAAAAGTGCAACCCACTCTTATTAAACTATGCAATAAAAGCTTACATGGAAACATAGATGAAGCAGGATAGATAGAAAACTTTTGGTTATATTTTTGAAAATGCCAAATATTTGAAATAAGTTGCTCATAAAAGAAATATACTTTCTTTAGAGCAATTACATTTAGGTTTAGCTATTCTGCTTTATTTTAAGCCTGAAATTTTCTTTTCTGGTTTGTTATTTGGACATTTTGAGGTGATCCTCTCTAAGAATTAAAGGTATAAAGAAATCTATGACAAGATCTATAGCATGTGTACGTGGAATTATATCTGAAAGAGCATTTTTGTTAATGATGACATTATCTGAAGGTTTGACTGAGGAGATGAAATATATGCTATATATGTCTTCATTTCTGAAAGGAAAACAGTTAAACTTGTATGATAGTCAGAAGTAAAATTTCAAACATATTTAATTTCTGTAATGAAATTTTTTGCTTAATCATTTGCAATAAAAATGTGATTATTTTTAGAAGAAAGACACTTTATTCAGTCTATATGTTGATTCTGTGTTTAGTCACAGAAACTAAGATAACTGATTTTATTTTAAGTTACATCTGTGTTTTTTTAAATTCTTTAATTCTATATCATTAAGGAAGGTTTGGCAATATTTTGTTGTTGCTATTATTAAATCTCACCGATGCATATTTTTTCCATTGATTTTTAAAGAGAGTCAAAGGGAGAGTGAGAGAGAGAGAGAGAGATAGGGAGAGAAACATTGAAGTCAGAGAGACACATAGATTGGTTGCCTCCCTCACATAGCCTGATTGGGGTCAGGGTTTGAACCTTCAACCCAAGTATGTGCTCTTGACTAGCAATCGAACCTGTCACCCTTTGGTGCAATGGCTGATGCTCTAACTACTGATTACCATTGGCCAGGAAAGTTTGGCAATATTTTTATGTGGTTGGTTTGCGTGTATAAAACACAAGGGTTCCCATAACTCAAACAAGGGACATTTCTGGATCACGCAGGTCAGGGTGATCAAGAAAACGACACTATTGGGCCCAACAAGACACTTACTACATAAGGTCATTCAATTAAGAGTGGGAGTAGCCGAAACCATTTGGCTCAGTGGATAGAGCGTCGGACTGCGGACTGAAAGGTCCCCGGATCGATTCTAGTCAAAGGCATGTACTTTGGTTGGAGGTGCATCCCCAAGAGGGGGTGTGCAAGAGGCATCTGATCAATGATTCTCTCTCATTGATTTTTCTAACTCTCTGTCCCTCTCTGTTCCTCTCTGTAAAACATCAATAAAATATATATTAAAAATAAGAGTAGGAGTAATACAGGATTTGCCTAATACATACAAAGACAAAAAGGCAGCCAAAATTGGAAGACAAAGAAACATGCCCCAAATGAAAGAATAGGAGAAATCTCCAGAAAATGAGCTAAATGAAATGGAGGGAAGCATTTACCAGATATAGAGTTCAAAGATATGGTTTTAAGGATGGACCTGGAGAGCATGGTGCTAAGTAAAATAAGCCAGTCAGAGGAAGACAAATACCATGTAACTTCACTCATATGTAGAATCTAGTGAACAATAAAAAAATTATATATATCCATACTAATAGATACAGAAAACAGACTGACAGATGTTAGATAAGACTGGGTGAAAAAGGTAAGAGGATTTAAGAAAAAAACCCACACAGAAAATCTCATAGATACAGACAATAGTATGGTGACTACCAGAGGGAAATGGAGGTGAGGGGAGGTAGAAGAGAATATAGGGGTATGAATGGTGATGGAAGGACTTTGGGTGGTAAACACACAGCACAATATATCTGAAACCTATATAATTTCATTAACCAATGTTATTACAATCCTATATATTAAAAGGCTAATATGAAAATAGACCGAAGGCGGAACAACTGAACAACTGGTCTCTATGATGTGCACTGACCACCAGGGGGCACATGCAGAACATCCTGGGCATCTGCCGCAGCAGGATGGTGGAGTAGGTGAATGGGGGCTCCAGATCAAGGTGGGGCGCTGGTCACTCTCATGGGGGCAAGCCTCTTGTGGTTACTGAAAATTCTTTGTTCCCACACTGCCCCACTCACCCCTTTTGCCAGTGCCAGCCCTGTTCACACCTGCTACTGGCGCCCAGCACCATCCTGATCCCTCAGCACCAACAGTGAGTGCGAGTGGCTACTGCCAGCCCCAATCGCCTCTCAGGGCTTCTTCACCTCCCCTTGCTCCTGAGGGGTGATCAGGGCCAGCAGTCACCTGCTGTGGTGATGGCCCTGCTTGTACCCACTGCTAGTATCCAGCACAGGCCCCAATCACTTCGCACCATCAATGGGTATGAGCAGTGGCTTCCAACCCCGATCACCCCTGAGGGCTTCTTCACTTTCCCCTGCTCCTGATGGGTGATTGGGGCAGCAGCCGCTGTTTGCACCCACTGACAGCACTGGCCTTGCTTGCACCTGATGCTGGCACCAACCCAAATCGCTCCATGCCTTCAGTAGGTACGAGTGGGGTTGATGGCAACAGGAGCAGGGCTGCCGGCAGACAGGGGTCCAAGGTAGTGACAGGAGGGGCCAGGCAGGGGTGCGGAGGATGGGCCGAGACCTCCCCTCTGCCCACTGCATCCTCACAGCTCACAGTTCCTTTCAAGGTGTATGAATTTGTGCACGGGGTCCCTAGTATATTCAATAAAAAATGGAACTTACTATTTTATTTTTATGAGGCTACTGAATCACACTATACAACAGAAACTGAAAAAAAAAATACATTAGAACAGTAAAGAGGAGTGGTTACAGTCTGACTTCATTGCCCCTCCATCAGGCTTACATAGAGCCACATTAAGAGGGTCCTTTGGGCCTATGCTTTTTCAGGGGGTGTGCATCCAGTTACCCCATTCTGTAAAACACTTTCCAGGAAGCCCACTTAGTGCTTCACAGGAAACATTGGGCAAATGTGCGGAGCTTGAACACTGGGAATTAGAGAATGTGACAGGGCTTACAGAAACCAGCATGCAGAGTTTGGCAGACTGCATCCTTGCTTGCAGTGAACCTGAGCAGCGATTCTAAGCAGTGACTCTGTCCATCTGCAGAGCCAAGCTGGTGGCTCCATCTGGCCAGGGAGCTCAGTTGGAAGTTCTGTGGAGGCTATTTTATGCCCCTTCCTGAGAAGGGAAAAATATTCACCAAATACTGAGTATTGCTTTCAGCCCAACAAGAAAGCTCGGCCAGAAAATGTGGGCAACTGTGCAGTCTATCCTAGAGCCCTGCTTGGCCAGGGAGCCAAGCCAGCAGCCCAAGCCAACTGTTAATTATGAACTCCAGCCCCACAAAACCAGGGAGCCTGAACAGTGGCACTGGGCAGCCTGGGCCCAGCCTGTAGCCCAGAGGAATACCAGAATTCAAACTATGGCCCTGCCAGTTTGTTGAACATAGCCTGTGGCCTTAACTAAGAAGGGAACACCCCACCCAATCACAGAGCATAGCTTTCAGCTTCACCTGACATGGGAGCCCGCACAGAGACCCCTGTAGATCATGCAGTACAGTCTCTAACCCTATCCAGCTGCCTGATGCAACCGGGCACCTCCAAACAAGAAAGCTCAGCCAGTGACCTTGCCCAATATTGGAACTCAGAGACCCACTTCATTGCAAAACACAGCGTGTATCCCTGTCTAACTTTAGGGCACAATCTGTGGATCCATCAGAACATAGATCACAACCCGAGGCCCTGTCTAAATGTGAAAACTTGCCTATGGACCCCTACACCACCAGAGGCTAGCCAGTGATACCATCAGGTTGGGGAGCACAGCCTGAGACTTCACCTGACCAGGAACAATTACAGAGCCCAGTGCTTCACCCTGCCCAATCACAGGGTTCTATCAGTGGCATCTCGAGGCCAGAAAAAATGTAGCTTGTGATCTCACCTGGCCAGAGATAATTGCAGAGCTGAGCCGATGGCACCACTTGACCATGGAACATAGCTAACAGCCCCGTATAATCTAAGAGGTCACCCATTGCTTCCGTTTGAAAGCAGAATTCATCCAGATGGCTAACCCAACCATTGGTTCCATTTGAAAGCAGAATTCATCCAGCTGGCCCACCCAACAATGGACAGAATGGAGATAACCGTCCATTCTCTGAGGTTCAACCCCTGACCTCAGAGAATGGACAGTTATCTTGCCTGTTCACTAATGTGACCAACTGTTCAGTATCCCAAACTGAGCTAATAGTGATGGTCTTTTCTGGCTGAAGTGAACCCAGAAAGTTTGGAATAGAAGATTTCTTACTCAACTGCAGAGATACCAATGCAAGGAATCACAGATAATGGGGAGTCAGGTAAGCATGACAACACCAAAGAAATTAATACAGCTCCAATAACTGATGCTAAAGAAATAGAGATCTATGTAATATTCTGCAAAGAATTCAGAATAATAATTTACAAGAAGTTCAGCGAACTAAAGGAATATAAAGACAAGTTAATGGAATTGGGAAAATAATGCAAGAGCATAATGAGTTCACTAAGATATAGAAACCATCAACAAACAATAAGGAGAAATTCTAGAGCTGAAGAGAGCAGGAATAAATGCAAGAATTGAACAGAGAGCTTCAATAACCACTCAAAAGGCAAAACAAAGAATCAGTGAACTGAAAGAGAGCTCATTTCAAATTATCTATTCAATAGAGCAAATAAATGGAAAGAGTGGAGAAAGCTTATAAGACTTGTAGGATTCCAGTGATATACAGAAACTAGTTGCGTTTCTATTCACTAACAACCAAATATCTAAGAAATCAATGAAGAAAATAATCCCCTTCTCAATAGCATAAAAAAGCAGTAAATAATTAGGAACAATTTAACCAAGTAAGTGAAAGATTATAAAATGAAACTACAAAACTTCAATGACAGAGACAAAATGGCGGAAGAATAGATGGTCAGGTTCTGAGCCTTGTCCCGAAGCAGAAAGAGAGAGCAACTAAGGGTCATGCTGAGAGTGTTTGTTAGCAAGCTAAGAGACAGGCGAACTCCAGAAGAAAGTGGGGGACTGCTGATCAGTGTGCCCCTGACAAGGAAACACCCACTGTGGGGCTGGGTCCCCTCCCGGAGCTATCTATGGGCTTGGGCAGGGAAATATCGCCATCTTTAAAGGAAGAGTTGATCTTGTCAGAGGCCTGAATACCCACAGCCGCAGTGACTGCAGAGCAACTGTGAGCCCCAGAATGTTCGTCCCGGGCAGCGCGAAAACTTGAACTCAAAGGAGCACACCACCGCATGATGAAAAGGTCAGATTTCACAGAGATAGGGTGAGTCCACACGGTGAAAGACAGAAGCCTACACGCCAGGCTTGGGGAAGCTAGAGGACTGGGGCAGTGTTTACAAGGAGAATCCCCGGGCTGTTGGGCTAATGTCATCCATGACTGTGGAAAGAGCTCCTAATAGGGGAGATATCTAAAAAGCAACACATTTTGATCTAACTCTGAGGCATATCTGAGAATTACAGGGGAGTGCAGTGGGCTCAGACTTCCCTCTTTCCTCGCCCCCATCCACAGATCAGTGTCACAAAGGGGGGGGGGGGGAAGCTAGAGAGGATTTAGTCCCTGGAAGTCAATCCAGAAACACTGCCACCCAGAGGCTAAATCACAAATTGACTCTAGTGAAATAAAAAATCAAAGCAAGGCCTGCTTAAAAATCAGGACCGGATTACAACACTGAGGAGCAGTGAACCACAGGGAACTGCAATACTGTCCAGACTGGAAACAGGCGTGCCAAACAGAACGATAGAGGAAGTGAATGACCTTCACTACTATAAATTTTATTTTTTAATTTTAATTTTTTAATTTTTGTTTTTTATTTTCATTATTTGCAACATTTACTCAAGAAACTTTTTTTCTCTTTTCCTCACTTGATTTTACTTTTTTAATCAATACATTTTTATTTGTAATCAGCATTATTACTACTACTATTTTACCTTTTTATTTTATTTATTTTTGTTCATTTTTATTATTTTTTTATGTGTCATATTATTTGCTCTTTATTTTACTTCGGGATTAGTGTTCTACAGTCTATTTTTACCTTTCCTTCACCAACGCTTTATTCTATCTCAACCCTACCTTTATGCCATCACTCTCTTCCTAACCTTTCCCCCTTTGGTGTCCTGTTTATCTTAACCCTTTCCTGCTCTAGATTTCTCCTATTCTTTCTGTTTACCACCTCCTAAAATTTCACCCTACTTGTGTATATCTAATTTCCAACCCCCTGCTCCAAGCCCATACACACCTCCCTTTTCGCTGTCCTAAAAATCAACAACAAAAACAGTCTTTCTCTCTATCCCCTTGAAGTTGTATGTTGAATGTTAACTATGTCGAAGTTTTATACTTTTTTGTGAGATAGTTTTGCTTATTCTTTTTGTTTAATTGTAGGTTTTTGTTAGCTGTGTTTTATTTAGTTATTACTTCTGCTTTCCCTTCTGCCTGTCAGATTGCATATGATTGGATAAAAAAATATGGTACATCTACACAATGGAATACTATGCAGCCATAAAAAGGAGTTATTATTATCATTTGCAGCGACCTGGATGGAATTAGAGAACATTATGCTGAGTGAAATAAGCCAGTCAATGAAAGAAAAACACCACATGATCTCACTCATTTATGGATAATAAGGAACATTATAAACTGATTAACAAAAAGATAAATACAGAGACAGTAAAGAAACAGACTGTCAAATTACAGCGGGGAGGGGAGAGAGATGTGGGGGAGATAAGAGATCAACCAAAGGACTTGTATGCTTGCATATAAGCATAATCAATGGAGTAAAAACTATGGGGAGTGAGGGCATATTTGGGAGTGGGGGGTTGGAGATTGGTAAGGTATGTACACATATAATATCTTAATAAAAAATTAAAAAAAGAACTCAATGAAAGGAAGTGAAGAAGAGAAACAAGTGAAACATATATTGTTTTCATGGATTGTAAGAATAAGTATTGTTAAAATATCCATACTATCTAAAGTAATCTATAGATTCAGTGCAATCCCTATCAAAATTATGATGTCATTCTTCACAGAAATAGAAATAACACTCCAAAAATGTTTATGGAACCTCAAAATACCCCAAATACCCAAAGAAATTCTGAGAAAGGAGAACAGAGCTGGAAGCATCATACTTCATGATTTCAAAATATATTACAAAGCAATACTAATCAATACAACATGGCATTGGCATAAAAATAAACACAAAAACCAAAAGGACAGCATTGAGAACCAAGAAATTAAGCCAGTGAACTAATATTAACAAAAGAGACAAGACTATTCAATGAGGAAAAGATAGTCTCTTCAAAAGAATGAAACGGGAACATTCACAAAAATTAACCCAAAATGGATTAAAGACTTAAATCTGAGACCTAAAACCAACCATAAAACCCTTAGAAGAAAACATAAGGGAAAACTCATTGGCATTGGTCTTGACAATGATTTCTAGGTTATGATATGAAAAGCATATGGGAGAAACACAAAAATCAAGTGGATTACATCAAACTAAAATAGCTTCCACATAGCAAAAGAAATCATCAGCAAAATGCCAACACAACCTATTGAATGGGAGAAAATATTTGCAACCACATAACTGATAAGGGAATAACATAAACTTCTTTAAAATGAGTGATTTCTCAAATAGAATCCCTAAGAGGTACTTTCATTTGCTTATCTCTCAGGAACAGACACTAATCTAATAATTTAAAGCAATAGTTTCTCCAAGGATGCTGTAGAAATCATTTTCTGCTGGGGAAGTAGTTGGTTAAAGCAACAGAATTCTGTAGTTGTAGGTGTTCTATGATGTTCTTCCAACACAAAGCACATACACCCCAAAGTTTAAAATGTTCACTTCCTGAATGGCAGTGTTTTGTACTTCCCAAAGCCTGTGGTGAAGAACTGAGAGCAAAAACTCATTATATTGTCGGTCTATGCAAATGACTTTAACAAATGGAAGTCTAAATACTCACATGCTACTGTGTGAACTGAGGTAATACATTTTATCTCTTTGAATCAAATTTTCCTTCACCCTACAATGAAAAACTTGGCTATATCACCTCCTGGTAACCTTATATTTAAGCTATGTTAGTATTCTATAACTCTGCACATATTAATAACATTAGTCTCTTATTTCTTCCTCTGAAAGCTCTATTGACCCAAAGCATATAGATGAGTAATGACCTGTCCCCTTTGAGCTTGATAGGAAGTTATTTAAGTGTAAGATGTTGCTCTATTAAAAAAGAGATTTATAAATGCCTGACAGAAAAAAAGAAACAATTGAAGAAATTTGGATAAAAGGAAATAAAAATAGGAAAATAATAAAGCCAGAAATAACGTTAGTAAAAAATTAATATCATGCAGTCATATATTATTGTCATAGGTGGGAGTAAATTTTCCTCTAATCTTTCTAGCGGGCAAAGAAATAGAGAAAAACAATAATTTAAAAGATTTATTGAATAAAAAAATGTGACTTGTTCCTGAGGGGGAAAAAACTTTTTTTATATTTTCTCAAAGGGAACAACGTTCAATGTGCTAGATAACATCTTCAATATCTCAGAATTTTATAACAGCCGAGTCTTATAATCTTTTCAGTAGCTTGAAGGAAAACTCAAAGTGCACATTCAATGTAATGTTATGCCATTGAGCTGGGCAGCATTTCTAACTGGTGGATGTGATGACATTTGGGGCTGGATGATATTTGGTTGTGAGTGGCTGCCCTATGCATTGTAGGATGCTTGGCAGCATCCCTAACCTCCGTCCACTAGTTGCCAATATCAGGCCTCCCTCCGCCCCAGATGTGACAGTCAAACATGTCTCTAGACATTGCCAAAAATCCCTGGGGGACAAAATCACCCACAATTGAGAACCAAAGAGCAGCAGTAATTAACAAATTAATAAATATTTAGCAACCTTTATGAAAATACGCTATAAGAATGAAATGGGTTTGGGTATTAAGAAATGCTTTCTGTTCTAGCCAGTTTTGCTCAGTGGATAGAGCATCAGCCTGCGGACTGAAGGGTCCTGGGTTTGATTCCAGTCAAGGGGATGTACCTCAATTTCAGGCTCTTCCCTGGCCTGGGCTCTGGGTCAGGACACCTGCAGGAGGCAACCAATCAATGTGTTTCTCTCACATTGATGTTTCTCACTGTCTTTCCCTTTCTCTTCCACTATCTCTAAAAATCAATAGAATGTCCTTGGGTAAGGATTAAAAAAATATTACCTAAAAAATAGTTGTAGTAGTATTTATAGAGACAAATATAAGTGTTGGCAGTAAGAACAGCACCAGGTGTTAGAGTGGTGGGGTCAGACTGGACCTTAGTTCAAACCTCAGAGCTTAAGAAAGAGAGAAGAAAAAAAAATGCACCTGGAGGAAGGGTTAGGGAAAGGTGCAGGCATTGCCTATAGAGAGAGTTAATGTGTGCTCTCCATCCTATGGGTATTTATCTGGAGGTTTTAGGGTAGGATCCCAATAGAATATTCATCAGTTTTCTAGGTGTGTCCTTTCAGGGTTGTGGTCTCTACTGATTGGCCAGCACCAGATAGGGGGTCAATAGTCAATGCAGCTAGTCCTGAGGTCAACTATCGTGTCCCTTGCCTGGTTTTGCTGCTTTTCCAGACCTAGAACTGAAACACAACTGAGGCCTAGATGTATTTGATGTGGTCAGAACCACTCTGTCCAGGGGGCTTAATGCTTACCGTCTTTGTTCCAGCCTCGTCTTAGGTCCCCCTCAGAGTGGGCCTAACCCACATGGCTGGCAACATGCCAAAGGAGGAAAGAGCCTTTCATGACCAGCACTATAAACGGTCAGGGGGCCTATGCCAGGGCATGAAAGGTCACCCTGTGGGCGAGGTCCCTGCTTTCCCAGTTTTTCCCATTGCTAGGCATTCAACGCTTTCTGCCCTGGCAACCTTCCATATAGAACCCATCATCCTAGCTCTGATGGTCTGTCTAACTGCCTACCACATTAGAATTCAAAGATTTTCATTGTCACACACCATCCTTTATGTAAATCATTTGTCTTTAGTTGTCCTCCATAATATTAAATGTAAAAGCCTCATTGAGGAAGTTGTCCTTTAGGTTTCTTTAACAAGATAGAAAGGTCATAAAGTTTTAATAGGTTTTAAATGTCCCATACTTTACACCTTTACAGCTGACAAAGGAAATTGTTTAACTGTCTGAAAATTCTCAGGGCTGTATTACATTAACTGTATGCTTTGTAGTTGCTTGTGGCAAATTATCCTACTGGTAGAGAAATGTGTACCCAAGGTCCATGTGGATATTATTTCTTTGAACATCAGAAATTATTCTAAGTCAGTGTCTTAAAAGTAATCTTTTGAAAGTAGTTAGCTATATCTTCAGTTTGTAAATTACATATGTACTATTTTTCAATCAAACAGTGACCATTAGAAATCAAAGAATTTATATATTAGAAGGATGGCTTTCAAAGCTCATTGCTTGAAAAATTACCTAGAAATTAGTTTGATTTTATCTTCCCAGACACAGAGGTTTTAAAATGTGTGATACTATTGAAATAATTTTATTTTTTTAAATCAGCTTTTCATTTTCTTTATTACATTTAGCAATGTAGTTAGACATTGTGAACATACTTCCTACTAGCATTTAAAATTCCCAAAAGGAATCCCATGTAAATAAAACTATGCAATTAAAATTATGAGGAAAAGTAATATTTTGATTAAATATTTTTAAAAGAAATATTCTTATTATAACTCTAGTTCCAAGATGTTTATTGCCATGACTATAAAGCTATAAGGAAGCTTTGAGTGAATTTTATCTTTTCTTCTCAGAGAAGAGGAATTTTCCTTGCCTTAGTACATATAATTCCATAAGCACAATCAAATCTTTTCTTGATAACATTGAATTTTATAATGTTTCAGAGACATTATTTAGGAATTCATTGATAGCATATGAGAAAGTGTACTTGACTGAGAATCTACTATTTGAATTTTGGATAGATTGTTTGACCTCTCTGATCCTCCTTTTGTTCATCTGTGGTATAAAAGTATTCATCTCTGAAGCCATTTCTAGCCGTTAAATTTCTCTTTTTTTAAAAAAATAATTCTTTGTTGTTGAAAGTATTATGTATGTCCCCTTTCTCCCCCATTGATTCCCTCCAATCTTCACAACCCTCCCCCTTCTCCCCCCCGCCCCCCCTCCCCCCCCCCCCCCCCGCCTTCACCCCAGGCCTTCAGCACCCTATTGTCTGTGTCCATGGGTTATGCATATATGCACATGAGGTCCTTGGTTGATTACCTCCACTTAATGACTCTTAATTCTCATTATCCAAGTCCAGTCTTAGCAAAATACCAGCTGAAAGTGACTAACAATAGTTTAAAGTATTTTCCTAAAATTAATAAGATGAATTTACAGCAGATTTTCAAATAATAGCCTTTGTATAGGAATGGCATTACCTCCCTTCCTTTTATTGATAAATGCATTGCATGTCTATTACAATGTACACTTCCTTATAAAAATGCACTAAGTAAAACATGTGTATGCCCTACGAATCACAGGGCCTTTTGAAGCTTGACTCTAGTGAAGAAAACAGTGAATTAAGTCATCAATACAAAACATAAGTGCTTAACTTCTATGGTGACCTGGTACATGAACACAGAGTGGTACTTACTGTTTTGTTCCTGATATTTCATGTTCTGTATAACAAGATAAGTCATTAGGCTCTTCCTTCATTTTCTTTAGTTATTAAAAAGAAAACAACAGTAAATAAGATTTCTGTCAAAGAAAATATATATGGCATAATTGGGGGTTTGCATGTTACTGTTATCAAATATTGTTTTGTAAAATATTGCAGTGATATCTTTATAATTATTTATTTTCGGGTAGACATTATATCACTTTATTAAGAAATGCCATAATCTACTCAAGCAATTCTGTTTCATTAAATATTTACTCTTTTCAAATAGCATTGTCCAGCACAAAACATGATCATTGATAGATTTTCTTTATCTGTTGAATTATTTTATAGAAGTAAATTATAGGGTCATAGGATGAACATTTTAGTATTTCTTGTCATGAATTTATCACTGTTTTTCAAAGATGCTATCCCAATTTCCTTTGACATCATAATTAGGTATTTTATTTTGAATAAATTATTTTATTCTAGAAACATTTACTGAATCTTAGTATGGCCAAGGATTGGAGTTGAACAAATTAAAGAGATGTAAATCTAATCATATAACTTGGGTTACCTGAAGGGTTAGACCACACAAAAAGGCCTCTGGAGTGATAAAGAATCTGAAAGTTCACAGGAGGAAGACATTGGACAAGACATTTCATGAACTCTACCATAGTGAAGCATTAGAACAGGCTTTGTCTGCCCTAGAACAGGTTTGGCTCAGTGGATAGAGCATCAGCCTGCAGACTGGAGGGACCCTGGTTTGATTCCAGTCAAGGGCACATGCTCTGGTTGTAGGCTCAATCCCCAGTAGGGGGCATGCAGGAGGCAGTGGTGGTGTAGATTAAGGGTATTGCTGGCTTGGGGGAGAGGCTGTAGGGGGGTTGGCAGCTGTCCCAACCCCTGATTCAGCAGATTTGCTGACCCTGATCGCTGGTCAGGCCTAGGGTACCTACTCATCACGAATTTTGTGCACCAGGCCTCTAGTCTATTTAATATCATACAGCTGGTAAATTTTGAATCCAGAATTCAGATCCAGAACTGATGGACTTTAAATACTCTTTCCACTGGCTGCCTGCCACTGCTCAGGTTTTTTTTTTTTTTTTTTTTTTTTTTTTTACTTTGAGGTTTATATGATGTTCTCTTAGATGGGAACACATCTATAAGTTGCCCTTTTTCCCTACTTCTCATTTATTATTTTTCTATATTTGGTAATACAATCAACATCTAATGTTTACTGAACATAGATTATCACTTAGGTCCTAGACCAGTGGTTCTCAACCTTTCGAATGCCTCAACCCACTGTAGAGCCTAAGACCATCTGAAAACACAGATATTTACATTATAATTCATAACAGTAGCAAAATTACAGTTATGAAATAGCAACAAAAATAATTTTTGGTTGGGGGTCACCACAACATGAGGAACTGCATTAGGAAGGTTGAGAACCACTGTCCTAGACAATTATCTAATTTAATATTTGCAACAACCCTAAGAAGTAAATACTATTATAATTACTATTTTATGTGTGAGGAATGTGAAACTTTAGAGAAGCATAGTAGTGTGCCATGCCTCTTCAGTAATTCAGTGGAAGAACTGGGGAAAGTAGGAAAGGATGATCTCAGTAGGTGTTCACACCCACTGTTCTAGAATCAAATTATGTTGATCACTCTTTGCATCAATAGGTTTGAGGGTTTTAAGCTTTGAATATATCTTTGGCTCCTCACTATGGCTCATTTGGAGAGCCTGGCCATCAGCCTTGGATCTCCATTTACAAGAAAATTGAAAACAACTCTGAGATAAAAGAGAAAAATAGCTGTTGCCAGGTAACTCAGTCTCCCACCTTTGGTTGTTAAAAGCTGCACCATGGGTCTACAGCAGATAAATGAAAGTTACCCCATCATTGTGTGAGATGAATTTTGTAATTGAATAATACATGGTATGATGCTATTTACCCAGAATGAAATTTTAAAGTTCTATTCCTATTGTAATTACTTGTATCATGAGTGAGAGTTGGCTAATGCTATCTGATTAAGAATTAATAAACACTAAAATGAAAGACAACTACAAATAAAAATTATTTTGAGTGATTATAATACATCCGTTATTATCTCTGAATGCATAATAATCTGGCCACTCAGTGTACTTCTCTTGAGTACTTCATTCATTTGATACCAAAGATACTATAAATCGTGCACCTGATCAGTTTTTCCCTTTGCACTGGCTGATAGAAAGCTCAGGGCAAATAGGTGGTTGATCTCTAGCAAAAGTCTAGAATACTTTTGGTACCCATTTGAGATACAAATATACTGAATGGCCAGATTATTATGTGTTCAGAGATCATAATAATCTGGCCACTCCCTGTATATTTTAATTTTTCTTTATTGATTAAGATATCACATATGTGTCCTTATCCCCTATTGCTCCCCCCATTAGTTAGGCTTATATGTAATCATACCAGTCCTTTGGTTGATCTCTCCTCCTTACTCCACCCTCCCCTACTTGACAGTCTGATCCATACTTCTCTGTCTCTGGAACTATCAGTTTATGTTGTTCATTATATTCTACAAATGAGTGAGAGCATGTGGTATTTATTTTTCTTCAACTGACTTATTTTGCTTGGCATAATACTCTGCAGCTCCATCCATGCTGTTGCAAATGGTAGGCGTTGCTTTTTACAACAGCTTAGTATTCCATTGTGTAGATGTACCACAGGTTTTTAATCCACTCATCTGCTAATGGGCATTTAGGCTATTTCCAAATGTTAGCTATTGTAAATTGTGCCTAAAGATTTTCAGCCTTTTATTGAAACAGTGGCTTCCCAGGTTGTTTTCTGTGTAAAACTATAGAGTGGTACCATGCCAGGGATACTTGCTTTCCTATGTTCCTTTAGAATTGATAGTGTAGAATCTTATGTACTATTTGCCAGATGAGCAAAATGGAAAACAAAAACAGATATCTCCTTTCTTTAACTTTTTGATATACTATTATATTTTGAATAATGGATTTTATTCTATTATATTCCAACCCAAGATTTATAGGGAGGAATTATAAACTTCCTCCCATCCTTCTATCCTTTCATTCACCCATCCATCCAATAAATCTTGGGCACTTGCTGTGTTCTACATTTTGCCTAGATTCCGGAGTTGCAAAGCTTTGGGAAAGCTCTGACTTCAGGAAGTTCACAACAATCTAGTGGGAGAAACAAATAGGCTACCAAATCAGTAAAGTATAGACAATGTTCTATGGAAAATAGAAAGGGGCTTACATAGCCATGGCTTTTCCATAAAAAGATGATTTAAAACGTTTAAAACATTTAAAATTTATTGGGGTGACATTGATAATAAAACCATATAGGTTTCAAGTGTAAAATTCTCTAATATATTATGTGTACCTTGTATTTTGTGTTTCCCAGCCAAAGTAAAATCTCCTTCTGTCACTATATATTTGACTTTCTGTAACCTTTACCACCTTCCCCCCCTTACTGTTGTCTATGTCTATGGATTTTTGTTTGTTCATTTGTTGCTTTCAGTTTTATATCCCCCATGTGAATGAAATCATGTGGTTCTTGACTTTTTCCATTTCACTTATTTCACTTAGCATATTCTTAAGATCCAGTCACACTGTCACAAATGGCAGTATCTTTTTTTCTTATAGCTGAGTAGTATCCCATTTTGTAAACCTACCACATATTTCTTATCCAATTATCTATAGAAGAATTTTTTATTTGTTTCTATCATTTTGGCCACTGTGAATAATGCTACAATTAACATAGTGGTCCATATAACTTTACAAATAAATGTTTTCAATTTTTTCATGTAGGTACCCAGAAGAGGGGTTGCTGGGTCATATGATATCTCTACTCTTAATCTTTTGAGGAAACTCCATACTGTTTTCTATAATGGGTGTACCGGCATTGAATGCAGGGTTCCTTTTTCTCAAAAGGTGACGTTTTTATTGGAGTTATTATAATAGGTGTTTTCCATGTGGACAAGGAGGAGAAAGAATGAAAGCCTTGATCAAACTCAGTTATATGGCAGGCACAAGATTTGGTTTTATTTTTACATAAGATAACATTTAATTTACTGTGGGAGCAACCTTATTATCTCTACTTTACACATGAAAAACAGGGATTTAGATGCAGCAACTTTCTCAAGATTACATGGGCAAATCCTATAAAAGCTGAGACATAAGTCCAAATCTGAAAAATAAAAAAAGCTCACCAGTTCCACTATGATATCCTAAAGAAGGGAAGATTATTTTTCAAAGCACTGCGTAACATTAATAGGAGACAATAGGGACAAGAATGACTCTCAGCTGTGAAGCAAGCAGGGCTTATCTATGGCTCAACAAGACAACCCTGATATAAGCTAAAGAAGTGTTTCCTCCTTTGGACTTGTTTAGTCTTCTCAACAGTAGCACTCACCTGCCATATTTTTTCTATTCTCAAACCTTCTTATTCTGACAGTATGGTAATGAACTAACAGTTTAAAATCGGCTAATCTATAGACAAATCAGTACAAATTACCCAAACAACTGTCTTTGGTACATCAAAATAATTTCCCTAAGATAGCAATTTCCAATAAAAATATGAAATGAATCACAAATGTTAATTTCTTAGATACAATAAAAAGTGAAATTAATTTCATTAATATACTAGAGGCCCAGTGCACAAAATTGTGTATGGGTGGGATCCTTCGGCCAGGTCAGTGATTGGGGACTATTGGGCTGACAGGCCTGGGGGAGGGACCACAGGAGGATAGCTGTGAGAGCACACTGACCACCAGTGAGCAGCTCCTGCATTGAGCAACTGCCCCTCGGTGGTCAGTGTGCATCATAGCGACCAGTCAACTGGTTGTTAAGTTGTTTTGCCACTTAGGCATATATATATATATATATATATATATATATATATATATATATATATAATTTCATCCACATTCAAAATATAATTTCTTTTTAAAAATATTTTTATTGAATTCAGAGAGGAAGAGAGAGGGATAGAGAGATAGAAACATCAATGGTGAGAGAAGAATCATTGATTGGCTGCCTCCTGCCTCCTGCACTCCCCCTATTGGGGATTGAGCCTGCAACCCTGGCATTTGACCTTGACTGGAATCAAATCTAGGACCATTATGCCTGCAGGAAAACACTCTATCCACTGAGTCAAGCCAACCAGGACTCAAAATATCATTTTAATATATAAACAACATTGAATTATTCTGGTATTTTTTGCATTCTTTATTTCTTACTAGCACTTTAAAATATGGTCTATGTTTTACTCTTAGAGAATATCTTACCTTTGGCTAACCAAAAAGCACTCAATAGCCTATGTGGCAAACTAATGACTACTGTATTTATTCAACAATGCAGCCCATTGGAGATGTATATTGAGTGGTTTTAATGATGGAATATCAGGTACTACAGCAAGTTAATAAAAAGGATACTTTTAGTCTGCAATGGCTTAATTGCTTCAAAGAATCACAACAAATAAATAGATTAGGATCTCAACCTTAGCTGAACTTTAGAATTGCTTGGGGAACTTAAGTTCTTGTGTCCCACCAAAGTTTTGACATGGTTTCCCTAGTATGGGGTTCAAACATCACTGTCTTTTAAAAACATCTTTGATGATTCCAGCATGAAGCCAGGGCTGAGAATCGCTAAGGTAGATATAGCCAATTCTTATCCTTGCTAAATCTAGTACCAGGAACGGGTCAGAATAAATGGAATATCAGACACTCTGCTGTTCCCTTCCTTCATGAGAAAAAGGCTATTAGAGCTTTCTTGGAATTTTCTACTAAATAATAGAGCTCATACTTGCTTTAGTTTGAACATAATGGATCCCCAGTAGGGAATATATGCCCCAGTGATCCATCCTTACCAATCTGTTATCAATGTGGGCATTTTTGTAAAAATCAAAATAGAAATTATGCAAATCTGAAAGATAATGTTGTTTTAAGCATCTGATAAATTACTGAACTAAAAAGCTTTGGTTAGATATCTTTGAAATCATATATTTATCATATATTATATATAACATGCACGTATTGAAAAGTTAGGAGTATGTAGACTTCTATAGGAACTGATTTCTTTAACACCGTGGAAAAATAATGCTTTTAGACTTTTGACCTTGATGTGGAACAGTCTAGACTTCTGCATTTGCATTTCTGTGCGTAGTCTTCTTGGTCTGGAGTTTGTGAGGTGAGGAGGACCAGGAAAAGGTAGGGCGTAGTATCCACAGGCCTGATGCTCTGTTAGCCATAATAGAGCATTAAAATGCATGCATATCCCGGACTCCATCCTGTGCTAATGTCTCATTTGTATCTAATGTTATAGATGCCATTGTAAATTACTCTTAAATTAATGATTACAATCTCTCAATAATAGGGTTAAGTTAATAACTCGAGTTTAAAAGGAAAACATCAAGCTTTCCTAATGCTGATGCAAATACCATCTAACTGAGTAGACCAATTTGACTTTAAATTTTCATTAATAGAGTAAAATTATTAGCACCTGGTTACCCAGAGAATAGCTAATACTGGCATGCAATTGCTTTTTTATGATTATTACAATAGTGATTTATTCTCTTTTAACTCCTAACCATTCTCTTTGGAATGTGCTTTCTTTTAATGTGTATAGAGAAGCCTTAGGCTTATGACAACCATATTTACTATTCTAAATATCATGATATTTCTTCATTTCTGTACCCATTTACAACATTCATAAAACATCTGCCAAAATGCTGACATCAGCTTTAGAAAGTAAACTGATGGTGGCCTGTGAAATGAGGAGGTCTGAGAGTCTAGGGTTTGGAAGGCTACCATTACTCCAGTTCTCACACAGTAATCTGTATCTATAGCTCTCAGACACATGGTGAGTCGTCAAATGAAAGGCTGATGCCCGTATAATGTCCCTTCCAAATGAAGCTACTGCACTAAATATAAAAATGGCCCAAACCTGCATGCACACACTCATACCCTCTTACTTACTCTTTCCAAGAGCAGGGTTAAAAATGCTGCAAGGAAGACTTGAGAATTTAAAAACCTCATAACCTACACCATTGTTTTAATGATGAAACAGTGGATCATTAGTGATAGCCTCTATTTCCTTTTTTTTTTTTTTTGCACTCTAATGACATTTTCTAGTATTGGTCATATTTTTAAATTTTGAAAACAGAAATCAAGGCTTTAAGAAAATAGCTAACTTGCCTGAAATCACAGAGATCCAAATGTAGAACCATCCTGTGACAAATAGTCTAGTCTGTAATATTCCGATGTAGCCAATCAGACCAGGGACCATTTAATAGAGCAAGAAACCAGTCAGCTGCATTGAGTCAATCCCCAAGGGTACCATTAAAAGCAGATGAATCAGAGCAGTATGGCTGCTAATCTTGTGCTCATCCAAATTATATGTGAACAGCCTCAGATTTGAGCTGAGAGAAACCTAAATGCAGTCTCTTCTTAGATATTAAACACAAACTGATTGGCACATTTCAAAATGGGCTTCAGTCGGATTCACTGAACAAATCTTATCAAGAACTTCCCCATTCCTCTCATATACATTTAAACACTCCATCAGCCATTTCTGTTTTTGACCAATAGGAAGGTGATGTAAAGTATTTACAAAGATTCAGTCTGTTTTATATGTAGAGGGAGGCCTGAGTTTGTCAAAAGTGAAATGCAACTGCAAAATGTTTTGCTTTGGTGGAATACTTTTTATTCATGTTCTTTTTTTGCCTGGACTTCATTAAGTCTCTTTGGATCAATCTTCTCTCAACTAACAACTGTAAATCATGGAAATATGATGATTAAAGGGATAATTGTTTCCTGGTTGGATGACTATCTATTTGAAGATACTGCAGTGTGCAATGAGAAGCATTCTTTATCAGCAAGGATAATGCTAGATTTCTTTTTAAATAATTTCAGGGCAGAAAATTTTAGTTTACCTTTATTAGGAATTTGAGTTTACCTTTATTAATTTATTAAGAAATTGGAGCAGCACTTAGCAAAGTATATTCCTAAGGCATGTACAATACTTGAAAGCATAAATATACCATTGAATAATTAAGGACCCAATGTTGTTAAAAATTATTTATGCTAGCCCTGGCTAGTGTTTCTCAGAAGAGCATTGGCCTGCATACTGAATGGTCAAAGGTTTGATTCCTGGTCAAGGGCACATATCTCAGTTGCAGGTTTGATCCCTGGCCTTGCCTGGCGCTCATTCAGGAGGCAACCAATCCATGTGTCTCTCTACACTAATGTTTCTCCCTTTCCCTCCCTCCCACTCTTCTTCCCAGTCTCTCTAAAAATCAATGGAAAAATATCCTTGGGTAAGAATTAACAACAACAACAACAACAATTTCTTATGCGAAATTGTTATAAATTTCCAATCATCTGAAGAAGTGCATAGAATTAAGTTTGACTTACCTCTGTGGTTCTCATTTTTGACCACTCAGAAGCTTATAATAATGACAAAAGGGAAACAAATTTAGAGATTTTTAAGGCCTATCACTTGTTAATTATTTAAACATGGAAAACCTAAAAGTAATTTTGAAGTCAAATTTGCAATAAAATATTTTATTTTATCAATAATGTCTCAATAATGTTTTTATAAAGGACAGACATGAAATGTGTATTATAATTTGATGATAAGTGATCATATTTTCCACTTGCGAAACAGTCTTGTGTTCCAATGTTGTAGAAGCAAATTAACATCTTGGTTTCATCATCTAGTTTAGAGTTCACCAGCACTGGAATGTGAAAAAAGGGAGAGGACAATGAATTCTGTCAATGACCTGTTTTGAATTATCTGTTTTTAACTATGTTTTTGTATAGCTATCATTCCAGTTTAGCTGATGAAGACTCTGATGCCATTGAAATAAGGAACTCATGTAAGTTTCCCCAATGACATAGTGTAAAAGAGCTAGGATTTGTGTAGGATCAGAGTTTGGGTTAACACACACTGCTGGAGAGTACTGAAGTTGAATTTCTAGAGCTATACTTTGATTTTTGGCCCATCCAACTTCAGCCAGAATTTACTGGACAAGTATTCTGTGCAAAGTGCTGTGTTCTCACAGTTTACAACTGAGAAAGTGAAAGGATCATTGGGGAAATGACTTGTACAATGAAACAGTTCTTGCCCCTCAGTGTGTATTATGCCCCACATAGCACCCACACAAATCTGGATAGTTTGGGTTACCATGTAGTAAGTGAACAAAGCCAAAATCTCGGAGACTTAGCACATTGAATGCATCACATATATCACAGGTCAGCTGAGAGCCCTGCTCTGCATCGTCCTCCCTTCAGAATCCAGATCTCCAGATCAGACATCCTGGGGAACGATGTCAGTTACTATGGAAAGGATTACACAAGAGTATGTTAACTTGTACCCTGGTTCCTACAGATTTTGCCCAGAGGCGATGCACATCATCTCCATTCCATATCATTGGTCAAAGTAAGTCCTACCGCCACAGCAATGGTTAACAGACGAGGGTGTGTCCTTTCTCATGTGCTTGGGAGAAGAAACAGAAGTGTTTTCTGACAATACTGACGGCCATGGATCTGTTTTTCCTCTGGCATTGGACTCATTCACTTTTAGTGTTATTGTTCTTTAACAGAAATCCCACAATAATCGTGTTTCTTATAGTGTATCCAACACCTATCACAGTGTTTGGCATATACACTATTTGTTGAATTAAAGACACATTCTTTTTTAAAGTATTTTTTATTGATTTCAGAAGAGGAAGGGAGAGATAGAAATATCAATGAAGAGAGAAAATCATAGATTGGCTGCCTCCTGCACACCCCTTACTGGGATCGAAATCTGGACATTTACCCTGACCAGGAAATAAACTGTGACCTCCTGGTTCATGGATCAATACTCAACTACTGAGCACACTGATCAGGCTAATGACACATTCATCATAATTTGAATTTTGGAGTTTATCGTTAGCTGGGAAATCACAATATTTTCTAATTTCTGGATTAAAATATCAAAAGGAAAGGAAAAAAAAACAAACATTGGGCAATTTCAACTTATATTGCCAAAAGAGATATTTCAGAAAAAAAAATTAACAAAAGATTCTGATGCTATATAGAGCCTGAGTTACACCTCCGAAAATGTCCACCCATCTTGCATGAAATGATGGCTTGTTTTACCTACTCGTCTATTTGTGGTGCACAAATCACATAGAAAAAGACTTAATCCAAGACACATTTTCATCAATTACGAGGGCTCTAACAACATTCTATCAGGAAGCTTCAGAGTTTTTTCAAGTGTGACTCCCTACCCCTTTTCATCTCAAGATGAAACACAGATCAGTACAGACCATCTCAAACTTTTTTCTTGGTGTAAAACCATTTACTATCTCATCCTTTTCCCACAAAAAAAAAAAAAAAAAAAAAAAAAAAAAAAAAAAAAAAAAAAAACATTGCCCTGTGAATTTTGGAATGTAGTTGCTTGTTTTTCAAACCTCAGTTTCCAAAGGTAGTTCTTAGGGTAGATTTTAATACTATAAAACTTCTCCAATATTTTAAAAAACTTATAAAAATTGGCACATTAACCTGAGACAAAGTTAAACATGCCAATAAAAAGGCCAAGCTCCTTTGCTCTGAGCTGGAATCATATTAACATCCTCATGAACCTAATTACTAAGTTATAAATGAGACTGAATTTTTTAATATTACGTTCTTATAAATTTCAGATTGTTTGGAAGACACATGTGTTTAAAAATTGTGCTTGGTGATAGTTTAATTGGTGATAGGTGGATAGTGCTATTGTCAGGCTACATCTGGTGGACTTACAGGAATGGGAGTGCTTGCGAGGCAGGGATGAGATGCTCTAGATCCTGTCCCATGTGAAGTCTCTGCAGACATCCCCCCTGCCCCGGAGCCATATTTTTTGGGAGGGGATGTGCTGTGTAACCTAATGCTCTTGACCAGTTATTGAAGAATGAGTTGGTGAGTTGGATAAGGAGAAAGAGAGAAGGAGGAGGGGAAGGAGAAGAAGAAGAGCCGACAAGAGGAGGGGAGAGAGCTTTGGGCTCTGGAGCTGCCCATTTCCTTAGCCCAGATCCTTTATTTTATTTTTTTTAAATGTTCTTTTGATAAACTGTTTATTTTTTCTGAGGCAATTTGACTAAGACTGTGTTATTTTTGTAACCAAAAGTGACCTTCTTAGAGTAACTTCCCATTAACAGTGAACTCTCCTGTAGCATCTACATTAGAACTGATATGCAGGAAGCATTTTAGGCAACACATCCAGTAGATAGTTGTTTCTGGATTCCCATTTTTATTTCCTCACTTTCTGCCCTGCCCCTATGGTGCTACTCTTGTCGCTCCTGTAACAGTGGGAATTGATTTAAACCGAGTCTTCTTTAGACGTATTCAGGGACTCTATAAAGAAAATGAAACAAAACCCCAAGCCCCAAAATATTAACAAACTTCCTGCCCCCAAAACAACTTACTTTTCTCTACTTCAAATGAATATTACATCGTATTTTGAGTACCACTAGCACTGTCTGCTGGTCTTCATTTTCTCCAGGCAGTTTTGCTTTTGTATTAGTGAGGTTTAAGAAGCCTTTATCCACTTAAAAATAGGCAAAACCATTAGTAATTTCAAACATGTGGAGGCCTTACTGTGTGGCAGGTGCTGTGTCTTAGAACTCCCATGAGGACACTGAGGCTCCGCCACTGGAAGGATGTGCAGCCAGTGAATGTCGGGCTTGCTTTTGAAGTTGACTTTGGGGCCCAGGTATATCTGTCTGCTTCTAAAGGTCTATAGAGAATGCTGGGGCTCACACTTTGGCTGGATTATTTTTTTTGCATATTTTAACCTTCTCTACATCCCTCTGAGCAGCTGATAGGTGTATAGAATAGCCTTCTCACTTCCAATTCCCTTTCCGCATGACGCACAGCCTTCACATATCACTTGCAGAATTTTAACCCTGACTTTCAAGATAAGACAAGCTCAGCTAGTGTTAATAAAACATGTTGTCTTTTTCTCTATTTAATCCACAGTTCCAGGAACTGCGGTATTGCTTCATTAAATTCCCACTTAAGAGCCCAGCATGAATAAATAATTCAGAGTCTGCTGTACTTGGGGAGAACCTTGGATAAATATACTCACCAGAGTAGTCACAGCCCCTTCACAACAGGCTTCCTGCTCAAGGCTTACATCCATCCTGTGTTTTCAAATTCTTCCATAGGGATCACATTTGTATTCCATACTGTTGGTAAGCAGTAGCACTTGTTCATAATATGGATTATATGTAAGGATTAGTGATTATTAGGAAATGTCTAAATCATTGCTTTCACCCCTGTTGGAGTGGAACAGAAAGTGAAGGTTACATTTTCCCAGCTTTATCGAGGTATAATTTACAAATAAAATTGCACATGTTTAAGATTGCACTGGTAGCTTGACATACATATACATTCTGAAATGATTGCTACAAAGGAGCTAGCACATTATCACCCCACATAGTTACCATCTTTTGTGTGTTGTGCCTGTTAAGAACATTTAAGATCCACTCTCTCAGCAGACATCAAGTATACAAAAAGCATTTAATAGCGGTAGATGAAGGTTAATTGCTCGAATAAATGGTCTGACTGTCAAGAGGAACTGCCCACAATTCTTCCTTCACTTTGAAACTTCGGATGCAAGACAAAGGCTTCATAACTCATTAAGCCTCAGTAACCGGCCATTTACTCAGTTACTGGGAATGAACTCAAATGATCTCCATAGAACCAGGGCCTATTATGTATGCATCCCTGGGCTATGAATACAAAAGATAAAGGGTTGTTTAAGCATCAGTCTTAGTCTACTCTTTTTATGTAAGGGATTTCTTGGTCATTTAAAAAATATGATTAAAGGCCTACATCTCATCTTGGAGTTGTAAACAGCAACACAGAACCCCGTCAGTGAATTTTATCTGTTTGTTCAGAAAACTGACTGAGTGCTAAATGGGGAGCCAGAGCCTGAGTCTGGGCTAGTAAATACCACAATAACAGCACTACTCTGGGACCTCAAATTCTCTAAGCCCCAGCCTTGTACCTTACAAAAAGGTATCATATTTCATTAAATAGGACCAATTTAGGGCCTGGTACAAGCACCTTAAAGGGGAGAAAAGAGAGGGGCGGGGCTTAGGGCACTCAGCACACTCTGATTGGTGGTTTCATGGAAGGCCTATGATTAGGGACCTAGGGACTTAGGAATCAGGAGCTTAGGGTATTTGGCAGGTGCTGATTGGTGGTTCAGAGCTCAGGAATGTCTGGCTGCAGGTGGAGTTTACATCCGTCCATCAATTGGAGGAAGGGAGGATCTATCATTCCAGGCTTCAGGTAATATTTTTAAAAAATTGAGAGTCCGGGCAAGGTCAGGGGGCGAAGGTCAATCTTCTGTAACTGCTTCCAGCTGAGTGAGGGAATCATTAGGGGCGCCTACCTGGGGTCTCAAAGATTCTGTTGTTAGGTTCTGAATTCAGTGCCAGATAGATCTCTTCCACCTTCTGGTTGGTGAACACCTGCATTATGTTCTGTAAAAGACTAGTGAAACAGCACATGAGACAGGCACTGAAAACCAAAATTAAGAGTATAAATACCAGTGGGCCTAATACTGGGAGGAGCCATGGCTAAAGTGACCAGACATCCTGCTTTTGGTGGGACAGTCCCGATTTCTAACAAATTGTCCCGTGTCCTGCAGCGTTTTAAAAAAATCCCGACCAGGATGCGGGACAAATTGTTAGAAATCGGACATCTGGTCACCTTAGCCATGGAGTAAGTCAGCCAAAAACAGGTAGTTTTTCCATGCTGGATGAGTGGTGCAACAGCATGATTTTCCCTGAGACTGGTTGGTGAAGTCTTGAGAGCGGTCCTGTTGAGTCACTTGAGACATAAAAGCTGGTCCTAAGGCTGCCACAGCATCCCTTGTCTGGTTGTGCTGCTTTTCTGGACCTGGAGCTGAAATACAACTGAGACCTAGATGTTATTTTTAGGGGGGGGGGGGATGAAAGTAGGAGTCTCAGTTGCCTCACTAGTGAAATGAAAGGGGAGAATAGGTTACTCTGGGAGTGAGGTTTTCCCAGCTTTTGCCCCTTGCTGGGCATCCACATGTTTCTTATAGGTCCTGAGACAGGGTTTCAAAGTAGGTAGAGCAGTGGTTAAGCTCCCTGTGGTAGTTCCAACTCCTGTTTGATGCTGAGGGTTAGGAGGAGAGGGATTATCTTGACTCTTCTTTTGTTTCAGATATGATGGGTTACAGAGACAAGTAAAGACTGATTATGGGGCTGCATCTACATTGGGTGAGAGACAGATGAGAACACAGGTTCCTGTCCAGCTGATGGGGAGACAGATGTATGTGTGTTCCCCACAGAGGAAGAAAAATCCCTAGTATGGAGACAAGCTGAAAGGTGTAGGGAGAATAGGAGGACTAAAGGGTATGAGATTCCTTTTTCTACTCCAAGCTGAGAGCGTAGTCACCATGGCGCTACCAATAAGAGGTGATAGATGAGTGATTGAGATTGTACTGCAGTGAAAGTGGAAGGGGAAAGGAAGGAAAGGAGTAGTGAAAGCCAGGGACCTGGATGGTTGGATAAGGGGTTAGACACTGGATATTCTGGTTTAGCTTAAGAAGTGTCCAGCAACCTTGTCCTGCCAGGCTTGGAGACTGAGCCTTGCTTTCTTGCTGAGAGTCTTTCATTTCTCTTTCTCTTCTCCATCTCATCACATGCACAAACCTTCACAAAAACCTTCACAATTTCAAAACAGCCTTCAAATCTTCTTTCTATGTCCTTCAAAAATGCATAACCATGCCTCAGACCTTCTATTAAGTATTTCTAAAAGGCAGGGGATTGGGGTGGGGGAGCAGGCTCTGCAACCTGTTCCCAGGGTAGCCAGGCCTCTAGCTGCTTGAGTTTTTAAACCATCCCGAGTTCTTCCTAGAGATAGAGGAGATAAGGAGATAAGGCCTTTACAGTCCCAGGAATGGCTTGGCCTTGTGAGTCGAGAGAGTGAAACTGAGGTAGGTGACTATGGTTTGAGACAACTGGTTTTATGAGGGGATACACGGCAGCCCTGGCCAGGCACTGAGATAGAATGAGAAAAGAGTGAATGGGGAAATTTGAAGTGGCTAATGGCTGTAAGACTGATCCGTCAACCCCCATAAATAGAGACTGAGGCGTGGACCACGGTCTCAGCGAATTCAGAGAGGGCAGAATAAGTGGCCCTAATATCAATTAAAAAGGAGATCAGCTTACCTGCCACCACAGTTGTTACCTGAGGCTCTGTCCTGGTGATGTAAGTCTGTGGGGCCCTGTCAGGGCCTGGGCAGCTTCTTCGGTGGCCAGTCCCAAGAGGTCTGGGTGCTCCAAACCAGATCCAGAGGGCGGCCATGCTGGACTGGCTGAGGCCTGACCCAGAGGAGCCAGACTATAGTCTGATTTCCAGTGCCCTTTCCTTCTGCACCTTGGGCAGGGCCCAGGTGGGGGTCTCGGGTTTGAGTAGGACTTGGCTCAGTGTCCTTCCTTGTTGAATTTGAAGCTTGGGCCCAGAGGAGGCATAGCCCCTGACTTGGAGGACCGGCACTTCCTTTGGGGTTCATGAGAGCAGTGGCTAGGAGCTGGAAGGCCTCCTAGTGGGCCTAAGCCTTGGCCTGATCTCACCTTGTTGTTGAATTTGGGTCTCCTTGTCTCTATTATTAAAGACTGTAAAGGTCTTTTTGAGGGGTTTGTAGACTTGCATCTATTTTTGAAGTTGTGGCGAATGTTGCAGGTGTAAAGGTCAGTGGAAAAAGAAACCTGAGATGCCTCTCAATCTGTGAGGCTGGACATAGAGAATGGAATGTGGACTCAGACTAAGCCCTCAGTTACTGTTGCCTCCCTTGGGTAGAGGAGGAGGAAGAGGAGGAGGACTGCGGTGGTGGGAGGCCACACCAGGCCAGGCCTTCAGAGACAGGACTATATATATATATATATATATATATATATATATATATATATATATATATATATAGAGAGAGAGAGAGAGAGAGAGAGAGAGATTCAGAAGAATACACTGACCTTGTTCACAGTCTTGGCTATATTTACACATCTTTGTTTCTTTTCCACCTCCTTGGGCTTATGAAACATAAGCCTTTTCTAGCGGCAGAGACAGAAATTGTAACAAGCGCCTTCACCTGAGATGCAATTAAATGGGAGGTTCGGTTTAATCATGTGGCCTGTGCTGTGATTTATCTGCATCAGGTTTAATCATTAGACCCTTTTTAAAAACCAGCATTCTATTTGGGGTCAATCTCCATGCTTGTCACAGGCTCTGAAGTGGCCATTAGTGCCTTCCTCTGGACTTCCAAATGGTACTGGGGACAGAAACAATTTATTGAGCGCATTTTCTATGTTAACCAGTGTGCTAAGTGGATTCTTTCAATGCCATTCTCACTAATTCTGTGAGGTATCATCCCTTCCTCACTGGTGAAGCCCAGTCAGGCTTGGGATAAGTAGTAAATTGTGCAAGTGGCATACCCAACAACCGGGGAGGCAGGATGAAAACACAGCTCTGATTTTAAAGACTGTTTTTTTTTGTTTTGTTTTTTTTTTTTTTACTACTACCCTGTTTCCCTGAAAATAAGACATCCTCCAAAAATAAGACCCACTTCATGAAAACATAATACATCCCCTGAAAATAAGACCTGGCGCATCTTTGGGAGCAAAAATTAATATAAGACACTGTCTTATTTTTAGGGAAACAGGGTATGTCTCCCCAGTTGACTGTGGAGAAATTACTCTGGAAAAAATTACATGTACCTGCATACATATGCATTTTGCATAGGGTATGCAGGGTTTTCTTTATTTGCATTGCTTTATAATCTAGTTGGTACTCGTTAAGGGATTAAAAAGAAAAGCAAGATGTTTCCTTCTTAGACTGAGTTTTAAGAATCTAGACCATGCAGATATATTTTTTGCTAATTTTCAAATCAGAATGTATTGTGAGAAATTTGGAAATAGAAGCACCTCTCTGTTTTTTGGAGGAATGCAGCTGATATAGATTGTGACTGATTGTGACTTAGCCAATAAGTACAATCAACAAAACTATTGGACTATTGATGCTATTTCTCAAAATGTGTTCAGTAATTATCTTTTACTTTGTCTTCATGTTGTGCTCAGTTCCTGGCATCTAGCTTCCCTGGAGGGGCCACCTAGTGTGACAGGAAGGGTATGTCTTCCAATAACCACACATCCAGAATAGAACCCCTGGCAGCAGTGCTAACTTCAGCAAATTATTGAACCTCTCGATGCACCAGTTTTCTCATTTTTTAAGATAGAGTGAACATAAATACCTTCCAGCGTTATTCTAAAACTGAAGACGATGATGCATATGAAGTACTTAGCAAAATAGTATTTTCTTTTTAAACCTTAAACTTTGCTGCATTATTTATAACAGGTGAATAACATCTACTTTCTAAGTGTGTGTGTGTGTGTGTGTGTGTGTGTGTGTGTGTGTGTGATATGACTAAATATAAATAATATATGTAGAGAGTCTAGCACTTAGTAGAATCTCTGAACTTTGGATCCCCACTCCTCCCATTCATTCACATTAAAATCACATTTCAGTCACCTTTATTTTATTTTGCTTATTGGTGTGTATATCACTTTATTGTGCAACACAGTGTGATTGACTTAAATGCAATTTGCAGTTCTCCAGTTTTAACTTAAATGGTAAAGGAAGAGAAAAACCCACGCAAAATGCAATCTCAACAAGAAAAGAATGAGCTGCTTTCCAGGCAAAGAGATGATGAGCTTAAAATGTAGGTTCCTTTCCAATATTTCAGGGAAACACTCTACATACAGTTCTGGGAATGTAGCCAAAATGAGAAAGTCAAGAGTTATATCCAACAGATATTATGAGAGGGTAAGAGGAGTCACAGATATCCAATTACTTCTATAATAAGAGTACAACATCCCATCCCTTTCTATCCACATCTTTGTTTTAGAAGAAAAGGCAAGGGGTGGAGGTTATGCAGTGAACTTTTAAAGCTTATTTGAAAAACTATCTCTTCCTCTCATTCTCTTCTATTATTACAGAGTAGGTTAAGCTAAAATGCAAAGAGAACACCTGCATAGAACATTATTCTTAAGAAATTGTTTGGAACCAGATTTAATAATGTATATCTATCCATTCAATACATTTTATGAACACCTACTATGTGCCAGGTACTGTGAAAGATGCTGAGAATTCAGTCAGGGGATTGGAGGAAATTTGCTTCATGCTCATACATCAGACCTACTTGTATGGGTGTATTTGCACACAAACACTCTCCCTTCTCTCCTCTGAAGTGAAAAGCTATGCTAGCTCCCACCCAGGGCCTACTCGCTCCCTCAGATAGTGAGTCCCACCCCCATTCTCCTGCTCTGGGACTTCACTCTTGTCATTGACACCCACCAATTTTCTTCCTTTTTTTGTAAACATCCTTATCCTTTTAATACAGTGGCATCCCATTTACAAAATATATCCCCATGGCCCTGACCAGTTTGGCTCATGGATAGAGTATCAGCCTGCAGACTGAAAGGTCCCAGGTTCGATTCCTATCAAGAGCATGTTCCTTGGTTGTGGGCACATCCCCAGTAGGGGTGTGCAGGAGGTAGCTGATTGATATTTCTCTCTCATGGACGTTTCTAACTCTCTATCCCTCTCCCTTCCTCTCTGTAAAAAAAATTATTTATGTATATCCCCATTAGCTTACATCATTCCCTATTTCTCTAAAGCTTCTTATAGCAAACTTCCTTCAAAGATTTGTCTAGAGTCTAGACTCCACTTCCATCCCTTCTAAGCTTTCTTCCAGACTGCTCCCTTCAAGCATTTATCCCTATGTTTCCACAGAACTGCCCACGGTGGTCAGGACATACTCACACTTTGTTCTCAGTTCTCACATTTGTTAATGAGCTGCAGCAGTAGACCTTGGTTTTCAAGGCACTGTGTTCTGGTTTCCTCCCACATCAGAGATAAGTCCCTGTCGGTCTCCTCTGCTGTTCCCTCCTCCTCTTCCCCAGTACTGAAAGCTGATGCTGTGGAGTTAGTCCTCAGACCTTTACTTTGTTTTCTTCTTCAGTGAATCCATCTACTCCAATGATTTCAAATGCACCTATATTCCAGCAACTTCCAAATGTATATCTTCAGCCTCAAAACTCCTTAACTCCTTAAGCCAACTGTTTACTTGACATTTCCACTGCTGGGAATTTACTCATCTCAAACTGAACTCTTTACTTCTACCTTTCGAATCTCTTTCTCGCCAAGTATTTCTTATTTTGACCAGTGGAACGCTAGTCTTCAAACTGTTCTTTCCAAAAAGTTTGGAGTCATCCTTGAAAACTTTCATTCTGTCATCCTCATCCAATCTCTCAGCCAATCCAACCATCTTTACTTTCAAAATGTGGACAGCATATGACCTATGTCCCTCACCTTCCTAGCAATCACTGTATTCCATCATACTATATCCTCTTAAATCACTGTACACCACCATGCTCTTCCACTTAAACTACTGCAATCATCTAACTGTTCTCCCTTGAGCAACCGGTTTCAGGCTATTCTCCTCACTACAGGCAGCAGCAGTCCTTTTAAAGCATGTGAGATCCTGTCACCGCTCAAAACTCTTAAATCTTGTTCCCATCTCACCCAGAATAAAATGGCCATTCCAACATAGCCTTCATAGTGCTCCATAATGGCCCCAATCTCATCGCTTCCTCCCTTTCACTCTGCCCTAGCTACCATGCCTGCTTCCTGTTCTCTAAGCACACTATTGCCTCCACCTGGGATACTCTTCCTCTGCTGTCATCATGGGCCCACTGATGAGGAAGATTTACCCAATTACTTCTGATATTTCAGCCCTCATCTGCCCACTGCCTTCTCACTGTCGTGGCCCAGGAGCACTCTTTGTGCCCTGATATTGCTACATTCTTCATCACTTTACAACCTACCTTTGTCTTTCTCTGCCTCCTCCCCCCCCACACCTTGGTCCATTTCCCACCATGTTGATTTATTGCTGTATTCCCAGTCCCTACAATCATTGTCTGGTGCCTAGTATGTGTTAAGTAAATATTTTTGGATGTGGAAGAATGCTAATATGGTTTCTGCCCTCACAGAATTCACATTATAGTGAGGGCTAAAGACAAATGCGAGTAAGCAGACAAACAACTGAAAGATCATGCACATTGTGAGAAGTTGTTTTGGTAAGTATTTTAAAAGCCATGCTCAAGGCATCGATATGGAGGTTAATAGGGAAAACTATGTTTAGATTGATTGGTTGAGGAGGCTTTTCTGAGGAGGCAGCGATTCAGGATGGAGCAAAGTTAACCATTAAAGGAAGAGCGCTCCATTTCTTGCAAATGCAGGAAAGTATAATTACAGGCATTTGATAGACAACCTCCTCATAGCAATGTGCACACACCTCTCAGTATAAATAAATGTTTGCAGGAACGGAAGAGCAAGGACCACATGTCCACTCAGCTAGTGGAGAGTAGAAGGAAAGAAAACTTTATCTGGACCTCAGAGAGATGATGGCATGCATGAAAGGGACTTCCGCCTTGGGAAGCACGGCAGTTATGAATCCAGGCTTGTCTCAAAGTGATTTTTCCAGTCTCCATGTTTTATGTCTCATTGAAAAGGAAAATCTGTCTGAATTTTAGATTAGAAATAGAATTAAAACCCTTCATTCCAACCTCATCTGGCATCAAGATACTAACAGTATCTTAACAATATCATTGAGCTTAGGAATTAACTAGCTAAAAGGAACAGCATCCGTGGTGATTTTAATGGTAGCCCAATTTATTGAGCACCTAGTATGAGTCTGAGAACTTAAAAAGAACTTCAGCTATGGTACCTCATTCATTTATACATGTACTGTCTGTCTCTTTTTTGCATAACGATTGTATTTCTCTCTGAGCATTTCTTTCCTTACCTGGTGGTTTAATATAATTGACACAAAATAAACTGAACCACACTTCTTCTCAGGGATTTGCTCACTGACTGGCTTTCAGACAAGGCTGACACCTTTCTTTCACTCCCTTTCTACTCCTTCCATTCCTTCCTGCCTCTCTGGCTCAATGGCATTATTGCCCAGCATCTGGCTCAGTTTCTCTGTCCACATGTCACCCTTCCTTGCACACTTCCAGTGTGGTCATTGGTACCCTGCACCAGCAGGCTTCTCTTTCCTTCCACCGGGCATCACTCTTCCAGCTGCACACTGTCCTGCAGCTGGTCTCCCCTTGGTGTTAGTGCCCATCTCCATGTCCACGGGCAGCTTTGTCCAGTGCCTTGCGGTGCCAGCCTCCTGCTGCTGATGTGGCACTCAGGGAGAGGCCTAGAACTATTCCCAGCTCCCTCCTCTACTGCCAGGCTTGCCAACGTTTCCTTCAGGCCAGCCAAGTCTCTACTTCAGAGTTACAGATGGTCTTTACTCTCTCTCTCCTTATGCCCCCACGCCCCTCCCTGCTCCTACCACCAAGCCAAACCATGCAGGGAAATTAAGCTGTAAAATGCCTGTGAAGAGCCTAGTTTGTGTTTCAGCACTGTACTAGCAGCTATAAAAGGCAAGCACACATTTTTACAAAACATGTTGTTCTGTAGGGTTTACTTTGTGTCCCAAAATCCAAAAATCTCTTTTCAAGGTGTCTTTGTGCTGGTTCATATTATCTTCAAGAGGAGTAAGTAGTGTAATTGGTGAGCACTGAATTTCTCCTGGTCCACTCAGCCTCAGAGCATGAGTATGAGAGAGATGAGAGAGCTTTGGAGTCAGAGAGACTGAGGGCTAAAGCCCAGCGCCATCATAAACGAGCTGTGCTCTCTTGAGAAGCTACTTAAATATTTTTAGTCCAGTTTTCTCATCCGTGGAAAGGGAGAGAGGGATTCCTACTTTGCAATGCTGTTATAGGGATTAATTGAGGCATTTAATATGTAGTGTGAGTCAATCCAGACAAATCTAGAGCTGGTGGAAAACAAGATTTCTTCTTTTTTCTTTAACTCATAATTTCTGACTGAATGCTTTTTCTACTGGGCCAGCAGAGATTCCAAGATAAAAGCTCCATTTGATTTGTACCTGCGATTTTACTCTCGCCCTCCTTGGGAAATAATATCCAGTGTTAGAGGATAGTGTAGGGTGGTAAAATTTTGGCTGTTAGATTTTGGTGAGAGTCTTAGAGTCTTGCCCAAGGTCAAGGGGCTGACCTTGGAGACATCCCTGCATCAGTGTGTGGCCTTCAGAACCTGAGACTCTCAGGGGCATTCTAATCCCCCCTCCATTGCCCCGCTGGAGTACAGACCCTTGGCCACAATCCAGGTGCCACTTTCTCCAGTCCTGTTGCCTTTGTTGCTGAAAAACAGAGGGTAGGTTTCCTCCGCTCTCAGGACCCATATAATTTTTTCTCTTTCTTTGTTTATTTCTCCAGCCAAACAAAATATTTTATTAATTTGAGGAGTACCCTGTTTCTACTAGACATGAGTCTATAGATACAAATACCCTTTCCCATATTACTCTCATAAGCATCTAGCAAATTCTGAACACAAAGTACTCTTCCCTAAAACTTCTTAGAAGAAAACAAACAGGAATCTGTCCTTAGCCTTGAATGAAGGTTGGGAGGGGTGGGCATTAAAGGGGCAAACTCCGGGAAAAGCAAACACCTAAATTAATACCTTAAATTACTATTTAATATCCTGTGTAAAAGCATCATCCCAATGACTTGTTAAAAAAAACTCTTTAAAAAGTTGGAGTTATTGCTGACCTTAGACTTGTGACAGAAAATGAGCTTTCTAGCATCTCTCTTCTGGAATGTCTTCATTCTGGGCAATCATTTGAGAGATGACTGGCCTGGGATCAGGAGAGAAGTCTGTGACTATGGAATAAATGTATTTGGTACAAGGGGATAGAGGGCTGGAGTGGTATCTAACTCAACATTTAGGTCTGTGTGCCATGGAGTACCCCCACCAGTGAGATACTCACAAGAACACTTTCTAAGAGAAACATAAGCCAACCATACACACCTGCTGGTATACTTTTGCTTGCTAAATTAGATTGTGAAGGAATGCTACTGAGGATGGCATTTTCTTTTGTGAGCAGGCTAAGATGATGTCTAGAAGAATAAAGGTATCAAGAGCCCGATAATGACACATGATTGTGGAAAGCAGCAGCCAGAGTTCCGCAGAACACAGAAAGCACACCTGCCTCGTCAGGTGAGTGGTAGCAACTCGTGTTTGTGTAGCATTTTCAGGACTGTAGGTGGTTCTTACCATTTTTACCTTAGGATTGAGCACAAGCTTAGAAACTTAACCTGAGCTCAAACAGCTAAGAAGGAGCCCAGACAGTACTTTATCTTTAAAAAGAATTTTTTAATTGATTTTAGAGGGGGAGAGGGAGAGAGATAGAAACATCAGTGGGAGAGAATCATTGATCAGCTGCTTCCTGCACACCACACACTGGGGACTGATCCCGAAACCTGGGCATGTGCCCCAACTGAAAGTAAACCCTGACCTCCTGGTTCACAGGTGGACGGTTTTCTATGATGCTCACTAGTCTTCTCAGATGGAAAAGGCCCTTCTGCCTCTGGTTTTTGGTCTGCAATCTCAAGGTTGACAGAAGCTTTAAATGCAGTCTTGACTACTTGAAATGACTCCTTTATGAAACTTCTCACTTTCCGTTATGGGACACTTATTGCTTTAAGGAATTCTAATAATGCAAATAAAAGGCCTTGTTTGATTCTTGAGTTGTTTGATATCTGGATCGATTTATATACTTGATCACAGCTGTCTGGTCCCCCCCCCCAATTTGATCCAGAAACTAATCTTCAACTTGCTGTATTTTATTAGTTACCTTATAGTTTGCATAACACTTTTAAATGAGAATCTGAAAAGGGGAATGCAGTGGTGTTGTTTTTAAACGTGAACCTTGCCACAAGCAAGGCTAGATCCTGACTTTTCTATTCATCTACCATCCATTAAGTTCCTCAAAGACCCTTAGAGAACCTCAGAGCAGATTTACCATTTAATTCTCATCAAACATCTTGACCCCACACTGAATCAGCTAGGACAACTGCTCGTCTACTTTGCTTGGGGCGATGGGCGCAAGATGCAGTGTGGAGATGATATTTATTGAGTTGTACAATTGAAACCTGTATGGTTTAATGAACCAATGTTACTCCAATACATTCAATAAAAATACATAAAAATAATAAAAAAATAAATGCACAGGCTAAAAAGAATTCAGTAACTGAAGACAGTATTCTGGGTTAATCACAGACACATTTTTAAAATATATTTTTATTAATTTCACAGAGGAAGAGAGAGTGAGAGAGAGCTAGAAGCTTCAACGATGAGAGAGAATCATTGGTTGGCTGTCTCCTGCACATGTTGTCTTTAAACTGGACTCAAAATATGTAGTTTGCTCTTCTACCTCTAACCGACACCAAAAATTTAATTCCTAAGGAGTGATAAAGTAAAATGATAAAGCTACTCTGTTAGTGAAAGATACCCATTATCTTTACTTTCTTACAACCTGGTCCTGCCTTTGACCTTTGCACTTGGGGTTTGAAAATTTTACTTTTCTTAGTGACTTGGACCTGTTCTCCATCTCCTCCCACTCCAGATCGATCGACTTAGATAGCATAAGGCACATCAGCACCCGTGCCTGGGTGTCCTACTGCTGATTCTGCTATTGGGTCCTCAGCCCACCTTCCCTGAGGATGGGCATGGGAGACTTCACTCACAGATACCCCTCTGTGAGCGGAATTAGGTTAAAAATGGCTCACCTTCAGCCAGTACTATCTTTGGAAAAACAAACCTGATGAAAATCCCCATGTCAGATCAGTTCTAAAAGGGGAAAGGTTGGGCAGCACAAGCTAAGATAATTCTGGAATGAAAGCATTTCCTGAAACCGAAACATAGGCCAAATGAGGTTATTTTATTTTATTATTCTTATTATATTATATTTAATCCTCACCTGAGGATATTTTTTCCATTGATTTTTAGAAAGAGTGAAAGAGAGATAGAAAGATAAAGAGAAATATCAATGTGAGAGAAATCATCCATTGGTTGCCTCTTGCAGGGCCCAGGCTGGGGAGGGGCCTGCAACTGAGTCATATGCACTTGACTGGAACTGAACCCAGGGCCCTTTTGTCTGCAGGCTGAAGCTCTATCAACTGAGCAAGACTAGCTAGGCCCTGGTGAGGTTATTTTAAATCCATAGACTGCTTTGCCTGAATTAAATCAAATGCCTTTAGACATGAATCTTCTCAATATTGTATCAGGTGGTATAGGGCTTGCTTTATTTTATTTTTTGCTACTTCCAGTTGGTTTCTTTTGCTGAATTGTAACTGTAATCTGATCACATTTGCTGCAGAATTATTGAGATTATACAATGTTATATTCACCCCTAGTGCAGTTAATAGCTTGTTTATTTACCAGTGAGTCTCAAGTTAGAACACATTTATGTCTGCTATTGAGAAACAAACCAAGAATGGGAGTGTGGGAGAGGGGAAATGCTAGTTAATATCATATTCTTTAACAACAGAAACAGTTCCCTTGGAGGAGCCACAAGCCATAGATGCATGTAACTAAGCACCTACTCAATACATTAAAAAACAAACAAACCATAAATAGTCAACACAATGAAAACTGTACTTGTTCATGCATTGTGATATAATAATAATGAGGAGTCAGGCTGTTTGGTTTTATAATTTATGAAATCCCACCAGTCAATTTATAGAACTGTAATTATTACCGGTTCTTCAGCTAAAATTTTTCCTATATTACATTATGAAGCATTTTTGCTTTTCAGTTAAAAAAAAAGTTGTACTGTCTTACAAGAATTTTTACCATTAGGAAAATCCTGATATAGAAGAAATTTTGAGAGACCATCAGTCTGTCCTTTTTTTTTGTTTTATATCACACCCAAACCTTCAGGGATGCTTTGATTATACAGCATGTTGTTTTTTTTTCAACTCACATGTAATTTAATTGCCAATTCGTTATCCTTGGAGGCACTGTAACTTTCTATTTGCTGTCTTGGATCAAGACATAGTGTACTCCCTTAGAATGACACAGTTAATATTAACCTCTGGTGAAGGTTGAGGGCTGCTTGTATTTCTATAATCCTGAGTGCTTATTAAAATACAAAGTCCCTGATCCTAGAAACATGCATTTTAATAACCACACCAGAAAATGTTAATGTACATTTGAAGGTCCATGAGTTAAAACTATTTGTGCATGACCCCAGAGGTATACCACATATTGTAGTGTATACGTTGTCACTTCACTGAGTCATTAACTGAAATGCTGAAGCCTGGATTTAGGGAGTGGTCCTTAGCCAGTGAGGGAGAGAATGTGGCTACTCTGCATCTCAGAGCAGTCCTTTCTCTCTGCACATGAACTCTGGAGAAGCCTTGCTCTACTGCATTATGTGGGTAAGTCATAGGCTCTCCTAATGTTGGAGACTTCTCAGGACCATCAAGATAAAAAGATTCAGCCCGAGCAGGTTTGGCTCAATGGATAGAGCACTGGCCTGCTGACCAAAGGGTCCTGGATTCAAATCTGGTCAAGAGCAGGTACCTGGTCTGGGAGCATGCAAGAGGTGGATGTGTTTCTCTCAGATTTATGTTTTCCTCTATCTTTCCCTCTCTCTCATACTCTTCCTAAAATCAATGCAAAAATATCTTCAGGATTAACAAAACAAAACAAAACAAAAACAACAACAAAAAAAGAAGATATCAAGGTTATGCTATATTTATTTATCTATGATATATTTTTTATTGGATTTATGTGGGGTTACATTGGTTAATAAAATAGGTTTCAGTTGTACAATTCTATAATATATCATCTTTATATTGTGTTGTGTGCTCACTGTCCATAATCTACTCTCCTTCCATCGCCTCTTATTACTCCGTTATCCTCTTGCACCTGCCCCACCTTCTCTCTGGTAATCACCATTTAGATTCTTATCCAAATTTAAAATACCTTTAAAAGTTATGTTTTGTCTAATTTTTTTCCTGGTTTCTCACTAAGAATCTGCCAATATCTACAGAGAATGCAGTGTATGTAGGGCATGGTTACCTGCACATACAGAAAGGTTTACACCTGTGTACACTAATAAAAGAGTAAGATGCAAATCGACCATACCTTCTCGACACCCACCAGCCAATCAGGAGTGTGTATTCAAATTAACCCAAAAAGGTGGTGGGTTAATTTGCATACATAGGCGCCAATCAGCCAGGGGTGGGGTGGGATGCAGGCATTCCATACCTTCCCAGCCACTCCAGGTCTCTGGGCAGCGTGGGAAGGTGGGAAGGTGGGAAGGTGGGAAAGTGGAAAGGTGGCTCTTGCTGGAGTGAAGGCAGTGCTGACAGCCAGGGGAAGGAAGTCCCATTCTTGCAGGAATCTTTGTGCATTGGGCCTCTAGTGATTTCATTATGAATTAGAGGCATTTTGCATGAAATTCATGTACTCCGGGGGTGGTACCTCAGCCCCACCTGTGACCTCTCACATTCCGGGATCCCTCACTCCTTACTGTCCATCTGGTTGGGGCTCCTTACTGCTTGGCCTGCTGCTCTTTAGCGCTGTGGTGGAGGTGGGAGAAGTTCCTACCTCTGCCACTGCACTCACCAGCCATGATCCTGCCTTCTGGCCAAGTGGCACTCCCTCTGTGGGAGCGCACTGATGACCAAGGGAAGCTCCTGTGCTGAGTGTCTGCCCCCTGGTGATCAGTGCCTGTCAAAGCGAACAGTCATTTTTCCCTTTGGTCAATTTGCATATTAGCCTTTTATTATATAGGATTATTATTCCACATGGAAGCCAATGACACCTTTGCATTATTAGGTAATGTCACTTCATTATTCTCATTCATTCAATTTACTGTCCATTGTGATGCCTATTTTTTTCTTTCAACTTTCCAGTTCTCTGTCTACAACTGAATGGGTTTATATTCTAAACCTTTATTTTTTGTTTGTTTGTATCACATTAGACTTTTAAAATTCATCTTATTCTGTTATTTCTTGCCCCACAAGTCTAATCTTTCTTTATCCCTTTATATGATTGCTTTACCCTTATTGATCCTGATAAGAGTTCTACTTTAGCTTGTGCTGTGATTTAAAATTTTATCTCTTTATGCAGATCATTATTAACTGATTAAAAATAAGATAGATTAATTTTTGCTTCCATCATTTTTCCAACCATTTAAAATTTTACAACTATTTCTACTGTAAGTTTCTAGACTATTTTATAATTTATCATATGGAGCATACTTTTTATATTAAGCCTATAGAAAATGTGTTAAACTCCCAAGTAAAACTAACTAGTAAATCAGGTCCAGTGTATTTTCTTCAGCTCTTAAGTTTAATATACATCTAAGGAAACCAGCTTAGTTTTCTCAGTTAACTTCACACAAAAAATGAATGCATTTTTTTAGTGAGAGTTTTAAAACCCTTTGTATACATATGTGTGCATACGTAAGTATAATACTTTTATTGATCCCCCTCTGGATGCTAATTGCCATTATCTTTCTTGTCCTTTTTAGAAAAGGTCATGTCAACAAATAATAGTCCTTGGAAAGTAAAAAATAATAATGGTGGATAAGAATGATCTTGGCCTAATAGGAGCAACTACTTGACTAGTTCAAAAATAATTGCTGAAAACAAAGACATGTACAAAGTCTGACTAGCTATTGCTTCATTGGAATAAATGAGTGCATCGCAGGCTGAAAAGCCCAAATGTTCAATGATGAAGAAAATTCTTCTTTTTCACTTATCCTGTGCCTGATTAACTGATCAACACAGAAAAGACTCTATTGTCAAATCAATCTAAGCAATATTTAGAGTACCTACTATGTACAGAGCACTACCCTCAGTCAAGAATAATAACAAATATTGTTCATGTTAAAGATAAACACAGCGTATTACATTTTTCCTCAGCAGAAATACTCCCCTTAAAATTGTCACGTGATAAAATATAAAATATTACTTTGTTTGTTTTTGTTAATCCTCACCTGAGAATATATTTTCTGTTGCTTTTCAGAGAGAGTAGAAGGGAGGGAGAGGGAGAAAAAACATGGATTTGAAAGAGACACACCTACTTGTTGCCTTTCACATGCGCCCTGACCAGGGGCAGGGAGCAAAGTCACACCCAGGTACATGCCCTAGATCAGGAATCCAATCTGTGACCCTTCTGTGTGCAATCTAATGCTCTAACCCAGGACTGTTGTTTTTTTTACTGAATATTTCAATATTGATTCCTTATTGCTTTTAAAGTGCCTGGAACAACTGAATATTTACTAAATATCAAGTGCATCAGTTCCATATTCTATTGGTCACATGGGTGCCAGCCCTCATTCAGTGTATGAGAGCCTATGAAAGTGTGTAATTCAAGGAGGTGGGAACCTTTTGGGCCAATGTAAAAGCCGGTTACCACAAACTGCATCCATATCTTCAGAACTTTATCTACACCATCAAAGTATCCACACATCAAGCAGAGGAAAAGGCAGATGGGAAGTGTGCTAGGGCCCACCATTCTTGTTTTCATATCCTCTCGCCCTCCCTCACAGTAAGGATTTCTTGTAAGAACCAGGACATGTGGCAGTCAGAGAATAATGTCAACCTATAGTGATACTTTCACATTTATGGTTGCCCTTTCTCTCCCCCTTCTTCTGACTTGAATATCTTCTGTTAAAAATCTGCTGACAGTGTTATGGGAGCTTCACTGTAGCTTCATTATAACTGTCTTTGTCTTGATGCTGTTAAGATTCTCTCTTGATCATTAACCCTTGCCATTTTAATTATGATGCATGTATATATGGGCATCTTTGTGTTCATCTTGTTTGGGACTCTCCGTGCTTGCTAGACTGGAGTGCTGTCCAGGTCTTCATCCCCTGCATGGGCTTCTCAGATGTACAACAGTTGTTGAAGCATGAGTCAGCTCTGCATCTTGGGCTTGTGCTAGAGTTGCAAGAGAGAAAAGATCACCACATGCATGTAATTCCACATCTCCCCCAACGACAGAACACAGCCACAGCCCAAGACCCACTACAGGATGTCCTCCCGGCTATCCATCCAGCAGATGTGTGGTCTGAGGTCTGTCTTTGCCTTTTCCCAGTCTCCCGGAATGCCTCCTCTGTTTCTGGAATTGACCCCTTCCCATAGGTTTACATGTATCTCCACCCTCAATTCCATGTCCATCTCCCCCACCTCCTCAATCTTGAGTTGTAACTTATTGGTATTTGGGTTCAGGTCCTCACCCTGGCATGGTGCTACAGTTTGGAGTAAAAAAATTTGAACAGCCTGTGAACCCTTAAGTTCACTTTAATTTAATGTATGACTCTAGATTGAAACCTAGAATCATACATTTCTCTGTCTTGAAAATAAGAGCCAAAAAAAACCCCTCTTTAAATACTACTTAATTCAGAACCAATAGGGGACAGATGGGCTCCATTTGTGGAGCTCCTCTAACCCAGCTCAGAATATTAGCAGGCTCACCATGGGCTCTGTTTTCTTCTCTGATCTGTTTTTAACCTATGAGAATACCATACTTATGACATAAGCATGGTATTTGTTAACTTATGTCAGGTATTACATTTTAGTAATTGGTGGACTTAATTCCATATCTACTCAAAGACTATATGGGAAATGTGAAGAGGAAATATCAAGCAATTTTATTCTACTGGTTGATGTAGCACTGAGCAGTCAGTATAAGTTCCTGGAGCTTCATATAGAGTTTAAAAACTCCACCCTTATTTTTTTTTCATGAAGACCACATCATGACATACAGATTCTATCAAAATGTGCTACTCACCATATCCTTCTCTCCACAACATTCTCAGCCT